>OY720675.1:176770251-177970251 GCA_963170755.1 Amphimallon solstitiale
GATGGATTCATTCATTGCGGGATGAGAATTGCGGATTAATTCCGGAATAAGAAAGTCCGTAAGAAGTATTCGTACGACCCAAAATAAATATAGTGCAGTTTTTATTACCGTCTCATATAAATAGAAGTGATATAAATACGGCAGTGTGATTTAAATAAATACGGACATATTAGTAGTAGTAAAGAAATACAAGTGTTAATTTTAATTTATTAATAGTAGTTTAAGTGTGATACTTTAGTTATATATTTTTATATTGTTAAATAATTTTGAGTTACATAAATATACAGACTGTTTTAAATAAATAATTGCACGAGTTGTTTATTGGAACCCGAAAACGTTACAATATTTACAGCGATTTGACCGCTATCGTGGTCACACACACACACACAGAGAGAGAGAGAGAGAGAGAGAGAGAGACATTTTTTAAAAACCCTTTTTCGGTATCAGGGGACTTCAAAACGTGGACATCTGCAAAAATTTCGAGGTCAAAAATTTTCATCATCACAATACTTCCTTATACTACGTATAAGAAAGTAAAAGGGGAAGTAGAAAATTCAACTTCTTAGATCCGTATAACAGCCACCTAACTAAATAATAAAAGCTTTTAAATCATTACACATTGCGTGTACGCCTCCAGTATAATTTTTCAATTATTTTTACTCTATAGCTCGTTGTTAGTCTCTACTGTTATGACATACTGTTGCCAAAGAATAACAAATCATTAGTATTAGTAGAGGAGTTTAATTTTCAATTTCATTCTTCCATTTGTTGTTCTACTTTGTATACAGATTTGAGTTGATTTTTATATGAACTTCATCTATGCTGTTCGTTCTCCATTTACAATTATTTAAAATAATTTTAAGAAAAAACGAAACTACTACCTTGGTACGAATTTTAAACTAAAATAAATAAAATATGATTTTTTAACGTCAAAGCTTTTAATTATCTGTATTCTTTAACTTTCCTCTTAACGTCTTTCGACTAATTAGCATCCAAGTGTGGTTTTGTTAGTATATGGTGGAGACGGCGCAATGAATTATGGGAAGATATACATAAGTAAGTGACAAGTTACGAGCATGGTGCGTGAATGTTGTTCCGATTCTTTATCTATTTAGCGTATCATAACATCTGTATTTTGATACTTATTATACGTATAAACTAAACCTGCGTTTCACTCTGCCTATGAACTAACGGCCGGTTTCATAATCAAGTTAAAGTGACTTTAAGTTTCAAAGTTGACCTTAGATCTGAATTTCGGTTTCATAATTTCACTTTAACTTTAAAGTGAACGACGAAGTCTTTTTAAGCCAAAGTCACGATTTTTCCGCTTTAACCAACTTTACTATTTACTTTAACGACAAGTACGGTATAACCTCACATAATAATCATAATATACTTGTGTTGTTGACGAATACCTTGTTAAATTTGGAAACAGATAAACACTGGTATTTATTTCAAATCCTATCTAATAAAATGAACCAATACATATTGCAAACGAGTTCTGAAGATGAGGATGTAGTCGTAAGACGACCGACGTAAATTTTATAGAAATAGGGAGAACCGTTTGAATAAATTCAATGACCACGAATTTTTCAATAGATTCAGACTAACTAAGAATCGAACATTTAATTTCACTTCCTACAAATTGGTAGGTAATATTTTCTTCTTCATACTACTCATAAGGTGTATGAAATTGACATTTCTGTCTCACTGGAATACTTTAAAAGGTTGTTTGCTAAATCCATAGCATGAAACTTTATATTGAAAATATGTATAAATAGTATAATGGCAAGTCATACTCAATTTTTTGAAAAGAAATTTACTTCATCTGACTGTATTCTTTACGAGTGCAAGTACAGGAATATATTAATATTGTAAATTATTATTTCTGCTTTCTAGTCTTATATTTATTTATTAAAAGTAAATTTAAATGTTTTCATTGCTTTATTTTTGTACATCTGATAGTTGTATCATACAAAACAAATTTCTTAAACAACTGACAGAATATTGAACACAGTTAATTACTGTTCTCTTAAGGAGTTTTTCCATAGATATCAAAGTGATACTCTTTGATTTAAGCTGGTCACAGCTTCGGCATTGGAAAGTTTTATTGTTGTTGTACTTCACAGTTATCCTCTGCCATACTTTTTCCTACAAAGTAAACGACATTTTATAGGATATAATAATTACAGTCTCTTAATTATTTTTCAAACCTTTCGGCACTTGAAATCTTGTTTGTTGTTTTGCACTCTATATAAAGTTTTTCTTTTTCCACTTCCTGCACGAGCAACAACTCTTCCTCCTTGCTAAAATTAGTTCCTCTATTCTTCTTTTTTCCGTTTTCTTTGTGGTCATACATTTTGCACAATATATTTAAATAATAAACTATCACTATCAATATCGAAAGCGAATTCAAGCTCTGGTTAGACAATATTGTCAAACATAAAAGGCGCGCCAAACTGTCAGGAAAGCCAACATAAATTCGTAAAATTGAAAAAGAAACTATAATACAATGCAACCAACACAGAAACATTACAATGAAATTAACTTTGGTTAAAGTGACATCCCTATACCATTATGAAACGCTTTTACTTTAAGTCCACCTTGAAGTCAGCTTTAACTCAAAGTAGACTTTGGTTAAAGGGACTTTGCCACATGGATTATGAAACCGGGTGTAACAGGTTTATAATCAAATATATGAAAAAAAAAGTTAAAGGCAGCAGTATCTGAAAAGTATATTTGTATTATTGTGGAGGAAATATTTTTGACCAGATGGCGCAAGTTGCTGTACAACGATTGTGCGGTAGATGGCGTGACTTCGCAGAGGCATCAGAGCAATTGAAATGGCAAGATGTATATAAAAGTGGTATCCCTTGGAGGTGGGAGCAGTGATTTGATTCTTGTGGGCCAACAACGTGTTCACATCTGAAATTCACATTCGCAGGGCAGCGAGTGGCCGTCCAAGTTCTTCAACGATAGAAATCAACACGGCTCGAGTTGCAGAAATGATTCAAAGCAATCGAGAGGTATCTTTGGGTGCACTCGCGCTAGAGCCAGTTCTGAATTATGGTACCGCATAGCGTATCGTTTCTAATGTTATGCGATATTCGAAGGTTTATACCTGCTGGGTACCGCGTGAGTTAACCGAAGAGCAAGAAGCCACACAAATATTGTTCAATCTCAAGTTTCTTTAGTGTTATCATTCTGACTGTCAGCACTTCATTGATCACATCATTACTGGGGACGAAACTTGGCTTCATTATAACCAAAAGAGTGGAAACACGCTGGTTCAGCAACGAGAATAAAGTTTGAGATTACACCCTCTGCAAATAAAAGTATGTCAAGCATATTCTGGGATATATGCAGTGTTATCCTGATCGAGTATCTGCAACCTGACTGTACTATTACTGACAATCGTTACTGTACCACTTTAAGATAGCCCTGATTTGGCAGCCAATGACTATTTTCTTTTCCCAAAATTGAAGGTATCCTAGTCTGGAACAGGTACCGAGAACTGACTCATTGGACAGTGACGTGATTTCTATCAAGACAAGTTAAACAAGTTGGTTCTCCGTGCAGATAAATACCAAATAGATTTGGTGATTATAAGGAAACTAGCTGTCCATCAATCTCTTCGAGCTTGAATCGCCTTTCGCGTCCGCTTACAGTTTTATTATAGTTCGCTGTAAAACGCAAAAAAAAAATCATTTTTGATTTTCTAAACTTTTGGCACACCTTGTCTAGACGTATATTTTTGTCCACGAAGTACTGTCACGGTGACAGGTGGAACGACAATTTAAAGCATCTTAACGTCAGTCTGACTTTTCGTTGTTGGAGTTTGAAATTTAGATGCTATTTAGCGTAATACTAAGACTTGACACTAAAAGATTCATAGTTTTATTAGTTTTACACAATGAAAGGACTAAATCATTATTGAAAATGTAATATCAGATTTATTTTAATTTTGCATAATTTAACCTGCCAATTATCATGGCCCGCAAACATACTTTTGACATACCTTTTGTTATAATGCAAATTTGTGAACAATGCATGCCCATTCCACAGAAGAATCAAGTTTTAAATAAAATGTTGGTATAGAATAAGTATGACTTATTACTTTTATTTATAATAGTGAATTTATAACTGGCTTCCATATTAATAATTAGTTTAATTTGTCTGCTCTGAAATTGTTCCTGTCAAAGTGAGTTTGCAGTGGCATTGAGTCGTCGCCTGTAAATCGTGCTCTGGCTATGTCGGTTGCTGAGACGATCCTATTATAATTTAAATATTTAGTAGTGAACCAAAAATAATACTGACCGACGTTGGAATATCTGTGTAAACATTTTGCTTACACACACTGTAAAAAGAATATAATTTGTAATTGTTGGATCATTTTGTGATTTTTATTAAGTATTTAAGGAAAAATAACACAAAAAGGTAGTTCATGATTACAACCAATCCATCGAAATAAGAGCCACCTGGTGCGTGGGACACGATCATCATCATCCATCATCAGAATGTTTGATTAACAATTTGATTTAATGGTGTATTTTCAAACATATCGCATTAAATGATTGAACGCTGCCCATACTTCAAACTTTCTACTGACAATCAAACTATTTAGTAGAAGTAATTGTTGAATTAGACTGGAATATTTACTTTAGTAAATTGAATAGTTACAAAACAATTGTCATTACATTGGAATTTGATTCGTCTGTCACCTAGTAATAATAATATAAATCATATTTTAAGGTAATTGTCTAATACCGTGCCGTCAAATACTTTTCGCATTAGAGTAGGCTGTTTTTGAAGTTTTTAAGTAATCAATGTTGGTGTACATGCTAATTTTTTGAAAACTTCAAATTCTGACAGTTGTCATACTTAAATTCAAATTATAGACGCCTATTATTATTTATATGACATAACCAAACTATTAAAATTATGCACTGTCACCAACCATTAAAAAAAAAGCATGGCCGTCTCTAATGCGGAAAGTATTTGAAAGCACGGTATATAGGCAAAACTAAAATGGATCTGATAGCACTTTTCTCATTAATATTTTAGTCATTTCGCTGTATAAAATTTGTAATTTCATATCTTTTTGTGTCAAGGTCTACAATAAATATCGATGAAGCTTAAAAACATGAACCATGAAATATCAGACAGATGTCAGGGTGTTTAACCTTTTTTTTTTTGAAATAATTCAAATGAATCATGAAAGCAGTTCAGATTTCATCACGAACTGAAATCGATTGATCGTTTTGACGTTTTATAACCTGCAATTAAATTTTTGTGAAATTGCCAACATTAATCAAAAGTCAGATGGACTTTTTCTGACAATTCTGACGTTTCCTGTAACATTTAAGCCACCTAACGTGAATGTTGAGTTGACCAACATTTCGCGTATGCTCTAGTTAAATATATCGGTGTTAAAATAATAATAGATGAGTAAAGATGGCTACACCCTTTAACTGTTACTTAATTTTAGTTTAATAATATACTATGTTCACCAATTTTGATCAGCATGATGTATTCGTTTCTTTGAATTACAATGAACGTAGGGCTTCCGGGACAATAGTCAATAGAAATAAATTTATATGACGTTCGTTGCAAATAATCAAGCTCATCAGTGCTCCATAATGTTTGTCATAAAATGTCGATATAAGTCATCAAGTGCTGATTATTCAATTTACTCTTTCCACCTTTTTTTTTTATTATTTAGGACACATTAATTTAATAGAATACTTGCTCTTTTTGTTATTGCATGAAACTCTTCGAGTTTGAATTGCTTCTTTGGAACGTGACTACTGCCAGTCGCAGAGGCACTTGAATTTTAACGGTTATAAATTTTCTTTTAATTAGTTTATGAATGAAGATTCAAATTAAATGAAATATCTCTAGAAATTAATTATACATTATTGTGGCATCTATAATTATAGACAAATGGATTTATTAACTAAAAAATTTCCCATAAAATGTTTAACATTTCTATAGAATTTACTGAAAGCTAATTACTTGGAACATTTCGTTGACATTCAAGTTTGATATAATGCGTGTGCACCTAGTCTAAGTTGAATGTAAGTAGGCCGAACAGGTAAACCTAAGATGGTTGTATGATCAAGATTTGTTGTATCATATATAAATTTCTTTGTTTTTTAAATTTGGTAGTACTCTAACTTTATTTGTCTCAAGTTTTATGATAAACGTTGCCCATACGTTAAATTTTCTTGCAAACTGTCATGGTGGTGACAGTTTGATCTATTGCGAGAATGAATTGTCAAATTGAATGTCACTGTAGACATACCGTGCCTTCAATTAATTTTTTTTGGAATAACCTACGATTTCAATATTAATTTGAAAACACTGTGGAACTTTTCAATAAATTGACTTAACTATGACAGTAGTCAAAATGAAAAACATTACTATAGCACAGTGTTCCCAAATTAATATTGATATCATAAGCTACTCTAAATTTAAATTAAAGACGCAGTATGTTATTTGTATGTAGAAAGATGACAGAGATGTGTCCAAGACATTAAAGATACGATAAATGACCGATACAATAGTAATAATAATAATAATTGATGATAATTGATGAGCAAGTGCTCTTTTAAGATTTTGATTTGAGTGGTTTTCCATCTGGTTATAGAAACTGAGCGCTCTTTCCTTGATGTAGTCAATAATGGTTGGGGTATTTGTTTCATTCATTATTTGATTATTTCTCATATACCATGGAGCATTTAGTATCATTCTAAGACTGGTGTTTTTTGATGTTGGTCTTGCACATACGCACCCATGCATATGTGAATATTGGACCTAATACTTGTTTGTAAAGTAGAATTTTGTTGTTCGTGTACAGCTGGCTTTTTCTGCCTATAAGAGGCCATAGTTGACATCTTGTTTGTTTGGTTTTGGTTATCGTTTTTGCTATGTGTGTGTTATAATTGAGCTTTATATCCAGGTATATTCCCAGGTATTTAATTTCTCTACTCCATGGTATAGTGATGTTGTTGATGGTTATTTCGTTGCCTGTTGTTTTCAGATTCCTTTGAAAGATTATTGCTTGGGATTTGTCTTCGTTTATTGTTGTCCTCCATTGTTTGAACCATTTTATCGTGTTGTCTAGGTGCGTTTGGAGTTCCTGTACCGCGTTCGTCGGACATCTTGATGTTGAGAGCAGTGCCGAATCATCTGCAAAGGTGGCCGTATTTAAGTATCTTGTAGGATTTGATACTGGTATGTCTGCTGTAAATATTGTATATAGGTGAGGTGACAGACATGAGCCCTGGGGGACTCCCGCTGTTGGATGTTTTATTGAGGAAAGTGTGTTCTGGATGCTAACTTGAAAGCAGCGTCCTTAGAGAAAACTGTTCGTGATTTTTATGATGTGTGTTGGATAATTGTGTATTATCATTTTATATATGAGTCCCTGCCTCCAGACTTTATCAAATGCCTTTGCTATGTCGAGAAATACAGCTGCTGTCACTTGATTTTTGTTGAATCCGTCTTGGATAATCTCAGTGACTCTTGAAAGTTGTGTTATCGTTGAATGTTCTTCTCTAAAAACCCATGTTGATCTTCTGGTATTATGTCTTGATTGTCAGAGTGGTACTTTATCTTCTGTAGGATTATTTTTTCTATCACTTTGCTAATGGATGGTAACAGGCTCTTGGGCCTGTAGCTGCTTGGTATTGTTTTTGGTTTTCCTGGTTTAGGTATAACTATTACTTTGGCATGTTTCCATATCTTTGGGAATGTTTGGAGTCTGATAACGGAGTTTGCTATTGCTAGAATTGACATTATTGCTTTTGGGGGGAGGTTTTGTAGTGATCTGTTGGTGATGTTGTCTATACCAGGAGCTTTTTTGGGATTTCATGCTTTAAGGATTGCTTTTAGGTTCTCGGCTGTGACTGGGTCGTTGCTAGGGGAGTGGGGTTCACGTATTTCTCTGCTTACTACTTTGTGAATCTGCATTACGTGTTGCATGGCTACTTCATCCAAGTTCGGAGTGAATTGCTCTTCTAGTGATTCCGCTAGAGCTTCTGCTTTTTCTTCTGCTGTGACTTGTGTGGAGTTATTGAATTGAAGTGGTGGGATTTGTATTTGTTCTCTTTTGATTGCCTTGATTATTTTCCATGTCTTAGAGGGCTCTGCACCTATTTCTTCGAGTGTTCTTTGCCATTCTACATTTTTCAGTTCCAGTAATTCCTTATGTACTTGATGTTGAAGGTTGTTTAGTATAGTTTTGTCTTCTCCTAGCTCTGTTCTTTTCCTTTATTAGTTCTTTAATATGATGTGGTAGACTACCTGATTTATATATCCTTTCTATTTTGATGGTGTTATTTTCAACAGCGTTTGTTATTTTATCGTGTAGTGATTTTATGTTCTGTTCTAATTCTGCAGTGTTTTGTATTTTAGGAACTGCAGTGATGGTTTGTTCTAGTTCTGTTTTGTAGCCGGCCCAGTCTGTCTTGAAGGTGTGATATGTTCTTTCGGTTATGTCTTCGTTCCAAGTTATTATAATTGGATTGTGATCAGAGCTCATGACACTTTCAGTTTCTATCTATATGGTTTTCTTAATGCTTTTACTGATTGCTAAGTCTAATTGTCTAATTGTGTGCATCTAGCCCAAGGTGAACGTCGACAGACCAAAAAAAAAAAAACCAAGACGGTTCGACAATTAAATGTTGTTTCATGTTATTCGTTCTATAAAATTGGTAGTACCATGCCTTGTGTCAAGTTTACGATAAAAATAGTGTATACTTCAAATTTTTTGACAGACTGTCATCGTGACACTTATACGACAATGAAAAGTTGATGTTTAACCAAATTGTCGTTCCACCTGTCATCGTGACAATACTTCGTTGTAGTGTATTCGTTCACACATAAACTTGTGAGATCGAAATGTCAGACGGACAGTGCTTAACCAAATTGTCTTTCCAATTGTCAAATGAAATTAACAACATAACATGATGAACTTTAACAAAACATGTTTTAAACTTACAGGTCATTGAGAGAATTAATTAATTTTCATATTACGCTTTAATAGTATATATATGTACTTTGTAAAACCCAATCAAAAATCTTGCTGGCTCCTAATACCATTTAACCGAAAATGTACTTCTGATTAGTTTGTACCAACCCGCATAGTCGCATACTTTAAATGCTTGCTTTTACAACTGAATTGATAAACGAAATTACATAAATGCTTATGGGAATTTTACATATTTGATGTATTTATGTTATTTCGAAGTGTTTCGGACACATCTGACAAATAAAGAAAACTCAGATGATTCTTTACTTAGGCTTGCTTCAGTACTTCTTTCCCGAGAAGTGACGACATTTCGATGACATATATAATTTGTATTTAATATATCTTAATAAAATATAGAAAGATCGTTATATTTGTCACTGTACTTACGTGCGATAATTCACTTTAAGTTTATTTTATCATATCCCTCGGCATTGTTCATATATTCATAAATAGGAAAGAAATAGTAACAATTGGTAATAATAACACTAATACGTATCTGAAAGGTACCACATTTCCTTCATAATCCCTTTATTTGTCGGCCTTCTGACATTTAAACTTGACAACCGATCGATAAACGTGAATAGATAGTCATTATATGTGTGTATTGCACGACTGGTGCTTTCCGCCAATTTTGACGTTTCCCGGCAAATGCCATATCGCGAACTCAAACTGATTTGACGGTTTTGATAATTTATAACCTGAAATTGAATTTTTCGTGCGTTTAACTTAACCTTATCCGAAGTTTGATGTGTCACGGTCATCTGTATCGATCCACCGCCATTTTAAAATCGAACCTAGTCCATATTTTTTATTTTACACGTAGGCCTTATGGCAAAATACTATGATTCATACTCTTTTTCTGCACGTTCTAAAATTTTCAAAAACTCCTTTCGGGCCCTCGTTCTCTCTTCGGAGACGTGAAAACTGGCCTAAGGCACGTGGGACCGTGGTCCCCGTCGCGTGACACTTTCGTTCCCACCGTAGATGCGCCAGGTTCTCAGAAAACTGTCTCCCCAATTCGTCAATTTTGGGGTATAGCTTTGCCGTTTTAATCGTTCGTGTTAAAAAGAGCGAGACAATTGGCTTTTAGTATATATAAAGTGATCGACAAGAATGCCTCTTAATTCCTGTTTGTATTTTCTGTCTATTGTTAATACATATTTTTTTTATTTCCCTTGTAACCTTTTTTATCCTTCCCCGTACATACGTTAAAAAAACTATGTAAAAAATTATGTCATTTGCTGTTAAGAAAATGTTACGCTCTACAGAACTATTGTTGAAGGGGGTTCCTGGGATGTGCCAAAATTACAAAAATATAACTTGAACATCAAGAAAAACCTCTAAGAGAGAGATAGATCACAACTCACTATTCTTATTGAAACAAATTTTAGCAGTTAGCTAGAATAACAAAATTATCCAATTCCTTCGATTTTCATAAAATTCAAGTAAGCAGTATAAAGAAATTGCCAATCCAATGAAAAATATAATTGGTAATCAATGCACAAATATCAAAAAGTTTTCAAACAGAAAGAGGACTATGCCAAAGAGGATAACCCTTCATTTAATTTAATCTTAGTTACACTCAGAGAAAGTACTATCTGCACCAAGACAATCTGCAATCACCAGCGTCAGTATGAACGCACGCTTCGACATTGTTGTCAGAAGAAAGTATTCACATTCAAGTTAAAAAATGTCCAATAAAAAGCAAAATAGAAAGGACTAGAAATATATAGAAACAAAACAAAATGGCAATAAGTGAATAGACGGAGAATTAACTTCTACGAGCCTACTAGATCACAAAATATATTTCACTAAAATTATGAATTCCATAGCATACGCTTTCAAAGGGTAGCAAAAATACACCAACAAAAGTTTTTTGATAACGATCGGTTTAGAAAAGGCAATATGCATTTATCAGGCTATATATCCTTAACTTATCTGTGTGTCGGAATTATGCATAATGCACAATTGCTAGAAGTTTGAGTAAGAAAAGTTTTAACATGCAGATATGTATATACATAGTAAGGGGAAAATGAAGATTAGTGGAAACAAAGAACAAAGGGCAAATAATAAATTCATGAATTGCCAATTTGTTTTAAACACGAATAACAGCTTGTGATGAAATTGGAAGACTTTTGCTTCAACAGAAGGCCCACCTAAGGAATGGTCCAAATCTGAAAAGCTTTTGCTTAAAACTATATTTCATTTATTTATGTGTGTCTTATTATTTAATGTATTTCTTTCTACATAACCAGCGATATTTTTAAAATGACGTACTAATGTAGTGCTAAACCCATAGTATCTCCTTGGTCAGAGCAATGCTTCGCTGCGGATTCACCGTCAATCTCAAATCACAATCTTCGATTCTACAAATAAACATTCGGACCATTCGAAGTAGTGTAATCTTAATAAATACTTATTTAAAAAACGGCACAATTTCAAATGAATTTAAAAGATACATGTAACATGTAATTTCGCTATAGTAGAAACTACATTACGTAAATCGAATAAAAGTGTAATATATAAAGAACATTGGCAGCGTTGAATATCTTTGTTTAAAAACGAAACAACAACTTATATTTTAATTCATTGCGCTTCATTTAATCTTTTAATATACAGCCCTACTTTTTTTTTTTAAATTTGGGTGTGCTTAAGACCACACGGCAGAAGTGAAAACTTCATCAAGGCGAGGTTAATAATACGAAATACAACTTTTTTTTTCGTTCTATATTCATTTACATTTACATTTTCCATTTTCCATTTTCGTTCTATATTACATTTAAAAAATATATATTTATTATTATTATTTCGCTCGGCCTGATGACGTTTTCACTTCAAAAATTCATACGTACGCATGTATATACAAATATTATAATTCTCATACGAGTAGCCGAGAGTGGTCTAATGGTAACGTGCCGGCCTTATACCCGGGTGGCTCGGGTTCACATACGCCCGCGGACAAGAATTTTTCAGAAAATAAAAATACAATATTTCCCGTATTTATTCTAAATTTTAATTTAATTGAAATTAAATACCGCTAGTTAGTGTTATAATACAAAGCCGAGTGCGACTCCGACTTTACCCAAACGAGCATAACATTCCGAGCGTGACGACTCGGTCTCTTTCAGTGCCCAACAATCAATGTATCAACGCACCCATAGAAGTTTTCACTTCAAAAATAACAATTATAACAAGTGTTCTCTGGATAAATTGGAGACTCCTGAAGAGTACACTTTCAAAACACATAATTCTGGTATATAAATCACATATTTTTTCCAAGGTTTTCATTATTTGTTTTGGTTGGTTAAGTAATTTTGTAAGAATTTTATTCAATATCTTATACATGTGGCGACGCGAGCAGAACTCAAAAATACTAAAAATATCCTTTCACGTTACTACGTACTATCTACTTTTCTTCAACAATACTGCTGATATTTTACTGAGAGAGTATATTAATTTAATTGACAAATTTTACAATACTTCGTCACTAATTATTTCAATTAAATATTTTAAAAATTTTAAAAAACAACAGACCTATATAGTACCCTTTAAGAAAGTGTAATTAAAGCAGTTTTAATCGTTCTTATTTCATTTTTCCTCCACGACTCCATGGGCACAAATTTTCAGACGACAATTACCCAAAATATTGTGTATTTTTTTAAAAAGAAAATATTTTTACCTCGCGTTTGTTTTATTAATCGCTCTGGCTAAATGTTCGCCGGCTGGCGGAATTTTTACAATTGCAATAACGTGTCCGCCGACAATGGCAGTGTTTTGTGCAAACACGGCGGAATGGGTGTATTTGTTTTGTCGATTTCGGAAGGTGGCTATAATACATGAAAATTCGTATCGGTTGTGATGATAGACTAGTTTTATTTATTAATGTGCCTGTGAATCTGTTTATTTATCAAAATCGGAAAATATAGATGACATAGATTGTACTTTGTATTATATAAGTAATCCACTCCTGTATGTTTTAATTGTAATTAAATTATTATTGTTTAATTTTTTAATTCAGTTAATATAAGGTTTGTAGTAATTAGTAAACAATGCATTTATTAAAATATGCCAATAAACAGTGACAGTAAGTTATATTTTAAATTATTTTGTGAGTAACTAACATTTGAGGTATTGTTTATGTTTCAAACTGTCAAAATTAGTGTTGTAATAAGTAGAAAATGGATTTATTAAGATAAACTTATAAAAATTACACATTTTCTTAACAAATATGCCTATTCCGCCATGTCTGCACAAAGCACTGCCTTTGTGGGCGGACACGTTACTTCAATCGTAAAGATTCCGCCGACCGGCGGAACTTTGTTTATACAGGCAAGACCGCCAGCGGACATTTACCCACAGCGTTCTGTGATGCTATGACGATAAATTGGAAGAAGCTGCATGCGTCGTTATTACAAAATTACTCATACATCCCCCCGTTTTCAAGTAATCACACATGAAAAATAAACTGGGAATGCCTCTAAAATCTAAATTCTCGCTTTTATTTCCCTTATAAATTTATACTTAACAATGCCGAAACTGAAACGATCGGATATAAAACTATATGTCATGATACTTTCGCACAGTTTAAAGAAATGTACATTATTTCAGGTGGTCATTTTATAAACAATAATAATATGTAAATCTATTTTGAGATAACTATGCGTAGTTTAAATACCGACACTCTCTATTAGTTTTACACAAACCAGATATCCTATATAATGTTTCGACGTAGATTTATATCTATACAAATTCTTGTATTATATAGTTTACTTGCTAAGAGTGAGTTATAAAGTTTATTATTGTTGTTTCTCAAAATACTAACAAATAAAAGAAATTACTGAATCTGATTAGAATCAATAAAATATATTTAACAAAAAGCATGTTAAACTATGTTTATAGCAGGTTTCTTAACAAAATTTACGTGCACGAATTCTGAATTTATATCAAGCGTATTCAGAATAGCAACAAAAAATCTAATATTTTATGAGTAATATATAAATTTAAAAAGCTGTGTAAGTTCATTCTCCATACCTACAATTTTAATCATAGCTAAAATCTAAAGGAAGTTGAGTAAATGGATAAATATGAATTAAATTATTGTATGTTTTACCAATTATATTATATTCTATCAGAGGCAAAATCTTTTCTATTACAAATCTATACATGCGAATTTTTCGAACTTATTAAGAAGTTGTCTTGTTCTAAATATATGCCATTTTTACACGCATAACAAACATGTACACCCGAGGGGTAATTCGCTCACAACATTTTGTACACCAATTCCTAAATGCGAGGTATTTCACACTAATACCCTTCAAATTCGATGCAATACCCCGTAATACCCAATAATACTCACTAAATACCTTGCACTACCCTGGAATACCCATTAAATTCCTCAATACCCAGTAGTACCCATTAAATTCCTTGGAATAGCCCGCAATTCCTAAAAATTCCTTTATTATCTCGTCAATACCTTGATAATAAGAACGCTACAAGAACTAGAAGCAGGGGTCACTGAAGAATGGAACCAGGTGGGTCAAGACTACATCAGACGTCTTATTGAGTCTTTGCCTAGGAGGATGGTTGGAAATACGGACCCGAGGCGGAAATACTCTTTATTAGTCACGTTTCCGTTAATTAAATTTTGTACGTTGATGTTACTTTTTCAATTCTTATGTTCATCATGTTGCGGTCTTTAGTTTTTCTTTTGCATGTTGTTTTATTTTTAATATGTTTGTGTACTACTTAGTTATTGAACATAAAATTTTGAAAAAATTAAAATATTCAAAACAAAATAGGTGATTCCATAATTTTTTTGCGGAGAGTATATCGAAATTTCACAAATTCATTTAATTTCAAACAGGCTGCGTACAAACCTAAGGGTTAACTGTTAAAAGAACTTCAAACCGCAAAAAAAAGCAATACAAAAACTTTATTAACATAAATTTCACATTATATGAAATAGCAAAAACTTAAACACAAGTCCATAATAAAATATTTGAAATAAGAAATAACAAATCTCTAATTTATTTAAGGTAACAAAAGAAAAAGGTTTCAGTTCTTCATGGGTAAACAATAGTCACTCTCTTCTATCCAGAATAGGATTTGTTAACTATGTCATCAAAGATCAAATCCTCTCGCGGTAGGTATAGCTGTGCCCATGATTTAATTCCTTCAAATACCTATATGTACATTTTCCACGGCAGCTATAGTTAAATGAATCAGGGTAATAATTTGTAACAATGGCGCATGCACAATAGAAAAATTCCTAAATAATACAACATATTTCCTCCCAATTCCTAACAATTTCTCTTTATTACCTTGCAATACCTACAGAATACCCTCCAATTCCTTTTTAATACCCCACAATTCCTTGTAATACCCAACATTTCCTTCATAATTACTAACAATTCCCTAATATTTCCCCGTAATACCTACTAATTCCTGAAACGTGTACACCACAATACCTCAGCGAATTACCGTGTACACCATATCAGCTAAATCAGTTATGCTTCCATGAAATTATTTCTTCTAAAATATTATGCTTGCAGCGCCAAATAAAATATAACTCTTGCGTATACTGTGTTGGTATATTAACATTTCAGAAATATTGACAATAATTCACAAAGTTTCCATTACTGATAGATGTTTTCTGAATTATGTGAAACTAATAAATGGTCATACTATTTGCAGTATGGAGAAAAATTTTGGGCCAATTTTCCAAATTTTGCAGCAACAGCAAAATAATGAATTAGTGAAGATCTGTTACTCGAAATCCAGGTGGGGCAGACGAAGAAGTGAACAGCAGATGCTCAAAAACGAATAACAATTTTACAATAACCAGAACATTCATATGGGATATGGAAATTAGTTCTTAAAAGAGATATTCATACACTTACATATACAGACTGTCTCCAAAAAAAAAATTAATTATCAGTATACCAAATTAAATGATTACGAATAGACTACTAAATGGACTTATCAAATCACACTAAGGTCTTTACGGCTAAACTGTACAATCTTTTTCTTCAAATTCAAACATATACATATTCTTTTTTAGTAATTCTGATAGAGATTTTACTTTCTTATACGTAGTATAAGGAAGTATTGTGATGATGAAAATTTTCGACCTCGAGATTTTTGCAGATGTCCACGTTTTGATGTCCCCTGATACCGAAAAAGTTGTTTTTAAAAAATGTCTGTGTGTCTGGCTGTCTCTGTGCGTGTGTGTGACCACGATAGCGGTCAAACCGCTGTAGATATCAATTCCAACTTTTGTATTTACGTGTATAATCTCCCTCCTGAGATCTGATTAGTTTTTCAGTAAAATCGGTAGACCGGAAGTAGCAGTTTACTTCAGCGAAAAAATCGAATTTTGACAATATTTCGTCAACTACTAAGTTTAAACAGATTTATAAAGAATTCATATATACTTAAAATTGAAATTGAAAATAATTTTATTTAAAAAGTTTTTCGAAATTCCTACCGGAAGTAGGTCTTTTACTCTTATCGAAAATCAGTTTTTTGCGAATATTTCGCAAGTCATGCGTTTTAGATAAGTACGTTACGGGTAAAATAGTTATTTACGAACCAAGTGCGGGAAGACGGTTTTCCCGCATGAGCGCACATTGTAAGCACGAGCGACCGCAGGAAGCGAGTGCTTTTAATTGCGCGAATGCGTGGAAGATGTCTTCACGCAAGTGGTTTGTACAATATTTTTTGTACGAGCATTAAATTAAAAGTCTTAGTTTTAATACATCAAAATTCAGAGCAAACATAAATGCAACAGGCAATGATTATTGTTTACTATAACATTCAAATATATTCCCTTGATATTGTATATATATATACATACATACCTATTCAGATCTTGACGACTTAATTTTATACTTGCGCCTACATAGATTAATAGTACTATTTAAAAAATGAGGTGTGGCCACCACACGACTTTCTTATACGTATGAAAGTGTTACTTCCGGTCCGAATTTTGAAATTTCATTTATACAAAAAATATTCCAAATCTAACTCTAAATACTTTTGCACTCTTCATAAATATATATAGAATGCATAATTTACGACATATTTGCAAAAAATCGCTTTTCGATAACAGTAAAAGTGGTACTTCCGGTCTGAATTTTGAAATTTTTTTTAAACAAAAGATATTTAAAAGTACATTCTAAATACTTTTATACTCGTCATGTACCTGCCTAGAAAGCATGACTTGCGAGATATTCGCAAAAAACTGATTTTCGATAAGAGTAAAAGACCTACTTCCGGTAGGAATTTCGAAAAACTTTATTAACACAATTTTGCTCAAATTTAATTTTGAGTACATTTGAATCCTTTATAAATTTGTTTAAACTTAGTAATTGACGAAATATTTGCAAAATTCAATTTTTTCACTGAAGTAAACTACTACTTCCGGTCTGGCGATTTTGCTCAAAATCTAATCAGTTCTCAAGAGGGAGATTATATTCGTAAATACAAAAGTTGGAATTGATATCTACAGCGGTTTGACCGCTATCGTGGTCACACACACACAGAGAGAGAGAGAGAGAGACACACACACACACAGACACACACACACACAGACACACAGACATTTTTTAAAAACCACTTTTTTGGTATCAGGGGACCTCAAAACGTGGACATCTGCAAAAATCTCGAGGTCGAAAATTTTCATCATCACAATACTTCCTTATACTACGTATAAGAAAGTAAAAGGAATTAATGCATATATATGCATTTGGAATATGACAGTTCTATTGTTACTAGAAACAACTGCAAACGCAACTAAATATGGTGTCAATTCAACAAGTATAGAAGTAATTGTTTCAGTTGACATTTATATTTTTGCAGCAATTTGCCAGTTTCTTTTTCAAGTGCACAATTTTCTACAAAATCTATGTCTGATAATTCATGTACTCCTCCCGAAATTCGGGAAGCTGCAAATGCGGCGGTACAAAATTTGCTGCCAATAAAATCAAAACGACGATATGAAGTTGTCTATAAAAAATTTGTACAATGGTGCAAAGACAAAATATTAGAAATCATACTGAAAATTGTTTATTGGCATATTTTCAAGGCTTTTCTAGCAAAAAGTCATTGTGGCCAACCTATTCAATGTTGAAGTCCTGTTTAATTATTTACAACAATATCAATATATCAAAATTCGAAAAACTAATCGCCTTTCTCAAAAGAGAAACAGAACACCAGTCTTCGAAGAAATCAAAAATTCTCGAGATTGAACACATTGAAAGATTTATTGCAGAAGCTCCGGATTCCTCATATCTTTTAATGAAGGTTTTATTATACATAATTACTTCAAGTTTATTTATGTATTATTAAATATTACATTTCAATTTAGGTGGTATTAATAATGGGTATTGCTGGAGCATGTCGCCGGGAAGAATTATGTAAAATGTCCATTGATGATATCGAGTTCAAAGCAGATGTGATATGTGTAACTGTACCAGAAACAAAGAATAATATATGCCGTCGCTTTGCAGTGATCAATCCTGCATGGATTAAATTGGTTCTAAAATATAAAGAATTAAGAAACACAGTAAATACTAGGTTTTTTTTAACATACCGTAATAAAAAATGTGTTAATACTCCAGTGGGTCTAAACACAATTGGAAAAATTCCTTCAAAAATTGCTGAATACCTTCGCTTAGACAGTCCTGGTCAATATACAGGTCACTGCTTCCGCAGAAGTTCCGCTACTCTTCTTGCGAACAATGGGGGGGACTTATTGACCCTTAAAAGACATGGGGGTTGGCGTTCTTCAACAGTGGCCGAGGGTTATGTAGAAAACTCCCTGCATAGCAGGAAAATGATTGCAGATAAAATAATGAAACCAGGACCACTTTCTACTACTACAAGTTATAACATAATGCAACCAGGACCATCATCTGTGACTGCAACTTATACACCTGAATCTGTAAATGTTGCACAAACTTTATCAGTTGCAAACCAAGCCACTCCAGGAACTTCGATTTCTAATTGTCAAAATTTTACTGTAAATGTTAACAATAATATCTGTAATAGTTGTAGATCTTCCCAAAATAAAAATATTGTTGATTAATGTGATTAGTATCACACCTAACCTAAAATAGATTACCTAATTAATTTCAGAATTTCGTGTACGTATCTATTACTCACCTTTCCATAAAATTAAATTATTATATTCTTACACATGGCAAACATGAGGTATTTATTCTGATATTTATAAATTTATAGTACATTATTGCGTTCTTTGATTTAATTACAATTTATTAGAATAGCCAATATGAATATCTTCAGATAGATGGCGCCACAATTTTTTTCGATGAATTTTTAATTATTACTCCTATTTCCCCAACTTTTAGTGAAGAATAGTGGAGGGAAGTAGCATTTTATAGACTAAATGTTATTACTATCAAGTTAGATTTTTTTTTAAATGTCCCAAAGTGCCAGTGTTTTTTTCAATTTTTACAGTCGCCTCAACCGGGAAAACGTACTTCCCAGTCGAGCTACACGTGCGCCAATTATGACTTTACAGGCGGCGAGTACAAAAAAGTATTTAAAACATAATTTTCAATATCTTTTGTATAAAGGAAATTTCAAAATTCAGACCGGAAGTACCACTTTTACTCTTATCGAATAACGATTTTTTGCAAATATGTCGTAAGTTATGCATTCTATATATATTTATCAAGAATACAAAAGTATTTAGAACTGGATTTGCAATATTTTTTGTATATATGAAATTTCAAAATTCGGACCGGAAGTAGCACTTTTACTCTTAGCGAATAGCACTTTTTTGATAATATCTTGCAAAGTATGCATTCTATAGAGATTTATTAAGAGAATAGAAGTACTTAGAATAGGATTTTGAATAATTTTTGTATAAAGGAAATTTCAAAATTCAGACCGGAAGTACCACTTTTACTCTTATCGAATAACGATTTTTTGCAAATATGTCGTAAGTTATGCATTCTATATATATTTATCAAGAATACAAAAGTATTTAGAACTGGATTTGCAATATTTTTTGTATATATGAAATTTCAAAATTCGGACCGGAAGTAGCACTTTTACTCTTAGCGAATAGCACTTTTTTGATAATATCTTGCAAAGTATGCATTCTATACAGATTTATTAAGAGAATAGAAGTACTTAGAATACAATTTTGAATAATTTTTGTATAAAAAAATTCTTAAAATTCTATAATTTGAAACGCTAATACGTATAAAAAAGTCGTGTGGTGGCCACACCTCATTTTTTATTCTGAAAACAACAATGTATCACACGTATATACGCTTACATAAAAAAATACGAAAGAAATGTAAAAAGGTAACTATCATCTATGCTCCATTTTACACTAAACATTAGCCACATCCCTGGGCAACGAGTATTTCTGTTCGGCAACTGACTTAGGGATTTGTTCGGTTAGCGCTGCAGATAAAGTTGTGTGGTTTGGTAAGTATTATAACCTCACTCAAAATAAAGTCGAAGCACGGATAAACATTGTTCATTTTAAAATCGGGTGAAGTTCGATTTGACAAGTTATGCGATTATAATTTGTCAACTGTTTTCCCAGACAACATAATTTAGTTATTACGTTGTAACGCAATGTATTTTTAGTGTTATGTTTTACACAAGTGTTGTATTTTGGATATATAACGTATACGTGTGATACATTGTTGTTTTCAGAATAAACGTCTTTGTCAGAATTACTAAAAAAGTATACGTTCGAATTAGAAAAAAATTTTTGACAGTTTTGCTTAAAACCCTTAGGTGATTTTATTGTACCATTTAATAGCCTATTCGCAACCATTTCATTTGGCGTACAGATAATTAAAATCCTCCGATAAATACGGGAGTTATAGACTTGTCATTTTTTTGGAAAAAAATATTTCACTACATACCTACGGATCAAACGCGATTTATTGACTATCAATGATACATTAGACATAATAAGAGATTCAAAAAGAATGTTTTTCTCGAATGTCTATAACATGCAAAAACAGAATATCTTATTTATCGACATATGTCAAACCAGTATGCAGAAAAGGCGGCATATGCCTAGTATATGTTACTTTTCGAGAAACATACAATGCACAATGTCTAGTAAAAATTTACACTATTTCTGAAAGAGACGCCTATAAAAGACATAAATAAAATAATACTTTTTAAAGAACAATTTTAAATGTGCTGTCCGTTTTAAATTGTGTTGTAATTTTAATATGTGGGAAGTGTCATTATTGAGAGAAAAACAAGCTCATGAAATACAATTATAAAACAAATAACATTAGTATCTAGTAAAACTAGTGTCCATGATCTATTTTTACTTTAATTTACTGGGCTTCAAATTCTCTTTTAATAGCCGTGTTCATCAGTTTATCGCCAATATTTTGCATCATTATTGCAAGCTTCTTTAGGATCAAAATATCAACTATTGTTGAAAGATTACTATGAAACAATAAAATTAACATGTTATGTTAACATATTTGCAAAATGTGATGTTCATAAATCCAAAAGAGGATGTCAGTAGATTAAAATTCTCGATGTCACACGCTAATTCGTCTTATGGTAACGAGTGAAAAAATGAGGTGTGGCCACCACACGACTTTCTTATACGTATGAGCGTTTCAAATTATACAATTTTAAGAATTTTTTTTATACAAAACTTATTCAAAATCCTATTCTAAGTACTTTCATTCTCTTAATAAATCGCTATAGAATGCATACTTTGCAAGATATTCGAAAAAAAGTGCTACTCGCTAAGAGTAAAAGTGCCACTTCCGGTCCGAATTTTGTAATTTCATGTATACAAAAAATATTGCAAATTCAACTCTAAATACTTTTGTACTCTTAATAAATATATATAAAATGCATAATTTATGACATATCTGCAAAAAATCGCTATTCGGTAAGAGTAAAAGTGGTACTTCCGGTCCGAATTTTGAAATTTTTTTTATACAAAAGATATTTAAAATTATAATTTAAATACTTTTATACTCGTAATGTACCTGCCTAGAAAGCATGACTTGCGAGATATTCGCAAAAAACTGATTTTCGATAAGAGTAAAAGACCTACTTCCGGTTGGAATTTCGAAAAACCTCTTTAAGATAATTTGTCTTAAATTTAATTTTGAGTACATTTCAATTCTTTATAAATTTGTTTAAACTTAGTAATTGACGAAATATTAGCAAAATTCGAATATTTCACTGAAGTAAACTGCTACTTCCGGTCTACCGATTTTACTGAAAAACTAATCAGATCTCAAGAGGGAGATTATATACGTAAATACAAAATTTGGAATTGATATCTACAGCGGTTTGACCGCTATCGTGGTCACACACAGACACACACCCACACACACACACACACACACAGAGAGAGAGAGAGACATTTTTTTAAAAACCACTTTTTCGGTATCAGGGGACTTCAAAACGTGGAAATCTGCAAAAATCTCGAGGTCGAAAATTTTCATCATCACAATACTTCCTTATACTACGTATAAGAAAGTAAAAGGTATCACTGACTGAGAGTAGTAAAGTGATTTAAACGGACAGCTAACTGTTAAATATTGTGGTGCAAACCAATGCAATCGTATGTACATAGATAATCGACATCAAATACGACATATGATAATTTTACATTTTTGAGATTTCTTTGTAAAATAAATAAAAATTAGTATCTCCAGTAGCAAAGTTAGCACATACTGTCTGTCTAATTTTTCTTCACCATTCTCAATTTGAATTTTGTACGTCAACCGTTTTAATTGAGCTTAATTTTTTTTTTTTTTTTTGTAATTCTGTCAAAAGATTCACCAACCTTATTACATACACCATTTAATTCTACAAAAAATAACCTTTTTAACGATGTTCCAAAAAAACTTAATAAGCCATATGTCTATTTAAAATTTCAGGATTCTGGCTCAAACCGTCCTAACATAACGAACCCGATTACACACATAATCGCAACTCTGTATAAATCACACTAGTAATTACTATTTTCAAATTGAAAAATGCGCACGAATAACTTGAATATCAACCACAAATTAAGGCAACATAACTGGGCCTCCTTTTCTGTCCCACTGATTCAAACAATCATTTATTATGTCCAAATATAATAATTGCATGTAAAAATTCACCGGTCTAAATAAAAACATGAAGCTCACAATTGTATTAATTTATTAAAATAAACCCCAGCAACAAAGAAGATTCGTTTATATTAATTCCAAATTAATAATTAACAATATTCAAATTATTAAACAAATTATTTTATCCTACACAATTAAGGATTTAGCAATATAGGTATATGGGATGTATAAATACGTTCTATTTAGTTATTTAATAAAATATGTAACAATTCTAAATATTTAAAAATAAATGAAATGACGTAGTATAAATAAAAGTGTATCTAGGCACTAATTCAAACTAATTTACTGCTTTTAAAACGTTACAGAATTTTATACTGTTACATTAAAAAAATAAATTTATGTTCGAAAATTCGTCATTCTATTTTTGTTCGTTAATTCGATTGCTACGCTTAAAGATAAGCTTTCATTATTTTTTTTATTGAAGTTTCACATATTCCGTGTAATTTATTATGTTTTTCAATCGATGTGTTTTGTTACATAGTAACAATGTCAAAAAGTATTTGTATAGAAACACAAAAATCAAAAACAACCTGTCTTACCCTTTCGCGTAACTATCGGAAGTAACACTAGAAACATGTTTTCCTTCGGTATTACTAGAACACTGGCAACATTTACTAACTTTTTGCCCCATCACTTAACCAACCATTCAAGTTTCGCGAATATTACTCTTTGCAAAATCCCAGTCTTTAACATTTCAGAGCAATTGCTTTATTCTGAAACTAAAAATACGTATCCGTTAAACTACTGATGATGCCAATGCTATTACAAAACAAATACTAAAACCATGCAGATGACCTAAATTCGTATTTAATGTTATTTAATATAAACATGCGTTAGCTTGTGTAATGTTAAAAAGTACAAAATGCATATTTGTCGGTAAAGTTTTTTCTCCTTTTTCTTATAAAAATGCATTTTATATTTGTATTCTGAAGCTTCTAAATAAAACTGTTTCACTAAGTAACGTAAAATATAAACTGTGTGCACTTTCAGAGAAATTGCAGTACCGAGATTTGCGACGAAATAAATTTTCGGATTTTAGGTATTGGCGCCTACAGACCACCTCAACGACTGTTTACGAACGGAGAAATACGTCCTGACGCTTTCCAACTGTCCTTAAAGTATTTTTACCAACTGACCGAGAACGTCATCATTTATCTTTGGGTGTTCCATGGACCAATGTCAAACACTATTACAAATTTTGTAATAATGATCAGGGCACATAATTTTAATATGGGAACTAAAGTAAGTAATTTGTAATAAAAAGGTTCAAACATTTTAATTATAATATTTATATTATCAATGTATTACTTATTCAAAAAATGACTGTGCATTTTTCATATAAAGTACTGTTTCTCTCCATGTGAAATTATATATTTATTGAGGCCCTTTTATACAGACATACGGGTTGAATCATCACTCTGGGGAAGGCAGAATGTGACTCTATGAGAAACGATATTTCAAAGAGGGCTTTTCTATAATAGCCACTTATTAGGAGCACCTTTAAAAATTTACTTTGTATTATACAAAGTGTTCCATAACTTGATGGCAGACAATAGCTATAGTTTTTTTTAAATGGAATACCATGTATTTTATTTTTAGTATAACATTTTTGTATTTCCCGTATAATTTTTAGTCAAATTTAAAATTTTCGACTTATTGCCATATTTCCGAAAAATTCAATGTTTTTATAAAATTATATTTCAAGAAAACGATGTATTGGATGGACACAATTTTTGGTAGTGTTTTTCATAATAAAAGGTTCTAAACTAAGTTTTTTTTATTTACTAATTGCATGTACAGGGTTATTCATTATAAATTACCCACCCCTTATCATCGCTATTATTGCATATACAAAAAAATGTTTCAAATAAAATTTGTGTGGCTGTGACTGAATTTTATTTGCACGTTATCAAAAACACAGTGGCGTGCAGATACAACGGTATAAAAAGAAAATATTTTTTTTAAATGGAATACCCTGTATATTATTAAATTTTTATAATGGTCTTTTTACCCTGATTTCAAAAATATACCATATGATACCGGTATCTTAAACCGTTTTCGAGCTATTAAATGTCAAATATCGTAGCTACTCTACTATGGAAAAGTTAACATTATTAAAGTAAGCTATGAAAATGACAAATATTGTGTTTGATAAATGACATTTCCATTTTGACTATTTTATTAAGGAAATGTAATTTATAAAAGGCAATAATTGTCATTTTCAAAGCTTACTTTTATGATGTTAACTTTTCCATACTACAGTAGCTACGATATTCGACATTTAATAACTCGAAAACGGTTTAAGATACCGGTATCATATCGTATATTTTTGAAATCAGAGTAAAAAGAACATTATAAAAATTTAAATATAAAGGCTATTCTATTTTTAAAAAAAATATTTTCTTTTTGTACCGTTGTATCTGCACGCCACTGTGTTTTTGATAACACGCAAATAAGATTCAATGTCAGCCACACAACTTTTATTTGAAACATTTTTTTGTATATGCAATAATAACGATGATAAGGGGTGGGTAATTTATAATGAATAACCCTGTACATAAAACTGGATCAAAATTACACGACACATTTTTGCCTAAAAGTCAATGTTTTCAAATGGACCAACCTGTATATCAGTACAGTTTTGGATTGCTTACTTAATTTCTTACCAAAAACATGTAGACGTTAGTACTTTAAAGGGAACCATTACTGAGGTATTGTCATTTTTTAATATAATTTAGCCAACTTTATGGTTTTTATTAGAATACGGTATATTTGTACTGAAGGAATGTTCAATAAATTATTTACTAGTCCAGAGAGTTTACTGGCAGAGAATGTCCCAGAACAGATGCCTTTAGAGGAGTAATGGATAATTTCATTACTACTGGTAGTATTGCTCATTCAAAACCACGGAAACCTAAATATCCGATAAATGAAGAAAATCAATTACGAATTCTTATGGCAACAACAAAAAATCTACATGTCATTACCCTTGATATAAGTCGCTTACTGCGGATATTAGCCAAACCATCGTTGCAAGGTATTAAATTAAAATACTCACCTATCATTTTAAAGCCAGACGAGCGTTCTGCCAATGGGCATTAACTAAAATTAATGCCCAATCAATTCTTTTTGATGATGTTTTATTTACGGATCAAGCTGCTTTCCATAATAACGGAATAGTAAACAAAAGAAATTTGCATTATTCAATTTCAAATGAAAACCCATACCGCACTAATAAATAGATTTATGAATAGATATGGATTCAACAAGACGGCGATCACACAATTGTTTTACATAGAGATGCGTAAAAGAGCAAATATGCAGTATTCCTATAATCTCAAAGGAAAATTCCGGGAACACATTCGACAAATATTTAGAAATATAAGTCTTCAACCCCTTGCTAATGTCAATCTGTCATTTCGGAAGCATGTTCAAAAATGTTTAAAATGAATGAATATGCATTAGAACACTTGCTGAAATAATTTTTACCTATTTTAACCCAATAGCGCCGAATTATATTTACTGTTATTTAAGATTCTAGAATCTTCTCAAATTGACACAAAATCGTCAGTTCATCAGTTCTAGTAGTTCAAAAGATATACCTCAAAATGAGTGTAATTTTAAAATATAATGATCAATAATGTTACAGCAATTGATGATTGGTTCACAATGTATTAAAACACACTTATATACTAATAACGTGTAATATAACTTGAAATGTATATAAGATGGCACAGAAATTGTTTGTTATTCTTTTAAATCAACTAGTAGCAGTATTAACTACTGGAGATGATGTGGTTTAAACATACTCATAGTCGTGCATGGATAAGAGAAGTTCCTTTGGAGGAAAAGCATGATCTAGTCTAGGCTATATAAATTTGTTCAATATATCGGCATATGCAATGTTTCTTTACATTGCACAAATATACATTGTAAAGCCTACGTTATAAATGTATATTTTAAAAAAAAATAGAACTTTACTTCTAATTCTATATACATTTTACTCTACACTTACTGAAATTGCAATGCAAATGTACGATAGTGACAAATGAATAATAGCATTTGATAAATAAACATATGTAATAATAATTATTAATACTTCTGACTGACATCAGTTAAATTTTAGTCCTTTTATCTCCAAAATCCTGAATCAAACAGTATTAGCAAATACGTTGTTCCTTGCAGTAACTTACAAGCAAAAACTAGTATTTACTCAGTTACTAATTTACTATCGAATTTACTTCCCAAAATACCTGGTTTGCTAGTATTTGGAATGCTTGTGAATTTGAGATTACAAGAGCTAAGGGTATTTTGTTGAAGTGGTTGTGGTACCATGAACCAGTTTAAGTATTGTCTGTATTACTCTCGAACACTGAAGTACTTTGATCATTTGTTCGAACACTAAGCACAATACTTCGAGACCGCTCTGGTCAGTGAAAATGAATCTTTTCTTCTTAACAAATTTAATCTATCTACGGTAGTACATTTAATTTGGAATCCAATAGGTAACACATTTAGTTCAGTAAAATATTTAAACAAAGTTCTTAAACTAGGTGAGGTCCTTTTAATTACTAGTTGCAACTTGGTAGACACTGCTATTTGCCATCAATTCAAACCAACTGGTATAGGTTTATTTTTGTATGTAAATGAAATTATTCTCTCTTGACACATTTTTGAGAACTACTTTTATGGGTAACAAGTAAGCAGGATTCTATTCCAAAGAGGGTACATAATAATGAACTCATACGCAATAATATTGCTAACTCTACTTTGAGACTTGATCTTTTAACATTAAGCGCAAAGATTTTTTTTTTAATACTATATATATATATATAATTAAAATATTTTTTTTTGTCCTAGCCTTAATATTTAATAATTCAAAAATGTTTCTTTCCTGGGATTAGCGGCCATAAAGGAAGTAAATGAATTACACCATTTTTTTTGTTTTGTTTTATTTACACCAACGTTTCGGCAATTATCCTTGCCTTTTTCAAGGTTACTTATTGAACCGACATAACACTAATGTCGGTTCAATAAATAACCTTGAAAAAGGCAAGGATAATTGCCGAAACGTTGGTGTAAATAAAACAAAACAAAAAAAATGGTGTAAATCATTTACTTCCTTTATGGCCGCTAATCCCAGGAAAGAAACATTTTTGAATTATATATATATATATATTTATTTATCGTACAGAATTTGCGTTAAATAGTGGGAAGGTCGTGGCAAAGGACATTAAAAGTATGTAAAAAAATTATAAAGGAAATTTGGAACTAAATTGGTCGAGATATCTTATGCAGACTTCTATAACAATAAATTGAAATAAATAGCTGTTATTAATTTGTAACCTCCGACTGCTTTATTATATGCTATTGTCTGTTATGTTCAAACAGGCGAAACAACTAAAAAACCATTGGCCGTACATAAAATATTTCCGGACGCAAACTAGGTTAATAGCAGTTCAAAGAATTCGAAATTATTTTTAAATACAGGAAGACTTTAACTACATAGTCATAAACTACTTTTAGTAACAGAAATAATGAAATATGCAGTATTTGAGTCTCTTTACAGATCATTAATAAATGTAGAACTACATTCACACAACTAAATTGACATATCTCGTCATTCGTTCAATTTTTTTGCTTTAAATTGTTCAAATAAAATATTTACGTTATGCCATATATAAACTATAACATTAATTGCTCCAGAGATATTTCTTCACTTTGCATCTCTCTCAACTCTTTTCTACTTATACCAAAGATGCACAATAAATACGTATAATAATTGAAAAAATGCCAGTTTGTGAGAACACCATATAATTTTCTTTTAGTGATTGAAGATGTATGCCTGCTAGACAATAAAAATTTAAAAACTCATGATTCTTGAATTCTGATGATTTCACCATGATGGACCACTACATCATAATCACCCTGAGATGATATAATACTAGTATCTAGTATTTCTAATTCTGATTCTAGTATCTAGTATCTAAATGGGTTATAAGAAGAAATAGCCCACTAGCCATAATGGTTTTCTAATAAGTCTATTTTAGATTGCTCTATATGACGAACGGTTAAAGACTGCGTTACTTTCTAGTATTATTTATGTAAGGTCCGTACAATGAAAAGCATTAAAGATGATTTCAGAAAACATTTGTAACTTTCAGAGATTTATTTAGACTATAACTTGTGAGCTACTTCCAAACACTGATTTTCGGTAAAACTAGTGTTACTTCTAGTGCAAAACATAGAATGTGTTTTATGCAAAAGTTTTTCCAAATTACGTTCTAAATACTTTAATACTTTTTTTTTAAATTGTTAAGAATATATCACTTGTGAGACATTTGCAAGAAACTGTTTAATCATATTTGATCAGTATTCGGGTTCAAATTTTGAAATTATTTGAATGAATATATTTGAATTTAAATAGTTTTATACTCTCTCTATAAATTTGCGCAAAATACTGTTTTTTGCTAGGCAGTTAGTAGCATGAATAATCAAAAGCTCAAAAGAAATATGCAAAAGTTGTTCCAAACTAAAATCTGAATAATTTACATTTTTATATGTATATAAGAAAAATGGATAAATGGCATTGCAATCTTGGCCTGCTGGTTCTTCTATTTTTAATTTCCCTTAATGTTTCTAATAACAAAACCTACAATTTTCAATGCAGATGAACTAATCCTAATGTGGTTTGAGCATATTAATTTAGAATCAAAAACTCTACCTAAATCGTTAACCACTGTACACGGCGAATAGGGATCCTATCGAAATTTATGACATTATTCATATGGTCAGACAATGCGTTTTGATGATGTAATAGTGTTCTCGAAAAGAAATTTTTCAGATAAATCACGTTTATTATTTTAGTTTTCTATGCATGTCAATTTTCACGATTGGTGCTTTTATAGTAATTATAATTGTAGCAAAGAAATTATGTTCTGCTGCTATTGCTCTATTACCAGGTTTTCAGTCGGTCCAAGAGTCTACTCATCTAGTCAAATAGAGGAGTGCAACAGGTTAGAGCTATGCCAAATTATATACGGGGTGAACTGTATTTACAAGATAGTGTGCATCAGACTGTGAATCCCGTGGTAGGACGATGGCACTTTGTAGAGCCATTCCACTTCTTTAGGTTCTAGTGAGAGTCGATGGTGCTGCTCATCTTCTCTGGCCCTCCAGTAATAGCAAAAAAAGCTCAAAAGGTGTTTTCCTTCTGAGGGCAGCAATGGTCTTCTGTATGCAGCAGCGGTTTACCAGAGGTGGCATGGAAATAGATCCTGGGAAGCAAGCAGTAGGTCACTAGGTTTTAGTGAGAGGAACGGTAATATTACCACCCTACGAAGGCGGTAGGTTGGGCCTATAATGGTGAGGGAGGCAAGAAAAACCCAATAATGCAGGGGCGATGAGTCCAGCTCCGACAGATACAGTTCCCGTGCTCAAGAGCGGCTATTCCACTCTTGGAGAGGCAGAGAAGCGAATCTAACCCCGACCAGGTCTTAAGTGTCTTTAAAGTTTCAGGTCTTCCAGCTGTACCACGAAGAAGGTTAAGAGCTAGAAACAGTTCGATTTGCTATGGCTTGGTAGCGCCCCTTTATACCTCCCTCGACAGGTTCAGATGTTTCACCCCTAACGTCATAGATTGGTCTGTACTAGGGGTAGTTCTTACGGGCGAGAACCTGTTGTCTCGCTGGTACTATTTAGCGTGTCGGGCTACACAAATAATAATTTGTTAAACTATATTTTCTAAATGTGCCCCATTAACTGCCTGATAATATGCAAGCCAGTGTAAAAAAAACATGCACTACATTCTCAACCACTTCAGCTGGAATTTCAGGAATAAATTCAAACATTAAAAAATCCAAATATAGCCCGGTTATTAGTGAGTCCTTTAAAAAGTCCAAAAAACCATATTCCTGAAATGCCTGTCCAAGCTTTTACGTTCTTTTGTTATTGTATATGCAACTCTTTCATTTAAATTTGCTATGACCAATAACACCAATCCATATGCTTCATCAGAGAAAACAATCCAAACAAAAAGTCGTGAATTATTATCGCATATGTTACTAATTTCTTCACAATTCGTCTATCAAAGTCATTGTAATTTAGCTTTTCAGCTAATGTTACTGTCTAAAGGTGAAAGTTTTCTTTATATAAGATACTAGTATAGTATCATGACCAATATCATAATCCATTGCCAGTTGCCGACATGAAGCAGGGCGATTTTCCGAAACTGAAAGCAATCTTATGTTGCTGATATAGGCCGATTGATCTTATATAAATCCCCTGTATGCAATGTATTCTCGAATTTTGATAAATGTTTGATATACTGAATCGTATAATAGAGTCATGAACTATCAGGAACTATCTCAAGACGATTTTTCTTCTTTTGTTAAAAGCGGCGCAAGTGCAATAAAATACAAAACCTTTTGTCCTTTTGCTATCTACGAGGAAATACTTCATATATTTATCTAGTTTGTAGATATCTTATATACATTCTTAACTATTTAATATTTTTATTTATCCCCCAATTACCTTACCTGTGATTGAATTTATCTATTGTTGCATATAATTTTAATCTACGTAATATAAGCAGTGTGTTTATGAATATAATTTCAATTAATATGGCTAACTGTGAATTATATCATATCTTTATCATTATTGTTGATGTCACATTACCGCGCTTTTTTTCCTATTAGTCAAAACGCTAACCGTATACGCCCTTATTTTGTAAAAAGACCCATCATATTTACGGACTCTCTCACTGTACCCTCGTATAACTTTGTGCCCTCATTACTACTCATTCTATTACGCGATCAATGATAGTCCATCCCGATCGGAGTCCGCCAATACACGTAAACCTGTCCACATTCACTCACGTTAAGTATAAATCGTATTGGTCGAAGCCTTTTATATTTACTTTACATCCTTCAATTTTTCAACCAACTTTAAACTATCCCGGCTTATTTACAGTTCCCTAATATAATTTAATTTTTTAGGTTATTCTTGCTTTTTTAAATATTATTTTTTTTTGTATTTATTTACTTCGTTAAATTAAAACATTAAAGACAACCTTGATTGTTTTCTTATTAAAAACTGATCGCAAGCACTCTATAAACAACTCTGACAATTTAACCGCCAAATACAATTTGTGAGTCAGTTTAGGTTAGAGCATCGTTGGGAAAAATATATAGACTAAAAAGGAGACTTGTTGAAAAATAAAACTGCATTTGACTGAAAAAATACTTGTTTCTATATTAGGCTCAAAACATTTCAGACTACCCTCGTAGATTTGGTTCGTAAAACCCGAGATAGATTCGATAAATTTGCAATTCAAATGTTATACGGGTAAAATGTAATATGATGAAGATAAATCATGGAAAATTATTATAAAATAAGTAGTAAACCATAAATTAGAATGAATGCAATCAATCTCAATAAATATCTGAATAAGAAAACAATACTTGAAACTTGTAAACAGGTTAAAAAGCCACTTATTTGTGAATAATATTGAATTTGAAAAAAAGATATGCTATATCTTACCGGTACCAAGTAAGTACAGTCATCTTATCAAGCTCACAATTTTAATAGTCTTAAATTAGATGATAATTGATGAAAATGAAAGACTGGACAAACCGTTTTTACAGCATTTATATGAAAATCATTAACACTTATACTACAATATTGACCTTATAATAATAATAATAATAACTTTATTCAGTTCATTTTACATATCTAATGTTTGAACACGTCAGAATAGTATAAACAATATCACAGTATTAAAAGTGGTAAAGTCACGGTGACACAAGCTTGAATTTGTACGTCAAAACATCTTGTAATGTGTAAAAAGCACAATTAATTAGAATTGTGTTGAGTTTTTTTCTTAAAAATATTCACTGGTAACTTTTTTAAATCAAGTGGTAAGTGATTGTATATTTTTACTAGTTGTCTAGTTGCATTCTTCTGCACAACACTTTTGGAAGTCCGAGGTGGTAGAATCGAAACCTGCTTTGTTCCCCTGGTCCCATAACAGTGATGAAGTTCCTGCTCTTTAAATAATTCGTAATTTTTCTTAACAAATAGGGCACATTCTACGTATAGGCACGGTAGTGCGAGAATCTTTTTTTTCTTTAAAAACTTCCCTGCAAGAATCAGTTCTTCCCATTTTAAAAATGTTTCTAATACATAACTTCTGGAGACTGAAAACTCTGGATACATCCGAAGATGCCCCCCAATAAACAATACCATAGCGCAGTCTGGACTCAACATACGCATAGTACGCAGAAAGACGCGCCTTCTCATTTACTGATTTTGTTATCACTCTTAAAGCGTAATTAAAAGACGATATCTTACCCGCCAGGTACTCAATATGTCTCCTCCAGTCCAACCGCGAGTCCACCTGCAGACCCAGAAATCTCACATCTTCCCCTGTTCTTATTTCATGATGTCGGTACTCCATAACTAAAGGATCCTCCTTGAAATATGTGAAATGTAATATATTTGTTTTTTCCATATTCAGCTTTAGGTGATTTTGTTGAAACCAATTCTCAAACAAACACAATGTTTCAGTTGTTTCTCTATTGATATCATTATTTTTACTTCGTATTACAACCGAGGTGTCATCAGCAAAAAGTGCAGTTGTATACGTCGTCACCGATGGTAAATCATTCACATAAATCAAAAAAAGAAGAGGACCCAACACCGATCCTTGTGGTACTCCCCTCTCCACAGACACCCATGCAGACTTCATGGCAGTGCCACGATCAATTACACACTGCTGCCTACCGCACAAGTAAGATCGAATTAATTCCAGAGCCGGTCCTCTAATACCTATTCGTTCTAATTTTTGGTACATTACGTCGTAATTCACACAATCAAAAGCCTTTTGTAGATCCAAAAATATGCCAACTGTGCACTGGTTATTGTTAATCCCTTCGATTATATCCGCTAGCACCTGATAAATTGCTCTTGAAGTAGATCTACCAGATATATACCTATTTTGCTGCGATGACAAGATGTTGCATTTGTTTAAGAAAACTGTAAGTCGCTTGAAGATAACTCTCTCTACAACTTTGGCAAAGTGCGACAAAATAGACAGCGGTCTATAGTTTTTGATATCAGCCTTATTTCCCTTCTTGTGAATTAGAATGATATTAGATTTTTTTAATTCATTAAGAAATATTCCATTTTTTAAGCATTTGTTAAATATAGGCTCCGGAAGCACGGCAAATTCAGGGGCGCACCCCTTTAGTAATTGTACTGGTATTCCGTCGTCACCTACGCTATTAGTATCTTTCAATTCCATAAATATATTGCACAACTCCTCACTACTTGTTGGGAACATCATGAAAGTGTTGTGATTATACTCAATACTGCTCATATCCTTTACAACATCCTTCGCCAAGTTATCACACATTCCTCTTAATTGGTCGTTAATAAATGTTAATCGTTCTTCATCAGTGTTACCATTCGCTTGTATTTCATTCAGAAATGAGTTTTGTGATTTCACATCTGATGTTATTGTTCTAACCAGTTGCCATGTTGCTTTAACTTTATTATGGGAAGTATTGATGAACTCTGCATTAGCTTGTTTTTTGCATTTCGTATATCTCGATTTAATTCTCTACAATATGACCGATAATTATCCCTTGAAATTCGTCCATACACCATATCCTCATACATCTGACGTTTTATAGATGTTCTGTATTTGATTTCTTCTGTGACCTTGAACCTAGTTTTTCATTTTATCATACTTAACCCTCATAAAACCAGATTTTTTTTGTGACACCTAATACCAGTCGGTCAATAGTGACCCCAAAGCTTTCCACTAAACGGGATAAGAATATTTGACTTTTTTTTAATGCTTTTTGCATGTATATTAAACATGCAAAAAGCATTAACCAAACTTTATTTTACAGAATAATAACAAAATTGATAATTTTATTATTTCTTTGCTTTACACTTAAAAAAAGTGATCTGGTGATCATTACAAACAATTCAATTGAAATACTTTTAATACTAATTTTTAAGTGTCTTGCAGGAGGTCCAGTAAAGTCAAAGCTTTTCTGTACCAATTCCAGTAGCAACTAATTTTTTTCCTATCTGCTTGAGAAATTCTCGTTATATATATATATATATGAGTTCAATGCATTAATGGACATTATATTGTAAAATACTGTCACAGATTATCTCCTTACTTGCCTTTTCACGACTGGAGTTCGAAGAACTTTGTCTATAATTTCTACCCCTGACTTTGTTTTACTTTAATCAATAATTATTAGCGACTTTTTCTTTTCACCTTCAGAAATTTTACTAATGGATTATATAGTTGACAGCAAGATAATGCTTTTCTCTTTTTAGGACAATAGTAGACTAGCATGGCTTTTTCTTGATAATAAAATTTTGTTGAATATACATTCCTCCCGCGGGTACTCACTAGTTACTGGCAAAGTTCTGGTTAATTTTTTAAACTGTACCAAACAACTTTTTTTTCCCTTTCCATTTCTCTTGCTAGATCAAGAATTGTAAAAAAAAGGTCAGTGTTCACGCTTCTCCCTGATCTTTCCAAAGCATTAAAAAAATATTAAATTACACAAATTTGTAATTCTTTCGTTATGAGATTTTTAAATTCGTATCACTATCAATAATCCAACAAAATGTAGAAACTCCTTGATGTCCAGATTTTTCCATAAATCTCCATTCATTAGTAGACCTTATGCATTAGTTCACTGAATGACGTAGTTTACAATATTATCTCTAAAAACAGTCGACAACTATTGCTAATTTTATCTACAGTTCGCTTAGCATATTTTATATGTCTTCCTATCATTTCATAGTGGTTGTCGTCCCGTATTTTGTGGCTCTAAATACCACCTTTCAAGTTTACTTTTCGATATAAATATTTTCCTATTTTTGTAAATATAAAGTAGAAACTTACATGTAAAAATTGTCTTAACAATGGAGTAGATTCTGCTTCAGATGAATTTTCGGAATCGTATTGTACCGAAAACAAGTCCACAAAAAAATAGAAGAGTAAACATTGGCGCGACGCACCGTAAATAAGTCATAAATTATCCACATATATGTAATGTGTAAGCGACAGAAAGTCTGTCATATGTTCTACAAACATCGAGAGAAATAGAGAATTTTCGCGTATATTTCCAGTCTTATATGCCGATATAAAAAGCGGCCGGTGTCCAGAAACAATTCATTTCAACAGTAGTGGCGCGCGGTATTTACGGAACAGTTCAAATAAATATAAATGTAAGCGGTGCAGTCTTATTACATAAATATTACAAACATAAATAGTAGTGTAGAAATAAATATGTGTGTTAATTTATTCGTAGTAGTTTTAAGTGCTTTACATTTATTTTATATTTTTATATTGTGATTAGTTTCAAGTGTGTAAAAATACAGACAGTTTTAAAACATTTGCACGAGTTGTTCATTTCGAATCCGAAAACGCAACAATTTGGTGTCAGTGTGGGTTGAACAATAAGTGCAAAAAAAAATGGCTACCAAACGTTTGGAAGAATTAAAGGTCAACGAGTTAAGGGCAGAATTAGAAGAAAGGGACGCAGATACGTCTGGAAAAAAATAATTCTCCAGGACCGGCTTCGTGACATTCTAAAATGAAGGTAAGGATTCCGAGAAATATTTGTTTCAAGTACAGGCTGATCCAAGCTTAATAACGAAGACTCTAAAAGATGAAATTGCAAATAATTCAAAAGCTTTGAAAGATAAAATTGCAAATAATTCAAAACAATTCAAGATCACGTGAAGAATTTGGAGGAGGTATTCCGAAGGCTACGAGGTGCAAACCTGAAGTTGAGCCCTAAGAAGTGTCACCTTTTCCGCAAAGAAGTAAGTTACCTTGGGCATATGGTATCTGGAAAGGGAATTGCTGTCGACCCAGTGAAGATAGAAGCCGTGCGAAAATGACCTATCCCAAAGGACAAGCGTGAGGTGAGAAGTTTTCTGGGATTGTGCACGTACTATCGGCGATACGTCCCGGGGTTCGCCAACATTGCAAAGCCCCTGACTCGTCTGACAGAAAATGGGCCTTTCCACCGGAATAGCGAATGTCAAGCGTCTTTCGAAGTACTGAAGGAGACTCTGATAAGTGCATCAATCCTGAGATATCCGTTGCCAGTTGATAAATTTATTTTGGACACTGATGCCAGCAATGTTGGGATTGGCGGCGTACTCTCCCAGGTACAAGAAGGGCAAGAGAAAGTAATCGGATATTTCAGCAAGACGCTTTCCAAGCCCGAACGGAACTACTGCGTGACCAGACGTGAGCTACTGGCGGTGGTCAAGTCCATTGAACATTTTTACAAATACCTATATGGAAGGAAGTTCTCGATTAGAACAGATCATGCAGCGTTGAAGTGGCTCTTCCATTTCAAGAACCCTGAAGGTCAGGTGGCCAGGTGGATTGCGAGACTGCAAGAATACGACTTCGACATCGAGCACCGAGCTGGCCTTAAACATCAAAACGCTGATGCTCTTTCAAGGAGACGATGTCCAGAAGACTGCAGGCATTGCAACCGGGTAGAAGAAAAATCGGCTAACACACTCAGAACTACCGTGGTTGCCGATCAGTGGTAATCTGACAATTTGAGGATCGATCAGGAAGCTGATGAAGACCTTGGTTCCTTGATGGTTTGGAAAGGTACTGGTCACAGACCGGCTTGGCAAGAAGTAGCTCCTCGTTCACAGGGACTGAAATCCTACTGGGCTCAATGGGACTCCCTGAAGGTGGAGGATGGCCTACACAAGCGAGTTGTGGAGAACCCAGATGGAGAAGGGCAAAGGATAGGTCAGCCCTAATGTACTGCAACAGCTCCACGATGACAGCTCTGGAGGACACTTCGGCGTACACAAGACCCTCGAGAAAGTACGCCAACGATTCTATTGGGTGAATTGTACACGAGACGTAAAAGAATAATGCCGAAAATGTGCAATTTGTGCCGCCAGCAATGGACCCCAAAGACGTCGACGTGCCCCCATGAAGCAGTACAATGTAGGAAGCCCATTTGAAAGGATTGCCATAGATGCGGCTGGGCCATTCCCTGAGACTGACAATGGGAATAAATACATAATTGTCGTAATGGATTACTTCACTAAATGGGTCGAAGCCTATGCCTTGCCTAACCAAGAAGCCGCAACAGTCGCGGAAGTGCTCGTGAAGGATTTTGTTAGTCGATTTGACGCACCCTTGGAACTCCATTCCGATTAAGGGAGGAATTTTGAATCGACCTTATTCCAAAATTTTTGCGATCTTCTGGGCATTAGTAAAACAAGAACGACGCCGCTGCATCCGCAGTCGGATGGAATGGTAGAACGCATGAACAGGACGATGCTCAAACACCTGTCGAAGGTAGTGGCAGACCATCAAAGAAACTGGGATGAACATTTGCCCTGTTCCTCATGGCTTACAGAGCTGCGGTCCACGAGACTACCGGTCAATCTCCAGAAAATTTATTATTCGGAAGGGAGCTCAGGCTGCCGTGTGACCTAAAGTTCGGCTGTAAGCCTGGAGAAGACCTGGCAGGAGAAGACTACGTCAGCGGAATTAGGCGGAGGTTGGAGGATGCCCACGAGCGAGTACGGCATCATATTCAGGATGCCAGCGACAGGATGAAAGATCGTTGCGACGTGCAAGCCGAGAGAGGCGGTTATCAAGAAGGGGACCTTGTTTGGTTATATAATCCTCAACGTCGCCGAGGCCTGTCCCCAAAGCTCCAACAACACTGGGAGGGACCAGACGAAGTACTTAAGCCAATAAATGACGTGGTTTATCGCATAAGACGAACACCCCATAGTAAGCCAAGGGTGGTGCATTTCAACCGATTGACCCCATACCATGGACGTAACAACGACGAGGTAACGGATGTGCGACAAATTATCAGTAAAGATAGAGAGCCAATTTATGGGAATTTCAAGCAAGAATATTCTGGTACCAGGAAGGCTTGTTTTGGAATTACCACGGACAAGCAACAGGATCTCTTTACGGTACCCTGTGAGAATGCCTTAGCTCACTGTGTGGCCCAGGACCTATGTATGCGTAGAGGGATTGCCGTGGAATTCAAGAGGAGATATGGCGGGTTCGAGGAACTGATCCAACAAAACCAAGGATTGGTAAAACTCTGGAGATAAAACGTGACGGACGATCTATCTTTTACCTGGTCACAAAAGAACTCTCCAACGAAAAGCCGACCAATCATGCATTGTGGGAATCCCTTGTTGATTTACGAGGAAGTGCACTCGAACAAAACATAAGGAGGCTGGCAATTCCAAAGATGGGCTGCGGATTAGACCGTTTGGAATGGAGAATCATAAGAAACATGCTGGAGGTGGTGTTTCGGCATACTGGTATGGAAATAGTCGTATGCAGCTATCGGCCCAATCAGCCCGTTATACAACCTAAGACGGTGGATTGCCATTTCCACAAGACAACTGGGTGCACCCGTGGGTCCCAATGTAGATTCCGTCATCCACCAACAACAAGAACATGGCATAGCGTGTTATGAAACGCAGTTCTTAAGAAGGGGGCAATGTAACGAAAACAAGTCCACAAAAAAATAAAAGAGTAAACATTGGCGCGACGCACCGTAAATAAGTCATAAATTATCCACATATATGTAATGTGTAAGCGACAGAAAGTCTGTCGTATGTTCTACAAACATCGAGAAAAATAGAGAATTTTCGCGTATATTTCCAGAGTCTTATATGCCGATATAAAAAGCGGCCGGTGCCCAGAAAGAATTCATTTCAACAGTAGTCGCACGCGGTATTTACTGAACAGTTCAAATAAATATAAATATAATCGGTGCAGTTTTATTACATAAATATTACAAACATAAATAGTAGTGTAGAAATAAATACGTGTGTTAATTTATTCGTAGTAGTTTTAAGTGCGTTACATTTATTTTATATTTTTATATTGTGATTAGCTTTAAGTGTGTAAATATACAGACAGTTTTAAAACATTTGCACGAGTTATTCATTTCGAACCCGAAAACGCAACAGTATTATGATTATTCTTCAGTAAAATCCTCTTCATCATCTGCATTGGGCAGAGATGGAGAAGTAGAAAAATGTGGGAAACCGGGGAAGCACAGTAAGAGCAGAAAATACGTTTCAAAACACTTCATCCTCAAAAAATATTTAAACGTAAGGAAAATGATAAAATATCAAATGTAATAATTGGGGTCACTGGTAATTTTAATGGTATTACGTGTTGCTTTTTTAACAAAATTATGCTCCGACAAAACTTAAAAAACAATATGGAAAATTCAATCCAATAGAAAAAGACTTTCAAAGTACGCATAGGTTCTCGGGTCATTGATGACACCATGCGTACTTTAAAATCCCATGCTATTATAGGATTAATAAACTTAAAAACATTCACACCCTATAACTGAAATATAAATAAATTATAACATTGTTTTTCCGGCAATATTAGTAGCAATATAAATTGTAAGAAATAGTTTGCTATAATTATACAAAAAATTATCAGTACTGCATTAATTGCATGTCTCTTACCAAGAAATTTCGGTCTCATCGGTTAGTTCGACTAGTTCAGCTGCTAATGTTATTGATTGCCCTTCGATAGATGTGACACACTGGGAACCATCATCTCTAAACCTTGGTGGTAGCCTTTCAAGAGCTGGACCTCCTACGTAAAGGAATGCAAAACATTACTATCCTTTATCATAAAAAAGTCAGCTTTACGTAATAACACATTGATAATTTATACAGTTTAAATTTAATTGAATTTAGTAGCTTCTAATGAGTCAGATGAAGTTCTATGATAATTAATTGATACAATTAAATTTTTAAATTCATAATGTCTACATGATTATATTAAATATGGTAACTTAAGATTATGTACTCCTAATACACTTTTGCAAACCATGACACAGCAGTTACATATGATTATGTAACCAAATAATTCAGCCAATAATATTTAGAATATTTTATAAAACCCGCTTCCTCGCCGCAGAAGTAAGCCTTTAAATAGTCATTACTTCTTATCCATCAATAGAATTTTATGAATCGAAAAGTTGGCAAACAGGTAATTATCATACAGAGCACGACGCCGACGTGATGAACCTCGTCCCAGAAAGGCGAAAGTCGTTCAATCAACGAAAAAGGTGATAGCCACAATTCTGGGATTATAAGGGCATTTTGTTAATTGACTTTAAAGAGCGCAATACAAGTGTGAACGGCACATATTATGCGTTTTTATTGCGTAAATTAAGGGACAGTATTCGTGCAAAACGTCGTGGAAAATTGACAAAAGCTGGGCGATTATTGCACGATAGTGCCCCCGTCCATACTGCCGCCATTTCACAAAATGCCGTCCGCGAATGCGGCTTTCAAGAATTGGAACATCCATCGTATAGTTCGGATATGGCTCCTTGTATTTTTTGTTTGTTTTCCAATTTAAAAAAAGATCTTAGGGGACGTAGTTTTAAGGACGACAGTGACTTGCAAGCAGCTATTATAGAAGATTTTGACGGAAAAACTTCAGATTATTTTTACAAGGGTATCGAATTATTAATTAATCGTTGTAATAAATGTATAGAAGTGAGGGGAGATTACATTGAAAAATAAAAATTCTTATATTGTTCCAAGTTTCTTATTTGTATATCAGCCCGAGAATTTATGGTGCCTACCTCGTACTCTTGGACCTATTACTGTGTTGAGAGAAACGATTTTAGAATTATGTGTGGGACAACCATTACGTTCGAACTGATATCTATATCTTGAATACTGTACCTCTGTACAGTATTCAAGATACTCACCACAAGTTTTGTAAAAGCAGAAGATACTTTTCGACATTTAACTTTCGGTCTATGAAATATAGATGAATTCCTAATATTCCAGCCCACACATTTAATTTACTAGGATACTACGTTCTAGCATCATAAGTTTTATTCCGTTTTTCTTTGGACCAAAAACGACTTACGCAGAAGTTAGAGCGACCGTGTATGGGAATCGTCGATGAATCCGTAAATAGAATAGTTTGAAAAAAAATATCTTTTTTGAAGTTGCATTTGTCAATATAGTTTGACAAAATTCGTTCGGTTTCCTATCATGTGGAAAATCTTACTCGTTTTTTTGATATGATGTTTATTTGCTTTTATCAGTTTTAAAGAAAGTTCCGCATTCTTAGCAGCACCCTTCATGAGGTAAGGTGACGATATTCAGCACCTGCGCGAATAAGGACATCATCACGCTTTCCATTTCGTCTGTTATAGGTTTTTTGTGTATCACAAATTATTATCCTCTCTGACAGAGTACTTAATGATACCATTTGGTATTTATTCTCTGTTAAAGATAATAACCTGAGTAGTGATTTATGGACACGATTTTTAGTCGAATGCCAATATGTTACGTCGAAAATGTCATACAAATGCACTGACATATTGACGTTTATGAATGCACGTTTGGGTGGGAAATGTTTCCTTGACTAGTTTTTTTAACGTTATATATTTCGCCAATAAACATACGTTTATATTTTGACCCCCCTTTATTCCTACATGGGGCGTGGCATTGTACTCTTGGTGTATGTAGCTTGCTTACAATATTTGTATGACTTCTACCATGTATTAATGCGAAAATGGTATAAGCCATAGAACACGGAAAACTACTAAAGTACTGTCATAATTGCTTGCACAACCGGGTATATGTTTACCAGAACATTTGCAATATCACGACCTTGACATAAAACATTATTTACGTACAGTGCAGTAACTAGTGGTAACTATATTTTTATGCCACTAGAAATATTGATACGCAGTTCTTTTATTACATAATTATAAGATTAATTGATGTAGTTAAACCCGCATTTTCTATATACCTAATAGTGCTAATAGTAATTATGTCACATTCAACAACATATTATAAATATAATTTACAATAGTTTTCTCTTCGGTAGAAAAGCTTCCAAAGCGATATTTGGTTAGTTTTTGAACCATTCACGTAACCACGTAATGAGAAATTCATATTAAAGTTTTTTATATAACTGTAATTAAAACTGAAAAATAAGCTATAAAAGCTTTTAATAGCTAAAGCATTTATTTTCTAATAAATAAGAGAGAAATAACAGCATGTTAATACATAATATTTTCTCTTCGTTATGACTGCCAAAATGTAAATATACATACACACATATTTCTTTTTGCATATTTCTATTTTTATATTATTTTGCTGTTAGTAAGTAATGTAACTTCCATATTTCATGTATTTCCGTATTATAAAAATAAACACATCTAACCTTAATTACTCAAATGGTGGCATGGATTAATTGTGATATGTCGATAGATTTCGCTTTAACTGACTATCACTACTTCCCAAAAAATAGCATATTCTGATGTGCCAAGAAAGTTATTAAATATATTTGAGTTATACCTATTACCTTCTTATATAACGTAGTACCTTATAAGTATTGTAATGATAAAAATTTTCGCCCTTGAGATTTTTGCAGATGTCCACGTTTTGAAGTCCTCTGATACCGTAAAAGTGGTTTTTAAAAAATTTTCTCTCTCTCTCTCTCCTCCCCCTCCCTCTCTCTCTCTCACTCTCTCTCTCTCTCAGTGTGTTGACGTAGTTATACATGCGCTAAATCTATACGCTAGAGGTGGTAATTAACAATCTTCCTTGGGTAACATTAAATTTTTCATGATATTTGATTGTTACTTTATTATATCTGTAGTGTGTACGTGACTGTTATGCAATCGATAACAGCCACGTCATGTCCGTTATTTCTTAACAACAATACCTACAGCAACAATGTTTTTGATCCAATTTTATTTTTATTCTTTTATGATAATCTTCACATTTTCTCACATTTATATACTGGTATTTCTTTAAATTTCGTATTTTAAATTGACACAATCACATCGATTTAAAATGCAGTTGTTTGTTTACATTTTTCAAGCTGTAATGTATTTACACGCCGCTAGAGGCGATATAGGAGTATATGTATCCTTAAGAGTTGGAAGATCTCTTGAATAGGCATGACTGAATTTTTTGTTAAAGATATTCTTTATAAATTACGGCGCACGATAATTTTCAAGGGATTTTGATGCCGGTGAAAACCGCTCTAAATATAAATAAGTGTGTCTGTATAAATGATTTTAAATTTGAACTTGTAAAATTTTCAAGAAATAATTTAATGAACTTGTAACAATTTCCAATTGAAAATTTTTATTCGAACTTAGAATAATTTTTCAAATTAAATAAACATATTTAAATTATAGTTCTATTAACATTAGAATGTTTGTTAAGAACCGGAATATTTTATTTTAAAACACGACGGCCACATGCTACTTGTCACCATAAAAGATTCTGGAAATTATAATAATTTTTTTTTGAATAAGAGTATTTTGTGAAGAGTTAATTTTTCTTTGAATTGGAGCACAAACACTTTATGTTTTTCTTTTCTATACAATATTTATTATATCTCGTTCGTTATTTATTGTAGAATTGTTGTAAAATAAGTCAATTAAAAATGAATATGGAAGACTTTAATGTTTTTTTTTTTTTTGAAGAGCTAAGGTAGTTTGTATAGAGTTTTCTTTTTCTATATAATAGTTATTTATTATTCGAGAGAAAAAAAGTATTAGATTTTAGCTCGAGGTAATGTTTATCTCCCGACGCGAAGCGAAGGGAGATAAAATACCGAGAGCTAAAATCTAATTTTTTTGCCGTGTATAATACACTATTTTTTTCTGTGATGGGAAAAACGACGATTTAATATTGATAAAAACACGTTAATACTATATATTAAAGTCAGAAAATCAATCGATGTGACATTTGAAGCGACATTACACCTGCGTTGCTAAGGAAACCTGTAAAGTATTCAAATATCTGTCAATTTAACCGGGAAAAAAGTGACATTTTGTTACCTGTCAAGAAAGATAACATGTCAAACTTTTTTCCCGGCACAGAAAAAAGCGTTTTATTGTTTTATGTGTGGTGACTTATATTGAAAGTTAATAAGATTGTTAAATTTATATTTATTGTTTAGAGTTTATGATTCTTCTTTTTGAATTTCTATGTTTGCACACTGAAATTTGACATTTTGAGATTCTAAGAATTAGGGATGTATTAAACAAGTGATGCAATTAATGAACTTGTGGAATGGAGCCCTAATTGATTCTCTGACATGACTTTGTGATGAGAATACCATTCAGAAGCGAGATAAGGCATTTGAGAGCAATTAATATCAACACATGGTCAGCATTTTAATGCATATCTAAATACTTGTAGTTAAGTTTTTTTTATTATTAAATTGTGAATGATTTTCATTCCTTCTTGTAAACATTAGAGATTGGACACGTTATGACGTAAGTTAAGGGTGCATTCAATGAGTTTAAAGGATAAACTCATAGGATAGAACTTTGACTGACTCTTTAAAGTGAATTTCCTTTGGGAATGTTGTTCAGAAGCGAGAAAAGGTATTTGGATAGGATTAGAATCCAAGCAAAGTCTATTTTCTAGTGTGTGCACAATAATAATAATAATATTTTGTTTTATAATCATGACTAATATAAGGCGTTACACATTATAGATTAATTATGAAAAATTTTCTTTTGTTTTGTTGATTGCACTAAAAATTTAAATTGAGGATGTACCAATGTGTTATACATGATTTTAATTTATACTTTAGTTTATGTACATTATTAGATGCTAATGTCTTATATTGTGGCATGTAAATAAATTATTTCGAATAGTTGGTTTCCTTTGTGAATATTTTGTATTATTATTATTTTTCTTAGTATGTTTAATACATTATATTGTAAGATATTTCTGTATTTTTATATTAATGTATCTGACCTGTTAAGCACTTAAGAGTACAATCCTTTGGAGAATAAATATTTATGCCCCTGAGATAAAAGATAATTAGTGATACCATTAACTAAGCTAGTGAAGTGCGACATTGCCTAAGCCACATTTTTGCAGAAGTAGTAAGATCTCAGATTAGCATAAGGCTAATTTCTTGAAATATATGCGTGAACCTTCGTATTTTTAAGAATATAGAGTTTAAATAATTTCATTGTGTTATTAATTTGCAAGGGTCACAGCAATAGTAATAAAAGATATAAACGGAAACCACCGAATTGTTTTAATGTAAGAAGGTCACATCCGTTATCTGCCAACATGGTAGACCTCCAAAAACAATATCCTGTAAAATTTCGGGGTTTTTCAATTTGAAAAGTTCTGCAATATTCTTGGTTACCCCGCCTATTTTGTGCACTCCTTCGAATTGTCTAGTGCATTAACCTTTTATATCATCGACAGAAAAGCAACGACCTTGCAAAACGAACGGTCTGTGCATTGCATATTTCCTATCTAGAAGACAGGCCTTGAAGGGTGTATCATTTGTAATGGTAAATCTTGAAAATGTGTTTTTCGTACCTTGCAAGGTGACTATTATTAATTTACCAGTGTCTTCAATGTTATTGATTACAAGTTCTTCACGTCTACAACCTTCATATATTCCAAACAATAAAATGGCTTTGTCCCACAAAAAGTATTCATTCGATGCTTCCATAAAAAAAGCTTTAATTTATTCGGTTTTTTACACCTTGCAGGACTTTAATACATAGGTATATAAAAAAACATTATTTCTACAATAAATGTAATGACAAGTTTTACATGACTTTTACCTAGAAATGTTAATATTTTCGTATAGCTTCAAATAGGCTAACAAAACATCATTCTTGATAGCTTCGATTATCTGGCTTTCTTCCAGTCGGTGAATTCTTCATATTCCTTTATTATATCTATTTTTTGTTTTCAAAGGTAATAATCTTGAACTGTCCAAGACACTTCAACGATTTTTTTTTATTAAATTTCAGAACAAATCAATGAACTAATACTTTTATACTACTAGATGCATTGTACGCTATGTCTTGCTTATTAGGAAGTGACTCACACCATAAGAGAAAGAAGGAAAATATATGAGCGTCGAAAGTTTGACAAGGATGAACTACATTGACCGTTTTGTGTGGGCAAAATTCAAAGATGTTGCTATAGCTTGTAATGGTTTATAATGTTTAAAAGCAAATTTATAAAATGTGTCTAATTACAATCACAATTTTATAAAAAGAAATAGTTGATTGAATCATCATGAATGTACAGGGTTATTGACTATATTTGGACCAATAGATAACTTTGTTATTTGAAGGATTAGAAAAACGTTTAAATTAGGAAAGTTGTAGGATTTCACTCAAGGCGCTAGAATTTGATATCAGAAAAAACAAACGAACGTCGTAAAGCCGTCAAAAACGGCTAACTTAGTTTTTTTTAAATGGAATACCCTATATAATGTTACATAATCTTATTCTAAATAAAATTTCGAGTATATTCCATTTATATAACATATACCTACATTCAACTGTTTTCGCGCTATCGCTGATTGAAAATCGTACTACTACTATGTTTCCATAGAAACCCCGTAATGACTTACGTAAATTCATATACGAAGGGTGTAGAAAACATATTAGTAGTACGATTTTCAATCAGCAATAGCGCGAAAACAGTTGAATGTAGGTATATGTTATATAAATGGAATATATTCGAAATTTTATTTAGAATCAGATTATGTAACATTATATAGGGTATTCCATTTAAAAAAAACTAAGTTAGCCGTTTTTGACGGCTTTACGACGTTCGTTTGTTTTTTCTGATATCAAATTCTAGCGCCTTGAGTGAAATCCTACAACTTTCCTAATTTAAACGTTTTTCTAATCCTTCAAATAACAAAGTTATCTATTGGTCCAAATATAGTCAATAACCCTGTACAGTAGTCTGTATACTCATATATCTTTAAACAAATATAAAGTCAGTGGTGTATGAAATAAAATCAATACTAGAAGAAATATATTAATAAAATACATAATCCAATTTACCAAAAAGACAAATAAATATGTATAAATCAAAAAAATTGAGAAAGTTTATATACAAAACCATGTATTGGCGCCTTGTTTTGCCCACTACTAACAGTTTTGTTATATATCTCCTTTGTATGTAGAGGTCAATTCCTCTCTCTCTACAGTACATATAGTAGTTCTATATTATTAGATCATTGGAACAAACACTTTCCATAATACCAACCACTAGAACTTAAATTAGACAGTTGTATATATAGTTTTTGCTACCCGAAAACCTCACTACATGAGTCTGTGTATGTTCTATCATGAAATCTGTAAATTACTAAATTACCTACCAATACTTTACCGCCTTTCTCTGTTGTTTAATTAATTAATGTAGTTGATTTGATTTTAAATTGGCTTGCGTTCCATAACTTTTCAATTGGGTATTTAATATTTTGTTGTATTTAAGTGAAAACCTTATATGACCCAAAATTTTCTTATAAAATAATTGTCAGCAAAGTATTTTTAGGTGGTGTGGCGAAGTTATAGTTCATGCTAACTAGGTCAATTATAACAAACTTATGGTAACTCATCCCGCCTCAGAGAACTTTCATGCCAAGAGTTCGTGTTATGTTTGCAGCCGGGACCATAACAATGAGAAAAAAACAGCAAATGAGAATACAAAAATAAAAAAATTAAAGAATAATACTGGGACAAAAGAGTCGGAAGGTAAGTACAGAAGACAGATTAATCAAGAATTGCACAACGTAAATAAAGGAGACAATGAAAAACATTTAAAGAATGTACCTACTTAATGTTTTTTTATCGTGCTAAGGATGCAATTATATTTTTAAAATGCGTAGACATTGTAAAATCTCTTACTCACAACCTACACCATATTCTAATTAAGAGGGGCGTTTATCTATCGAAAACTATGGCCCTGCAAGGCATCGCCGTTTTGCGTTTTTTAAATTTATTTTGTAATTTTCGAATGTCAAATTTGAGTTATCGATGCAAAAGGCATACATTTATAATGTCAAGGTCAGTTTTTGCATAAATTTATTTTCGTAAAAAAGTTATGTATCTTAGAAGTAACCACAAAAATGCATACATTTGATTAATGTCATCTAACTAAGGCTGGTACATAAAAGAAAAAAACAACCTCTACGCGTCAGCTGCACATTTGATGAACGATATAAAAAAAACAAATTTATATAATTATATTTGAAGATAAAAAACATTAAATAGTAAACATTGTCACACACATTTCACAGAATGTTTTTCGAAGCTATGGCGTCGTCTATCCCCACTTAACGGTATCTCTACCTGTCCTAGCCAAGACGCAATTCTATAGGAATCGGTCGGCTATTGCAGGCTTAAATCCGAGTGACAGTTTGTAATTAAAAAGAAATTTCATATATACCTATAATATTCGAGTGTATAATAATATAACAGTTATGGGCAAGTGAAAATTGGCTTATTATAAAACATCACAAAACAAAAAAAGGAAATATACAAGTGGAATCACAAATCAAAATACGACATAAGTAATTTTTAGTCTACAATTTTATTTGCATTATTTTGATATTTGTTAATTCCATTTAGTTTAACTAAGTACATAATACAAATATGCGAGTAGATTTCAGAATTTAAATATTTGACGATTCATTTTATGTATATATTAAAATTTTCAACCACGACATAATCTGTGAATAAAACCGAAGCGCTGTGATCGAAACCGAATATCGTCCAGCTCCACCTACTCACACCCCCTTGTATCTACCCGTCCCGCTAGTAATATAAGTTGCATAAGTTTCTATTTTATGGTAAACGGCCCTCTTCAGAAATAAATTATTTATATTATGCATATAGTTTTGCATTATTTCAAATTATTTTTCATAATTTCAGCGATATTCGTGAGATTATCTGCTTTTTATTGATGTTTAAAAAGCAAATACCTATTAAATAAAATTAAATTGAGGTTTTGTTAGTGGTTGAGTCATAGTTATACCAGTCATACACGTATGTAGTATTGGTTGCATAACGGCAAAACTAAAAAAACGATCATATGTGTACCTACTGAACATATGCTAATTTGACAAAAATAACTTCTCGAATAGAATCATATCTTTCAAAGAAACTTTTATAAAAGTATGCATATTCGTCTAGACGAAAGGCAAATTTAGATACTGTTAGTTTTAAAGAAAGCGATCTCATTATTCAAATATCTCGCACATCAATTTTTAGTTTTCTCTTATGGTGCGAGAATCTTATGAGCAAAATTCTAAAAATAAAACTAACACGTGAACTATATACAAAGTATTTATTTTATTTCTTAAATAATAAAAAAAAACGGTTTTGAGAAGTGATTTTTATAATATTATTTTATTAAAGAATTTGTTAATTTCTAATAGGTTTTCAACTGAGAATATTGTTCAGCTTTCAATTGTGGAGAACTTTACTGCCGATTTCGGAGTTCTTTACTGCTGATTTTTAATAAAAACTATTTTTAAAACAATTTTTCTTCACATACCGGTGTAATTATTTACATTTTCTGGCATTAAACTACAAATGGCGATCTGTCATCTTGATTTTTTCCGTTTACATTTGCAAAACTTTCGAGATCAAAAATATTTATTATCTAAATACTTCCTTATACAACGTATAAGGAATAGTCTTCAATTAAAGAAGACGCAAGATTGAACTGTCAAACAAATTTCAGTCCAGCGCCAACAAATACCAATCTGTTTCAGATAAAAACTGGAAAAGCTGCAGCCATAATTAAGGATAATTAAGAAATAACAGCAGTAAAAGACACGACGGCAGAGTAAAACAATGAATCTGAATTGTCTAAAAGATTTACATTGAAGAAGTCGTTGTAAATGAGACATTAATATTGATATTAATATATTCTTCAAAAGATTTAGAAGAAAGTTGATTTTTGAATTGGGAGCAATAAATTCTGGTCGTCAATGCCATACAAATTTCTGTCATATTTTGACAAACTTGAAATTTCAGCTGATTGTATCCTTTTTTGTCAATAATACCAACAAACTTTCTTTCAATTTCTTACTTTAATAAAGTTAAAACCATCTCCCTAGTAGAAACAGAATTATTTGAAGCTGCTGTAGCAGGTCAGTTAATGATGGCAAAGAGTTCCGTAAATTTAACTGTTCGGCGATGGAGAGAGGATTTCTGGATAGACAAGTCGGTTCTGGACGCCCTCGAGCATCAACTGCGGTGGACGATCTTATGTTGGTTCAAAATATTAAAAATAACCCTTTTCTAACAGCAACAAAGGCATTCATTCATCCTAACTTCCCGAATCCGTTTTCACCGCCCGACGTCGTATTCGGCGAATTTAAAAATTACGCTGCTGCTAGAAAAATGAAATTTACAGTTAGACACAAAGAAGTCAGATTGGGCGTTGCAGTACAGTACCTTGCGAAGAAAACGTAACTTTTAAGTGATGAAATACCTTCTAGCCCCCCCCCCCCCTGGCCAAGCTGGAGTATATAAACCAAAGAGTCGGTGCTATGATGCAAAATGTACACGAAAGGTTGAAACCAGCCGCCGATTATTGGTGAATATATGGGCATATATTTCTGCAAAATGTCTTTGCATTTATAAGAAAGTTTCATAAGTTGTATTATGGTTTTGGAAGATGTGATGTTGCCCTCATTGATGCAAATATTTTCAGAAGGCAACTTTATATTCCAACAGGACAATTGTTCAGTCCATGCTGCTCATAGGGCTACAGAATGGTTCCAAAACCACAATATAAATGTGATTGGGTGGCCGAGTTTAAGTCCTGATTTGAACTCTACAGAAAACATGTAGGGAAAGTTGCTCAAAAGTATACAAAAGCACCGTTTACATTTTCAAAACAGGGAGGATCTTTTGGTTGCTATACGTACAGCTTCGAATGATCTTCCACAAGGCTACTTCAAAAAATTATGTTTGTCTATGCCCAACGGCTTAAATAAAATTATTCAAGTAAACGGAGAAATGATCAAGTACTAAGATCTTGTCTAATTAATAATATAAATCGTTAAACATAGTGAAGAATGGTAAAATTTCTAATACTATTACTGAAATTTACTTCTATACCGCCGATATTCAAATATTTAAAATGCTCAGTGTAACCAAGTTCGAAAAAACTAAATTTCTAAAATATTCGAAGAAAACATATCTATAATTTTAAGTTTTGTTGAACTTTTAATATCTGAAATAGAAAAATAGTACCGTCAAACGGGGCGAATTGGGACTAAGGGGTCAATCGGGACAGTTAGACGTTTATTTACATATACACGATTTTCATGCCTGTGCACAACGTTTTTAGGATGGGTAGTACGGGATTCCGTTGCTGACATATCAGCTGTTCCATTTTCGCGCGTAGCCGTCAATTAGTTCGCAAGTGCACGTTGCTACAGGTGTCCAAATATTGCCCAATAATTTTACGTTTTTATAACCGGCGGAAAACTTCGTTTGGAAAAGGTATTTATTATAGAATTTAAGTATTGTCCCGTTAATATAATTTACCTATGAGTATTGACCGGATGTTAAGTATACTTTGATTCGATTATGTCGTGAAGCTTTTTTATCATGATTAAAAGTATAAAAAAAATGCACTTTTAGGGGTGAATCGAAAATTCAAGAAAACGCTTGGGAGTAAAGTGTATCAAAATTATAGCACAAAACAGCTTCAAACGGCTTTGAGGCAGGTCAAAAGGGGCCAGATATCCCTTCGAGAAGCAAAAGACTTGTACTATGATATCAAAAATTAAATTGGTCAATGTTGGTCATGGAATGTAAAACGCTTGTCTTAGTTTAAATCATCCTTTTGAAATAATTCAATCATTGTCAAGCTACACTGACATCATCAATAACCTACAAATGTGTTACCTACTTAGTGCAGCTGTAAAATAATAATGAACTACAAGTTATTAAATAAATAACGTTTTTATTAACCAGAAAAACTAAATTACAATAATTGTTGGAAATGTCCCGCGTTTTGCAGCATTTCTGGCGTTATGGTTGCACATTGCTGAACAATTCTTTGTTGCAGTTCTTGCAAATTATGTATCGGATTTGCGAAAATCTTATTTTTTAAATAAGGAAAGATAAAATAGTCCATAATTGTCAAACAAGGTGATCTCGGAGGAAACTCAACTTCCGTATGCAAACTTATCAGCCGGTCATCAAAAATCTCGCGGAGAAAAGCAAGATTTTCTCGTGTAGTATGTGGTGTTGCACCGTCTTGCTGGAAATAACCGTATTGAAGATCATCATCGTCTAACTGTTGCACAAATTCAGTCAAAAAAATATTTCTGTACCTTTCTGCGTTGACGGTGAAATTGCAAAAAATTGGCCCAATTATTCTTCTGCGAGAAACTGCCATCCAACCACCAATTTTCTGAGCATGTAGTGGCGTTTCAATAAAAATATGCGGGTTATCAGTGCTCCACATTCGCATATTCTGAGAATTGATGTATCCCGAAAGGTGGAACCAAGCTTCGTCAGAAAAAAAAGTTAAGTTCAGCAGAACGTCATTCATTAAATTATTAACGAGCCAATGACAGTACGCAAGGCGTCTGGGGTAGTCTGCAGGCAGAAGAGCTTGATATGATTGCATCTTATATGGATGCATGTTCAGGTCCTTCTTTACAATCGTTTGGCATGTTCCATAAGAAAGCCGAATTTCTTGAGAGAGACGTTTTAAAGGTTTTGTAGGCTCTTCTTCCATACGTTGACGAACGTCATTAATAACTTCTTCTGTACGAACTCTTGGTCTACCAGCACCTTTTTTTATGCGTCACAGAACCAGTTTCGCGAAACAGTTCAACACAATTTGTAAGGCATGCATAAAAATTGTTCGGTAATACTGCTACGGCTGGGAAGTGCTCTCGAAAATTGTCCAAACACAAACGTTGACTGTATTCCCAAGTTCCATTAACTAGCACACCCGTTCGAAAATAAGCTTCAATCATGTAAATTTTGTGCTCTGTGGTGAGAACCATGATTCAAAAACCGTGCAGGATTAGAAAACTTCAACACAATAACTTGACAGATTTTGACATTCAAAAAATTATGACATGCCTAAATGTACGATGCACGCCACGACAATAATTTTAAAATCCATGACCACCATTGACCAATTTAATTGTTGATATCCCGGTATAATAGCGAAATCGACGCTACAACATGTTCGACAGAAACCAAAGAAACATGGTGGACAAACTGTTTTGTCAGAAGGTGAGGAAACTAGGCTAGTGCAGTTAGTAGTATTGGCTGGCGAGTAGGGATACCCATTAAAAAAAATTGATATTCGATCCATCGTTAAGGGCTATCTGGATAGAAAAGGGATAAGGGTGGCAACATTTCAGAACAATATGGCCGGCGTTGATTGGGCGAATTTATTTTATTCACGACTCACTGAAAGACTGTGAGAAAATATTAAACGGTCTCGGGCTGCAGTATCACGAGAAATAATAAATAAATAATTTGATAATCTCCAAGAAAACGTTGAACCTGAGTCCATCATCAACTATGATGAGACCTGCTTTGCAGATGATCCCGGTCGAAAAAAGGTCGTCGTAAAAAGGAAAAAAAGACACCCAAAACGCATAATCGATTCAACAAAAACATCGACATCAGTGATGTTTGCAGTAAGTGGTGATGGCCAGCTGTTATCCCCATTTATTATCTACAAAAGTGAGTACTTGTAAGATATCTGGTTAGCAAATGGGCCAAAAGGTGCGCGTTATGGAAGAAACACAAGTCATTATTTGAAGACTGGTTTATTTCTCTTGCTCTACCTTTCTTGAAGAGGCGTTCAGCACCAAGGGTAATTATTGGCGATAACTTATATAGCCATCTGTCGTACAGGGTGAATGAAGTATGCAAAGCAAACGATATAAAGTTTTGTTTTTTTAAGCAAATTCAACCCATTTAACACAGCCACTTGACGTGGCTGTGTTTGGCCCAATGAAAAAGGTTTGGAGGTCAACTCTACAAGATTGAAAAAAAAATACAAGGGCTCTTTGCCGAAGGAATATTTTCCAAGTGTATTGAATCGCTCTATAAACAAATTAGAAAATGTAAGTCAAAACATTAAAAGCGGATTTCGTGGGACGTGAATTATTCCACTTGATAGGACTCAGGATCTTAAACGTTTGCCACAAGAAAGAAATATCGAAGAGGACGATCCTAATGGCTGGACGGAGGCTGTTGTAGTAAACAGAAGCAGAAACTAAACCAACAATAGCAAGGAAGAAGAAAACTCAAGTCGAACCAGGCAAAAGCGTTTCTACCACAGATTTTTCAGAACCGCAACCAGAAGGAATGGAACAGGAAGAGTGCTTTGAAGATGAAGTTCAGCTTACAAAGGAAAACATCGCTACTAACAATTTTGTTGAGGTTGAATTTAAAACAAATAAAGTGAACAAACATTTTATCCGACAAATTAAAAGACTCTTTAGTGAAAATTTTGAAGTACATTTCTTAGACCGAACAGAAAATGAAAAAATTGTTTTATCTTTCCCACAGATTGCATGATTAGCTTGGAACAAATTGTGAAAAAACTGCCTGAACCAAATAAGTTACGACGAGGAGGATACGAATTTCCTTTGCAAAGGAAGCTGAAATCTCATACGATCTAACTTCCTTCATCCAAAAAAATGCGTTTTTTTTTCTAGTCTCCTACAGAGGAATGAAAAATATTTGTGTTATATATTTCTATAGAGCTATGATTTTTATTTAGGTATCTATGCTGTGAAAACTTTGAAATAAATGCTATTTTTTATGTTTCTCTGTTGTATTTTGATGTTTTTAGCTCAAAAAACAATGAAAAACATGTTTTTAATTTTTTTTTGTCCCAATTGACCCCAGACGCGGGTCGTCATGGACATTGCACGGTTTTAAATAAGGTGACCTGATTCACCGCAATATATTTTTTTTAATTAATCAATGCGGGTGAGAAGCGCATCCAATACATGTTTCAGTAGCTGTATTAACTGCGATCACTTTACCCTAAATTTTATTTTTTTTCGATTCTCCTACAAGAAAATATTAACAGAAATGTTGGGCGCTCGTTTTCATTATAAAACTGGCCGCGAACGGCTCGTTTTCTAAACTTGAACGCAAAAATTGAGTAGTTTTCAAAAACTAGCCAATTTAGTTAATGTTAGAGCAGATATTGCAATTCTTTGATTACGACACATTCCATAGCATTTACCTAATACATCTTCAATATTTTATATATTTATAAAATTATGTTTGTGTTAATCTTTCCCATATTTATACAATAACATGTCATGTAGACGCCTATAAGCAAAAATTCGCCATTATGACAATGAAGTACACAAAATACCGAAGTTGCCTTCTAACTCCAGTTCAGAAGAATCTTTTAGAGTTCCCATTAAGTTTCTACTTCAAAAATAAGCAAGTATATAGTAGGTAATGATAAGAGTTATATTTAAAGCAAATGGCGCTTTTCGAAAAAAAAAGTATAATTACTCTCACCGCCTATATAGGTAATACCTGTATAATTAAACAGGTCCGTCAAAGTAAACATTTAACGCCTACATAATAGAGAAAATATTTATATTACATTTTTAGAGGCCTCCGTTTGCATTCAATAGGCAGGCTAAAATAAAATCCGTGGCCCGTTCAAATTGAAATTGACACATACAGATTCGCTTCATAAACTTGTACACATATACATGAGTAAATAATGTTATGTTTATGTCTTATGCGGTACCACTTTTAACTAACCTAGTATGTATTTATATCTATAGCTGCCCGAACATATGCATGTATGTATTAACTATAATAAACTCAACATCTAATGCATGCCAATTATTGATTTATGCGAACGAAATTAGAAATTAGATTATCTTAAAATACTAGTAAAGCCCTAGTCTAGACAGTCGGCCAGAAGTTGAATAAATCCATTTTCTTACGCACTGTTGTCTGTAATTGACTTACGCGTTGCGTTTTACAAATTTTTACGTTGTTAGGTAAACCGACAACTTAAGTCTTCCTTAAGTTGTTCTTCCATGAAAGTCGTGCGTAAATATTTAATTTATAAAATAAACTTCATTTTATAAGTATGCGATCATACTACGTGCAACTATAACTGTCAGTATGATGAAATAGCTGTAATTTCAAATTTATATTCTCCCAAAGTTGACTAGTATAAATAATATTCAAAATCGCTGCCAACAAAATCTTTTCTATCAAAATTGGAAATTCTAAAACGTAAAAACCTAATACTAAAAACTAAAAAAATATCCTATTTTGTAAATTCTTCATGACTATCAAATCTGGTGATCGATCTTTCAACCACCACTATGCGATTGCCAAAAAATTCATGATATAATTCCACTGTTTACCGTGACTTATCAACTGTTGAATTAATCAGTTGAAATATTCCTCACAGAATTTATTCTCATTTACGCCAGTCAACTTGGTTTCAGCAATTTTTTTCTCTTTGAAATACTGTGTTACTTGGCTGAGTACAAAAAATCAAAATTAACATAAGCATCAATTTAATCAACAAAGTAACTGTATGAATGAAGATTCGGTTGTTAAAGACCATTCTACCCACATCGAATATAATTAAGTATTTCTATTAGATCTGTGGAAGCCATCCTTCCGAAAATTCTTAAAATGCAAAAGATTTTCCTCAATTTGATGTCAGGCATTCTGAAGCCTTTGTCAGCAAAATGATCATAATAATAATAACGGGTGTAATCCATTTAAGCATACCATAAGAAATTATTATGTTATTAAATCACCAACTTCAAACGTGTTACTTCATTCGTTCTACCGCCAGAGTTGTATCTAAATATTTACAAGAGAGTGAGTACTGGACAAAATTAAGCTGCATATACAAAATACAAATTAGTTCAAAAACTCTAGTATTGCTCTCCGGTTACAGAGAAAATGCTCATTGAGGCTTCCAATGTTTCCATGAACTATACTTACCAAAACCTGAACATTAATGCAGATTTAAAAGTAATTGCAATTACTTTGGATATACAATGAGGTTCCACCAAATACTGTTGTTTTTATGTCTTTGAGACAGTCGTGACAGGAAAATAGATTAGGTATACTAAGAAAAAGTAACTACTACTACAAAGCTCGTAAGTTCATAATAAAACCTGCACAGTTTATATTCTCACTTGAACTTTTGTACAGACAAATGGAAGCCTATAATGTTAGCAGATTACTGTTGCCCGTTAAGAAGGAGGCTGTAGATTTTCTTTATATATTTCTAATTGTAAGAATTTGAAATATACAATAAAGTATGTTATAACCAGAAAAATCTTTCATTAAAGTCCAAACAAAATTAAAGCTAGCTTGAACATCTTCTACCTTTTATTAGAATTAATGTTTCGATGTTTTGTAGAATTTGGAATTTGTAGACAAGTGAAAACCGTAATTTTAAATTCATATCAGGTTAAAGTTGATTCATTTATAACGATAATTTTCAGAATCGCTGCCAATAAGCCTTTTAAACTGCGCTTATGTCAAATTTGACAACTATCCTAGAATGCAAATGATCTATCATTGACAGACACTCCTTATAGTTTGTCCACAAAATATAGAAAGTTCACTAAATAATAGTTGTAGGCCTGCCCATGATTACTGCTGTTACAGCTATTCTAGCCTTACTATTTGATAGCATTTTGTTATTACTGAAACTTTTAACGTGTTTAGACCACCTATAATCATAATTGCTTGCACCGAAGAAACCATACTAAATGGAATTAACGGATGACGTCCCCGATTGTACACTCTTGAAAGAATTCTCAAATATGTTAAATCTATTAAAATGAGATGATTTTTAAAGAATTGATTAATTTATTGATTAAAACTCATTTAAAATGTAAGTTGTAGAATTGTTGTTTTGGTTCGTTTGAATTGTTTCAGTGCTTAAACGGAATTGTATATTGCATTTTTTATCTACTTATCTTCCGCAGCTAGCATGCACTATACCAAATGACATAAAATATTGTAGCAACTATTTTGTTTCGTCAATAATAGGTAAATATTGGTAACCCTGATTATTTATATTCATAGGCTCAACGTGTCATTATTTTTGTTCCTTTGACAGTAATCATGTTGACAAACTGGTGATTCCCGATGGTACGCCTTTATTTTACATTAAATTGATTTAAAAAATTTGAATTGGAAAGTTGGGCATACCAATATAAAATTTAGAAAATGTGGTTAATCCACCAAAAAACATTTAGTTAAATAGTAAAGAAAAAGGATATAATTAAGTTTGTATAGTAGTAAGTGTTTATCCCTGACTTCACATGCCTTTCAACCAGTGACTTAACGTTCCACAATTTCAAACAAAGCTTTATTCAATCATATTCCATATAGGCGTTCGCGTAGATATGAAGGAATTTCCCCACACTATGAACACATGATCAGATTTATTCCTAACATTTCAATAAATGTTAGTGTAGAAAAGAAATGCACTTAGGTAGATCATTCTGTACATGTTTATTTTCAGAGTAAAAATCCCACTTTTGGCCCACTCGACGCCATATTGGATTTTTACACTTTGGAAAAGGTAGGTACATACATCAAAAAAAAAATTTGATTTGACTCCAGATTTATTTAGACGCAAAATATTATATAAATTCTCGAATTTTTGTAATTTTAATAATAATTCCCAAGATAATTGTATTTAATATTTCTTTCTACAAATAAATTATAGGTATGTATTTAAAATTAGCTAAAAATATTATCATCGCGTTCTCCTATACATTTATACCATATTAAGAAGTGTTCCCATAATTCCATTTATGTTTTATTAATACCTATAATATAACTAAGAAGCTATACCTACTTATAAAAAAGTTTGTTCAAACTTTATATTTATATACTTATACATTATTGAAACGTTATTTGGCGTGTTTCATATTAAGTGTGCTTTCTCAAAACACTTGTTATTATTATACCTGTTTATAACACTCTTCATAACATATAATACTCGTAATATGATATACACAATATTTTTGCTCGCTGCCCGTGTCACTTCGTACAGTTTTCATGTTTTCTTTTCTGTTAAGAATTGCTGGAGCATAAAGCGTGCAAAAGTAATAAATATTAACTATTTTTCACGAAGACTGTTTATTTTGATATACATATAAATATCAGCCATGCCTACTATGTTAAAATTTTGGATGTCACAATGTTTGGGATTAACATTAAATATATTCGCTAATACTGTTATATTTATGTTTTTCAAAATCAGCATGAAAGAACGGTGAATAAATTTAAAACGCCTGTCACTGACAAAATCAATCACAACAATCGATTACTTTTCTAACAATAGATATAATGAGCCAAAAATCGTAGAAAAGTTAATGAAAGAAATCATATTTAGTGGTCACATTTAATAATTATTGTAAACGCATTTTTTGGCCGTGTTTACATATTATCTATAAATAATCAACACAATCACTTACATGTGTAGGTATATTTTTAACTGGCAAAATATGTTTCAAAATCAAAAATTCTTCGAATTTCATAAAATCTCAAAATCGTTTTCTGAAATTGGCGGCCTCGAATGCCCTACTGTTATTTCTGTCCGATATGTTTGAGTACTGTTAAAGTCTAACGATAGCTGTCAATAATATTGTGGGGGATGTAAAAACTATTATTTGGCGAAATTACGCAGTATTCTATTTAGAGTCCTGCACTGACCTGATACAATCCTCATTCTGCCCGGTCAAAGCTTAAGTTCCCATTAAATTCACTGCACTGCACGACCAACACTTACTACTGGAATTGGCCGACGCATCTGGCTTGAGCTAAAACAGGATCGACGTCAACAGCGTCAAGATGCTAACCGGCTTCTTACAGTAGCTGAGAGATTTCAAATTTAACGAGATTTTTGTGTACCTACGCCTACATATAGATTACCCGCTACGCATTCAGTAATTTTGATATAAGATTCAGGAGCCATCAATTTCATTTTATAAAGGAATGAAAAATATTTTTAACATGTATAAATACAATTTAAAGCATAATAACAGCAAAATACTATAAATATATTTTTGCCGAACACATAAATATATAATTTATCTACTTTATACATGTATACAGAGTGTTAGTTAGACTTCCAAAAAGCATGCTTAAAATCTAGTAGTATTTTTTCTGAGACTTAAAAATAGTTTGAAGACAATCGAAACCAAGAATTTTATATTCTTTACTCTTATCTATAATGCGTTTCTTTTTTTAGAGAAGGCAATTTATTTTAGTATACCTACACAATAATAATATCGGTCTGAAGTTATGACTTTTGAATTACGGATCCGCCATTTGCATTTTAGCGAATTTTACGTTTTACAGTATCTACCTCTGCTTGAATTCTACGTAATTGACAAATTTAATATTGTAATCTCACAAGCGCAGTTTAAAAGTTTCTTTTTAGCAATTATATTGAAAATTATTGTTGTAAACTAATCAAGTTTTACGCCCGGTATTATCAACTTTTATTAAAAGCAGTTTTACTTAAAAGACCTTTAAATTAAATGCCCTTTTAAATGGGTGGTTTGTATTATGAAGTACATTTAACCAGCATTTAACTAAATGTGATATTTTGAGATGTTGGTAATGGTATTAGTACAAGTAATTCGAATTTAGGACATATGAACTCTATGAAGTTGTCTGCAGTGTGCACGTTTTCTAGTAGTTGTGTCGTACTTATTTGTAGAGGTGTGTCGATACCGATATTTGGCGATATCACCTAATATGAATATATTCATCAAGCGGTATTATAATACCTAAAGCGATACGTGAATATTAGTAATATCAGGATTAGGTACCGGGTACTACATTCTAAACGATATACTCGTATGCAGTATACGTTACACGATAACATGCTAATATATATATGTGGGAGAATACGAAATGTATAATACGCATATGTTTGAAGATATAAAGAATTTTATTGTCAGTTTACAAGGAATTGCTCAGTAATTAATATAAACACATATTTATACACGTATGTACTAAATTTCGTTAGTATTATTGCAGTTATAATTATTGAAATAAGACCCTAATACGAGCGCATATATTTCAACGCTACTCATTCATAAAATGTTTTTTATTGCTTTGATTTTAATTTGAACTATAAAACTTATTTTTTGAAGTGCTTCTCCACTATTAGGTCAAATACTTTAAAAATCAATTTATTCTATAACTCTAAAATTAATTAATACTTAGCGCACATCTTATAATAAAAATGCGTTAAATACTAAATTTCCTTTTGATACTAATCCACGAGCATGAGAATAAATCTTTTATTCAAATTTACTTTATGCCACCCGCCACCCCAGTATGGCCGCGTTTATTTAAACAGCGTCGGCAATTTCACCGAGCAGGACGTATACGTGCAGTGACAAATAATATTCCCGCAGAATATGAACAGATACGAATATCTAACTTACTACGAGGTATTCGTTTATATCGCTTTATATTATACTACACTCCTTTTTTATCACATGGCCTTTGGAATATACTTATCTCTATTGCTCGAATGTGGATGTCAGATATGCTAGAGGGATATATTCATGCATATATTCGTATTAGGTTCATGCTACTTGGTAGTGAATACGGAAATATTATAATACGTAATATCATACGGATTAGCGATATCTAATATTAGTCCATATTACCGATATCTTAACGAATACTAATATATTCGCCCCACCTCTACTTATTTGTGATGATGCATACATAAAACCTGTAACTGATTTATTGGTGATAAACACTGGTTTCTTGCAGAATCATATTAAATATTATTTTCAATATAGCCTAAAATTTTGTTATGACCTTCTTTCGTAAATCGAAATCTTTCAAAAAATTAATCATGAGATGATATGTTATGGGTTGTGATTTTGCGTTAAATATTTTTGGTCGTCTTCGGAATTATTTCCATTAATTTTCTGGACATTTGCAAAAATGTCGAGGTCGAAAATTTTCTTCACTACAATACTTCCTTATATTATGTATAAGTAAGAAAGTTCAGAAATGTCAACATTTTTGCTTCATCAACTAGAACGGTATCCAAATCAATTTATGTTTAAAAACACAGGCATTTTACTGTCATCTGCCAAATTGCTATCGCAAGTTGTTACAGTAATATTTTTTGGTAATTGACAAATTTTGAAAGAGGTAGTATATAGAAAGGACCAAATGGTGATCCTCAATGTTCTTTTTATGAAGGTCGCGTTTTATTCAATACTGTTTATCCGGATCACCAAATCAGTAAAAGTACAGTGTGCCAAATATTTCATAAATACGAAGTATTTCGCCAAACCAAAGATTTGCCAAGAAGTGGACGTCTAAGAACAGCAACCAATCAATGAAGGCACTAGTCTGATTGTTTTACTTTTAGTTGAAGGAAATATTCATGTGCTACAATGGGATTGAGACAAATTAATAACATTTACGAAAAATCTGGCCCAGAAAGTTCTAAAGTCTGCAAAACTAAAACCGTTTGAAATCCAAACTGTTCATAAATTCTCGAAAAATGATTCAGACTTCATTTTGGCGAAATAATGACAGAATTAATTACAGGATAGACTCAGTTTCAGAATCAAATAGACTATTCTGTCGAAGCAACTTCTTGTCTAAATGATAGGGTCAACAGGCGCAACTGTCGTGACTGGTCAACTGAAAACCCTCACTGGACGGAAGAAGTCTATAAACACCATACATAAAACGTTAATGTGTGGACCGATATTTAGCAATCACATAATAGGCCCATCTTTTATATATAATTAGAGCTCTATTTCTAAATCAAAATAGGCCGAATCTACAAAATGAATGTATTTGATTCCAACAGGAAGAAGCTCCGTCACATTTTGAGCGCGTTATTCGTGACTATTTGGAAGAATTATTTACTTCTCCAGACCCTTACCACTTGATTTCTTCTTGTGGAATCGCTTGAAATGTCATTAAGGGTTCAAAAATTAACCTAATAATCTAGAACAATTAAAGGGACGAATAACTGAGAAGTCAACCGTACTAAACCGCAAGTATTATAGAATTCACTAAGACATTTTTGATGCCCGACTACAACATTGCCAAGTGGTAAGCGGAACATAATTTGAAAATGAATTTTATAGTCGGAAAATATTTTTCAGCATTATTTAATTTCACGTTATCGTTAGTTTTTTTTTTGTATTTCTTTTCTTGAAGATGAAAAGTAAATATGTTGACATTTCTGAAAATACATTTTATTCACTATCTGGAAATACAAAAATATACAAGGTGTCCCATTTACAAAAATAAAGTAAGAAGCATTTTCTATCAAATCAGAAGTAGCAAAAATGTGGTCTGAAAATATTTACCAGCATAATTTGATTTGATGTTATAGTTAACTTTTATTTTTACTTTCTTATACGTAGTATAAGGAAGTATTGTGATGATGAAAATTTTCGCCCTCGAGATTTTTGCAGATGTCCACGTTTTGAAGTCCCCTGATACCGAAAAAGTGGTTTTTAAAAAATTCTCTCTCTCTCTCTCTGTGTGTGTGTGTGTGTGTGTGACCACGATAGCGGTCAAACCGCTGTAGATATCAATTCCAAATTTTATATTTACGTGTATAATCTCCCTCTTGAGATCTGATTAGTTTTTCAGTACAATCGGTAGACCAGAAAAAATACGAACTAAAGACGACGATTCAATACCACTACAAATACACATTGTCGGATTCAAGAAAGATGATCCCTGCGTCATTTTTTAATATCGTATGATTCAAATCAATACTTCGCCATCATGATAAGTACTGTAAACTATAAAATGAACATGGAAATTATAATGATGACATCCTACGTTTCCGGTTAGATTGATCGATCTAATTTTAGGTTATGTATAATCAGATAACTAAGTTAGATAATCGCCTTTATCGTTTATTAAAAATATGTAATATAAACTCAATAGTCTTTTAATGTACTAAATTTAACATATGCCAAAATACAAATGATAATAGAACTTTATTGAGAAATAACGTGGGTATAAAACAAACAATAAATACAATTTATTTACATCAAATAAATGTGATCGAAATTGTATACATGTTTTACATGAAATGAAGTTACATCCTATAAATATAAGAGCCGCCACTGCTGTAACATGCTTTTCTAAAATTAAAGATATTATTACTTCAATACTCAACATTTTTAAGGTCTTACTCTGTAAATACATCGTGTATTTCGGATACTCATTTTAGAGCTTTCTGCCAAATGGTCTGTTTTAGCATTTATATGGGGCCTTTTCTTCCCTGGACTAGATAGAACAGGACTATTTAGTGATCCAGCTTTAATACGTTTTACTGAAGCTACTCCTACCTTCAATGCATCTGCTACTCGCTAAAAGATTAGAATTTCTAAAATGTTAAATCCCACAATGTTTACCTGTTGTACAGATGTAAGGGATATTAGAGGACCACCATTAACCTTCTCTTGCTCGAAATATTCTAATAAATTTAAAACGAGTCCTTGAGCTTGTGACCATAATGTTTTACCGCGTCGTGACATTCTGGTTTGATAAAGATTGAAACAACAAACAAATTGTGAAACGAAATCAAACGATCAAACTACTAGAAATGTCAAAGCGTTAATGTCAAAGCCAAAACGCTAAACGGAAGTGTATGAAATAATACAGCGCATGCAATCACTCCGTCTTTGTCTTGCTCAAATAAATTCTATGAAACGTATGTCGTGCTTGCATCCCACTGAAAACACATGCATTCGCTTATGCTATCCTTGTTATACAAGTTGATACTATTTCTTATTCGGATATAGACATAATTCTTTGATAGAATTATATAGTAGTGACGCAGGGATCATCTTTCTTGAATCCGAGTATATATCTGTTCATGCATTCACCTTAATGATATAGCCTAATTTTACAATATGATAATTGTCGACATCGTGGTCATACATGTGTTCTTTGTAATTGTTGACAATTGTGCTATGAACACTGCTCAGAAATTTTGTACATAATTTAGCCATTACATTTTTTTCTTTTAATTTGTTGGCATTATCTAAAATTCGAATTTCACTTTCAGCAATTTTACAAATATGGATAACATTGCAGTTATATGCACTACAGGATTGTACCATAATTAAAATTAGAACGATTATCAATATTAACACTGTATCTATAATGTTAAAACGGACGTTAGACATACAACAACAGCAGAAACAAGCCCACGCGTGACGTCACATGCCTGCGTTATGTTTGCTTCAGTTCGTATTCAAGGCGGGACGGGAAACGGCGTGTCTATATGTATAAATGGTCTAAGGTTATCGCGCACTTGTTATGTAATGCACAAAATCTCATTGTTTATTATTTCAAAACAATTTTAAGGTTAGCGGTCATATCTCTTTGTGCTATTTTTTTATGGCTGGGAATTATCCAAATTTCAGTATCCATTTTGATAAATATTCGAATTATTTAAATATTCACTGGAATATTTGAATATTCCAATAATGTCTTCTAAGTATATTAGAATATTCCAACACAAAAACTTGAATTTTTATCACCCATTTCAATATTCGGATATTTGATTAGTCATTATTGTTTCTGTCATTCGATGTTTTGCTAATCACTTAATAAGGCTGTTTATAAGACCCCACTGTCCTAATTCCTAAGATCCTCAGTTCTCTGGCGTCGGGCTGCCATACCGATTTATCAAGAGCGCAAAAGTGTATATTTACTACATTAAGCGATTTTTTTCTCTAAATGTAGTAAATACTTTTGCGCTCTTGATAAATCTGTATAAAATGCATAGTTTACGATATATTTGCAAAAAAAACGCTATTCGGTAAAAGTACTACTCCCGGTCCGAATTTCGAATTTTTTAGAATGCCCATACGTCTACACTATATAAACTTTTTCCCATAATTAAAATAAATTCTTTGTTTTATACATGATGGTGATATTCTTTTGAATATAAAGTACCTACATAGATCAATTAATTGACTAAACATTGATATCTTTAAACGTTTTATATGATTCTACAACGTGGTATCTGTGGTGGTAAATTAACATAAAAAATACATTATATTAATAATTTTGTGTATTTCTCAAAAATAGCAAAAACTACTTCAAGCATCTATTTTTATAACGAAGAAAACTATTTAATTAGCTATTGAACATCTCGAATTAATAGGATTAGCAAATATTTGGTATTTTAATTTGTCATTTTTTTTTCTTATACCTAACAGCTATAAACCTGGAAGTACTTTTTCGTCTTGAAACACCTTTACAAAAATAATATTAATATGCCGTATCAAGAACAGAGGCGGTAGCAAATTCTACTGTTTTGAGAATATTATCATTTCAAATTTTCTTTTGTACGAACAATTCGAATGAATCTGCTAAAATGCTCAACACCTCACATACCAATTCAGGGATAACTTACAAAAATTCAAGTTGCCGCTTCTGGGCTTGGCTCGGTAATTATAATTTTATAAATTGGAGCGTTAAATCTGAAATAGTACATTTATTTAAAATGTACAATTTTTTAGCAATAAATTTATTGTCTACTTTTTTACTTTACTTTTATATGTATAAGGTAAGATTAATCAATCATAATAATTTTCATTTTGACAATATAAATATACGTTAATTATTATTACTATGATAAATATCCTTATTTTTGAAGTATATTTATGCTATATCGTTATCATCGCATCTCATGTACCTACCTATAATTATTAAATACAAATTTTGCAAATCTATAACAGAAATTGATATGTTGAACATATTGATATATCTTTGAAAAATACAATTTATAATACATTCATACACACAAATTACCTTATCTTTAATTATATTAGTCAAAACAGCAAAATGTTAATTTTATTTTGTCAAACAAAAAAATTTTATGAAATAATCTCCATATTCTTTAGTTTATTAAGAATGTTGATAGGTATTTATATCACTCTACATACCCATTTCTAGGTTATTTTATAAATTCTACAGATATTTATTACTTTCCAGTTTCACTTCAATTATTTTATGCTGGTTTAATCCATTTAATTTTCTAATTAAAGAAAATCGTTATGTATAGAACGTATTAGGAATATTTTCCCGCCAAGCTTCACAATCAGAAATTTTGATAGGTCACAAACCTTATGTCAGCGACCTGCGCACCGTGAATGTGCAGTTAAGCACTTGATCTATTAGCCCCGCTGGCCTCGCCATCTCTGATTCCTTAGAATAGACGTTGGCCATATACGATACGCCCTCTTCATTAATTTAAAAGGTATGTTTAATTCATATTTATTTGAAATATACTATCACTCATGGCGTTTTACATTAGCCCCACACAATTAACGAATAAATGTAATCATTATTATTAAATTTAGGGCAATATATATAATAGAACACCACGATAATAACTGTATTTGCACGCTGCAACACTTTTCCTTATTCTCCATATTGATGACAGCGCCAACCGTGCTAATTTCTAGAAATTTTTGTTGAAATGCCCCCTACATCTAACTTTGTTAAGTATGAATAGTTACAGAATTGTCTTTATTAAAATAAGATCATAATATTTGGATAAAAAATATTTCCAAGAATGGTGTACAACACTAATAAGAGGAGCATCTTATTTTTAAAGCGTCCCTATATTATGATAAAATGGCGACCATACTCAGCTGCCTTGAATTTTCATGACAATTTAAATACCCATTTAAGTAAAAACCCGCCAAATATAACTTCAATATTAATTCGAAAACGACTGCTTACAGACTTAGACTAGAATAATGTTTTTGTTAATACTATGCTATAAATGAATTCAGGTAAGCAAGGGTGCATATACAATATGAAAATGTTCTTCTATTAAATGCAAATAAAAAGATGATTCATTGTTTCAGATAAAAGCAAATTGTGCAGGATGACTGCACAGTTTAGCACTCCACAAATAAAATTAGAGGGTGTCGATTCCTCTGATAATGTTACGGAAATACAGTCTTACCTCGAAGGTTTTCAAAAAGAAATCGAGAATGCTGATGGTACAGTTCAACATGTTACAGGTAGGTAATGCATTTCGTTTTAAAATTATAATATAGAATACATATATGTACATGTAATAAGCATTCAAAATAATTAGAAATTGATGCTGATGAAAATGATGGTGATGGTGATGAAGGTACATATTTTGTGGATCAAGCAGGTCATTATTATTATCAAGCAAAAGGAGATTCGCAACCTGTAATGACTATGGTATCAGGAATAAATGATCCTGATGCTGGAGAAACTGAGGAGTTTATAATCAATCCTGAAAATGATGAAGAAGGAATTGAGGATGATGGGGAAGAGGTATATTACATTAAATTATTGATAAATTTGATATTTTCAACTTTCTCTATGTAGGGCTTGCCTAATGAATCTGGAAATAATCAAATTCTAATTAATAATGGTAATGCATATCAACGGATAACTGTTGTTCCTGCAGATACTAGTTCAAATGAATTAAGTTATGTTCTTATTGTACAACAACCTGATGATAAGGAAGGAGAACAAACGGATGGTGATCAAGATATGACTGGTACGTATACAAACATAGTAATAATTTATTAGATAGACCCTATCTCATTTTAAAATTAATTGATATATATTCCTAAAAGTAAATCGCATTTTTATCATTTTTGTTATAGAAACACTAGATGGGCAAAGTTAAACTAGAATACTTTCCCATCTTGTGTTACTATTTAAATAAATGAAAATATATTTTATCCAATGTATCTTTTTAGTTTATGATTTTGATGATACTGAAGAAGGCAATGTAGTAGATTCTGAAGCAGAAGATGATAAATCGAAAATAGTTAAAATACTTCCCAGAAGATCGCAAGTTGTTACGCAGCCTTACATGTGTAATTATTGCAACTATACAAGTCCAAAGCGATATTTACTGTCTCGTCATATGAAGTCTCATTCTGAAGAAAGACCACACAAATGCAGCATTTGTGAAAGGGGATTTAAAACTCTTGCCTCTTTGCAAAATCATGTAAACACACATACGGGTACAAAGCCTCATATATGTCAATTTTGCGAGTCTGCATTTACCACATCAGGTATTTATTACAAACCATTAAATGTGAATTCATAGATAAATTTAAGATATATGAGTGTATTTATATTAAAAATGTGATAATAGATTAATGACTTGAAATGAATATATCAGAGACCGCCTGCATTTCATATCTCGGTTTTTGATACTCGCTCTCAAATCAAATGTCTGAACATTACTTATACTGTTTGAGTCAAGCACACTACTATCAAGTTAATTACACTTGCTTACTGTGGGCTTGTCAGACTTATAATAATATATTTACAAAATTTAGAGATGTTGAAAATTATCACACGCGATACAAAGACCAAAAGTCAATAAGAGTCTGTCAAAACTCATGGTTGTTATGGCATATGACAAGTTACCAAACATGAATTCTCATCTAATAAACATATTTAAGACTAAATTGAGGAGTAAATTATTAAATGATGGAATCTTATGATACCCAATTTTATTTGTCTTTTGATGTAGAAATTGTTACAACTTCTTTGTAATACGTTTTATGTGTTTTTCTAGTTTAAGGAAATTAATTTAGAAAAAAGAAATACGTTAAACTTCTAAAATGCGGTAATTTTAATAAAATTGGTCAGCTATTTGACTGTTGTAAGTAGTTGCAGGTTATGCATAAGTAGTTGTGCATATACTTATAATGTACTTTTCAATAGATACACATGTTGCTTAAACAGCCCTAAATCTAGATTCAAGAAAATTTGCATATGTTGTTTTTATATAGCAATAACCTGCAAAATAAACGATTTTATTATCATTATTCTACAGACAGATCAAATAACACTGACTATTCTTCTATATTGAAATAGTGTAATTGCCACACATGTCATATTCTGAATAGCACTCTGGTGCCTTTATGAGAGTGATGAGAGACAGATCAAATAACACTGACTATTCTTCTATATTGAAATAGTGTAATTGTCACACATGTCATATTCTGAATAGCACTTGGGTGCCTTTATGAGAGTGATGACATGAGATAGGAAATCAAACCAAATATGGCCCATTTGGTTTGGTTATGTGGGTGTCTGTCAAAAGGTAAAATAACATAATTTCAGTAATATTAAATATGGATTGATATAGTAACCTATAATATGGGTATTAAATGGATATGCATTTAAAAAACGTGATAAATAAAGATAAGAATGTAACTTTAAAATATATTTTTGCACAGGACGCCATTAAGTGCGTATAATTTGCGTCAATCGGAACTAATCTCATCAGTGTCACCACCCTGATTATACAGGCACTCTAACTAGCACGTGATTCCAGCAACATCTATGTTTTTGTATTCAAACTACTTTTATATTTTATTAGTGTATTGTAGTTATTAAAATTATGTTTTTTATATATAATTATAAAAAATTAAGAAGCACTCAACATTTTAAAATATTATTACATGTAGCTTTTACTAAAGCAGCATTACATGTTCCTTCGAAGTATTGTCATTAATAAATAAAATTTGCAATTTACTCCACAAGGAGTTTTAAAATAATATGTGATCAAAAGAGATAAATTGAAGACTTTAACAATCAATCATTCTTTCTATAACACCATTAACAGCTGCAATTGCAGCTTGCAACTAGGTAACTTATGTAAATGGTTTTGATGTACTGTGTGTTTTTTCCTGTTATCAATCAAACAAATTGTTTCTTGAAAAAATCCGATTGCACCATACTACACAGTGTATACAGTAGCAGTTCTGTATCGTGCATTAATTATCTGTGGAAGAAAATCAGGCCTATTTTTTTCTAGTTGATATTGCACGTAAAACACCCTCTTCAATTGGATGTATATTAGTTTTTACAAAACATATAGTTTACAGATGACCAGTCTCGATAATTTTGTGAATTGACATAACCACAAATATGAATCCAGGCCCATATGAGAAGAACATATTGTTCAACAAATTATATGCGCAAAATTATTCTTAAACTATGTACAAAATTCTAAATTGTTGATATCAACGCAAACCTAAAATTAAGTAATAATGTGGATGGTATTTGTGTGTAATTAAGCACAAGAAAATTTACTTACAGTAACGATGTTAAATAATTTTTAGTATCTTGAGAAGACAACATATAATATTTAATTAAATACAGGAGAGCAACGGTAATAAATAATGATGAAAAACATATAACAACATCAATACATTGACAAATGACATACTATTTTGACAAGCTCCTTAACAAAATAATTTATACTATAAAATATATGTTTGGCAAAGTTCTAGTGAGGTTGATATATAGGTGACGTTGCAAGGTCATGTTATTTTCTCTCACTGGAGTGTTGAATCACAATAGATATGTGTAAATTCAATTAGAGATAAAAATTATACAGTAGTGCTCACAAGGCTACGTTAATATAGAGAGAGGAGAATATAAGTGGGGGGGTGTACATCAGACAGCGACGAACCTAAGAGGAATCAGTTGCATATAACCTGTGGGAGAGCGCAGAACAGGATGGAGTATTCATTAGCGGAAAAAGTACAAATCGTAAAGTGGTATCATCAAGGTCACTCGACTCTATCCATTAGAGGCCTTTTTAGAAATAATTTTGAAAATCGGCCTGTTCCTTGTATTGATACAATTCGCCGCTTTGCAAATAATTTTGATAAATTCGGATGTGTTTCACCTTCTAAACATAAGAAACCAAAAGAAAATGCGAACGAAGAAAATATTCGTTTCATTTAAAATATCCTATTTACATTGTATTTTATTTACTTTGATGTTAGGAAATAGGGACAAATAAAAATAACATTGAAGAATTCACATGACAAATGTTTTGCGTTGTATGTGAATACGTTCACCGCACTTTCTCGCTAGCCAGGGTGTTATAGTATGCGGCTACGCTAGGCATACCCCACCCATATTCCCCATTCCGTATATTAACGTAGCAGTGTGCGCATTACTGTATACACAACATCATATGTTTTGTTAAAGTTTTCATAAACCTTGATTTCCTAATTAAATGTATTCATTAACATCTTTTTGAAATATGTTATTAGGAGAACTGGTTAGGCATGTAAGATATCGTCATACACATGAAAAACCCCATAAATGTAACGAATGCGACTACGCTAGTGTAGAATTGTCGAAGCTGAAAAGGCACATAAGATGCCACACAGGAGAAAGGCCTTATCAGTGTCCGCATTGTACATATGCTAGCCCAGACACGTTTAAATTGAAACGACATTTACGGATACATACTGGAGAAAAACCATACGAATGCGATATTTGTCATACGCGTTTTACCCAATCTAACAGTCTTAAGGCACACAAGCTGACCCATAACGGTATGTAGTTTTTATTGTGATGTAGGTAAACTAACCATAACTGTTTCAGTTGGCGATAAACCAGTATTTCAGTGTGAATTGTGTCCGACAACGTGCGGTCGCAAAACAGATTTACGGATACATGTACAAAAATTACACACTTCTGATAAGCCTCTAAAATGCAAAAGATGCGGCAAATCTTTTCCAGATCGATACAGTTACAAGGTAAGCAGTAAAGCTCAAAATCTATATATATATATATATATATATATATATATATATATATATATATATATATATATATATATATATATATATATATATATATATATATCTGTTAAAAGATACACTTATATTTGGCAGTTGTCCATATCAAAAGATTATCAACAGTTTAATTTTGAAAATATTGAAAAATAGACTTATTGACTGATTGCTTCGTCAAAGATCAGCAAAGTACTAGAGGTTTAACAAAAATCACTGAAAGTTAAGTAATTTGTGTACAAAAGTTGAAAGTTCTTGTATTGGTTGGCAAAATACTGCACTCATTGACAAAATTGGAATGGTTCTAAAAAATAAATTTCGATGAATTAATACATTTAATCATACTCTACTTTGAAGAATAGTTCATTTCACAAATTTATAATGAGCAAATCTAGATTTATAATTTTAATCAATTTTTATTTTATTAAAACTAAAGAATATTTATTTGAAATTTGGACGATATGTACTAGTCTTTTGATGAAAATATGAGCGTAGTCATGGTACATTCGCGTGTGGTATGTTCTGTAGCAGCTTTTGAGAACATTGTGGCTGACGTAATTGCGGTTAACAATAGATATTAAACGAAAATAGATTACTGATGGGTAACCACAGACATAATAGTGCATAGATTGACACACAAAGAACAATATTAAACATAATGTGTAATAACAGAACAATTGTTTATGAATCAGCAATAGAAATAAATTTTTTTTTCAAATTATTTGCTGAAAAACGCGTAAAGCAAATAATATAACTGTGCTGATGAAAAGCTGCATGTACTAAAATTTAAAGATGTTTGATTTTTGACAATAGTATTTGGAATTAGTTTAATAACGGAGTAATTTATTAAAAAGAATTAGCAATACAGAAGAAAATAAACATATTCATTTTTTCTACTGTATTGCTTTACTAACAATAATGGATATTATGAAGTTAATAGTAATATTATAAGGAAAGTATTGTTTTAGTGTAAGTTTTTCTTGTAGAGAGAATATATATGGAGAGCACATTAAATAGGCAAATCGGGCAACAAAATTTGGAGTAAATCCTGTGTATTGCCGTATAATGTGCTGGTATCTGGTGGTAGAAAGCAGATAAGACAACTATTACCATCTATACATTAAGAACAAAACTAAACCATACGGAATTTATTTGCAACTGTAATTGGAGAACTAAATAAAAACAAGATTATGAATGAAATATACACACATAAGTATCCTATCAAAGCACATATTAGAATGACATGGTGCAGTCAAGCCAACATTTTTATCCGCGATTTGTATCGCCTGAAGGCCAATATAGATGGCGCTGACATCAAAAAATTACAGTTTTCAATAACACTAAGCAAATAGCGGGCGATTCAAAATGTATTTGGTAGTGGGAAATTCAAAATAAAGTTTATTACAAATTAGGGTTTAATACCGCGAGATCAAAAATTATATTGATAAAGGTTTGCCATGGAATGTAAAACGTCTGTCTTAATATATATCATTAAGTGTCATACTGTCATTAATATTTGCCATTAGAAGAGAAAATATAATGACAAATATTAATGACAGTGTGACACTTATTGATATAACTTAAGACAGACGTTTTACATTCCATAGCAAACCTTTATAATTTTTGATCTCGCGATACATGATCACAACACTGTCATCAAATTGCATACTATTTACTAGTTCCCGTAGTAATGAGGAATCATTGCTAAGGAAAGCAGTATACAGTACGATATTCAATTACAATGCTGTAACCACACAATAACATTTTAAAGAAAAGAGAATTACTTGAATAATTACACTTTAATATTGTTATGTAGAAAAGGTACAAAGTACATTTATGATTATTAATAAGTAACATCTAACACGTATGTTTTAGTTAAATTACCATTACAAAAATAAATTAACGAACAATAGCATAATCTACCAAAAGTAGAATATTCGACTAACAAACATATTTTTAACAATAAGATAGAATTTCTGTCGAAAAAGCACAAGTACCTACTCAAAATACTACAAAGTAGATAAGGTATAAAGTACATTTATAATTACTATTGAAAAATTATAATTAACATCCATCACATATGTTTTAATTAAATTACCAGCACAAAAATAAATTAACGAACAATAGCATAATCTACCAAAAGTAGAATATTCGACTAACAAACATATTTTTAACAATAAGATAGAATTTCTGTCGAAAAAGCACAAGTACCTACTCAAAATACTACAAAGTAGAAAAGGTATAAAGCACATTTATAATTACTATTGAAAAATTATAACTAACATCCAACACATATGTTTTAGTTAAATTACCACTACAAAAATAAATTAACGAACCATAGCATAATCTACCAAAAGTAGAATATTCGACTAACAAGCATATTTTTAGTAATACAATAAAACACCTTTTTCACAAAAAATAGTTTAATAACTAGATGTCACATGTGCACTGCACACAAAATGTGACATCTAGTTCTTAAACTATTTTTGTGAAAAAGGTGTTTTATTGTATTACTATTTCTATATTTCACAAGTGCTCAACATATATTATTACAGATATTTTTAACAATAAGAATTTTTGCTGTTGAAAAGCACAGGTACCTACTCAAAATACTACAAAGTAGGTAATTAAACCTGATAGACACACAATGACTTAAGCCCATGTTCACTACCTCCATTTACAAAATCTTGTATTACATAAATGATGAACATAAAATAAGGCGACATAAATAAAAATATGGATACATAAGATACCTAACAAATTTAGTAGACGTCTTTTCATCAATATACCGCCTGTGTCAAGAAACATTAGCCATAGCGGATCTGTGTATACGTATATGTGTATGTACGATGTATAGACACCGCGTTGGGACGTATTACATACACACGTATAAACTGATTACCTATGGCTAATGGTAATTGACACAACCGGTATAATTAAAAGAGTGACAATTAGGGCTTAAAAACTAAATAATGTTAATTACATGGCTATAGAAGAAAACAAAAAAAATAAACCTGCAATAACTAACACCAAATTGATTAATTCATTGTTGTCGTAAAACTAACAAGACTTCCAATGATATTGGTGCCTTAGGCTCCGTGGGTGGCCTCATGGGATGAAGTGACGCCACTACATTTCTGTTGAGGCATAGAGGGTGTGCATAGCAAGTTGTGTCAAAATGTAGGCTGCAGTTTCTTATTACACATTATACTGGCATTTAGCACAGGTGTCATGGCCATTTGCTGTTGCCAAGTTTCGCTCCTAAATAATAAAATATAATAATTAAACTGTATACTAACAAATATCAACGATAGTATAAAGGCACATTTTCATTATAAGAAACTGCGTAGGAACATCATTACGAAAAACCATAAATGCTTCTTTCTGTACCAAGAAATTTGAAGTTTGTATTAACACTGCTAAACATCGATTGATTGCTTGTGAAAACACATAATATAGAAACTTAAAAACAAGTAGTAAGTTTTTCGTGTACTTTAAAGGCTTTCTTATACACTTATATTATACTCCTAATAATTATACTATTAATTGCCAATTACTTACTTAATTGACATTTAAACTTTAATTGGTGTAATCGGGAACCAACAAAATCCTTGCTACAACCACATGGACCTTATTGCACTTGGAATCAGAACTACAAACAAAAAATCTCCAGCTCACCTTCGGGTTATATATCAACTATTAGTGCCGTTAGTTACTTGTTCGCATTCTCGGAAAATATGCATCGTTCTTGCTTCCTGCTTGTACGCCCCATACAATACACCAGCCATCCTTCAAGTCTAAAAATGCCTTATGTCAACTTAATAAAATTATCATATTACTCTTTACAGAATTTACGGTACGATTATAACACCAAAAATAGCGCAAGGTTTTTCACAAAATTTGTTGATTGACGTTTCTACGCGTTTCTATAAAGTGACAGCGCTATAGTAGCGACATCTCAAGTTATTCGGTTAAAGTCATAATTCACATTTACTTATAGGTCTCTGTCTCTAAAACCGTGGCGCCATCTAACAAGGCCTTCATTAAGATTAGTCGGATAAAACCGTCCACTTAACTGAACAATCCGTTTATCCGTGTATCAAAGTGCCACACATTTACATGTACTTTTATTTTTTAATATGTTACATGACTTATATAGTCTTATTGAATATTAATATGTTAATCTACATTCCGTTATACACATTTAAAGACACAAATTCCTCACAAATTCATTTTGCAAAAACATACTTTCCCATTTATAAGAACAAGTCAATAATACATGATAACATTTATGAAAAAACTAACCATGACCATACAAAGGAGTAGGTACACATATTGTTTTATTTTTCTTCAATCACTTGAAGAATCTTGATCTGATGATGAATGTGTGACGTTAATTATAAACTCTTCAACATCGTCTTGCAAGTTGGCAAGGTGGTCAATGCAATTCTGCCAGTTGTTCACTGTTACATTCTGATAACCCTCCACAATTAATTGTTCAATATCTCTTTGTTTGAATGTCGTATTGTGCATTTCAACGTAGTGCTTAATTTGTACCCACACCATTTCAATTGGGTTTAATTCACATTATTCTTTGCAAATTCATCAATTTTGTTTCTGTCATACTGAGACCTAACCTCTGACAAACAAGCTAGTAAATCTCTTTTTAACATGTCATTATATAGTGGTAAATTCTTCTCAGTAAGCTATTCAATAATTTGGTCTTCTCCGTGCTATTGCTGGAAACTTTTCTAATTTTCTCGTGCGATATGAGGCATTATCGAGACCAACAACCGAGTTCTCTGGTATATTTGGAAGCGATTTATTCTTGAACCAATCGCATTTCGCTATGAACATCAACAGTATTTTTCTTACAAAGAAATGTACATTCAGCACCAACAACAAAACCTTGCTCGCCTCCAGCATGAATTAATGGAAATCGAGGCCCAAGACCACTTGGTGATTTTAAACCAGTGCTGAGTCCTTGTGTAAAAGCTTGTCGACTGCTTTGAACAGTAGCGTCAGTCCACTTTTTATTTACCGAGTGTCCTGCATTCACTCATGATTCATCAGTATATGTTATAGTTCTGCCTAAAAATAAAACAATCACAATCAAACACAAGCAAATAATAAATTGCCTAATGAACATAAAAGTATAACAAATTAAATGATAAACTATACCTTCGTCTCGTAAGTATTTATGTCTCCACCTAATGATGTCATCTATTTCAATAAGAATACTCTTTCGTCCCACTTTTTAAAATTCAAAACCCATATCATATAGCAATCTGTAAAAAGTATATGTATATGTAGGTATATAGGTTATCACGTTTATCAGAATTATAGATATAGGTATGCATACTTACTTTTAAATGCTTGAAAAAGATAATATGCTTGCTAAAAAGAACGATTTAACAAAAATTATATATAGATAAATTAAAGACAATATAAAAGTTAACACACTACGGCAAAAACTGACAAGTGACAGCAACGATTACACATATACCCATATCACCCCATATACTTTGCATAATAGAACTTGCAACAAGGCAACCGGATATAAAGATGGCGTTATTAAGAGACTACTAAAGATAATAAGAGATGCAATATCCATATTAAACCTGTACTGCATAATGGGGTTGAGACGGACTGTAGTGTAAAACAGACGATAAATAAGCTCTGTCATTACTGACATGTCAAAGTGCAGTGAAATTGGTGGAAGATTTAGAACTTTATATAAGTAATTACCGTTAAGCATGGAGATTAATAAGAATTGGCACACACATTTTCAAATGAAGTAAAGGTTGATATGTTGGAAGTTTATTTCAAAGTAAATAGAATCTCTGAAGCACAAGTTACGCTCAGCGTTTTCCGAAAAGACCACAACCACACCGGACCATTTTTAGCAGAATAATCAGAAATTTAGTGAACTATGGAACTTCGATTAAATTATATTGTAGAATGTAATACCATAATATTTTCACGTATTCAAAAGAGATATCATTCTAATAGATTGAACACCACACAAATCAATTTGTTTTTCATACAGACTGTTAAGTATGCTTAAAATAAATTATCTGAAGATGTATGAATGTGGTGCACACCAGGCAAACAAAATCTGACATACTGTTTTTTTGCCTAATTTTTACTTAATGAATTTATTTGCTACTAATTGTATATGTCAGATTAGTACATATATAATTAAGTTTTACAAATATTGTGTTTTATTTCTGTACAAAAAACTAACAATTTGTTTAATTCGATCTGTATTATCCCCCAGACAAATTGGCACACTTTCAGCCTTACAGGTAATTAGAAAACACATAGTTACTTTTATTATTAGAAAATTTTAATGTTTTTCCTTAAAATTTTTTCGATTATATTCATATTATTTCTTTTAGTATTTCTTTTCTGCTTTTGCAGTTCAATAGCCTACACTAGATAAGACATAGAAAGAGGCACATGCATTGCATGATCAAACAATATTTAATGAACGCATATTGTTCAAAATTACATTTTCTCTTATACATAAAATAAAAAACCATGTCTTTCATTGAAGCAAAATATTTACAAATAGTACTACATAGACAGAATAGCATGTTAACAGTGATAAGAAACAATCTTAATTTTATGATTATGACAACAATATCACCACAACCAAACAATAACAAACATATAATGTGTATGCACACACAGAATATTTCAAGAAATTCCTGTGTTTTTTGACGTCATTTTGGTATGCCAAAATATAATAAATTGACTTTATTTAATTAATATAATTTTACCGATATAGGAATTATTTGGCGAAACTTAACTGATGCTGCATCATTGGATTTAAGTCAAATAACGTCCTAAAGCTAATATAAAATAATAAATATATCCCAATAGTATTTAATCATACTCATCTAAAAATATTTAATAAAATACAAAATAAAACTGTATCCCCATACAAGACTATCTAAAAATGAAAGAAATATGTTTATAATTTCCATCATTATTACAATTGTTTTAATTATATTTTTAATGCAAAAAGTAAACTAAATGTAGCGACCAGCTGAATTATGATTTATATCTTTATAAAATGATAACAATACTTGTAATCTAACCTTTTAATTTTGTTTTAGCTGCATAATAAAACCCATGAAGGAGAAAAATGCTTTAAATGCGATCTCTGTCCGTATGCTTCAATATCGGCAAGACATTTGGAGTCACACATGTTAATTCATACGGATCAAAAACCATTTCAATGCGAACAATGTGACCAATCGTTTCGTCAAAAACAGTTGCTCAAACGACACATTAATTTGTACCACAATCCTTCTTACGTTCCTCCGCCGCCCAGAGAAAAAACTCACGAATGCCCTGAATGTCATAAAGCATTTAGGCATAAGGGTAATTTAATAAGACATATGGCTGTGCACGATCCCGACTCAAGCATACAAGAGAAGCAACTCGCTTTAAAATTGGGACGGCAAAAGAAAATACAAATGATAGACGGGCAACAGGTTTGTTAGAAATAAAAATAAACGATACAAATCATAATTATATTATATATACTAGGTGGAAGTTATGCCAAGCTTGGGTTCAGATGACGACGAAGGTGATATGATGGCAGTAGAAGGATCAGACGGACAACAGTATGTAGTATTAGAGGTGATACAACTAGCGGATGGTGAAGAGCAAGCTATGGTTGTAGGAGATAGCCAATCTGATATGTTAAGCGAGTCTATTCTTCACGATCACGGTGAGTTTTATTCTAAAACTGATTATGATGAAAACATGTGAATGGACACGGGAATGTCTGTCTTAGGGCCGGTTTTTCCAACTTCGATTAAAATGTCAGATAGCTTAATCTAATATCGGTTAGCACTAATCATTGATTAAGATTGTCATTAATCGAATAATTTTTAATTGATACTTCAAGCACCTGATAAAATTTTAAACATTAATTAAGATTTCTTACACATTGTGTAGGTAACATTTACTCCTATAATAATAAGGTCGAAATATATCTAGAGGCTGAAAGAATAGATGGTGGGAACGACAAATTACTCTTCACATTGGAAGTCTATCGTATCTTTTTACTCGCTGTGTAATAGGAAATTTTAAGAGGGTGGGAGAAAGTGTTCTGAAAAAGATATGTACTTGCACTTGTGTGTACTTTGCTTAAAACCTGACTTTCAACATGGCGGAGTTTGTGTCAGTAATTTGGCAGTGGTGGGGACTACTACATTATTCCACTAGTTATATTACGTCATTGATGGCGACTGGTACCAAGTAATACCGAAATTGGAAGCAAATAATTCTTATAACATATGAAACTTGAATTTTTATTATTATTGACAGCTGTTATGTTTTCATATGCATTTATTTTATGTATGAAAGTATTTTTTTTTGAGTTAATAATTATCAGTTATTTAGTAATTATATTGCTTCTCTTATAAAAGAAATGATAAGTATAATTAAAAATATAAATGTAAGAACATAAAGGAATACATGTAATATTTAGCTTCCTACGGAAATATATTTAATTGGTAACAATAAATACATTTTTGATAGGATAAATCAGTTATGAAAATTGTTTAATTCTAAAATTAGAAATGAAAATGAAAACAAACTAAATAAATGCTGTAGAAGCTGGCAGCTTTAAGTCGGAAAACTTGTGCAGCCACATTACAAACTTTTGGCTTTGCATTGTGGCTTATTCTACTGCTGTGCATTATTGTGCAATTTGCGTAAATAGTGTACACACTTATAAAATAGATTCTACACTAAGAACATTATTATACACGAATAATTCATTAAAAAAATAGAACAAAACGCACAAACAATAAATTCCAATGTAGAAAATGGCGGAGTATAATTAGAACAAAATACATATACTAATTTAGATCAAATGCGTATTTCTTCGTATTGAAAAACGCCACTTAGAGATAATCAATGATTATGCTTACTGTTTAGTTGTTTAACCCAGTATTTTAATCGGAGTTGGAATGTATCACCACAGATAAGAGGTTACAAATAGCCATGTAATGGCTATTTGAAACATATTTTGGAGAAAAGATACCAAGATAGGGGCGCTAGTATAGGTTTCTAAGAATATTCGCTCTCTATACGATCATAGTTGAATGTAGAAATATTTAGGAATCTATTTTAATGTCTACTGCAAATAGAGTATCAACATGCTTGTTATATATCTTACTCTGTCTGACATACAGAAGAATATTCTTTAAAGCAAAAAATTATACATACATAAAACGCGAAATAGAACGGATTCTTCTTTGTACGACTCTAACAAATGTTATCAGATATTTTATATTACTGGTGTTTCAAGGTTTTTTATGTGTTCTAATTGATTAAAAATATCTACCGAACAAAAACAAAGAGTATTTCAAATATTGTTCATCATGATTATAATTCAGTAGGTAATGTTCATATACAACAGACAATTATATAACCGTATTCATTAGAGTTTTTGATGCTAATATAATTTATAATATGTTATTTATCATCACAGTCATACTGTCATTAATATTTGTCATTGAAAATATAATGACAAATATTAAGGACAGTATGACACTTATGGTGGAATTCTGTAACTTTCTCGGAAGCTCCGATTATCGTAGGCCCTGGCAACGAAGTGACGTTGCGATGACGATTTCAGAATTTTTACAGTTAGTGACGTAGAAATGTCAAAACGTTCGTGAGTAAAGATTTTGTTGGTTATATTATTATATAATTATTGTTAATATACTATTCCTGTTGTTATATTTATAGTTTCTGTTACTTTATTTGTTATAATTATTATTGTTCCTGTTTGTTTATTTGTTATATCTATTATTGTTCCTGTTTGTTTATTCGTTATATTTATTATTGTTTTATATTTTCAAATATGAATGGCTTTATAGCATTATTATTAGATGAAGATCACAACAGGTAGGTAATCGATAATATAAAATATATAGAGTATACATAATATTCTCTATTTTCTTTATTTTAGAAATTATATGCGTATATTCCGAAAACGTTTAAGAAATCACGGATATCCTTTTGAAATACCAAACAGGCATTTTAAACAAATGTTTAGACTGAATAAGGGCACTGTTCAAAACCTGATCCAGTTATTGGATGGACATATAACAAACAAATATACCATTACATTTGAAGGTTATTATCATAAACATCACTTGAAATGCATATTAACTTTATAGTGCACATTATATATTTGTTACAGGTCTTAACAACATTAAATTTCATAGCATCAGGCAGCTATCAGAATAGTGTTGGTATTAATAGCCTTGTTTCTCTCAGTCAGAATTCAGTAAGTCGAATAGTTCATCAGGCCTGTCTTGTAATATCAAACAATTTATTCCCTGAATGGATAAAATTTCCCAGTGATTGTGAATCGAAGAATCGTGTTAAGTAAGGGTAATTATGTTGTATCAAAATCTAAAAATAATTCCTTATTTTGTTTTTATGATAAAAAATGGGAGACCGGAGATGTATTTTGTTTAATTGATAGCACCCAGTTCATATATTTACCAAGGGCAATCATATCTTTTCTAAACGTTCTAAAAATTATTGTTCTGTTTAGTTTTTATGAAAAATGGGGTGCACGAGATGTAGGTGTAATTGATGGCACACATGTTGATATACTTGCTCCACCTTTAGCCGATGAAGAACACCCTCCTTTTGTATATATATTTTTTATATTCACATACTGTAATTTTTTTAAATTTCAGCACTACTTTTATGGTAAGGTTAATAAAAAAAAATATATTTGACAATAAAATGTGTTTTATTTTGAATATTTATACAAACAATTTCTATTTGAGTACCTATTATTCAAAGTTCACATTTCTAGTTCAGTATTATTATTTTTCTTTTTGATCTTTATTGTTAAGATTTTATAGTAAACATATAATTCATATCCAATATTAGTATAATTATACGAGTCAAATGTCTTCTATTGTTTTATAATACTTGCTGGTAAATTTATTAAACAATAATTTTTTACATTCTTTTGAGTTGACAAAGTGCAAATTTCAGCCTAATGAATATTACTCTTCTGTAAAAACTGCAAATAAAGAGAACTTTCAATTACAATAATTTCAGAGGCTCGACAACAAAATCCTGCAATAATATCGAATGATTTGGTGTACCAAGTACAACAATACAGCACAGGATTGGTCGATTTTCTAAATACAAAATCATCTATATCCTTCAACCATTTATGTACTTTGGCCTATGCTATTAAAACTTAATGTTACCTTTTTGGAGCCTAAAACATTAATCGTTCAATATAGTTACATATTGATAAAATCTTTGCGGTTTGACTTACAAATAAAGAAATTCATTGACTAAACAGGTAAATTTCCTCTTATCTTCTTCAACATAATATAAAGTTAAACATCCTCTCAATTTGATGTAGTTTTATTATTAGAAAATCTTATGAAAAAGTCAACTTTAAATTGTGAAGTTATTGTGAACACGATACCATAATAGACTTTTTCAAACAATTAGTTTGTGCACATTTCACATGCTTTATGTTCTGTGGATATTGTCTGCTAGGTTTATGTATTTTTTTGTGTTTAGGTACTCTTGTAAGAAAAACAATGTCCACTTGATAGGGATATCTGTTCTTGTTGGCTTTATAAAAAAATCACATTTCATCATCCATAAATGTGCCTGAAAAGACATTTATCTGCAAATTCACTATACACTAGTGCGATACTACGTCCTTTGAAACTCTCCTAATGATAGCAGTTCTTGTTGAAATTTTCCAAAGTGTTTAGTGCTATCTTGCTAGCAGTATAAACATATGGTTGTACTATGTCTTGGCATTACAAAATGTTCCGTGCATTTTCTTTAAAAAAAAATGCAATGCAAAAAAGCAATCGCTATATTATATTTCAAACAATTTTCTTATTAGTTAAAATTTTAAATTGAAAGATTTTGGTATATGTTTACGAGATGATGTTTGTTTACATGTTAAACATAAAGGTTATGTGCAAAAAATCGTAAATTGACACTTCTACGTCACTAACTCTAAAAATTCTGAAATCGTCATCGCAACGTCACTTCGTTGCCAGGGCCTACGATAGCCGCAGCTTCCGAGAAGTTACAGAATTCCACCATTAATGATATAACTTAAGACAGACGTTTTACATTCCATGGCAAACCTTTATCAATATAATATTTAATCTCGCGGTATATTCATGAAATACAGGGTGAGTCATTAGTAGCCGCTTCTTCGATTACTCTTTTGTGTTTTAAATAAAATAAAAAACAATTAGTGGAAGATCCATGGTTGCTTGTGGCGCATATTGTAAAAATACCTTAAGCTCTGACGCACTTCCGGTTCCACCGGAAATGCACGGAAAATATTTTTTTTTAATGGCTCACCCTATATATTTTCGGATTTTCTAGTACTGTTTTAAATTGTCGGTTCAACTGATTTTTCTTTTTCAAAATTGAGCCAATAGTTTTTCAGTTATTAATTTTTTTTGAAAATATTTGACCAAAACACGTGTTCAGAAAAAAATCATTTTCACAGTTTTTAAAAGTAAAACCATCAACATTGGTGGTGCTTGTAGCCAAGAAAATTCTGCATCATTTGGTATAAATTGCACTCGACAATACCTCAAAAAACTTGGTTTTATCAAAGCCTACTTCCTGAAATTTTCACATACCAAAAACTTATATTTTTTTAATGGAACACCCAGTATTTTATTGAGGCATTTTGTTCCTTTTTTTATTCTCTTTCATTTTTGTTAACAATGTTCTATACCTATCTTTTGTAATTTCTGAGATAATCACTATAGGAGCAATTAGCGGTCAATTAAAGAACTACGAGCGCTGTTGTTCTATGCACCAAAATATTCGTTCAACCAATGGAAGGCAGGAATGGGGCCCGACTTCCTAAGTCAACTGCCAAACAGAGTAAATGTTAAATCCAACTATCCCAAAAGTAATAATTTTACAGAAAGAAGAGCATCGCATTTCACTTTTTTAATTCCGGCAATGTCCAGTTGCAGTATTTAATTTTTTATACTGTTGGTTAACAACGAAATAAAATAAAGGTTATGTTTACTGACATATTTGAAGATGTCTTCAAAAAGTTTTGAAAATTCGTCCGTAGAAAGCACAGATACTCTCTTCCATTAACATTTTCATCAAAGAAATAAGATCCAATTATGTAACCACCCACTATTCCTCTCCACACATTTAATGACCAACGATTTTGAAAGTTTGCAGATGTGATAAAGTGAGGGTTTTTATGTGTTATAATAACGAAAATTCTGACGATAAACGTATTCACTTTAATAGAAGGTGGCTTCGTCGGTAAACAACAAAAAATTGAGAAAGCCAGGATAATTTATCTGCCGCCCGCCCATTGACAAAAATGAAAGCGATTCTGAAAATTTCTTTCATCTAACCCTGTGTATGAATATGCTACGGATGAATTACATATTTCCTAATTATTCTGGATTCTCAAATTTGACTTATCTAACTGACGACTAATTTTCACAGTACTTATGGGGGTGTTCAACTACACTCACAAGTACCATAAACGTCTTATCCTCACCAGTTACTGATTTTCCGCTCTTTTTTTTTCATATTCAGTACATTCTGTTCACTCAAACTGTTGCTTTATACTTTCGAAAGTTTCTGGCTTCGGTTGACTTCTACCAGAGATCGCCGTGCATAAAGTCTGGATGCCAGCAAAGAGTTTCTTTCAGATTCACCCAAAACGTCAATCATATCTATTAACTTTTTATAAGAATAATTCATTTGGATGATAACTAATAACGATGCTTTTATAAATTTGACATAAATGTTTACCGACTTTCTTTAACAGTTGACTCAGACAGTCAGCCGCATTCCAGCCTTTATTGGACGAATATTTAGGTGCATAGAACAGGGCTCGTAATTCTGTATTTGACCGCCAATTGCTCCTATACTGATTATCTCAGAAATTACAAAAGATAGGTATAGGACATTGTTAACAAAAATGAAAGAGAAAAGAAAAAGGAACAAAATGCTACAACAAAATACCGGGTGTTCCATTTAAAAAAAATAAGTTTTTGGTATGTGAAAGTTTCAGGAAGTAGGTTTTGAAAAAAACAAAGTTTTTTGAGATATTGTCGAGTGCAACACATACCAAATGATGCAGAATTTTCTTGGCTACAAGCACCACCAAAGTTAAAGTTTTTACTTTTAAAAACAATGTGAAAATGTTTTTTTTTTAACACGTGTTTTGGTCAAATATTTTTGAAAAAAATTAATAACTCAAAAACTAATGGCTCAATTTTGAAAAAGAAGAAATAGTTAAATAGACAATTTAAAACAGTACTAGAAAATCCAAAAATTTATAGAGCGAGTCATTTAAAAAAATTAAATTTCATGCATTTCCGTTGAAACCGGAAGTGCGTCAGAGCTTAATGTATTTTTAGAATATGCGCCCCAAGCAACCATGAATCTCCACTAATTGTTTTTTTTTATTTAAAACACAAAAGAGCACTCAAAGAAGGGGCTACTAATGACTCATCCTGTATATATACACTATATATTTAGAAAATATTGTCAATTTTAGTCCATAAATGAATGAGAAGATGTGTATTAGGAAAGCAAATGGAAACATTAACGCTGTATAGCCATCATTTATTCAATAAAATTAAGGTCTCATGATTTTATTTTGTTTAGATCTAAATGATGAAGATGTAATAAAGGCATTACAGTCTGCTAGACGAGTAGCAAAAGTGGAAGAAGAGGATGAGGAAGACGAAGACGAAGAAGATACCAAGAAAATAAGAGCTGACCACGATATGGAAACATGCTTCGGATTTGATGTAAGTTCCGAGTTTATAATATTCGTATGATACATATTAATTAATTCCTTATTTTAGGAGGAAGAAGAAGATGACGAAGATTTAAGGCATGGCAAAGAAACAATTACTTTATTAGGCATGGACTGAATAATTAAATAAACATTGTTTACATTTTTATCATGTTATACTTTTACCAATAATATTTTACTAATTTTTATGAAATAATTATTCTGTGAAATAATTTGTTTTTCACTTTATAGATTGTACAAATTGTTATTGGTTAAAAAATCATTTGTGTAGGCAGCGTGATTTCGTAAACTAGTTATGGGAATAAGATTATTCCTACTGTATATAATAGGCATAAAACATGTAAATGTAAGAAAGTTCACAATAAAATGTTATTATTTATTATGTTTTTTTATATATAGAGTAGCATGGACTGCCAAGTATTGGAATCTTATGTTGGTATGCTTCGGCATTGCCAAAATTATATTGTATTTTATAAATGATTTATAAGATTTAGACTTCTTTGTATTGTCGTTAATTTTCCCGGTTCAGTGGTTTGATCCATTTTAGTACCGCCTGTAGTTTGTAGTCGGTGCTAAACATTGTCTAATTTTCTTAGTATTAAGTTATACTATCTTCTAGTTAAAGTGATCTGTGGCGATAACTTCTACTTGCAGCCAGTCATTACCTTACTTGCCAGAATAAACGCTGTCTTGCTATTGGAAGTCGCATGCGAAAATTCGCGTCTATCACCTGCAAAGTAAGGCTAGGTTCACACGGCATTGTACTGCACGTTTTTGTGCAGGATAAATTTTACCGAATAAGTAGTGGCGCATACATTGAATATAGAACCGTTCACACGTCGCTTGTCCTGCAAAAAGACGTATATACGTTTATCGAATACTCACCGGACTTGTCAAGCAAACCGAATAAACTTAAAACGTATTCGGTGTGCTACATGGAGATCGCTGTATGAAAACTGCGGCTATTCGTTTCTTAAACGAATAAAAACCGTATCATGTGAACAGCCCGCACTGTGTACGGTTAAAATCGAATACTGCTAAAAACGTGCAGTACAATGCCGTGTGAACCTAGCCTAACCGCACGCAAATTTATGAGTCATGAAATGATTTTTGCAGGTTATATTCCTTGACACATACAATTTTGCAACATCTCAAATTTGACACCATTTTTAATTATTGGCACATGGCGGTTGCCAAAGCGGCTCAACCGCAGTTATAATATCAAAAACTCGTCTTGAAAACCTGCTCGTGGTCATACCTTATTTGCTTATAATGCTTCTACCATGATGACAGGTTTAATTAGTATGCAAGTAATAGAACAATAGTAGTTTATATAACGAGTCAATAATGACAGTTATTATTCCCGAGAGCTGAATTTACGAACCGAGCCGCGTAAGCGGCGATGGAGTAACTCAGCTCGAGGGAATAATAGTCACTATTGCGAGTTAGTATACACTACTTTATCGACGACTAACTGAAAATTACTAAAAAAAATCAAATTAATTAAACGAAAATGTCAGATTACTATATCCATATGACGTTTGACGGTTAGACAGTAAAATGGCCGGACTTGTCTATCGTTACTACGACAACGTTAGGAAAATTATGTTCTTATTGGCGGAATGCAGGGAATAATGGTAACGTTATGGCCCATTATTCCCTCGTCGCATTTCATTATTCCCTCCGGGTATTATGAGTGTTATTATTGGCCAATAGTGATTAATATAATACCTACCTTATTGTTTAGTCGTCGATAATAGTAGTTTATACAACGAGTCAATAATGACAGTTATTATTCCCGAGAGCTGAATTTACTCCCGAGCCGCGTAAGCGGCGAGGGAGTAACTCAGCTCGAGGGAATAATAGTCATTATTGCGAGTTAGTATACACTACTTTATCGACGACTAACTGAAAATTACTAAAAAAAATCAAAATAAGTAAACGAAAATGTCAGATTACTATATCAATATGACGTTTGATGGTTAGGCAGTCAGTAAAATGGCCGGACTTGTCTATCGTTACTATGACAACGTTAGGAACGTTATGTTCTTATTGGCGGAATGCAGTGAATAATGGTAACGTTATGGCCCATTATATGTTCTTATTGGCGGAATGCAGTGAATAATTGTAACGTTATGGCCCATTATTCACTGGTCGCATTTCATTATTCCCTACGGGTATTATGAGTGTTATTATTAGCCAATATTGATTAATATAATACATACTTTATTGTTTAGTCGTCGATAAACAGATTAATTCGTTTTTCACTGAAACTTACATACCCAGTCAAAATATCCAATGTTTGCTTGTAAAGATGAGTGTATGTATGGCGCCCACACAGAATCCAAAATTTAGGTTTTCCTATCAGCAAATTTTCGTTTAAATTAAGCACGCTATTTCCATTAGTGTCAAGACCAACTACGATAATAGAATGGCGCGTGGATCGCATTATCATGCGGAATAGCGTGGAATAACCACAATTTGAAATAAATAAATTCGTTTATCGACAACTAAACAATAAAGTAGGTATAATATTAATCACTATTGGTTAATAATAACACTCATAATACCCGGCGGGAATAATGAGACATAACGTTACCATTATTCCCTACATTCCGCCAATAAGAACATTCCCAACGTTGTCGTAGTAACGATAGACAAGCCCTGCCATTTTATTAACTGTCAAACGTCATACTGATATAGTAATCTGACATTTTGTTTAATTATTTAATTTTTTTTAGTAATCTTCAGTTAGTCGTAGCTAAAATAGTGTATACTAACTCGCAATAATGACTATTATTCCCTCGAGCCGAGTTACTCCCTCGCCGCTTCGCTGATCGGTTCGTAAATTCATAGTATATACCAGGGGTCTCCAAACTACGGCCCGAGGGCCACATCCGGCCCGCGGACAGATTTTGTCCGGCCCGCGGAGAGCTAGCATACTTGAAAACTCCTTTTAGAGAACATATTTTTTATAGCAAATTAAATTTAGTTTACTGAAGTATTCTAATTTTATGTTGAATAATTATTAATATGACATCTACATTGATATGGTCATGGGCTAACTACTCATAACATTGTTGTAGGCTTATTGTTATTGTTTTTGTGATAAGTTGGATAAAGAAACACAGAATTGTAATGAGTAAAGACATGTATAATATGCAGAAAATTTTACTTCAGTATATAATAACTAACAAATTATTGAAATGAATCCAACTAACATTTTATACATTTTAAATAAAAACATAACTTATAACAAGCATAATGACATATGAAATACTAATGAGATTTGTGTAATTGAGATTTTCCACTGACAATAGTTTGTAGTTGTGGACTAATTTTACTTGTACCAATTATTAAAAGAGATTTAAGATGCTCATCAGTTAATTTAGATCTGTAAACATTTTTTGTGTACTTCATTTTGGAGAAGGTCTTCTCACACAAATAAGTAGCACCAAAAACAGAAAACAGCCCACGAGCAAATTTATGCAAATTATCAAATTGTGTCAGTGGAAGACTCTTATAAAATTCCAACAAAGATGAGTTTTGATATTTGTTCTTAATTATATCACTGCACTGTAGATCAATTATTTCCATTTGAAGTTCCGGGGCTAGGGTTTCAATGTCAGTATCAAAAGGATTCTGAAAAATCTTAATTTGATTCGCAATGGCATCAAAGTCCGAGAAACGAGTATCAAAATTTATTTTCAAAGCACTCAAAGTTTCGATTGCAAAATCGATAGGAAACTCAGTCTCAGTAGTGTGGCTGAATATTTCACATGTTTTAAAATGTGAAAAACATTTACTTCGTAGTTGTGATTGAAACAGTATCAATTTCTTCCGGAAAGATTTGATATTAGTGTATAAATCAGGAAGATGCTGGTTTTCTCCTTGCAATCTCAAATTCAGTTCGTTCACATGTTTTGTCAAATCAACATAGAATGCTAACTTCCACAGCCATGCGTTGTTTTGTAATTCAGTAAGAGGGCGATGCTTTTCATTCAAAAAAATTTCGATCACTGCTCGAAGTTCAAAAAAGCGCTGAAGGACTTTTCCACAACTAAGCCAACGTACGGCAGTATGATAAGGTAAGTCATTTTCTCCAATCTCTTCAATAAATTGTCGGAATTGTCGGTGATTCAGCCCAAAAAATCTGATAAAATTAACAGTTGATATGACTGGTTTCAGAACTTCAGACATATCCAAACATTTTCCGCACAAAGACTGTTGATGAATGATACAATGTAAGACTAATGGTTTTAAACCACCGTCATTTTCTACAGCCTTTGACACAAGAGCGACCACTCCTTTATCTTTCCCACTCATGTTTTTGCCTCCATTAGTTGTAATACATTTCAAGTTTTTCCATCGAAGGTTCTTTTGATTAATGGCCATTTCAACTCCTTTAAAAATATCTGTACCAGTAGTTGTGCCATGAATACTATTCATATCAAGAAGTTCTTCATGCACTTCATAGCTTTTATCTACTCCTCGAATATAAATCAACACCTGAGCAGTATCTGACACATCCGTTGACTCATCCAAGGCCAAAGAAAACCACTCAACATGTCCATTTTTGTCGAACAGTTGAGAGGATATATTTTCAGCGATGTTTTCTACCCTTCGAGCCACAGTGTTTGCTGACATACTGACACTTTTTAATAAATTTACCTTTTCAGGGCACATTTCTTCGGCTACTGCAATTATGCATTCTTTGATCATTTCTCCATCGGTGAATGGTTTTCCACGTTTTGCAATTTCAAGAGCCACACGAAAGCTGGCACGCGTTGCAGCCTCTTGTTCAGTTTTGAGTTTTGTAAATGAAGATTGCTGCGATTTCAATCCGCGCTTCATAGCTTCAAATTTTTCTGTCCGCAAACTTCTTGTATATTTTGAGTAATTTTGAAAATGTTTTGTTTCATAATGACGTTTAATGTTATATTCTTTGAGAACGGCTATGCTTTCATTGCAAATCAAACATAGCGCCTTCTTACTGGACTCAATTACGAAATACTGAATGTTCCACTGATCTTTGAATTTTCTGCATTCACTATCAATTTTTCGCTTCTTTTCCATACTACTAAATCACACACAAAAGCAACAATTCAAATCAAAATACTGTTACAAAGATGTCTTAAACTTAAACACGCACAAACACGTTTTAAGGAGGTACGCACTATTTTATTTCACAACAGTGTCATAGGAACAGACTTGTGGTTGCGCCACTAGGCTTCTTATATATTCCAATTACTGCCATCTAGAAGTGAGTGGAAGACACCAGAACTTTCTCGAACCAACGAGATTATTCTGTACGTGCTATTAGCGCCATCTGTTAGCGATGGAAGGTACTACCTATTTCCGCTTGTGTCCACCAGATGTCGTGTCACGTTACTCCTCATGGCTCGTACTCTACGACTAATCTAGAAATTACAGATAATGACAGGAAAATTAATAATATGCAGTGTTGCCGTTTTGCAGCCTTTTTTAAACGTTGCGTACTTTTTCGGACTTTTTTTCATCAGTGGACTATTTCACTTTTTTCCACCGGCAACAATGATAATATGGTTTTGGCCCTCGGAACTTACTGGGGTAATCAGTATGGCCCTAAGGCTGGAAAGTTTGGAGACCCCTGGTATATACAAAGTGCCCCACCGAAAACGAAACAGATTGAATATCTCGAAGAAGAAAACTTTTTTGAAAAAACGCAAAAACAGGTCCATTCTTGATCCAAGGGGACACCCTTCCATCATATCTTCAACTGTGATACTTCATTCCCGTCCCCTCCATCACTCTAACCAATACAACTTAAATAGGGATAGTACTAAATACTAGAGGTGGGTCGTTCGCGAACAAACCTGTTCATTGAACCGAATCCCAGCAGGGAACCGAGGGAGCCGGTTCACTAAATTTCAATGAACCGAATCTCGGCTCACTTGGGTCGCGAACCGAGAGAGGCGGTTGATAATGAATCGGATCTCGGCCCACTTGGGCAGTAACTTTATCCGGTTCGGTCGCGAACCGAGAGAGCCGGTTGATAATGAACCGGATCTCGGCTCACTTGGACAGTAACTTTATCCGGTTCGGTCGCGAACGTATCAAAACCATAAAGGAACCTACTGTACGACTGGCTGCCGAGTATCAACTGAATAATTTGGAAATTATAGTCGCAGGATGGATTGAAAAATAAAAATTGATATATAACAGGTAGGGTACGCACTACTCACTAAAATATTTATTTTTGTACAACATAAGAGCATATTGTATAAATATATAAAAGGAATATACTGAACTGAATATCACAATGTAAAAATAACTAAACAGCTTACGTATAAATCTAAATTCTACATTGCGCTCGCATGGAACAGATATAGCCAAGACACATAAACGTTTTTTTACTATTTCGTAAATTCTGGGATAGACATCTTTTCTTTGATGCCACCAGTTTAGTGGATCTTGTTTATTGATTATCGGTTCATTTAAGTATTTATCAAATTCAATTCTTTTACTTTATGTCGGTCAAAGACGCATAACAGTACTTATTTGTTATTTATATAGTTCTCAAAATATTCCTTTGGATAATAAAATAAACTATTTAATTTATTAGTTGTCTGTGAGTTACAACATTCTTACAAATATTTTTATTACACCTGCATCATAATCATAATTGCCATTTAATAATGCTATGAAAATTATGAAATGCTCTAGTTCTAATTACTTTTTGTTCGAATGGCATTCTCTTCAATAATTATAAATACCAAATGAATGTATAATTTAGTTTTACAACCATTTTGCTTAATTTGTATACAACAATCTGATAATTTGTCAAATTTGTGTGCATTATAGCTTCAAATAAATTGTTTGTCAAACATTTTGTATAATTGGTGTGCGCGCAGCCTAAATTATCATCCCGGTTCGTTTGAGTCGTCGACGGCGCCGAGTATTACATGTCCTTCAGGTTCCTGGAACGGTATGCTATTACGGATTACGGATCCACAAATTCAAGGTGAGCCGGTTCCTCACAATGAGGAGCTGAACCGAGTGAGCCGGGTCAATGAAATGAACCGTTTTGCCCACCTCTACTAAATACGAAACATCATTGAAAAGGTAATTGTGCAGAGAATTCAGCAATGTGATTGTTGGTTGCGCTATTTTTGATTTTAGCGCCCTCTAGCGGGGAAAAACGGTTACGTATTCCACAATGTGACACATCATTTCAAAGCTAATTTTATTAGCAACTAAATACGTAATATTTTTGACATTTATTTGTCATCATTGTCAAGTACAGACTATCAGCGTCTTTTGTAAACTAGTAAGTTCGTAGTTTCTAATATTAGAGCAGTGTAACGTTTTTCAATTATTTAATTTTTTTTCAATTGTTCATAATTTCAAGGCTAATAAAATTAGCCTTGAAATGATGTCACATTGTGGAATACGTAACCGTTTTTTCACGCTAGAGGGCGCTAAAATCAAAAATGGCGCAACCAAAAATCACTTTGCTGAGTTCTCCGTACTCCGTCCTTCTCAATGATGTATCGTATTTAGTACTTTCCCTATTTAAATTGTAATGGTTAGAGTGATGGAGGAGAGGGGGATGACATATCACAGTTGAAGATATGATAGAAGGGTGTCCCCCTTGGATCAAAAATCGACCTGTTTTTGCGTTTTTTCAAAAAAGTTTTCTCCTTCGAGATGTTCAATCTGTTTCGTTTTCAGTGGGGCACCTGTATATACCGGTAGGTTTTCTGGTAACGCAACGATTGTATAGCGCATGTATCAGTCCCCACAACTGAACGACTACGTATATGTACTCCCCTCCGTTAACCAGAGCGGTGGTAGTAGTATACTACAGCCGTTCGCGTCGGGGAATACGATAACTGTAGCGAGTGATAGTGGGGACTTGGACACTCCTCTGTCGTTGCTTCACCCGAAAACTTACCGGTATATATATTATATAAATGGTCCTCCTAATCCTAATAAATATGACGTGTAGTTTTTAACTATGGGCTTCATGTCCATTGTTTTATATTAATTAAATGAGCGACGAAGTATAAAACATACTAAAAGATTATTATATATTGTAAAATATAAATCCGTTTTGAAGGAAAGTTGAAATTAAAAATGCCGGATTGCGTTCCGTATTTTGTAAAATAGTAATTTGAAGGCTAGGGGCACAGCCGTCTTTACTTACTTAAGTAGAGACGGGTGTGCTAGGGGTCATTTTACAATTTATATTAAGAATTTGATAGCAATAATCCAAATTGTATTTCTTTACATTTCTAATTCTAAAATAGAACATATCAGAATGATTTGTTTTTAATATATGGTTCTTTGCAGAGATGGCGCAGTCAAGCCAAAATTTTTATCCGCGGTTTGTATTGCGTGAAGGCCGATATAGAAAGCGCTGGCATCAAAAAATTACAGTTTTCAATAACACTAAGCAAATAGCGGGCGATTCAAAATGTATTTGGTAGCGGGAAATTCAAAACTAAGTTTATTTAAAATTAGGGTTTAATACCGCGAGATCAAAAATATATTGATAAAGGTTTGCCATGGAATGTAAAAATCTGTCTTAAGTTATATCATTAAGTGTCATACTGTCATTAATATTTGTCATTTTAAGAGAAAATATAATGCAGTGTGACACTTAATGATATAACTTAAGACAGACTTGTACATTCCATAGCAAACCTTTTTCAATATAATTTTTGATCTCGCGGTACATGATCACAACACTGTCATCAAATTACATACTATTTACTAGTTCCCATAGTAATGAGGAATCATTGCTAAGGAAAACAGTATGCAGTACGATATTCAATTACAATGCTGTAACCACACAATAACGTTTTAAAGAAAAGAATTACTTAAATAATTACACTTTAATATTGCTATGTAGAAAAGGTACAATTTATGAATATTAATAACTAACATCTAACACGTATATTTTAGTTAAATTACCAATACAAAAATAAAGTAACGAAGAATAGCATAATCTACCAAAAGTAGAATATTCGACTAACAAACATATTTTTAACATTAAGATTTCTGTTGAAAAAGCACAAGTACCTACTCAAAATACTACAAAGTAGAAAAGGTATACATTTATGATTACTATTGAAAAATTATAACTAACATCCAACATGTGTTTTAGTTAAATTACCAGTACAAAAATAAATTAACGAACAATAGCATAATCTACCAAAAGTAGAATATTCGACTAACAAATATATTTTTATTAATAGAATAAAACACCTTTTTCACAAAAAATAGCTTAAGAACTAGATGTCACATTTTGTGTGCACTGCACACATCGTCAGTAATAACAGTTACTACTGACGATGTGTGCAGTGCACACGAAATGTGACATCTAGTTATTAAACTATATTTTGTGAAAAAGGTGTTTTATTGTATTACTATTTCTATATTTCACAAGTGTTCAACATATATTACTACAAAGATAGTTTTAACAATAAGATAGAATTGCTGTTCAAAAGTACAAGTACCTACTGAAAATACTACAAAGTAGGTAATTAAACCCGATAGATACACAATGACTTAAGCCCATGTTTACTACCACCATTTACAAAATCTTGTATTACATAAATGATGAACATAAAATAAGGTGACATAAATAAAAATATGGATACATAAGATACCTAACAAATTTAGTAGACGTCTTTTCATCAATATATAATTAAAAGAGTGACAATTAGGGCTTAAAAACTAAATAATGTTAATTACATGGCTATAGAAGAAAACAAAAAAATTAAACCTGCAATAACTAACACCAAATTGGTTAATTTATTGTTGTCGTAAAACAAATGAGACTTCCAATGATATGGCTGCCTTAAGCTCCGTGGGTGGCCTCATGGGATGGAGTGTCGGCACTGCATTTCTGTTGAGGTGTACTGAATGAGGGTGTGCATAGTATGTTGTGTCAAAATGTAGGCTGCAAAGTTTCTTATTACATGTTGTACTGGCATCTAGCACAGGTTTCATGACCATTTGCAGTTGCCAAGTTTCGCTCCTGAATAATAAAATATAATAATTACAACTGTATACTAACAAATATCAACGATAGTATAAAGGCACATTTTCATTATAGGCAACTGCACAGGAAAATCATTAGGAAAAACCATAAATGCTTCTGTACCAAGAAATCTGAAGTTTCTATTAACACTGCTAAACATGGATTGATTGCTTGTGAAAAAACATAATATAGAAACTTAAAAACAAGTAGTAAGTTTTTCGTGTAGTTTAAAGGCTTTCTTATACACCCATAGGGTTAAACTGCAGTTGAGGTGTCGGGCGACTAGTGTACCTTATAGAGAACCTCTAATTGAACACCTTTTTCTTATAAAATTATCAATGCAAACATAGAGAAATGGAGGTAAAAAATAAATTAGGTACTGACCAAGTCAATTTTGCAGGTTACATCTCAAGTAAGGTATCCCATATAGATCATTGAAATCATGAAAATCACTATAATTGATGTTTATTTCAGATAATCACACACAATTTAGGTCAATTTGTATGTTTTCTTATGACTTCTGCGATTTTAAAAGCACCATCAAATGTCAACAAAAACAGCTGATATCATGTGATCTCGTATTTACAATTTTGCTAAAATTCAATCAAAGAACGTGGAAATCAAAGGTAATTGTTGTGTTGTGAGCTTAAATAAACATCATTTATTGCGATTTTCATTATTTCAATGCTCTATATGGGATATCTCACATGGGCTGTAACCTGCAAGATTAACTCGGTGAGTACCTAATTTATTTTTTATCTCCATTTCCCTACATTTGCATTGATAATTTTGTAAGAAAATGGTGTTCAATTAGAGGTCCTTTATAATGTATACTAATCATTTTGTCAAAAATCGCCTGACATCTCAACTACAATTATTCTCACTTATATTATACTGCTAATAATTGCAAACTTTAATTGGTGTAATCAGAAACCAACAAAATCCTTGCTACAACCAGGTGGTCCTTGTTGCACTTAGAATCAGAACTATAAACAAAAAATCTCCAGCTCACCTTCGGGTTATATGTCAACTATTAGTGCCATTAGTTACTTGTTCGCATTCTCGGAAAATATGCATCGCTCTTGCTTCTTGCTTGTACGTCGCACATACAATGCACCAGCTTCTATCCATATTTTAAGTCTAAAAATGCATTATGTCAACTTAATAAAATTATCATATTACTCTTTACAGAACTTACGGTACGATTATAACACCACTAACTAAGTAGTAATAAGAAAAATAATGTTTAGCAACACACACAAAATTTGTTGGTTCACGGCCTGTACGCGCTTGCATAAAGTGACAGCACAGTAGTAGGGACATCTCAATTATTCGGTTAAAGTCATGATTCAAATTTACTTCTAGGTCTCTTGTTTCTAACACCGTGGCGCCGTCTAGGTGCGCCTGCATTAGGTAGATTAGGCGGCAAAACCCCTCATTTAAGTGAACCACCCGATAATCCGTGGTTCTTTGATAATATCAAAATATAGAACGTATCCTTATCATCCCGTATTTTCATAGGTTATGTTCAATCCAAAAACTTTTATGAACTGTTACTAAATTACATGTGTTTTTAATTGGAAAAATGATAGTTTCTTGTTTCTTAAATACCATCAAAAATATTGTTCCAAGAACTTGTGTAAAATACTCGACAGCATTAAAAACCAATGAAATTATAAGAAGTGAATGTAAGTTTTTTAAGCTAATTCTTCATAATAAGCAAACTATTTCTTTTAGCACCAGGCATACCAGAAAATACAGATGCCCTTAAACACCCAGACTATTTTAATGTTAGAAATTTATTTACTATAAAAGACTTATATGAGGCAAGAGTACATTATGGACATAAAGAAGGGTCATTAGATGAGCGAATGTTACCTTATATTTATGGAAGTCGACTAGGCCATATAGTATTTGACTTAGATATAACAGCAGAATATCTGCGATATGCTTTAAATATAGCAGCTCATGTAGCACATAGAGATGGACTTATATTATTTTTTCTAAGAGGTTCACAAAATGCTCACACTGTCGAAAAAACTGCATTGGAATGTGGAGAGTATGCACATACACGATTTTGGCGTGGTGGTATATTTACAAATGCCAATAAACAGTTTGGAGAAGTAACTAGACTACCAGATTTGTGCATATTTTTTAATACTTTAAATAATGTTCTTATTCAACATACAGCTGTAAGAGATTCAGCAAAAATGGGTATTGCAACAATTGGTATTGTAGACTCAAATTGTAATCCTAATTTAATTACTTATCCAGTACCTGGAAATGATGATAGTCCAATTTCAATTGAATTTTATTGTAGGGTATTTAAAGCTGCTATTCTTAAAGGAAAAGAAAAACGGGCACATAACAAATTGTAAATTTTGTTAAATCATAATTAAAATGTTATTAAACATGGTAATATGATGTTGTTTATTTTGGAAATTTAATCTTCAGACAACAATCACAAACATAAATTTTTATGTGTATCATATATTATGTTGCAAGTGTAAGACAATTATTTACGGTAAGATAATCAAATATGCTTTCTGTGTGGGGCAAACATAACTTAGCCATTAGGATGTTTGACTACAAGTCAGAATGTTCCAGATTCTGGGGTAATAATAGTCGGACAGTATGGTTTTCTTACCATTCCTATGAATTGAAAGACGCGTGTAACATTTTTACTTTACTTTATTAGAACGAAATGAGCTGTGATTATAGTCTCAATCACACATTTTTTAATATTTCTTAAATAGGACAATATTTTCTGCAGAATACAATGAATGAGTAACTAAAAGTACATCCAGTTATTCATTCTAATAGTGGAGTGGTATACATTCTCTAAACAATAAATTAGCCGCCATACGCTTGAGAATAATGTAATAATTCACCATATAGTATGTTCAATTAATATATCTTCATTGAACTAAAAACTATTCATATCGTTACCGTAAATAGTCGAAATCCGTTTTTACGCGTACTTACTAGTAAAAAAGCGAAGTAACTACGAGCATTTGTAATTTCGCGTTCTGACTAGGAAAGACACGAATTAAGCAGTTTGATTACGTTCGTTATTTATTCATTGCAAAATTACTTGTTGCATATTGCCATTTCGTTTCATAATAATTACGCCGAAGAGCGGATGATTCTCGCAGTGGATTAAAAGTCTTATTCCCGACGTACTGTTTGATGCGAACGATTAAAATCATCAACATCATCATGATTTCTTGCGGAATTTCTCGCAGTTATAGTCATAAAAGACTAGAATTTTAGAAACAAGTGACGACCTCCATTTTGAATTTGGTTTTTCAGGATTCCCCCTTGTAATACACGGTAGTGATATTTTACCACCAAGCCAGGAGAGCTAAGGTTCTTTTCTCCGTACACGAGTATATTTTTACTGGGAGTCCGAATGAAAGAGGTGTTCCAATTTTCCTTCTGTGTGCTAAGCCACGCCCTCTTGTTTAAATAAAATAAATGTTTTACGTTGTTTTCCTAATTATTTGTATGTAAACTGTAAGTTACCGTTTGTTTAAGTTGTATAATTTTAAAATTAATTGCTTGATACCATAAGTTACTCGGCTCTGAAATTTAATATATTTTCGCTGTTGGCTTGTGCTCGGAAGCCTGGTGTATGTTTTAATTTTTATTTAAAGTTTGCGTTGTTCGGAGCTAAGAATGTTATTGAATTCTCATTTAAGTTTTTTTTTTATCTAGCCAGTTCTTAACCGATTTGGCAAAAGGATATGTTCAGTTTGCGAGGGTTGACGTACCGACTGTAATTTAATTGTATTATAATTGTAAAATTGTTTGTTTAGATCGGCGTTTACCAACAAATTGAAACTTATGCAACTTATATTACTCGCGGGACGGGTAGACGCAAGGGGGTGTGAGTAAGTGGAGCTACACGATATTCGGTTTCCATCACAGCGCTTCGGTTTTATTCACAGATTCTGTCATAGATAAAGGAATACTATAGATGGGAAACATAATGTATAAAGAATGAGTACTTACGGAACTGTTGATGTTTCTTAATAAGCCAATTTTCGCTTGCCCATAACTGTTATATTATTATACACTCGAATATTATAGGTATATATGACATTTAAATGCCAGTGATAGTTTGTAATTAAACTGTACTGTCACTCGCATTTAAGTCTACAATAGCCGACTGATTCCGATAGATTTTTGTCTTCGCTCGGACCGGTAGACATACCGTAAAGTGGGGATAGACGACGCGAAAAACCTCGTGTGAAATGTGTGTACCAATGTTTACTGTTAAATGTTTTTTATCTTCAAAAATAATTACATATTTTTTTTTATATCGTACATAAAATGTGCAGCTGGACGTAGAGGTCGTTTTATTTCTTTTGTGTACCAGCCTTAGTTAGTAGACATGAATCAAATTCATGCATTTTTGTGGTTATTTCTAAAACACATAACTTTTTTAAGAAAATAAATTAGTACAAAAACTGACCTTGACTTATAAATGTATGCCTTTTGCATCACTAACTCAAATTTGAGATTCTAAAATTTCAAAATAAGTTTAAAAAACGCGAAACGGCGATGCCTTAGTTTTCGATGGGTAAACGCCCCTCTTAAGCAGATATCTCTAGCTATCGCTAGCTTTAATTTACTTTTACAAATGTAACCTCTATTTTGTTGTTATTGCCATTTCATTTGTGATCCACAGGGTGACCAGTAATAGATAACCTCTGTCACTTTATTTTCGTATTGTACCTACTTTTAATTGTGTAGAACTGGTAATGCCTCACGTAACCATATGTAGATTTTGTTTGTTTGCATAATTAATTTCCTGATTCTATAATCATTAATTAATTCTATAATTTGAACAACTAGTACTTATTAAATTGATGTTGTTTGGAATTTGTAGTTCCGTCTTATCTTTTGCTACCTTGAGTATTTTAACTGATTTTTCTCCTGGATCAAAGACCACTTTGGGGTAGGGAATATTACATATAAGAAGGCGTCCGTAAATTCATCCATCTGCGATTATATGTAAATCCACGACCCACCAAGACGATTGAGTTAGAGGCAGTTCCCTTCACCATATTTAACATCTGTGCGCAAGGGTAGTAACAGATAAGGCATCCCAGAAGGGGTAAGCATACATTTTCCGAAACTTTGATAAAATATTTTGCGATGTTACAATTAATTTAGTTTGGCCAAAACGTTTTGCTATCAGTGCCGAATGGATGAATCATTTTAGTTTCACGACGCCATTTGTCTGCGGCCTTGTCTGATTTTGTCAATTTACATTTTTGGGGGACGTAGCAGTACTTCATAAGTATTGCTTCTTCTACTATATTTATGATACAATTAATTTGATATCTTTACGTTCTTTGAAATTAGTCTGGTTTTATTTATATTTATCTTCAACCTTGCTTGGCAAGTTATATTTATTTCTAGTTTAACTTGCATCTGTCGGCTTGCGAATTGCAAATCTTCCCACTTATTGAAAACAACTCAATTTATGCCTATTTAATTAAATTTAGAAATGTTTAATACTATCTTAAAGAGGTTTAACAAAAGACACTATTCATATTCACATATTTTACTTTTTTATGTTACAAGTATAATAAACAATTAATTGCATTGTCAAATATAAAAATATATACTATTTCCTTAGATTAATTTACCAAGAAATTCGTTTGATTTCGTGTCACAAACACACCTGTTTCAAAGACATGCTACCGTCTCAGCCTTGTGTATATTTCTTTTCCTAAAATGAAGATAACTCAATAAATATCAGAAAATTCTGGAAAAAAGAATTAAAAAAAATCCTGTTTCATTGTGAATTGAAACAGTGGGCAGCAAAACATTTACCGCCTCATGAATGAAAAGCGTGATTTAATAGTAGTGTAAGAGGAACCAATAGTTACTAGAATGAAGAACAAGTTCAAAATGTTTGTTGACCACATTTATTTATTTGTGTTCACTCTTCAGATAGAAACTAAAATTTGTGTATACCTTACGAATTAAGTATATTTCGCAAAGCAATTTCAGGGTACAAATGAATTTATAATAAGAACCATATATGTACAGTTGCGGGATCATAAAACGGGACATCTATATTCAAATGCTCTGTTATTTCTGGACGTACTTTTTGGCAATTATTAATTGTGATGTCAATACATATTTTTACATGGCTTTTTGAGGTTTATTACTAATGGATATCCTTGGACACGAAGATCCATTTACATCAAAAAACCTACTTTATACTAATACAGCTTAACTTTTAGATCTCGCAACTATATACACTTTAATAACAATCTTTGCCACTTACCTCTCGTGTCTTGTATAGAAAAAATGTAATTTTAGTAATAAAAAATATGTGGTCTTTAATACAAGCAAAGAACGGCATTTTGATTCTGTACAAACATTTGAAATTGTATAATGACCAATAGACTTACCTCAATGTGTACAGTTGAATCTTCACTGTCACGGAATTGGAAAATGGTGTTCACTCCGAAATATTTTAACGCCCTATAAAGTATACTGCACTTTAGAGTGAATTTAATTAGACGATTATTGCATACGTACCAATTGAATAAGTTTGGTAAATATACAGCAGTGTACAAGAACAACATAAGTGGCGGACGTCCCAGCCAAGCCTCATTTAAACCATTTGCAATAGCTATGGAGCAAAGTTCTCCACACCTGGAAGCTGACATACGCTTATCGGCTGGTTTTGTTGATATGCCATATTTCTGGAAAGAGTTATTCAATAATAAAATCTTCACATAAAGCATATAAGCATAATATACTTCTCCTGGTTTATCAGTGAAACATTCTGCTAAAAAGTTTGTGAAAATCGGACCAGGACACAAAATTGTGACTAAAATATTTTTCTCAAGTTTCTCTATTCTCAAACCATTAAAATACCCCTAAAATATTTAAAAAGAAGTATATAACTACATACAAGCAATCATTCACGGTGTTATCAATTTAAAATAAAACAAAAATCAAAAATTGACATCGAAGCCTACACCAAGTAATTAAATTACTCATATAATCAAAAATATGCATTTTTATTTATGTTCACTTCCATCTATAGGAACAATAATTGAAATTTGAAATTATTTCATTGGAAATGCTATATTCGTAAACGCCACGTTAGGTCGAACGCGGTCGCTGTCGTCTAAATCTGTAGACGCAAACATTTGATAATATCACGGACTAATAATATTTCTCTAGTAATATCTAGAGCTAGGATAGTTAGGCAAAATAATGTCTCGAAAAAGACAGGCAAAAAGGCAAAAAAAAGATTACAAAAAGCACTAAAAAGGTGAGAATAATATATAAAAATGGTAATTTTAAAATTCAAAACCACTTGAAATACAATAGATGCACTTTACTAATCACAATGTTAACATGTTCGAACATTGTGACAAACTGACTGATTCTGTAGAAAACTATCTCCTGACAATACTGGTCCGTCCCCTCATTAAAATTGAACTGGGTAAAATCCACTAAACCTCTACGTTTGGGAATAATCTCACAAATATATAAAGTTGCAAATTCTGAATTCTTGTTCGCGCAACACGCAAAAACTACTAAACCGATTTTAATAAAACGTTCTTTTTTTGAAAGCTTATAGTTAGACTTAAATAATAGCCCATGTTTTATCTAACTACGATGACGGACGCTGGAGATGTAATATAAAAACCATATTTTCTGAACCGGTGATTCCCCGGCAACCAAGCAGCCGATCGGGATTATGAACGACGGCCCACACATCAACGATACAGTACCGTTAGTTGCAGCTGTATTTTTCTAAACAAAGAACTTACTATCCATATAAATGAATCACACACAAACATGTATACGGTCAGGGGTTGGTAAGTCGGTTGGGCATTTAAAATTAGTGAATGTGGCGCCATCAAACGGCTGCCGGTAGCCAAATATGCCAACAGATGGCTTCTTTGTTAGTTGTTTACCAGAAAAGTTGTTTATGTCTGCATCAACTGCGTCACCTAATTGTTCAGATTTATTTTTGTTCGAATGTGGTTGTGTATTTTGATAGTTTTCACTTTAATTTAGTTTTTATCATCTCTATTTGTTATAAGGACAAAGAAAGTAAGAATCATTGTGTAAGATATTTACTGTAATGCTGATATTGAAATCTGTTTTAGTTGCTGGCCTTTTGGTCTACGTTCATTTTATTTGTGGTTTTTTATTGGAAGTAAGGATAAACACTTCTAATACATATCACTTTTATAAGTAAGTACCATCGGCTGCATAGAAAAGTGGTACAGCAAAAAAATCTACCCGAATATTTAAAATTTTTAGTTGTGTTCTGTCTGTCAAGTAACATGGAAACTGGGCAGCTTAATCAACAGTTATTTATTAATAGACGGAACAAAAGGCAATTCAAATGAAATGTAAATTAATTATCATGCAGACTAGTTCGAATTATAGCTTTTTGAATCTTGTTCATTTGTGCCATATTATCCTGACCTTAGACCATTTATATATATATAGACACGCCGTTTTTCGTCCCGCCTTGAATACGAACTAAAGCAAACATAAGCCAGGCAAGTGACGTCACGGGTGGGCTTGTTTCTGCTGTTCTGTATGTCTAACGTACGTTTTAACGTTATAGATACAGTGTTAATATTGAATAAATCGTTCTAATTTTAATTATGGTATAATCCTACAATGCATATAACTGCAACGTTATCCATATTTGTAAAATTGCTGAAAGTGAAATTCGAATTTTAGATAATGCCAACAAATTAAAAGAAAAAAAGTTAATGGCTAAATTATGTACAAAATTTCTGAGCAGTTTTCATGGCACAATTGTCAACAATTACAAAGAACACATGTATGACCACGATGTCGACAATAATCATATTGTAAAATTAGGCTATATCATTAAGGTGAATGCATTGAATGCATGAACAGAGATATACTAATGTGTATTTGTAGTGGTATTGAATCGTCGTCTTTAGTTCGTATTTTTGCCGTGTCCGTTGCCAAAACGACTCGACAACAGCATTCATATGTAGGATGAATGAATTACACTACTTAGAAATAAAACGTTCGCCCATATCATATATATATCAATCATTTTTTCAATTTAAAAATTAAATGCAAACAAACATATATGGTGGATACGAATCTATCGCTCACAAAGATATAGACATAAGAAGAGATACAGAAATAATGTGTGGTGGGCTTATACAGTATATCAGACGCTTTCATTTTCTCAGGAATATGTTGCGCATTTCGTGTTGTTTAGGTACCTATAATATTTGGTAAGAAAACAACACAATATTTAAAATATTGTTTACTGGTATATTATATAATACCAAAAAATATTGGGTTGAAAGACGAAATGTTAACCAAACTTAACTTTTAAGACGTTATAAGCATTCAGGGAGAGTACATCAACTAATGATATGAACCCTTTAGTTGTAGAAGAAAATGTTGAGATTTAACATTGTTTAGCAGCAAAGAACAATCAGTAGTTCAACTCCCTTTTCCGGTCCATGACCTTTTTTTTTGTTTGCAAAAAGCAACTAAAGCCTTTGGTGAACATATTGGCGGGTACTGAGAAAGCTAATTTAATGAATACTAATTGCAGAATGTATTTAGGTATAAGGGCACATAAAATCGGGTGCACAGCGCACGTTACAAAATTGCCATCTCTATTCTAAGAACTATGCAAATTGTTGTTGTCTTGTTAATTGCTTGAAAATTTAACACGAGTTGTACTGAGGATACACAATCAACAGACTGCGACAGACTATATAATTTAAAACAAAAGCTGATTTCAAACAAAATGAATTACCTACTTTAAATTAGCTGTATTCGCATTTAGCTGAGCTAATTACTGATAGCACTGACCTAACAATTGTATTCAAAACTGTTTTCGATCTAATCTACTAAACATTAAAGGAATTTCAGGAAATAAAAAAGTTATAGAAAGATTTTTGAATGTATAGAAAAAAAGAAACCGTTCATTAAATATTTTTCAAGAGAAAATGAAACACGATGGTATTAGGTTTAAAACTAATTATTCTAAATTGCAAGCTTTATTATTCGGGTACTGAAATAAACTCGTCTCGATTTATAGTTCAATAAATTTGTCAATTTTGAAACAAAATTATTGATGTGTTGATTGTTGATTAATTTACGGTATTGATGTTGCTGTCTATTATAAAATCCGTCAAGAAACTGATGAATAAATCGGCGCGATTTAAGTAACAATGGAAACGAACTGAAATCAATGATGTCATTCAGAAGACACAACAGTTCAGTGATCGGATTCAGATGAGGTACGCTCCATTTTTGCGAGCGGAAAAACTCTAGGCTCGGTTAAGCCGGCTTTACATTTACGAGTAAATCCTATATGAGCGTACGATTTGTAGACAAAATCGTAGGTGTAAATGTACACTCGTAACTCGTATACGGTTGTCAAAATGAATAGAGTTAAGCTATGGAGTGTTTATAACACAAAAACTAAAGAATATCGAGATATTATCGCCAGGTATAAGGCTTATGAAGCAATTGCTAATATAATGAACATTAGTATCCATGCAGTTTAAAAAAATTAATAAATTTCGCTCTACTTATATTAATAGAGAGAAGAAAAGGATTAGTGTATAAAATGTGTTGCAGTTCATTCTCATGAAATTTTTATAGTCACACGCTTCCAACAAACCTTCCACAATTCCAAAAATTTGTCTTTTCTAGAGTTTGGTTTACCCAAATTCGTCTCTTTTTATATCGCAGGTGACTATTATGCTTTTTCATAATTTTTAGCAGGAGAGTAGCTACACCTACATCGTTGATTGAAGGAATACATAAAGATGCGCAACTACATAGCACTGAGCGTAGCCAAAAGTGGGTCCGAGATCTATAGCGATGCATCAGTCGTTTGGGTCCGAGATTCGAAAGAGCCCGAGACAGCGATGATGTTTCTTGGCAAGGGGTTTGCGGGACGACTTAACGGAAAGACACGCAATTTTACTATAGCGTTGCGTCTCTTCCCATACTTATCACTCAACGCCTACATGCTTTCTTTTGCTTGGAGTCATATTTGAAGTACTTTATTCAATTAATTCAATATGCTACACCTACGAGATAATGCAAATGTAGTATGGTACTCGTATAAGAGTACTCGTAAATGTAAGGCCGGCTTTAGTGAGCGTATTCTGTCCGCATGCGCCATTAACGCTTTCCAACACCAACGTAACACACAATTTTGAAGAAAGTTACTAGAAAAGTAGATGAACAAACTAAAGCTATTGTGCAGAAATAAATGTACTACAATATTGGAGTTAACAGAGTATTTTAATCTGGGTTGGAAAAATCGGCCCTGACACTAAAAACTACGCCGAAACTTAATGCAAAAAAGCAAGTTATTATTAGGTTTGTTCAGACCTGCAGTTCCAAATGGTTCTAGAACTAATGCGCATATCATTTGAAAAAAGGCTGTTCGGACCATGCAGTTCTGGAACTACAAATTCTGAGAAGTATTAGTTCAATGTTGGTCCTTCAGAATTCGTAATTCAACCGTTCAGAATAATTCTTACAGTTCTGGATGGTGGGCTAGTATTTGAAATTCTGATAAATCCGGAGCGTGCGTATTTGTCATTCGTATCAGCTTTCGCATTTTTCTGGTTATGTTTATCGTATTTATGTTATCGTTAAAGTACTTATTTATTTTTGTTTGTGATATTAGAGTATTGGTGTGATTCGGTTCATCAAACTTATTTTTTATTTTTGCTTGTTTTTATTCACATTCATTATATCAATTTTGTAATAGCCAAAGTAAACAGCTATAAGTATGTGATTAAACATTCAAATTTCTTCAAATGGTGGCTAATTAATTTAGAAATTACTTTACCATGTTCTTGAGTGTAGCAAGTGATTCTTTCTCTAAGAGTAAAGTGCATGTAATGGTAAAATTATAGGAATTGCGAACATGTGAAAAGTAAATTTAAAACTATCATATACTCATAGACAAACTGACATATTTGTTAAACTTAGACAATCTAGTATTTAATATTATGTAAACTAAACTTATAATTTTACATTCGATGTGCCCCCTTTGAAATTTAAAAAAAATAAAGGAACTCAATATATTAGATATCCGAACAATGTATTATATGTAGGTATGTATTTGCATGTTACGTCACGAAAATTATAATAAATTGCAAGTTAATGTGACCCCCAGACTTGTATGACAGAAAACATCAGAGTCTGATTGAAATAAGTACCAAATCATGTAGGTATCACAATTCAAATTTCTAAAAAAGTCTTGAATTTTTAATACTCTCCAAAAGGAATTAAAAGAGTATACTACTTCACAGATTAAAAATAATCTTAAAAAAATATCTTGGGCATAATCTTTTACTTTATATAAGTAAATGAAATGAAAAGGTTGAGCTGGCTTTGAACATTGAAAATGTATTATATTTGTTTAAATCTATTATGATTATTGATTTTATCGTTATGTACTACATATTTATTAATGTGTGCGCATTTGATGTACATGCTGTTATTAATAACAGCTTGTATTAAAAATCCTTGTTTTATTTACCCAGCTTATCAGAAATATCCATTACAACATTTTAAAAAACATATTTCTTCTAAATTTCATTACTTTTTAAATCCTGTCGCAATTTTGGTGGTTAGATGCAGATGCAGTAACATTTAAATGTTCATTACGACGATTACGACTAATATTTACATTATTGATTGAGTGTTTTTTAATAATTCTATTACTAATTTTGGTAGTACAAGTTCCACTAAAATTTCAATTTTAAAACTGTTCGGGCCTTCAGAATTTCGAACCATTTCAGAACCAGGATTTGGTCGGACATGCACATTATTACCAGAACTACTAATTCTAGAACGGTTCCGGAACTATTCAGAACGGGAGTTTTGAACAAACCTATTATTGTTTATTCGGTTTAATCCGTACGATTCTAACATATGGCACCAGTGAAAGTAACCGTTCAGTGATCATGTCCAGTAGACAAGCGCTCACTCTGAACATGTTCAGGAGCGGCCGCCATTTTTGTGAACGGAAAAATTCTACGCTCACTTAGTGAGCTTATACTCTACGCATGCGCCATTAATGCATTCCAAGACCAACCTAATACATAATTTTGAAGAAAGTTACTAGAAAAGTGAGATACAGCAGATTAAAGGTCTTGTGCCGAAATAAATGTATTCAAATATTGGAGTTCACCCAGTATTTTATTCGGGGTTGGAAAAACCAGCCCTTCCACTAAAAACTACACCAAAACTTAATGCAGAAAAACAATTTATTATTATTGTTTATTCGGTTTAATCTCTATAATTTTAACATATGGCAGCAATGAAAAGTACCAGACAGTGTTGTCCCAGCGACATGTGAGTTGGTAATAGAATTCTGCGCAAAAACGTAATAGATTTACCTTGTTTCGTAATAGATGGCGCAGCTATTTTCAATTTGACAGCCAATAATATTTTTCTTGATGTAGGTATTAGTTGGATGTACCCAACCAGCAAAATCACAATTTTAACGAAGGATCAAAATATATATTTGCTAATGTAGAACAAGTGTACATATAATGATTTTGCTACAAGAATACTGTTCCAAAAATATAGGACACAGCCAGGGCCGCCGCGTGGGGGTGGCAAAATTGTTCACCGCACAAGACGTCTGGGCCAGGGGGGGGGGCGCCAAAATTTATAGATAGTACTTATAGTTTTTTAATTTAATGTTACTTAAATAAAAGTTGTTAATTATTCCCTTGCAATTTTTTATATTTTCTAAGCAATAAAATGAGATTTTATTTTTATTTTAATTTTATATTTTAATTCTATTTTACTTTTGTTTTCGTTTCTGCGGGCTGTTTTCGTTTGTGTAAAACAAAATTTGATTGCCGATGCGAACAATAAAAACACGTTCCGTGTGGAATTCGCGCTACCACACGGAACGTGTTAAAAATCTAATCATTTGTAACATGTAACAACAGGAATTGGGAATGTTTTGTATCGGCATATATTTATTCTTTATGTGCTGAGAAGCTGTTGCGGTTCAACGTCGTTGTTTAGTTTGCCTTATTTTTGCAATGATAATACACATTCATTTTTTAAATGTGACAACCAAAAGTCGAGGAAACGAGGAAACCAATAAAGCCCAAATTGAAGAAAATTTTTTAGGATTTCAATCTGTCGACGACACTACTGGACAGGTTCTGTTTGAATTCATAAATGGACATTTAAAATCGTTGGAACTAAATTTTTCAGATTCACGAGGCCAATCTTACGATAATGGTGCTAATATGAGAGGAAAGCACAAAGGATTGCAACAAATAATTATTGAAAATAATTCGAGGGCACTCTATATCCCCTGCTCTGCGCATTCTCTAAATTTAGTTGTAAATGATGCAGCTAAAATTTCCTTCTAAACAGTTAATTCTTTCGGAGTAGTGCATGAGCTTTACAACTACTTTTCTTCATCCCTTAAACGTTGGGCTATTTGCAACAGTATGTTGAAAATCTAACTTTAAAGCCACTCTCCAACACCAAATGGGAAAGTAGAATTCAAGCTTTAAGACCGTTGAAAAACGATTTGAAGGGAATTTTGAGAGTGTTAATAAATATTCAAGAAGATCAAACAAGAGACATGGAATCAAGAATTCAAGCAAAAAAGTTGATTCAGAAGGTTTCCTCGTTTAAAATCATTTGTTCCATTAACATCTGGCACGATATTTTAAATTTAGTAAATGTGGTAAATGAAATAATGCAAAATTCTAAATGTGATTTACGATTCGTGACTTTACAAAATCTTATATCAGAACTAAATCATCAGATCAGATGAAACGTATGCAAACATGCAATTGCCAATGCAAGTATCGTTGCTAATGATTTGGGGGTGGATACTGATTTTCCACAAAGTCGAAACAGGTTTAAAAAGAAACTATTAAAAGATGAACAAACCGACGAACCAATCAGCAATCCAAGAGAAAAATTTAAGGTTGAATTTTACGATATAATATTAGACACTGCCATTTCTTCAATTACTGAAAGATTCAGTCAATTAAAAGAAGATTACAATTACTTCAAGGTGGTACGACACTATATACCTCATTTAAAAAACTGGACTGACAATGAAATTCTAAAACATTGTAAAGAATTAGAACAAAATTAACGGATACTAAAAATGTTAATGAAAATGACATTGATGGATTAAATTTGTTCGAAGAAATAAAATCTTTGCGATGTTTTACCAAAGAGGATATGTCACCTATTGATGTTTTAAATTATATTTATGAAAACAATCTTACCGATACATTTCCAAATATTGCAATAGCTTTACAGATTTCTGTAACCCTGCTAGTTTCGGTAGCTACTGGAGAACGAAGTTTTCCAAAACTTAGAATTATAAAAAACTACATGCGATCTACCGCGTCTATGGCGCTGGAGAGATTATCGGACTTGTCAGTTATATCCATAGAGAGCGAAATTTTGGATAAATTAAATATAAAGGAATTGATACGAGCGTTTGTAGCTGCTAAAGCTCAATATTTGAATATATTTTCTATTTTTTATATTTTACTTAAAAAATGTTTTATCATTGTTTTGTTTTTAAAATTTATGAAATAATAAAAAACAATAAGACAAACGTGTTTTAATAATCCAAAGCTTTTTAGTTCGAAAGTCAAATTTTGAATACTATAAAAGAGTATATCACATATAATTTGCAGCACTTTATAAGAGTCCAACAGAACCCCATAAAGGGGCGGGGGCGCCAAATTTTAATTTGAACAAGGGCGCCTAATACCCACGCGGCGGCCCTGGACACAGCCGTAGTAGCAAAACCACTATACGCATACTTGTCCTACATTAGCAAATATATATTTTCATCCTTCTCTAAAATTGTGATATTGTTGCTTGGGAAGATTTGAAATTAAAGTAAAAAAAATCGTTGAAAAATCAACGAAAACGTAATAGATTTATATGCTTTCGTAAGGACGTAATAAAACATAGTGAAACGTAACAGATCTGTTACAACTGTAACAGCAATCGCAACACTGGTACCAGATGACAGACGATAACATAAAGGCACGGATTATCGGATGGTTCACTTAAATGAGGGGTTTTGCCGCCTAATCTACCTACTGCAGGCGCACCTAGACGGCGCCACGGTGTTAGAAACAAGAGACCTAGAAGTAAATTTGAATCATGACTTTGACCGAATAATTGAGATGTCGCTACTACTGTGCTGTCACTTTATGCAAGCGCGTACAGGCCGTTAACCAACAAATTTTGTGTGTGTTGCTAAACATTATTTTTCTTATTACTACTTAGTTAGTGGTGTTATAATCGTACCGTAAGTTCTGTAAAGAGTAATATGATAATTTTATTAAGTTGACATAATGCATTTTTAGACTTAAAATATGGATAGAAGCTGGTGCATTGTATGTGCGCCGTACAAGCAAGAAGCAAGAGCGATGCATATTTTCCGAGAATGCGAACAAGTAACTAATGGCACTAATAGTTGACATATGACCCGAAGGTGAGCTGGAGATTTTTTGTTTGTAGTTCTGATTCTAAGTGCAACAAGGACCACCTGGTTGTAGCAAGGATTTTGTTGGTTTCCGATTACACCAATTAAAGTTTGCAATTATTAGGAGTATAATATAAGTGAGAATAATTGTAGTTGAGATGTCAGGCGATTTTTGACAAAATGATTAGTATACATTATAAAGGACCTCTAATTGAACAACTTTTTCTTACAAAATTATCAATGCAAATGTAGGGAAATGGAGATAAAAAATAAATTAGGTACTCACCGAGTTAATCTTGCAGGTTACAGCCCATCTGAGATATCCCATATAGAGCATTGAAATAATGAAAATTGCAATAAATGATGTTTATTTAAGCTCACAACACAACAATTACCTTTGATTTCCACGTTCTTTGATTGAATTTTAGCAAAATTGTAAATACGAGATCACATGATATCAGCTGTTTTTGTTGACATTTGATGGTGCTTTTAAAATCGCAGAAGTCATAAGAAAACATACAAATTGACCTAAATTGTGTGTGATTATGTGAAATAAACATAAATTATAGTGATTTTCATGATTTCAATGATCTATATGGGATACCTTACATGAGATGTAACCTGCAAAATTGACTTGGTCAGTACCTAATTTATTTGTTATCTCCATTTCTCTATGTTTGCATTGATAATTTTATAAGAAAAAGGTGTTCAATTAGAGGTTCTCTATAAGGTACACTAGTCGCCCGACACCTCAACTGCAGTTTAACCCTATGGGTGTATAAGAAAGCCTTTAAACTACACGAAAAACTTACTACTTGTTTTTAAGTTTCTATATTATGTTTTTTCACAAGCAATCAATCCATGTTTAGCAGTGTTAATAGAAACTTCAGATTTCTTGGTACAGAAGCATTTATGGTTTTTCCTAATGATTTTCCTGTGCAGTTTCCTATAATGAAAATGTGCCTTTATACTATCGTTGATATTTGTTAGTATACAGTTGTAATTATTATATTTTATTATTCAGGAGCGAAACTTGGCAACAGCAAATGGGCATGAAACCTGTGCTAGATGCCAGTACAACATGTAATAAGAAACTTTGCAGCCTACATTTTGACACAACATACTATGCACACCCTCATTCAGTACACCTCAACAGAAATGCAGTGCCGACACTCCATCCCATGAGGCCACCCACGGAGCTTAAGGCAGCCATATCATTGGAAGTCTCATTTGTTTTACGACAACAATAAATTAACCAATTTGGTGTTAGTTATTGCAGGTTTAATTTTTTCGTTTTCTTCTATAGCCATGTAATTAACATTATTTAGTTTTTAAGCCCTAATTGTCACTCTTTTAATTATATATTGATGAAAAGACGTCTACTAAATTTGTTAGGTATCTTATGTATCCATATTTTTATTTATGTCACCTTATTTTATGTTCATCATTTATGTAATACAAGATTTTGTAAATGGTGGTAGTAAACATGGGCTTAAGTCATTGTGTATCTATCGGGTTTAATTACCTACTTTGTAGTATTTTGAGTAGGTACTTGTACTTTTCAACAGCAATTCTATCTTATTGTTAAAACTATCTTTGTAGTAATATATGTTGAACACTTGTGAAATATAGAAATAGTAATACAATAAAACACCTTTTTTACAAAATATAGTTTAATAACTAGATGTCACATTTCGTGTGCACTGCACACATCGTCAGTAGTAACTGTTATTACTGACGATGTGTGCAGTGCACACAAAATGTGACATCTAGTTATTAAACTATTTTTTGTGAAAAAGGTGTTTTATTCTATTAATAAAAATATATTTGTTAGTCGAATATTCTACTTTTGGTAGATTATGCTATTGTTCGTTAATTTATTTTTGTACTGGTAATTTAACTAAAACACATGTTGGATGTTAGTTATAATTTTTCAATAGAAATCATAAATGTATACCTTTTCTACTTTGTAGTATTTTGAGTAGGTACTTGTGCTTTTTCAACAGAAATTCTATCTTAATGTTAAAAATATGTTTGTTAGTTGAATATTCTACTTTTGGTAGATTATGCTATTCTTCGTTACTTTATTTTTGTACTGGTAATTTAACTAAAACATACGTGTTAGATGTTAGTTATTAATATTCATAAATGTACTTTGTACCTTTTCTACGTAGCAATATTAAAGTGTAATTATTTAAGTAATTCTTTTCTTTAAAATGTTATTGTGTGGTTACAGCATTGTAATTGAATATCGTACTGCATACTGTTTTCCTTAGCAATGATTCCTCATTACTACGGGAACTAGTAAATAGTATGCAATTTGATGACAGTGTTGTGATCATGTGCCGCGAGATCAAAAATTATATTGAAAAAGGTTTGCTATGGAATGTACAAGTCTGTTTTAAGTTATATCATTAAGTGTCACACTGCATTAGAAGATTTTTACATTCCATGGCAAACCTTTATCAATATATTTTTGATCTCGCGGTATTAAACCCTAATTTTTAATAAACTTAATTTTGAATTTCCCGCTACCAAATACATTTTGAATCGCCCGCTATTTGCTTAGTGTTATTGAAAACTGTAATTTTTTGATGCCAGCGCCCTCTATATCGGCCTTCACGCAATACAAACCGCGTATAAAAATTTTGGCTTGACTGCGCCCTCTCATTCTAATCTGTGCATAAAGGTGAGCAGTCCTGTCCAACGAACACTCAACTGTTGTGAAGTGAACGGATGGAGCGGGATCGGTTCCCGATCCGTCTGCATTTCTGCCCCTGCTTGAATTCAAATTTAATGATCAAATTTGACATTATCGTAGTTTAAAGGGTTTTCTAGTGCTGATATTGAAAATTATCGGAATAAACTAACCAACTTTAATAGGATATGAATTCGAAATTACATATTGGCAATATTATAGATGATGTAAGCATGATCATTATGATTATTTTGTGAATTAAATAAATATATTGGACCTCCAGAATTTGGAGATTTCCACTGACAATGGAAAAACGGTTTTTTATATGTATTTAGACATTTTGGAGGTAGAACAAATAAAGGAAGGCGTTTACAAGTTCCCTATTTAATAACACGAAAATTGTTAAATCTCAGTGCGTAAGTCAATTGTAGATGCTTATTATTCAAGTTGGGGAATTTTTTGTTTGTTTTCATTTTCCAGCTATTTAGCGAATAAACCATAAAAAAAAACAATATAATTTAAATAAATAAACCTCTGACAAGTGACAATTTTGACATTACAGAAAAATATAGTACGCGGCTGTACTTCATAACTGTATTACGTATTTTGACCGTTTTTCTTGAAAACTTACAAGTATAGTAACCAAAACAATCAATATATTGGAATGCAGAAAGATCCAGAAGACCTTAATATGTTAATAAAAATAAAAATAATTGAACATAACCTTGTTGCCGTTTGCATAAAATTTTCGCATTTTGAGTTTTTCGAATATGTGAAGTCTACTTTGTTATAATCATAATGGTAAAGAAATTGCAATTGTATGAGCTTTCATAACATAGCTTCCTTATTTTTAGTAGGGAGTCTGCAATATAGCACAAATTAACAATATCAAGAACAGTGTTTAAGAGATTAGGATATGTAAAACGGATTGATATGATGCTAATTATATGATATAAATTGCAACATTTTAAGACATTTTCAAGTTAAAGTGAAGAACAAACTGTAAACTTGTTTGCTTGTTATAAAATATTTACTGAATTGTTTTAACTTACGTGCAGGGCATGCTTCGAACCATCATAAGTTGCTGAAAATGGGAACCCTATCAAACCAGTAACACTAGATGTAACAGCAATTTGCCCATGACCTATTGCTTTGAAATGTTTTATTGCAATACGGGTTAAATTCAATACACTAAAGACATTAAGTTCAAACATTTGCTTATCAATCGTCAAATCTATATCCTCCCACATAGCTCTTTGTGATCTTCCTGCATTATTTAATAGTATATCTACATGACCAAAATGTTTGATAGCATCATTAAAATGTTTTTCATGTGACCCAATATCGAGCATGTCCATTTTAATTATAAGTACATCGTCTTCTTTTAATAAACCAGCTGAAATATCTGAAATTTTAAAATGTATATACACATTAATATGTTTATTATCAACCATTAGGATGGCATGCAATTTATTACCTAAACACTGCTTTTTAACTCTTTCCAATTCTTGCTCTCGGCGAGCTGTTAACACTAATTTTACCCCATATTTTGCTAGAGTTAATGCAATGTGTTCACCAATACCACTGGATGCACCAGTTATGAAAACAACTTTACCCTTGAGGCATTCTAAACAAATAAATATATTCTCAGTACAGAAGTCAATATAAATAAACCATGCGTTTATAATTACCTATAGATTTACCAAACTTTTCATAAAATGCTAATTTAATATCACAATCTAAAAACAGCGTTACAAAAAAGCATAAAATGTATAATAATGCCACTAAACCAAACAATTGCAGAATCATTTCGAACGAATATAAAAACGTTATTACCGGTAATCTATAGAGCCGACTAACTGGGCTCTTCTTTTGATAAAGAATGGTTTGGAATAAACTTCAAGTTACTTTCTAAACAGCAGTACAAATAAAGCATTTCGTAATGAGCTGATTATATTGTTTTTATTGAACATATAAGTAAACTGATAATTTGTTAGACATTCATATTTACATAGAATATTTATATTATACATATATAATAAAAATATGTTTAGCTTATTTATATTTATCTAAATATATAAAACATATAAAGTACAAAGTATACATTTGTTGTAAAATTGTACTTATATGTTCCGAAAATTTGGTATAAAAAGAAATAGACGCAATTTCTTGACCTACGTGAAAAATTTTGTTTGGCGACATTTAGATACAATAGAGCAGTAGGGTTGCATATGTTATACCTTGTCTCAGAATAAGAAGGAGTGATTCAAATATCGCGCCAAAATGGCGTATATTTTTAAAGTATTTCTGCTACGTTTAACTTGGGAAAAGTTATTTTATGTTTATAGCCAAGCCATAACCTAGTCTCTTACATTTTTACTCTGGTTTATTATACTTTATTCTATTATTAAATAAAATCCGTAATTTTATGTACAACATGCGCATGCATTGATCAAACGGCTTAAAACCTAAGGAACAAGTGATCATGGATTTGAAACTTTGAATTTGATGAACTTGTCAAAAATACTGTAAGTCAGTGCAAAAATCAAACATTCAACAATTAATATCATCAAAAATAACTATAGATGAGTTCATACTTACCATAAATGAACTGGACAAGTCATACATATTCTAGAATTGACTCATTAATTTCAAGTAAGTGTTAATTAAATACTAATTATATTACCACATGTTCATATACATGTTATATTTAAGATATGTCAAACGTAAAGAAACCTGTACTAATAGAAAAAGGTGAAAATATCTGGTGGAGAATATGGGAAAAAGTTTGAATTGCCACAAGCATAATGAGTGCACGGCAAGCTTTGTTGAAAACCTGTAGGAATAAGTAGGATTAAATAGCCATACCGATAAAGATAGGCAATTAAGAATACTTCATATAGGATCTGAATTGATACACAAGATGAAGTTGCTTCAAAAAAATCCTCTTTCAGAATATCACTTATATGAGAACTTTTAACAGAAGCAATTACAAATGTTACAATAAGTATTTGGAAAAATTGTGCCGACCATGTAAATTTTTAATCTTTTTAACATGATGTGAACACTAAATTATTGTTAATTTCCAATATATAGTAGAAATAAATATTTGTTATACTTTATATATTTTCATAATAAATAAATTTTAATAGGTAATAATAATTAGTAATGTGTAGGTATATGTAATTATCTTTGCAGTTCGTGTAAACAACTTCAGCCGATGTAAATTTTTCTATTTATTACTGTTGTATGTAAGATTCACATTTCTAAGACTAGTTGCTTGAATTTACCTCCTCAAGGTTTGTAGCAGTAATACGAATGATTTATCTGTATAAGTTCTTTATTGATATTTAATAAAATAGAAACTAATAAGCAAAACCTTTCCTAGTAGTAAATGAAACCTAAAACAGCTAAATCCTTAGTTAGAATTAATACAGTTCTTCTAACCTCAATTGTCATGATGTCATATCAAATTGTCCACTAAATTTTTAGCTGTGTTCCATGTTTCGCGGGATATTTGAATCACTCCTTATTTTGAGACAGGGTATAGCTGTGGTCAAGTTTATCAACAACCAACCAACTGCACTACAAAAAATACCCGTGCTGTGTAATATTTAATTGTGGACAATAATACACTTTTGCACTCATAGTAGTGGCATTAGCATTATGAAAGTTAATAGAAAAAGAAAGCAAAAAAAATCACATAAAAGTTCTTTAATAATTTATTTAAAGTATGTATATATATAGAATTATCATAATAGTTCTACACCGAGACGCGAAGCGTCGAGGTTAACTTTATCTCCAGACAGGAATGACACTTTTCACCGAGGTTTGTATACTATTTTATTTACAGCCATAATTATTATATTTATTTGTGATAAAAATTCCGGTAAAAGTTTTGACATAATGAGTTGTCAGATTTGTGATGTTCTAGCGTAAACGGCAAATAAATATACGTCAGTTTTTTTCGATGAATAGATTATAAAAGAAATGTTGAGTAGTAAAACCATCAAGGACTGCACTTCACTTGAAACGAGGGAAACTGTCCTCCCGTAGCAATCCAGATATCTTGGCTCGAATGGAGGACAAGAAATCACTATTTCATAATATCAGCAATACCAGGGCGGCCTATCTACATGGATTCAATCTTCCAATAATTCTAATGTAACAATTAATTTTATTTACAAGCATACAATTAATAATTATTTGTGATAAAAATTCCGGTAAGGTTTTGACATATGGAGTTTTGACAGTTTTGTGATTGACATTGAGGTTAAGAAACGAGGGCAGTAATAGAGGGCGGGAAGTAAATGAGGGCAGTAATAAGAGGGCGGGAAGTAAACATGAACAAAGTCACATTTCCCAACTTTTAAAAAGTCAGAAATGCCAACATTACGCGTATAGTTGTAAATAAAAATAATTTATGCATTAGCATTCCCCATCAGCCCACGCCGATTATAGGGAATGGATACGTTAGTACTGCGTCAGCCCTATTGTGCGATTTACAAGTAGGTGCTTATCCATGTTTGCGGAGAACTGTGAGAAACCACAAAAAACCCCAGACTATAACGTCTTGCTCCACTAGCAAATAACATTTCTGTGTGATTTTTATTTACATTCTTACTGCTGTAGTGCTACTGCACTTTCTACGTGATTTCTTCATTTATATACTACCTACATACAAATTTTTGGGATCTGCAATGCTGTTGTGATTACTATTTCTTGAGTGACACTATATCGTTGATTGAAGGAATATATAAAGATGCGCAACGCTATAGTAAAATAGCGTGTCTTTCCGTTAAGTCGTCCCGCAAACCCTTTGCCGAGAAACCTGTCTCGGGCTGTTTAGAATCTCGGACCGAAACGACTGATGCATCGCTATAGATCTCGGACCCAGTTTTGGCTACGCTCAGTGCTATGTAGTTGCGCATCTTTATGTATTCCTTCAATCAACGACTATATGGACGACTTACTTTATCAAGAGTGGTTAAATACCAATGTACACCAATCATTTCCTTTTATTTCATCAATTTTTGCATCACTCTATGAGTCGTTAATAGGCAACCAAAACTAATCTTCTAACTGGCAACATTCTTTAAACGTTTTATGTCGCTGGGAACAGTAGTATTTGGGTAAACAATCATTCAGATATACAGATCCAGCCGCTTGATATGGGAGTCATTACTCACTAAACACCAAATTTTATTATGTATTTTTGTTTGTAAGAATAACTGTAATACACCAGAATGACAGAAGTCTCATTATTTTCTTGATATACATGCATAACATCACTGCTCAACCAAATTAAAAAAAAACATCACAATACTTCCTTATACTACGTATAAGAAAGTAAAAAACAGCATCTCAGGCGATTTTGTCAAACAAATCCAATCTCTGATCTACACAATACTTCTTAAGATACCTAGTGAAGTTTTTAAAATTTGGATACAATTTACATGATTATTTAAATCATGTAAATTTTTTTACAACAGTATTGTTGGTAAGTATATTTAATACTTCCCAATAATACTGTTGTAAAAGTATATTTAATTAGTTATGAATTGCTACAAAAAAGGAAAAGGAAAATCATCACAAGCCTAGTAAATTAGTAATCGATATGAGCAAAGCGAGAATATGGAATGATAATTAAAATGGTCAAAGAATGATATCATACAATTCTTATGTACAATAGTTAGTATTTTATTTTTATTATTTGATAAACTATAAATAACGAAAATTTAAAAAATAAAAAAATAACAGTAGGTAATTTGTAACTTAAAGAAGAAAATATATTTATTAATAGCATCTATTAATATAAAGTCAAAGAGAAAAGAAGGACAAGACACCATGCAAAATGCTACAAATCTACTTCTACCTTCACCACCAGTACTTCTCACTACCACCACACTTACTTTGACTGCATTGCCTGTAAATGATATATTCTGTAATTTTCATACTATATTTAGACAATGTAATTACAGTGTACGAATAAAAATAATTACTATTTATACAATTCTACACTGTATGTACCTCAGAAAGTATATCAGTGCTTCTGCTATCTCTCATTTTGAATAAATATTCAGGGCCTAATATCTTCAATGCACTAGAAATATTTAATTTTAGTTTATTCAATAACAATGAAACTTAAGTAATACGACGAACCACTTGAAGACAATAGGAAAATATACAGCAACATATGTGAATGGAACTAGTGGTCGTAATGCTATCCATGATTCATTCAGTTTATTTGCAATAGCAATAGCAGATAGTTCTCCACATCGTTCTGCAGTCATACGCTTATCACTTGGTTGTGTTGCTATACCATATTTCTGCAAAATGTGTAATTCATGTCAGAACACAAATTATGCATCACAAAAATTAAACAAAGCTATTGTTATTTTGTGTAATTATGAAATTAATAGGCCAAAATGTTACATGATTATTACGAAATAATATACCTCTCCTGGTTTATCTGTGAAACTTTCACTTAAAAAGTTTGTAAATGTTGGTCCAGGACATAAAATGGTGACACTAATGTTTTTATTAATCTTCTCTGTTCTTAAACTATTAAAATAGCCCTAAACAAGAAAAGTATAACTAGTATTGTTGTGTAGGTGAGTATATATTGTGCTGAGTAACAATATTGATGTTTGGCACTGTATATTTTTGAACAAGTTGGAAGGATTATTTAATTTTACTAATTTTTCTTTGTGACTGTTATAGTAAAATATTTAAACTAAAAAAGAACAGTTGTGTATACTTAAAATGTTATTTATTACAATAAAGATGTGTGCAGTCAATTATGAAAACAGTACTTGAAGGAGTTGTAGTGGACCAGGTTCTTGGTGGCAGTAATTTTCATTGGTATCTGAAAATGGAGATTTAAATATTATAATTTATGTAAAAATGTAGTTTGAAATCTTGTAAAACTTGTCTAATTAACAATAATGTAAAGTAAAATAATTTAATGTTAATTGTTGAAGTATGAAGGAAACAACTTGGTAAATAATTTCGCGGGTAAAGTTTGAATAAGCGGATCTGTCAAAATTGACATTTACAGAAAATTTTGATTAGCAATATTTTTTGAAGTACAAAGTCTTAGTAATTCATTATTATAAATTAATAGAGATTTAATAGAGAAGGTTTACTAAAGTTTGAAAAGCACTGAAACGTATCAATAAAGTTTTATAATACCATTTTGAACAAGAATTGTGAGAAAAGGAATTTAATTGGATGAAATTAGAAAACGAGAATATTGTCTTGGTGACGATAAACAAACAACGAAATTGAAAATTATTTTTCAAGAAAGGCGCGTGTACTTTTCGGAAAATCACGATTTTATTCCGAAAAGTATATCTTAAATTCACTAAAACCGCGAAAGTTGGTGCTAAAAGTGTTCTTTTCAGCATAGAAAATATTTATTTGACGGTAGAATCAAAATATATTATAAAGAAGCATAAACTTATTCAATAATTTCATTATAATTTAATTAATTTGTATCCTGTATGAATAAAGAAGATATTATATAAGGAAAATAAATATTAAAAGATTACTTACCAAATATTAATCAAGTCCGAGCGGAATATTGAATTCATCAGTTGCACGTGAGTTCAAAGAGGGATTCCAGGTATCCAAGTCCAGTTTATTGTATAAAAACGAGAAGTTCCAACTAGTTAGAATCCCTGATGTCGTTCCAGTAAATGTTAAATTAATTAGAGGATCCGGTAACCCATATATATTTCCGAAGAGGCCTAGTTCCGTGTTAAGTCGAGATAGAAGTACAGCTGCATTTAAATCCAGAAGATATCCCGCAGTTTTCGAGGACACAACAAGATACATCCTGTAAGATATAACCGAAGCAGTTCCAGATCCTGAAGGAGAACGAGGATACACCAAGAAGTCGTGCTAGGAGGGTTTCCAGAGAGTTACCAGTTGCACAGAACGAGTCCAGGAAGATCCTGTGAGAAAAAAAAAAGAAAACATAATTTAAACAAACCAGAGATAGAAGAAATATATTAACAAGAGGTTGTATAATTTTTAAATAAGGAAAATTTGAATTTATTTAATTGTATATCGAGTAAAAGTCATAAATATTATTTAGAATTGATTACTAGTATAAAACAAGTATAGAAATACGTTTTGTTAAAAGATTAAATCTCTATTTTCATAAAAAGTTACAGAATATGCACATATATAAATGAATTGACATGACCTTGGTACTATAACATACCTTCAACTTGTTTAATATTTTATAGACGAAGGTTATTTATATTTAATAAAATTGCATCGTTTTAATGCATGCTAAATTGAAAAAGATAATTAAATAGAATTTTGTACATACCTTTTGAATAAATAACATTTGCTGACATCCTTCATATAACAATAAACGTACAGGTGCGATTAGACAGGTTAACAATCTATGTACATGTCGTATAACTATTTTGGATGTATATTTTCGAATCAAGATTTTTATATTTGTTGTCATTAAACTAGTATTGTGGCGAAATTCTTCTTTTTATTTGGTAAAATAGTAACATTGTATTAGACATTTTCATTACGGACATAGAAGCTGATAAGTCAATGACCTACAAGTAAACAAAAATAAAATAGCATTATAAAGAAGATAGTGAGAGGAAAAGTATACATACCGTACTATTGTTATCCTATAAGAGGGATAATTTATTAGCAGGGCTGCGTTCGAGAACATCATTCTATGTATGATAACCAAAGAAAATAGTGGGGATGGGGTTATGCCAGAATTCCTTCTCATTTAAAGAGTTTTCGAACGGAAAATCAGGATGACAACTTAACTTTGACACAATGGTTTAAAATAAAATATAACTCTGAATATAACATAACCTTACAAAAGGTAACGGATCTTTGACTAACAAAATTAATGTTGATAGTCAGTGTAAATACCAGTATTTACAATTTTACGGTGTTAATGATGAATGACAATAAAAAGAAGTGCATAATAGCTAGTGTAATACATGCCACTCGAATGTTGTTTTCAACAATATTTGATACTGAGAATAGTGAAGATGAGGAAGATTCTGTACAAACAACTGTAGCAAGAGGAATTGTGGAATTGGTCGGATATGAACTACACCCACGAAGAAATGAAATTGTAAGGAATGAGGGATATTATGAAGTAACCATTCCTCGATACACACCATCACAATTCCAATCTCATTTTCGGCTGACAGTGGAAGCTTTTGAGGCATTGTGCAGAAGAATTATCCCTATATTAAAAACCAATGACAACGGTACAGGACGTCCTTTAAAACAGGCAGAAAAACAGCTGTTGGGAGTTATTTGGCTATTAGCCACACCAGATTCTTATAGGTAAACACATGCTCTTATTTTGGAAAAGCCACATATTATAGAACATTAGTTTCAGATCTGTAGGAGAAACATTTAACTTGGGAAAGTCTTCCTTATCAAATGCTTTTATACGAACAGTCAACGCTATAAACAAAATAGCTCCAGAAATAATTAAATGGCCAGCACTGGAGGAAAGGCCCATAATTTCACGAAAATTCTATTCATTTGCGAAAATAGATGGAGTAATTGGTGCAATAGATGGGACCTTTATACCAATAAAAGCTCCAAAGGAAGACCCAGCAGTGTATGTGACACGTAAATGCAACTATGCAATGACCCTTCAGGCCATTGCAGAACCCAAATTAAAATTTACTGATGCTTTTATTGCATACCCTGGATCTGTGAGTGATGCTCGAGTATTTAGAAACTCAGACATTTATAAAAGTGTAACTCGCAATATGCATGGTTTTTTTAACAATAATTTCATACTAGGAGACAAGGCTTACCCTCTGTTACCATGGTGTGTACCACCATACATTGCACGACGTCGGTTAACACCTGTACAAACTTACTTTAATACTGCTCATGCCAGCACTCGCCAGGTAGTGGAACGGACGTTTGCATTATTTTTTGGTAGATTTCGTAGAATGAAATATTTGGATATGAATCGAACTGATCTCATCCCACAGACTGTTATGGCAGCGTGTGTTTTACATAATATATGTCTTGATCATGATGATTTATTATTAGATGACTACATTCAAGAGGGATTAGAGTTTGTGCAAATGCAGAATAATGATGACATAGAGGAGCAGGTTTTTCAGAATGAAAATGGAGCTATTCAACACAGAGATAATCTGGCAGTTGCTTTATATAATAGACGAAATTACCGGCGATGTAATTAGATATTTTATAATAAAGAACTCTTATTACCAAAAACTTAATTATTAATCTCAGACAAAACTCCAAAAATAAAAAAAATATTCTTACAATAATTATTATAACAGGAACTAAAATAATCCGGAACTATTAAAAAAAAAAACATTAAGTAACCAATTCTAAATTACAGTTTGTCAATTAATTTTTGCATTAAAGTTTTATAAGCATCAATTGCGCTCTTGTTCATTTCTTGCCTCTCTTGATGCCTTCTTTCACGATTCTCTTCAGCCTTTTGTTCTTGAGTTGCTACAGTTTCAACCAAACTGGTAATTTGTTTCTGCAGCCGAGTTGGTTTTGCCGCTGCAACCTCCTGATTTTTTTCCTCTTCATTGTTTTCTGTAGCTTTCCGTGATGAAGAGGCTACTGCAATTGGTGTAACGTTTGGCTTATTACCGAACAGTTCATCCATTTCCTTCAAATATGTAAACATAATTGGACTCTGTCCTGTACCTCGTGTGCCCATGTTATCCTTTTTTTTCATGTATCTGCTTTTTAAGTATTTAAATCTGGTTTCGCATTGTGATGCAGAATATGGAAATTTGGGTATATCTTCTTTAATAACTTTCCACACCGCCTCATTCTTCATTTTAGATTTAAATAATTTTTCGTGCTTTTTATATGACTCGAATAGATGTAAAGTATCTTCCCTATCCCACTTATGGTTCTCACAGCTTACAGAGTTGTCAGTATCGTTACTAGAATCTTCTGTAGCTTCAGGTTGTGCATCTGTTCGAGTCTGATTGTTACTGTCAGGGGCTTGAGTTATCTCTTCCTCAGGTTCTAAAATGCCAAAAAATTGGAATAATTCGTGACTTGGCGCCACACAAATCACTTTGTTCTCTATAATAGGTTACATTATCAATATTATGACAATTTGGTTTAGATTAATAAATTACTTACCTTGGGAATCCCATATCATGCAGTTGCCTGCTTCGTCATAAATGGGGGTTCCTTCATGATCTTTAATTAAACTGTGGGCAGTTGCGGTTAATTCTACTTTGTCATAGACTTTGGTCACTTCCATAATTACTACCTCTATTCTCGTCCCTCGAGTATTATTAGTGTAATGTAAATTGTAATCGTTATTATGGTTTGTGGTTATGTTTATGGTAATATTATTTGTTTTAATGCGATGCGCATGTCAGGATAATAATTCTCATAGTTGTTAACCTAGAGGATAAAAAGGCTCTCCGAATAACGTTATCCGAGGTTTTCGAACGCCCTTACAATGTTGCCAAGTTTATCATTTTCCAGTTCTCGAACGGTTTTCGTATGATCTGGATATGTCGGATACAGTTCTCGAACGCAGCCCAGCAATATTCTCCTCATTATAAGATTAAGTATAACAAGATTATTAGAAACATTTAAATTGTTATTTTTATGTAGCAGTGTATAACGGCAAATACCTAAGCGACATCTTTATAAAAGTAAATGAAATGCTAGTACTGCGCGGTTAAAAATAAAAACTAGCTACATTTATAGGAAAGTCATACCATAAAGAAGTGATGAATCGTAATTAATATTTGAAAGAGTAGGAGATTAATTTTTATTTCTAAATGCATTAAATAATATTATTATTAAAAAAAAAAAGAATTAATTAAATTGATTTAGAATAAAACTGAGTAGTGTTTGGGCATAGATAAAAGAAATAAAGAAACCTATTATAGCATATGAGTATATTAATTTTGGTGCCAAGATTTTAAAATTTTATATACTGAGTGATACATTATCATTATCATAGATTATAACCTGAGATTAATTGAGTAAATTTGAATGACTAGGTAAGAGAGGAGATATTATTAGCAATACAAATAACAAGATTTGAGTACATTAGGGTATATTATTTATTATATGTGTTGCAAGTATATTATCCCCTCCACTAGTGCATTTTATGGCGTGCCCAACGTGGGGCAATTAAAATAAGACTCGCAAATAGTATTTTGATTATTTTATTAATTTTGATTAGGTGTTTGTAATTTATATTACCCTCCTTAGCTCATTTTATGACGTATCTAACGTGAAGAAATTAAAATAAGACTCGTAACAACATATTTCAAATATTTTATTAATCATAGTAATAGCGGTAACATTAGTATACATTTTACAAAGGTAATTAATTCAGCTTAAAACATATCAAGGTATAAGAAATTGTGTACTTTAATTATTCAAAATGAATACCAGATCTAAGAGTAACTTTGGATTAAATAGATCTGAATCATCTAGTGACAGTGAAGAGGAAGTAGGTCAGGATGTGAATGTACCAGAGGGAGGAGAACTTACATTACAAGTTCAGGAAGGTATTGAACAGACAGGGGAAACACAGGATAGAGGTGATAAGGTGGAAATTCAAGGAGAGACTTCTAAAATAGAAATGTCGACACCAGTAGTAGATTGTGGATCAATTTTACAGATGTTAAAACAGATGAATGAAGATAATAAAAAGATTAACGAAGAAAATAAAAAGAGTATGGAAGTATTGAGTGGTAAATTAGACAAGACGAGCGAGGAAGCTAAGAAAAATAGGGATGAGGATAAAAAAGAATTAGGTGATAAGTTGGATAAATTGGATAAAACGAACGAAGAAAGTAAAAAGAATTTAATTGATTTAAAGGAAGAATTAAATGGGAAATTTGACAAGGTGAGTGAAGAGAATAAGAAGAATTTAGTGGATTTGAAGGAAGAATTAAGTGGTAAATTGGATAAGGCTAGTAAGGATACTAGAGAAGAGAATAAAAGAAATCTTGAAGAATTAAAGGAATCTTTATTAAGAAATACCGAAGAAAAGGTTATAAAACTTACTACAGAAATGGATAATAGGGAAGTTAAAATGCGCAAAGAAATGGATGACAAACTGAAGATTAAGGATACTGAAGTTAAAACTCTTATTACAAATAAAGTACAAGAGGTTGAAGGTAAAGTAAAGGTAGTACAAGAAAACGTTAAACAATTAGAAAAGAACAATAGTGAGATACATAAGGAGTTAGCTAAACGCATACGAGAGGAAGTTGATCAGGTTAGCAAAGATGTTACGGACAAGACAGAAAAATTGGCGGAGAATTTAAATAAGAAGATAGAAAATACTGAGGATAAGTGTTTGAAAGATATTAGAGTATTAACAATGTCTACGAGTGTTCAGAAATCTGGAATAGAAGAGGTTTTAAAAGAGTGCGAGGTTCAGAAATTAGAGTTGAAAGAACTTTTGTTGAAATCTAAAAATATTAAAACACCACAAGCTACTTGTACACCGTCTTATCATATATTGAATAACGGTATAAGAATTGAAAATATTACTCATTTTAGCGGAGATAAAATGACGACACATCCCATGGCATATTTAACTAACATCTTAAGATACATAGAAGAGATACAGGATTTTAGGAGCCAAATGAATATTATTCGAGCGACTTTAAACAATGGTGCAGCGGATTGGTTTCAAAGGGTTGAAGACAGTTGCGGTGATTTAAGTAAGTTTGTGGAATTATTTAAAAACAATTACTGGAGTGAGACGCAGCAAAGCAGAGCACATCAGAGGCTGTTAACAGGGAGATATCAGCCAGGTAAATCTTCGAGGGAGGCTTATGCACAAAGAATGTTTAATTATTGTAGATACATCTCACATTTAGACGAACAGACCATATCTCAACATTTGTTGCAACATTTTATTCCTGTTGATACACATGCAATTATTTGTCAAAATGTAACAGATATGAATGGGTTGATCAACATACTTAGACGATTAGATGATTATTCAGACGGCGTGAAATATAGGGAATTTCGACAAGTGAATGGAAGAAACGAATCTCAGAATAACCAGCAACGCTCGTCAAATATCAATGGTGCGAATAATCAATATGCACGTAACAATACATCTTTACAACAAAATGCATATCCGAGGAATAATCAACCTGGTAACAGTCAAAATAACAATTTTGGGCAAAGACAACCTTACCAGTTTAATAGTCAACAGAATAATAATTATAATAGGAACTATAATACACAAGGGAATGGTAATAACAATTGGAATAATAATCGTGGTATCATAAATGGAGGTATTGGAAGACCAAACGCAAATAGGAATAATCCATTTATAAATCAATCTGCGAGACAAGTACCTCAGCATAATAATTACCAAGATCAAAATAATAGGTATTATGGAAACTCGAGACAGGTAAATAATATACACACTCAAGATTGGAGAAAATCAGATAGGAGGATTACTGGAAGTCAGGTTCCAGATGAAATAGAAGTTGGTCTAATAGAAGAAAAAAAAACGCCAATTTTGGAGATGAAATTGAATCCATATCAAAATGCGATACCGGGAACTTCTCATTAATAGATGATTTTGATATAAATAGAGTTAGTTGTAATATAAGTAGAAGTAGTAATATAACGGGAATGGGGAATGTACAAAATAATTTAGATATGGGAAATATAATTAATAACTATGAAAGTTTACCTTTTTGCATAATTAGTATTAGAAATGTTAATTTTAAAACTTTGTTGGATTCTGGTGCAGAAATCTCTCTTATAAAGGAAGATATGATAATGAAAATTCCTGAATATTCTAAATATATAATAAAAGTCAAAAATACGAATGTTATGTCTGCAAATAAGGGAAAAATGGGATGTATCAATAAGAGGTTATGCATAGATGTCGTTTTGAGTGGATATAAATTTATTATGCAATTTTATTTAATAGGCAATTTGTTTTATGATTGCATACTAGGAATAGATAATATGAGAATACTTGGAATGAATTTAGATTTTGAGGAAAACAAAATTAAGATAGGAGGGAAGGATATTTTATTAGAAAAAGTTGTGGATATGAAAGAAATAAACGCCTATATTGAGTATAAGGAAGATATTCAGAATGAGGTAAACAATATTATTATAGCAGATCGTACAGAAAATGATGATACACAAGAACATTTGGAAGGGGCAATGTTCGAATTACCCAGATCAACAGATATAAATGAGGAATATGGAGATACTGTTATAACTGAAGATAAGCATGAAGTTAAAGTTATAAGGAATAAAGCTGACATTCAAACTTTTATATGGCTACAAAAATTACCAGAACCATGGATTGAAGATAGTTTAGTAGAAATTCTTGATAAGAACATCAAATTAATAAATGATGAAGTCGTTTTTGCCAAAGATTATGAACACCGGTTATTGATTAATGATGATTCGCCTTTATCATGTAAAAATTATCCAATACCGTATTTTTTTCAAGATCGTGTAAATGAAGAATTAAGAAAGTTAGAAGAAGCGGATATCATAGAGAGATCGAACACATATTTTATTAGTCCTGTTGTATTAGTAAAAAAGAAAGATAATTCTATTCGACTTTGTATTGACGCGCGCTTAATTAACCTTAGGATCATGCCTGAGCACGAAATTCCACAAAACATTGATGTCCTACTTACCAAATGTGGAAATAAAAAGTGGTATAGCAAATTAGACCTTAAGAATGCTTTTTGGTTAATAAGGTTGGACGAGAATTCCAGGAAGTACTGTGGATTTAACGTAAATGGAATTACTTACCATTTCAAAGTCTGTCCTTTCGGCATTAAAAGTAGTCCTGCGGGATTGATAAGATTTCTTCACAAGATACTGGACAAATATGAAAAATTTGCTCTTCATTATTTAGATGATATAATAATATTTTCAGATGATATAGAATCGCATGTAAATCATATAGAGATTATTATAAATACTTTACAAATCAATGGCATGAAATTAAACTTGTCTAAGTGCCAGTTTTGCCAAAAAGAAGTTAATTATTTGGGTTACGTAGTAAACCAACAGAATATTTTACTAGATCCACAAAGATTAGAGGAGATCCAAAATTATCCCAGACCAAATAAACTCAAGATGCTGAGAGGTTTTTTAGGATTGTTGAATTACTATAGGAAATTTGTATCTAATTATAGTCAAAAGACAAGTACGTTGTTAAATCTACTGAAGAAAGGAACGAAATGGAAATGGACTGATGAGTGTGAGGAATGTTTTGTACAACTAAAATATAATTTTGTAGAAAATCTTAAATTATATCATCCGGATTTTAATTTAGAGTTCATCGTTAGGACAGATGCATCAAGTGTAGCAGTTGCGGCTGAATTGATACAAATGAAAGATGGTATCGAGGTTCCTATATATTTCGCGTCAAGAACTTTAAAGCCGTGCGAAAGGAAATTTGGGATATCAGAACTCGAGATGCTTGCAGTCATATATGCATTGACCAAGTTACGTTATTACCTAATAGGGAAGAAATTCAAATTGGAGACGGATCACAAAGCTTTATTGAACATTATGACGACTAAATTAAATAATAACCGAATTTATCGTTGGACGTTGTTAATACAGCAATATGACATGGAAATTGTATATAGACCGGGGAAAGAAATGATTGCTGCTGACATTTTGAGTAGAAAGTATGGGGAGACTAAAACTACGAATGTACACATCAACTTGGTGAAATTGGGATTAGAAGGTATTTTTTCATTACAAAGAATTAGGGAAGCTCAAGAGTCACCTGAGTTGGAAATAATTAAAATTAATCTACAGTCAAATGGTTCATATAAAGGTATGAGTATAAGAGAAGGGATAATTTTGAAAAAGATAGGCGATTTGGAGGTATATGTTACAGACGAAGAACATACAATTGAAATTATTCGACATCTTCATATGATGTACACACATATAGGAGCGAGAAAATGTTGGCTTATGTACAGAGAAGCTTATTATTGTAAAAATGACGAGAAGATAATTAAAAGGGAAATTAAACGATGTGAAACGTGCGTTTTGGCAAAGGAAAAGAATTATACTAATCAAAATATTAGTTTGAGCATCATAGCGGATGATAGATTACAATTAGTGGCGATTGATTTTATTTCTAATCTAATCCCGAGCACAAGAAGATATCGTAATATTTTGGTACTGTGTGACATTTTTTCTAAACATGTGCGATTAATACCTACACAGAAATGCAATACGGATACGGTTTTACAAGCTCTACAAGAGTATATAACAGAATATGGAACTCCTAGAACAATTTTATCGGATCATGCAACATACTTCATGAATCAAAGATATCATGAATTTTTAGATGAAAGAAATATTAAGTCACATCATATTTCAATACGGCATCCCCAGGCTAATCCTTCTGAAAGGTATATAAAGGAAGTATTAAAATATTTACGTATATTACTGGAAGACAACCATCATAAATGGGCAAGATATTTAAAACAAATCGAATTCGTCATGAATAATACTCCAAGTACTGTACACGAAGCATGTCCAATAACTATTTTTACAGGACAACCTGCACAAAGGCCTTGGCAAGATGATGAAACTGCTGAAATAGGAGACAGGTATGAACAAATAAAGCACAAACTTTTGAAACGCAAAATTAAATGGGAGCAGAAGAAAAAAGAAAAACAACGTAAATATAAGATTTATAATATAAATGATAAAGTAATAGTTCGCGCGTTACGAGTAACAGATAGAAAGAATAAAATTATGGCAAAACTCATAAGGCCATATTCTGGACCATTTACAGTTTATCGAAGGATAGGTTTGAATAATTACGAACTAATTGATGAGGATACTGGTTATTTTAAAGGAACATATCACATATCTATGTTACATGACTATATAGTAGAATGATAAGTCATAGTATAGGTAAGACACAGTATTAGGAAGACTGTACTGTGAAAGTGATTAACGCCACTTCCTAAATCTGAGTTATATTAAATCTTCCGAAATTATAGGTAAGTCACAATATTGGGAGATTGTATTGTGTAAGTGAGTAACGACACTTCCTGAATCTGAGTTACGACAAATCATCCACAATGATTTAATAAGAGAAATCATCCACAACGATATAAAACGACAAATCATTGACGACGATATAATTATGACACATAATCCACATCAACTTCATAAGTAAGAAAAATATTGGGAGATTAAACTGTAAAAGGAGGAATCATGCTAATTCATACCTAGGAAATGTTAGTCAGGACAGAAGATAAGAAAGGAGATCGTCTTCTGAAGGTACTTACGATACCTGCTTATCCAAGTAACATGTAGATCTCAAAATTTCAAAAGTTTTTGACAAATAGAGACCTGGAGTTTATTAGAAAATAAATAATTATATAGTAATGAAGTATTAGGAGGACATAAATACCTTATTATAAGATAGGGGCATGACCAGATACAGATAACAAATTGATAAGAAAGGGGCATATTGGATTTCGCTTTCTTTAAAATGAATAAAAGACATAATGATGAAACAGATATACATGTATACATACAAGTTCATGTTTATCGAGAAATAATTTGAATTTATAGAGAGATTTTCAGATAAAGAATGTACATAAAGTATTCCGGTATTATATTAGATTAGTTTAGTTATAGGTCTGTTACAATTATTAGTTATTAAAAAAAAAAAAAAATGATGATTAATTAAAGAAAAAAATAAGTTATATCCTCATTCCCATATTGTATATAAATTTGTAAATAACCATAAGAGAAGGTAATATAAGTAATCTTACTAGTAAATAGATTTGCCTGAGTATTTAAATGGAATGAAATGGATAAAGAAGTTGTATAGAGGATAAATAACCTTGAGCCTTATAAAAAATAAAAAGAATGTTTCAGAATAAGTAAAGCACTGAATAAAGTTAGAAAATAATTATCAAGATGTAACAAACATGTTAGGTGATGAAGAAATGGAAAAGAAAGAAGTTAAGAAGAGCCTCTTAAAAATAAAATATGTTAGATGAAAGTAAATGCTTACAATAAATAGTAAATATTAAAAGTACCATAAGAATATGGAATTATTATAGAGTGAATATGTATAAAAGGGTGAAAAATACCCAAAATGATAAAATATAGGACCAAAAGTGTCTTAAAAAAGAATTATATAGGTAACGTAAGCCTTTAAAAACGATAAGTTAATAAAAAATATGGACTTTCCATAAATGAAAGTATAGGGAATGACGAAAATGTCAATTATAGGTAAAAAGGGAATTTGTTCGAATGAGAACAGTATATAATGAAAATAATATATAATTAGTAAGCATAGTGAATCATTTTAAAAGAGGCAAATAAGTAACTGAGGCATAGACAGATAAAAAGAATATGTTATTCACCTATTTATGTAAAAGTTAGTACAGATAATATTTTTATAAGAAGTTTGAGTAAGGAAACACAGAAAAACATATATGCAATTAATGTTAAAAAGTTTGATGGCAATTAATAAAAATATAGATATTTTAATAAGGTATTGGAACATTAAGAAAGATTATAATACATAGTACGATAAATAATGGAACAAAAATTTCTTATACAGGTCATAGACATCCATTTAAATAAATAAATTTATACTTTTATAATTAAAATGAAAATAAAGGAAAGCCTTATATTACTTTTGGACTTATAAGAAAGTTGAGTTTTATAGTTATGAGTGTCACAAATAATTTAGAATTTAAACACTGTTATGTACAGATAGTTATAAATAAATGTTATATGATATTACCAAATAATAGAAGATTCATTTGAAATCTGTTAAAGGATTTAGTAGATTAAAATAATTGTTTTGAGCACATTGATAAACATGTTAATTATCAGATTTTGTTTAATAAATATAAATTTTGATTCGAGTTGAAAATTTACATTTTTTAAAAGGGGCATATGTGCTGAGTAACAATATTGATGTTTGGCACTGTATATTTTTGAACAAGTTGGAAGGATTATTTAATTTTACTAATTTTTCTTTGTGACTGTTATAGTAAAATATTTAAACTAAAAAAGAACAGTTGTGTATACTTAAAATGTTATTTATTACAATAAAGATGTGTGCAGTCAATTATGAAAACAGTACTTGAAGGAGTTGTAGTGGACCAGGTTCTTGGTGGCAGTAATTTTCATTGGTATCTGAAAATGGAGATTTAAATATTATAATTTATGTAAAAATGTAGTTTGAAATCTTGTAAAACTTGTCTAATTAACAATAATGTAAAGTAAAATAATTTAATGTTAATTGTTGAAGTATGAAGGAAACAACTTGGTAAATAATTTCGCGGGTAAAGTTTGAATAAGCGGATCTGTCAAAATTGACATTTACAGAAAATTTTGATTAGCAATATTTTTTGAAGTACAAAGTCTTAGTAATTCATTATTATAAATTAATAGAGATTTAATAGAGAAGGTTTACTAAAGTTTGAAAAGCACTGAAACGTATCAATAAAGTTTTATAATACCATTTTGAACAAGAATTGTGAGAAAAGGAATTTAATTGGATGAAATTAGAAAACGAGAATATTGTCTTGGTGACGATAAACAAACAACGAAATTGAAAATTATTTTTCAAGAAAGGCGCGTGTACTTTTCGGAAAATCACGATTTTATTCCGAAAAGTATATCTTAAATTCACTAAAACCGCGAAAGTTGGTGCTAAAAGTGTTCTTTTCAGCATAGAAAATATTTATTTGACGGTAGAATCAAAATATATTATAAAGAAGCATAAACTTATTCAATAATTTCATTATAATTTAATTAATTTGTATCCTGTATGAATAAAGAAGATATTATATAAGGAAAATAAATATTAAAAGATTACTTACCAAATATTAATCAAGTCCGAGCGGAATATTGAATTCATCAGTTGCACGTGAGTTCAAAGAGGGATTCCAGGTATCCAAGTCCAGTTTATTGTATAAAAACGAGAAGTTCCAACTAGTTAGAATCCCTGATGTCGTTCCAGTAAATGTTAAATTAATTAGAGGATCCGGTAACCCATATATATTTCCGAAGAGGCCTAGTTCCGTGTTAAGTCGAGATAGAAGTACAGCTGCATTTAAATCCAGAAGATATCCCGCAGTTTTCGAGGACACAACAAGATACATCCTGTAAGATATAACCGAAGCAGTTCCAGATCCTGAAGGAGAACGAGGATACACCAAGAAGTCGTGCTAGGAGGGTTTCCAGAGAGTTACCAGTTGCACAGAACGAGTCCAGGAAGATCCTGTGAGAAAAAAAAAAGAAAACATAATTTAAACAAACCAGAGATAGAAGAAATATATTAACAAGAGGTTGTATAATTTTTAAATAAGGAAAATTTGAATTTATTTAATTGTATATCGAGTAAAAGTCATAAATATTATTTAGAATTGATTACTAGTATAAAACAAGTATAGAAATACGTTTTGTTAAAAGATTAAATCTCTATTTTCATAAAAAGTTACAGAATATGCACATATATAAATGAATTGACATGACCTTGGTACTATAACATACCTTCAACTTGTTTAATATTTTATAGACGAAGGTTATTTATATTTAATAAAATTGCATCGTTTTAATGCATGCTAAATTGAAAAAGATAATTAAATAGAATTTTGTACATACCTTTTGAATAAATAACATTTGCTGACATCCTTCATATAACAATAAACGTACAGGTGCGATTAGACAGGTTAACAATCTATGTACATGTCGTATAACTATTTTGGATGTATATTTTCGAATCAAGATTTTTATATTTGTTGTCATTAAACTAGTATTGTGGCGAAATTCTTCTTTTTATTTGGTAAAATAGTAACATTGTATTAGACATTTTCATTACGGACATAGAAGCTGATAAGTCAATGACCTACAAGTAAACAAAAATAAAATAGCATTATAAAGAAGATAGTGAGAGGAAAAGTATACATACCGTACTATTGTTATCCTATAAGAGGGATAATTTATTAGCAGCAATATTCTCCTCATTATAAGATTAAGTATAACAAGATTATTAGAAACATTTAAATTGTTATTTTTATGTAGCAGTGTATAACGGCAAATACCTAAGCGACATCTTTATAAAAGTAAATGAAATGCTAGTACTGCGCGGTTAAAAATAAAAACTAGCTACATTTATAGGAAAGTCATACCATAAAGAAGTGATGAATCGTAATTAATATTTGAAAGAGTAGGAGATTAATTTTTATTTCTAAATGCATTAAATAATATTATTATTAAAAAAAAAAAGAATTAATTAAATTGATTTAGAATAAAACTGAGTAGTGTTTGGGCATAGATAAAAGAAATAAAGAAACCTATTATAGCATATGAGTATATTAATTTTGGTGCCAAGATTTTAAAATTTTATATACTGAGTGATACATTATCATTATCATAGATTATAACCTGAGATTAATTGAGTAAATTTGAATGACTAGGTAAGAGAGGAGATATTATTAGCAATACAAATAACAAGATTTGAGTACATTAGGGTATATTATTTATTATATGTGTTGCAAGTATATTATCCCCTCCACTAGTGCAATATATAATATACATACATGCAGTCCATGCTTAGACCCTACATATGATCCTGAATATGGTACACCGATTACGCCAGCTAAACTAGAAGTGACCACAACATGTCCAAAACCTCTCGAGTTGAAATATTTAATTGCTATACGTGTCAAATTTATTACACTAAAGACATTTAGTTCAAATAATTGCCGATCAACTGTTAAATCAATATCTTCCCACATTGCTCTTTGTGATCTACCTGCATTGTTTACTAAAATATCAAGACACCCGAAATGTCTAATAGCATAATCAAAATGGCTTTGGTGTAAAGCTAAATCTAACATATCCATTGGTAAAACAAGTACATCATTATCATTTAGCAAACCCCTTGCAATATCTGAAAAGAAAGTATATTTCTGCTAAAGTACTCAATGTACAAAACTAACCAAGGCAAGCACTCTTCACTCTTTCTAATTCCTCTTTCCTTCGAGCTGCCAAAACTAACTTTACCCCATGTTTTGCTAATGCAAGTGCAGTGTATTCACCTATACCACTTGAAGCACCAGTAATAAATACTACTTTTCCTTTCAAATGACCTACAATAATTTTATAATATATAGTGCAATATTGTAATACACATTTCACATGTTGCTACTTACCTATAGGTTTACCAAATTTTTTATAAAAAGCCAGTTCTAAATCAGAATCTATAAAAAACAATATTGCTGAATATAGCACTCCATACAAAAATACACCTAATCCAATTGCTTGAAAAAACATATTACTTATATTTATTTATTATTAGGTTATAGCTGAAAACTACATTTGTGTAATAAACATGAATATTCAATTTAGCACTTTCAGGCAGTTACAAAATGTATGCATGTCTCAAAAGGTGGTATTAGCGTGGTTTTGTATTAAACTAGACTATCAAAAGATCCTTGTTATCAATTGTTTTCATAAAGCCAAGATAAAGGAAAATTATATATTGATCAAATATAAAAAATACTTCATTAGCCTATTATTAGAAACTTGAATCATGAGTGCAAGATTAGTAATATAACAGCTTGTCTAAAGGTTGCTTCATGCGCCTCCACATCTTTACCTCACTGAGTTGTATAATAAAAAGGATGAGCAATGTGATAGGGTGATAGCATCATATACCTCTTATATACCGCGAGATCAAAAATTATATTGATAAAGGTTTGCCATGGAATGTAAAACGTCCGTCTTAAGTTATGTCATTAAGTATCATACTGTCATTAATATAAAGACAAATATTAATGACAGTATGACACTTAATGATATAACTTAAGATAGACGTTTTACATTCCATGGCAAACATTTATTAACATAATTTTTGATCTCGCGGTATAACAGGTGTATGGATAGGATGCGCGTCAAATTTTTATGCCAAATTGAATATGTAACTCGAGCCTCGGGGCTTACGAGCATGCGCAGTTCGTACACTTGTGGCACTCGAATTTGTAACCACTAAAATTCCGAACGCCGATGTCAATAGACTCACTTTTTGTTTGTATTTTTGGTGTATTTTTATTAAGGAAAATGCGGTAGACATTGTTATCACAAAATCAACAAAATGTTGTTACCTACATTTCTGGCTTTGTTGTCAAATAATTGGGCGCACTGTTAAGTGAGCTAAATGTATGTCAATACCAGACGAAATCTCACAAACATCTGTAGATGATGCTAGTTTTCATTTTTTGAACAGCAAAAATCATGGTGGTTTAATATGTCCTTCACAAGATGTCACCAAAATATGTAAAATAGCTGAAGTCCAAGTACTTCATATTCTTGTGCAAACCAACAATAAACTTCCTGCAGAGGCTGTGTTTTTTGAGCTATTTATACGTTCTATTTCTAATACCTTGTTAGTAGAAAATAAGTACTTTGTATCCTTAGATACACATATTTAATTCATCCAATTTACATAAAAATCACGTTACTCTTTTAATTAAGCACGTTGTGCGATGTTATACAAAAATCGGTTGCTATACCATTGTAAAGAAGCAAACAGAAGTAGAACGTGGGAAACTTGTAAGAAAAAGGCTCTCCGAATTAATACTTTTTATAACCAATAAATATTTCAAAAAGAATGTAGTGTTTTTTGAAGTATTTTTTTTAAAATTTCCTTTAATAAATATTTCATTATCTTCAGATGCAGATTTTAATTTTAAAGTTCACGTTCTGTTACATATTTTCCAAAGGTTTTGAGCATTTCAAACTGGCGCCTTTATTTTATGTTATTGCGCATGTGCGTCAGCTGCGTGCTAATGCTATTGCTCATCCCGCCCATTCATTTTATTCATTTATATTATACAGGTCAGTGCGTCACCTACAAAATACACTATAGAAAATATGTTTGTTTGCATGATGAACATGCTACAAATATACAAGGTATGACTCAATTTGGTATATTTTGCGCAGCACACACCTAAGTCGCAAAACACAAGCGGTTCACTTGTCCGATCTGGTCCGATCCATCGTATGTTTGTGGTTAATACAATGGTATGACAAAGCGGTGTGCGATTACGTCATAAACAAGCTGCGCCAGAATATACCTTAATATTTCTACCATGGACGACCATGGTTATAAATGCTCTATACTCGCATAAAGGTGTGTGAATATTATTATTTTTCTATTTTGGTGCTATAAAGTTCACCTTACGACACCCGTTTTGGTTGCATAAAATACAATGAGATCAATCACAAGTGAAGTGTGGTGGTATCTTAAAAATCCCTAGATTAGGGTATTTTCTTCGACAGACACGTAAAAATGAAATTAGGATATGCTATTCGTTACCTTTTAAGTTTAACTAACCGACACCAGGGGTGCGTTCGGATTCGCGGTGTGTTTGTTGAGAGAAAATACGTCTGGGTAATTACGTCACATACTAGATTCGACTAAAAAATGCGAACGATTGACAGGCGCTGTTTAGCGGAAATTTCAAATTTTGAATTCGGGGTTATTATTAATAAATATAAATTAACATTTATCAAGTTTAATTAAAAGAGAGTAAGAACAAATTTTTATGATTTCAAATGGGTACACTCCAAATAAATTTTGTAATTATCAAATAGTAGTTGATGCAAATAATAAATTAATATCACGGCGCTCAGGAGGGTCAAAGACCTTGTGGAGGAAGCATCGCGTGGGCCGTACACTTCGAGACAGCTCTGCGTGCTAATAACGCTGGACGTCGAAAACGCTTTTAATTCTGCTCCTTGGAGAGGAGTGCTAAATGAACTACAAAGGAGGGATATTCCACCATACCTCTATAATATGATCGACAGTTACCTCGACGAAAGGGCGTTGATGGTCGGGGAGGGAACCATGATGGAGGTCACGTGCGGGGTGCCACAGGGGTCAGTGATAGGACCAACGCTATGGAATGTCTACTATAATGACATACTTGAGACACCTGTATCGTCCGGTGTACACCTGATAGGCTATGCGGACGATCTGGGGGTGATAGTGACTGCAAGAAACGCGGAAATGCTGGAAATTCTAACTGAGCAAACTTTGCATAGCGTAGTAAACTGCTTAGAAGAAAAACAACTTAAGCTCGCTCCACAAAAAACAGAAGCAGTTCTTTTGGTGAGCGGTAGGAAACTGAGAGCGATAAACATAAAAGTAAAAAACGTAACAGTTCAGACCCAGGAGAGTCTACGGTACCTGGGCGTATACATGGATAGAAACCTCAGGTGGAGGGCCCATATCTCGAAAACTGCGGAGAAGGCGAATGGGACTCTTGGCTCCATGTGCCGCTTAATGCCCAGGATTGGTGGGCCGGGTGAGTGCAGCAGAATGCTGTTTGGCACTACGGTGCAGTCCGCACTGCTGTACGGGGCGTCCATTTGGGGTGACGCTATGCGGAGGAGGGGGCATCAAAAGATGTACGAGAGCACCCAGAGGAAACTTGCCATCCGCATAACAGGAGCATACAGAACTACATCCTCTGAAGCTCTCTCTGTGGTGGCAAGAATACCGCCCATTGATCTATTGGTGCAGCAAAGGGCCAACATTGAGCAGGGCTGCGACATTAGACGGGACGAAGTCCGCAACAATATGCTGCATGAATGGCAGAAGTGATGGAGCAGCGATACCGAACGGGCTGTATGGACCAAGAGACTGGTACCGGACTTAAGACCATGGATGGACAGGAAGCACGGCCAAGTGAACTACTATCTCACACAGTTCCTGACGGGGCACGGATGCTATCAGGCGTACCTCTACAGGTTCGGGATAAGTGCAACCGATGAGTGCAGTTTTTGCAACGGAACGGATACTGCGGAACATACGTTCTTTGAGTGTCCAACGTGGGTGCCGGAGAGGCAATTAGCAGAAATGACTACGGGCCCTTTAACACCAACTACCGTCATAGCAAGTATGATAAGAAGCGAAGAAGGATGGAGAGCAGTGGAGAAAATGGTCAGAGGTATTCTGGGGAAGAAAGAGAGACATGGAAGACGCAAGAATACGCAATGCGGAATATAAAGAATGGAAGGTAGCTCTAAGACCTAACAGCCTTCCCTCTGAAGTAATGCCACAAGCAGTTCCGGAGGGAATAGATCTTTGCAATGGGGGGGGGGGTTAGTGGGTATGCCACGCTGGCGAGCCTCACACTGTCGTGCCATAGAGCTAGGCACGGCGACGTCCGTAAAGGATTTTTCCCCCGACAAAAAAAAAAATAATAATAAATTAATAATGGACGACGAACACATCCTGATAAAAAACATTATTGGTAATAAATTTATACATCAATATAAATAAATAAAAATTGATTGCCGCCAGTAAAAGTAGAAAAAAGTGTTTTTCTTTAGATAATACGGTAATATGCTTATTCGTTTATTATCGGCGATATACTCCCAGATACATATCACCGATAATAAACGAATAAGTCTTATCTATGTATGGATATTAAATTGAAACAATATTGAATTGTATATTCTTTTGTTTCTCATTGTTGTACCTATTCTTTGAAACTTATCTTACATTTAGGCCTTAAGCGGCCTCATGTCACTGATATTAAAACGGATATGAAAGTTTCATAGCCCTAAAAAAGCTAGAATTTGTTTACATATATTACTTTACATTTGCTACTTAAACAGCTATAAAGTCGCTCTATTTCTTTTCGGAAGCCATATAAATTACATGACTGCTATAACGACTCGCTGTGCACCGCAAGATGATTTAACCCCCTAACTGAAGTAATGATAATTTTATATTATTGAATTGTGCCAGATCTTTTAATTGTCAAGGGATTGGTTTTAAATCTAATAGTGCTAAATATACATAATATACACAACCTTCACCAGTACAAAGAGCAAATACTATCGATGAGACATGTGCTATATTTAATGGTAGTGAGTAATATTTTGTTCAATTGTAACCTGAAGAAATATAAATATAGTTTTTGTGTAAGTTGAATGGTAGAAGACCTATATGAAATTATAAGTATAGGCGGTGTAAATTTGTGATGGGCAAGTTAGGGGAATCCGAAGAATTTTTATTACGACTAGACAGGCTCGTGTTTTATCGGCTCTCGATCAACACAGTGTTGCCTACCGGTTTCCCCGAGAGTCGACAAAACGCGAGTCTGTTTAGTCCCACAAAAAAGTATATCCCCATCTTGCGCATCCCTAGTGTAATTAGAGGTGTGCTTTTTTGGCATTATTACGGATCGGCTCGACTCGACCCGACAGCCCGACATATCGAGCTCGGTCCGACTTGCCGAGCCTGGCCTGACTTGCCGAGCCGGCCCGACATGTCGAGCTCGGCTTGACTTGCCGAGCCGGCCTGACTTGCCGAGCCGGCCCGACATGTCGAGCTCGGCTTGACTTGCCGAGCCGGCCCGACATGTCGAGCCGCCCGGTTCCATTTGCCCAGTCACAACGTATGGTGTATTGAAAGTGCGCGGTCAGCTAGCATGTATCATGTATGTGCACCGTTGTTATCTGTTTATTTAAATATTACAGCAGCGTGTTCGTTGTCAAATAATATTTATTGACACAATAAAAAATATAGATTATATAAAACAAAAATAGCAACACAAAGTATGTATATGTATATTACAACAAAACATTGCTATATAATTAGTAACTAAAAAAAAATAAAAACCTTTAATATATATAAATAACAATTAAAGCAGTATACCGTTTGACTGAAATAAAAGTAGATATAGGGAAACACAAACACGCACACAAGTGCATGCAAACATGAAATGGAGGGGTACGATAGTAGGGGAGTAGAGATGAGTTCATATCGGGCGTGATATCGGGACACCGGGGTACCGAGGCTTTAGTGCACAACGTGTCTTTTAGTATGCAGTGAATTAACACAACCTTCTGTACGAAATTGTTTCACAATCTTATGGATAGCTGGCACAGAGGGAGGTGGACGATTTTCATACGCCGCAACAAATAAATTTTGCACGTCTTTGTACGAATTATCCTTGGCATACCATAACACAATCTGTATTTTTTCCTCGACAGTTAAGGGCATTTTATTTTAATATTTGCGAGTCTGCTCAGATACAATGTATGTACGTTCACGCTCTAAAGTTACGGAAAGAATGCCATGTCTGCGCGCGCTCTCGATCTCCCCACTATCTCCCCACACCACCGGTGTTGTATACATACATACATATAGTCGGATTCAAGAAAGATGATCCCTGCGTCATTTTTTAATATCGTATGATTCAAATCAATACTTCGCCATCATGATAAGTACTGTAAACTATAAAATGAACATGGAAATTATAATGATGACATCCTACGTTGTCCGGTTAGATTGATCGATCTAATTTTAGGTTATGTATAAATAGATAACTAAGTTAGATAATCGCCTTCATCGTTTATTAAAAATATGTAATATAAACTCAATAGTCTTTTAATGTACTAAATTTAACATATGCCAAAATACAAATGATAATAGAACTTTATTGAGAAATAACGTGGGTACAAAACAAACAATAAATACAATTTATTTACATCAAATAAATGTGATCGAAATTGTATACATGTTTTACATGAAATGAAGTTACATCCTATAAATATAAGAGGTGGATTTTACTCCTACCTTCAATGCATCTGCTACTCGCTAAAAGATATTCATTAGAATTTGTAAAATGTTAAATCTCACAATGTTTACCTGTTGTACAGATGTAAGGGATATTAGAGGACCACCATTAACCTTCTCTTGCTCGAAATATTCTAATAAATTTAAAACGAGTCCTTGAGCTTGTGGCCGTAATGTTTTACCGCGTCGTGACATTCTGGTTTAATAAAGATTGAAACAACAAACAAATTGTGAAACGAAATCAAACGATCAAACTATTAGAAATGTCAAAGCGTTAATGTCAAAGCCAAAACGCTAAACGGAAGTGTATGAAATAATACAGCGCATGCAATCACTCCGTCTTTGTCTTGCCCAAATAAATTCTATGAAACGTATGTCGTGCTTGCATCGCACTGAAAACACATGCATTCGCTTATGCTATCCTTGTTATACAAGTTGATACTATTTCTTATTCGGATATAGACATAATTCTTTGATAGAATTATATAGTAGTGACGCAGGGATCATCTTTCTTGAATCCGAGTGTAGGTACATGTTTATGTGTGTGTATTTGAAGATGCATATTAACTTTTAACTACGACAATCTGTATATGCTGCATGACATGGAAAGTGCAACACCAAGAATGGGTGCGAATTTTTTGACCAAACTTGGTAGAAACGTATAACTAGTCAAAAGCAATAATTGATTAAAATTTTGTTGCGATAGATCAAGTGGTCATGACACATCTGACACTTCATTCAGTTTTCGCTGACATTAATGTGTGGTGTATTAATTGTTTGTTTGAAATTAATTTCAACGGTTTTGTCTTATTATACCTTTGTTTAACGTGTTTAAAGAGTTTTATTATGCCTTGAGTGCGGCAACGTGGAAATTATCGCCAATTAAGCGAATTCGACAGAGGTCGAATTGTTGGTTTGCGAGAAGGTGGTTTTTCATACAGGGAAATTGCAAATCGCCTTAACCGGAACCAATCCACCATTATGCGCTGTTATCAATCATGGACTAGGGAAGGTCAGGAAAGACGCCAAAGAGGCACCGGAGGCCGAAGAAGAACTAATGAGATACAGGACCGCCGCCTTCGCTTAATGGCACTAAGAGACAGGTTTTCCAGTACCAGATCAATTGCTGACGTGTGGTTAGGTAATATTGGTCGTCCTGTAACCCTTCCAACCGTTTATCGTCGAATTAGGGATTTCGGCTTACAATCTTATCGTCCACATCTTGTGTTACCACTTACGGCTCAACACCGACAGCAACGTTTGGAGTGGTGTAGATTGCGACTGCACTGGAACGTGGAGTGGCACAGGGTGGTATTCAGTGATGAATCTCGATTTTGTCTAGGGATGCATGATGGCCGTATGAGGGTCAGACGAAGACGTGGGGAACGTCGTGATATTCAGTTTTCCGTTGAAAGGCATGTGCATCGAGCAGTGGGTGTTATGGTATGGGGTGCTATAGCATATGGGAGTAGGTCTCAATTGGTGTTCATCCAAACCACCATGAACGCCCAGCGTTACATTGATGAGGTGGTAGAACCCCATATTCTACCATATCTTCAAACGCTCGAAGACCCACTTTTCCAGCAGGATAATGCCCCTCCCCACGTAGCGAGAATTTCTATAAATCGCTTGGAAGAGGCTCATGTCAATATCTTGCCATGGCCACCCAAATCCCCCGACCTCTCGCCAATAGAACATGTGTGGGACATTATGGGACGAAAACTTATGAATTTAGCCAATCCCCCGCAGACACTAATAGCTCTCCGGCATGAATTACAGGTTGCTTGGGACACCATACCCCAAGAGGATATCGACCACCTAGTCGAATCAATGCCACGAAGAGTGAGGGAGTGTGACACTAATAGGGGCGGTTCAACACATTATTAATAAAAATTATGTTAAATTGTGTTAGTCTTTTGTTTTTTTTCTTTGAAATTTTAATCAATTATTGCCTTTGACTAGTTATACGTTTCTACCAAGTTTGGTCAAAAAATGCGCACCCCTTCTTGGTGTTGCAGTTTCCATGTCATGCAGTATATATATATATATATATATATATATATATATATATATATATATATATATGTTTAAAAGTCAACGTCAGGTTTAATTAATTCTTAAATAGGTAGAGAAGGCATTCCTATTCTTTATTTTTTACTGCAGAATGATTTTATACATTTAAAATTCATATTAGATGCAATTTCAAGAGATTTTATTCATTTAAACACATTTTTGAAAAATATTGCAAATAACATAGATTGTAAGAGTTTTGAATATCTAAAATTCAAACAAATATCCTATATAAGCACATTTATAATTCCTTACTACTTATCAGGTAACCAAATAAGTTCATGCGGTTTTTGTATACAGCAGAGTGCCATGAATATTCTTTAAGTTGTTGATCGATAGCACTTGTCTGTTATCTGTCATCCACTTTAGTATCAATCCTTCTGTCATTTAATATATACACATTTCGTGACAATTATTTAATTATTAATTTGAATAGTTGAAAATGGAAACGAATAAAACTTTAATTCGAGGTTGTTTACTCTATGAGTACAAACTTGGTACTAAAGCTGCAGTGGCGGCGCGAAAAATATGTACCGCATTCGGAGATGATGTCGTAAGTGATCGAACAGCACAGAAGTGGCTCAAGAAATTTTCTTCGGGAGATTTCAACTTAACCGATGAAGCACGCTCTGGAAGACCGAAGATCATTAACAACGAGGATCTTCAACAGGTTGTGGAGGCAAATTCCAGTACAACGTGCCTAGAGCTTGCAGAAAGGTTCAATGTGAGTGACGAAACCATTCGTTTGCATCTTCATCAGCTAGGAAAGACGTGGAAGTTGAGCAAATGGGTTCCACATGAATTGTCAAATGATAAATTAAGTCGTCTTACCATTTGTTCGGCAAACATTTCACGCAACGATAATGAACCATTTCTTGATCGGTTGTTAACCTGCGACGAAAAATGGATATTATACTCAAATTCTAAGCGTTCGTATCATTGGTTGTCGCCTACTGATGCAATACCTCACACTCCCAAGGCTTCCTTGCACCCAAACAAGATTTTATTGTGTGTTTGGTGGACAGCAAATGGAATAGTCCATTATGAGTTTTTGGAAAAGGGCCAAACCATCACTGCGAACTTGTATTGTGAACAACTTCAGCGAGTACAAGCAGCACTCATCCAAAAACAGCCTTCTTTAATCAATCGAAAGAAAGTGATATTCTTACAAGATAACGCCAAACCGCATACTGCAAAAGTGACCCGGGAAAAAATTTGTGAACTTGGCTGGGAAATATTGCCACACCCTCCATATTCCCCTGACATTTCGCCAAGTGATTACCATCTTTTTTTGTCTCTTGACAACTGTATGAGACATAGGCAGTTTAAAACTCGAGTTAATGTAATAGACGCAGTCCGTCAATTTTTTGATTCAAAATCCGTAGAGTTCTACAATACCGGCATAAAAAAATTGGTGTCACGTTGGCAAAAGGTCATTGAGTGTGATGGTAATTACTTGTAGTATGCAAAATTTTAAAAAAATAGTTACAATTAATTATTGAACATAAAAATAAAATTTTATGAACATTGGGTGGGCTCGATTAACTCCGTCACTTTTCTAATGTTCATCTAGTAATAGAAAATGTCCTTTTACTGGGCGTACAGGTTAGCAGGTTGGCTAGTACATACTGTTTATCAAGTTTAAATAAGCCATAAATACTTTAATTTTTTTCCAAAAACCTAATATATCAAAATTTGGTGTAATATTTTCATGATGATTAATATATATCTCAAATTCATTCTCAATACTAAAACTGATGAATGCAGTTCGTTTATATGAGAATCGAACAATTCTGTTAAGGTAGATGTTGGTAATTTCGATGTTGAGGGTACTTCCTTTGTTCTTGTTCATTTAAAATATTATTTCATTGGCGGATATAAACATGTACCTGTTTTATGAATGTGATAGCATACTTTTCTTTCAAACTTCCACCTATATAAAATTTAAAATTTTTAGAATTTACGTTTTCATTGGGTTGTATTATTAAATAAGCAGATAGTTTTTTAAACCAGGGTAAAATTAAAACTACTGTGGAAATTTGATCAAAACTTAGTTCTAAGCTGGCTCTATTAAATGACTCTAGTAAATTAATTACATCTATAACAATATTACTTTTACTTCATTGTATGCCACTACTACCAAGAATCTTTTGAATTTTTCAATATTAGATCTATACATTGAATTTTCTAGAGTTCTTGTTTCTGTAATAATACTTATTTAATTGAATGGAAAACTAATAGTATGGATGTTAATGTAATTAATATTCCATTTAGAATGACTTGTTTAATAGATTTCTTTAATTTTGAACTTAAACCTACTTTTTTAAAAAACATATCCTCTTTGCAGTTTTGAATCATGACATAAACTAGATCATATGCAATACTGCTGCTGTCTATTTTAGACAATTATATATTATTAAGTTATATTATGTCCAGCTCAAGATATTCTACAGTAATTCTTTAATGCACTACAAAGGTTTGAGACATTATTGGTCACAAAACTTATATTATCCTGTTATTATAATGAACGACAATTATTATTAGTAGTAGGAGATTATTGGTGTTTTGCCTGCGCGAGGTGCAATATTAACGGTGTTAATGTTACACCTCAGTAATACACTGACTGTACACATTTTTTAAAATTTTTTCAGTTGGGAACTTTAATGGTGATTACATGACTGCCTATATAACTAAACCACTATATTTCATTCTACACTTAATATTTCCTTTTACAAATCAGATAAGGCACTTGTGAACATTTTTTTTACACACGAACTAATGAGTATATACTGTTTTTATGTGACGTGAAGTATTCATTCCCACATATAGGTATTTGTATTCTTGTCTTTTAACTTCTAACATTTTTTAAAAAGATGTCTTGAATATCAGAGTAATATAGAAGATAATATTTACAAATTATAATATTCAACATAATATAGGTAAATTTTTGCAAATAACCTTATTAGTTTACTCTCTAAAAAAAATTAGGTGTGGCCACCACACGACTTTCTTATACGTATGAGCGTTTTAAATTATAGAATTTTAAGATTTTTTTTATACAAAAATTATTCAAAATCCTATTCTAAGTACTTCTATCCTCTTAATAAATCTCTATAGAATGTATACTTTGCAAAATATTATCCAAAAAATGAGGTGTGGCCACCACACGACTTTCTTATACGTATGAAACTGTTACTTCCGGTCCGAATTTTGAAATTTCATATATACAAAAAATATTGCAAATTCAGTTTTAAATACTTTTGTACTCTGGATAAATATATAAAAATGCATAACTTACGACATATTTGCAAAAAATCGCTATTCAATAAGAGTAAAGGTGGTACTTCCGGTCTGAATTTTGAAATTTCTTTTATACAAAAGATATTGAAAATTATGTTTTAAATACTTTTATACCCGTGACGTACTTGTCTAAAAAGCATGACTTGCGAAATATTCGCAAAAAACTGATTTTCGATAAGAGTAAAGGAATTTCGAAAAACTTTTTAAATAAAATTGTTCTCAATTTTAATTTTAAGTACATATGAATTCTTTATAAATTTGTATAAACTTAGTATTTGACGAAATATTGGCAAAATTCGATTTTTTCACTGAAGTAAACTGCTACTTCCGGTCTACCGATTTTACTCAAAAACTAATCAGATCTCAAGAGGGAGATTATACACGTAAATACAAAATTTGGAATTGATATCTCCAGCGGGTTGACCGCTATCGTGGTCACACACACACAGACAGACAGACAGACACACACACAGACATTTTTTAAAAACCACTTTTTTGGTATCAGGGGACCTCAAAACGTGGACATCTGCAAAAATCTCGAGGTCGAAAATTTTCATCATCACAATACTTCCTTATACTACGTATAAGAAAGTAAAAAATGAGGTGTGGCCACCACACGACTTTCTTATACGTATGAACGTTTCAAACTATACAATCTTAAGAATTTTTTTATACAAAACTTATTCAAAATCCTATTCTAAGTACTTTCATTTTCTTAATAAATCGCTATAGAATGCGTACTTTGTAAGATATTCGATAAAAAGTGCTACTCGCTAAAGTAAAAGTGCTACTTCCGGTCCGAATTTTGAAATTTCATGTATACAAAAAATATTGCAAATCCAAATACTTTGTACTCTTAATAAATATATATAGAATGCATAATTTACGACATATTTGGAAAAAATCGCTATTCGGTAAGAGTAAAAGTGTTACTTCCGGTCCGAATTTTGAAATTTTTTTTATACAAAAGATATTGAAAACTATGTTTTAAATACTTTTATATCCGTAACGTACCTGTCTAAAAAGCTTGACTTGCGAAATATTCGCAAAATACCGATTTTCGATAAGAGTAGAAGACCTACTTCCGGTAGGAATTTCGAAAAACTTCTTAAATAAAATTGTTCTCACTTTTAATTTTAAGTACATATGAATTCTTTATAAATTTGTTTAAACTTAGTATTTGACGAAATATTGGCAAAATTCGATTTTTTCACTGAAGTAAACTGCTACTTCCGGTCTACCGATTTTACTGAAAAACTAATCAGATCTCAAGAGGGAGATTATACTAGTAAATACAAAATTTGGAATTGATATCTACAACCGCTATCGTGGTCACACACACGTATAAGAAAGTAAAAATATACCATTAAAAATAAAAAGTAAGCTATAAAAAAATAAAACAATAACTCTCATTGTGTTAAAACGACGAGTTAAAATAATAAATATTATTGTCAGTTTTTCATTGATTTCGTTTACTTTCTTGTGTTTTTTTTAATGAGATACAGTTAGCAAATGAAGAGGCTTTCGATATGATTGGCGTCTATTTCTAATGCATGCGAAATGCAACAGTTGCTTCCAGAGTGTATGCTATGCAGTTCTGTGGAAGACGACATTATGCGAGCAGTGTTTTTCGTAGGTTAGCGGAAAGGCTTAGGACCACCGGAAGAGTAATCTTCCGGTGTATAGCAGGCAATCTACTGGCCTAACCGAAGAAAATGCTATAAAAGTATTAGCATATATTGAATTTAATCCACATTTGGGGACCAGAACCATAAGTAGAGGGTTGGGCATTTGTAGAGCAACGGTCGAAAATATATTAAAAGATCACAAGTAAGCATTGATAGTTTTAAGTTAAAAATAAAATAAAATTTATTTCGAGAATTTTTGTAAGGCCTTTGCTTTATCTGTTACAGTTTGTTTTAATATTTTTAAGCATTAAGCACAACGGTTGTTTTTAAAGTCCCGTACTCTCTTCCCTTAATTTTAACTCATACAATCATCTGCCTATTTATTGTCTGTTTACCGGTCACGGCCATTTTTATCTGATACCGTTTTACATAGACCACAGTAATATTTTATAATAGTAAGTTACCTAAAACAATGTCTGACAAGTTTGGATAAAATTGATCTCACTGTTTCGTTCACGCTTGCCATATTATTTTCGAGGATGTATCGTTCTTCATCAATCCTTAACGGCTGAAGATTTCGATCGCCGGATTGACTATTGTCAATGGCTATTAAACATGGTAGCGGACATCCCCGAAATACCTTTTCGTATCCTATGGACGGATGAGGCAACATTTAATAGCAATGGTGGTGTGAACTTGCACAATATGCACTATTGGTCCAGGACAAATTCGCGTTGGATGCAGGAAGTTCAGCATCAAGGCCGCTGTTCGGTAAACGTGTGGTGCGGTATTCTAGGAGATAAAATTATTGGACCCGTTTTCTTTAACCGATATCTCACTAGAGAGGTTTATTTAAATTTTTTAATGAATGAGCTGCTCCTTCTATTAGAAGATGTCCCTCTGGACGTTCGTCGTGATATGTTTTGTGAGTACGATCGGTGCCCGGCGCATTTTGCGGCAAACGTCCGGGATTTCGTAGATCAGACATATCTTGGCAGGTGGATTGGACGGGGTAGTATATTTCCCTGGCCCGCCAGGTCACAGGCATCAACGTCCTAGATTTTTACTTATGGGGGAGAGTTACGGACATTGTTTTTGAAAACCGGCCTACAACAAGACAAAATATGATGGAGAAAATTATAGCAACAGTACGAAACATATCGGAGGCGGAAATCGAAACTTCTGTTTTATCCAGGCGGCAAATGTTGCAGGCTTGCATTAACAATGATGGGCGGCATTTTGAACAATTAAGCCATCATTAAAAATGTTACAAACCAATCTTTATAGTTATGTAATTGTAGTTTAATGCTTAATATCAGTTTTATTTCGATAGTAAATCATAGTATATGAAAATTTTAAATATGGTTTCTTAAACAGGAACTAACGAAATGGTATACATTTTTTTTATTTAATAGATTTATATAATTTGCATCGGTATTACAGAAACGCATTTTAAACTTTTTCCGCTTTTGTGAAAATTTATTATTTGGTTGGCGTGGTAGAATTTTACTGAAGAAGACAAACAAAAAATAGAATTTATTATATAGATCGAACAAAAAAAGACAATTAAAACAAGAGAATTCATGCATTTTCATCTATCTTTGTCAATATCTCCTGTTCTAAAAAACATTTTGGTTTTTTTACCAAAATGTAGAGGCTTTAATTCTTTATTAGCTCATGTAAAAAGAAACATATTATTGTATTTAACTTTTGTGAAAAGAAGCCTAATATTTGCTTACATTTCAGTTAACGCCATCTACCGGTCACGGCAAAAGTCCGAAATACAAAAACACAAATTCAGATTGTAAGGCAAATAACGCTCTTTTAAACGAGACCAAACTTGTTCAAATCGGTTAGGCCAGACGGGAGTAATCCTAGTTAATTTAAAGAAACATTTGAACTGCCTCCACCACTTTATTTCACTAGATAGTAAAAAAATATGCAAACTAAAAGCATTAAGGAATGTGTAAAGAATAAAATTTAAAAATTTTCAATAATTCTCAATTTGTAAAAATATGAAGAAATTCTAAATTTTGACATTGATCCTGACTGTTACGCCCCCTTGCAGACATTTTTCAGACTCCAAAACAAATTCCAGCATTTTCTGTTGGGCACTTTTACTTGAATTTTTTTTACCCGGAGCAATATGACTACTGGTTTCTGAGATATAGCCGGCGGCCATTCTTAGTTGGCCACCTGGTACAGGAATTACGTGATACTAATGAATATTTATTTTAAATAATGTTGCAATAAAAATATTCTTATTTCTATTCAATAGCACATTATATACTTTAAAAACTCACTACTTTTGTTAACATTTTTATAAATCTGCATAATTTATTATTTTGAACAATTACATTATCTCGTAATTTATATAAGAGTATATTGTACTAGTGGAGGAAATTACTCTTTGGAATGTCAAAATATACTTACCTACGTAACTTTTAGGCACTAAAATATGCTTTCTACATATTCGTGCAGGGCTGAATCAAAGAAAGATGAAATTTCATTCTAGTGTTCAGCTTCTGTAAGTCGATTCGGGCACACAAGAAAGAGATACTTCAAATTCTAATAAATATATTATTTATATAAGCAATTTAACAAGTATTTAAGCTGTAGCTAATTCGTGTTTGTAATTATTTTAAGCTGCCATGCAAATGCCCCTGTAATTGACTTACACCTCATGCTGATGGAGATATTAAAGAATAGATTATTATTATATTATATACGTCCTAAATGTAAATAATGCATTTGATTTGGTTACAAATATCAAAAATGAGGAAATACTTACCTTCAAATATAATTCATTAAAGTTAAGCAAGTGTTGCTGATCCCTAAATTTACGGAAATGACTAGTTGTTATATCAAGGGCATCACATTACACTTAAAGAGAGTGATTATTAAAAGCAGACATTCTTAAATTAGAAATATATGATTTATATGGCAATAAAAAAACCATTTCTTAAAATACTTTAGATGATGCATTTCTTAAACATTAAAAAATTATTCAAAACTTTTATAATTCACTCATGAGTTTAGAATCACTTTATGCGCAAATTTAGTGCCTGTTGAAAATCATGTTAGATATTAAGGAAACTTATTTTTATTTGTATCTATATACAGTTACATATAAGTAATCAAAATAAATACTTATTTACATTTGCTATTACTAATTAGAATCAATTTAAATATGTATTTAATTTATAGCAGTGGTAATAAGTGTAAAATAACAAATATTTAGCAGCTTCATTTCAAATTAAATCTTCATTAATTACTAAATTATTTGTCTTGTACTTACTGTAATAGGTATCAAAATATATGTAATGATGCTGATATAAATCTATTACACATCTTTTTTTACATCTGATTCAGTTGAAACATTTTCATCCTCAATATTTGATTTGCTGTTGCTACTACATGGTACATTTTTATAATTTTTGAATAATTTGCCTCCAGCATAACCAGCAATACCACATCCTAATGCAGCTAATCCTCCAACTTTAAATCCAGCCAATAAACCAATAGGGCCTCCCACTAACCCTCCGAGAACTGCTCCTGATATGGGGTAGGTTGCAGATTTCAGTCTACAAGCAAATATCTGTTTATATACTATAATTACATGATTAAAAATAACTGACTTATGTGCCTTAATTAGATGGAATAAACCTTGATTCACGTTACCCTCTGTTGTTTGAATATTAGACTCAACTGTATTTACAGCATCTTTTTGTGTATATACCATTGTGTTCAAATCTGCATATATACCATGTAAACTGTTAATGTCTTTATTCAAAGATTCTATTTTGTGATAAGTATTTGCAACCTCTTCCAGCTTCAATTCATTTAAATTTGCACTCATTTGTATTTGATCAACCTCATTAAATGGATTTTCATTTTCAATGTTTTCGTTAATTTCATTCTGTGATTCTAGATATTGAATTGCTGACTTCTCTAAAGCTGTAAAATAATTAGTAATATTGTATATATATGAAAAACTCATTTACTTACATGTATAATCATTTATTAAGGAGGATATACTTTTTCTAAGGGAGAAAGTTTTAGAATCAAATTTATCTAAATCTTCATCATATACTCTGGTTCTTAGAGAATCTAGTTCATACAATAAGTCTTTCAATTGCTTAACAATACGAATTTTATTTTTTATTTCATAACTTAGTTGTTCACAGTTTTTGTTTGACATACACTGAAATAATGTGTTACATTATTGGTTTGAAATAGATGAATAAATATTTTGTACCTTTTCAATAATATCCTTTTGTTGTTGATGTAATTGTACATGGTATGGTAAAGCTTCAGAATTAAACTTGTCTAATGCTATTTCTACTAATTTAAAATGATCTTTATTACAAGAATTTGGAGATGTCATTTTTATTTACAAGTTCATTGTTTTGATTTGTACTTGTGTTTAGAAGGTTATAAAGTTTTTATTTTAATATTAGAGAATGACCAGAGTACCACATAGATGTCACTAGTATTAATTAAAATATAGAACGCTACAGAAAAAATCAGTGTAATTATTTACTATTTACTTTCATAACATAGAGGGTGCAATACGTCCAGATCAGGGAGGGAACTGTTAAATTGGGTTTGCGTAGACATAGTTTTACTTCTGCCTATAGTTGGTAGGTGGCACATGTTAAAATCTGTTGACGCAATTTTAGGATTAGATACGATACTCAGGGCTTAGCTTCGCTGAGCTTCGTGGTATAGCTTTTTAAATATTCTTGTTGACTGTTTTTGAAATTATTAATCACAATTATAAAATACATATTAACTTATTTCTTAAAATTGTATGTACGGTCGCGGTTACATAAAAGCGACCACTAATTTGACATTTTGTGTTATTTTCATAAATTTTGGTAAATCAGTCTTTTAAAATGTTATACTGTGTGTCCAAAAAGTCTGGAAACACCCAAATAAAATCGAAACGGATGATTTTGGAGAAAAATGCAAAAACAGGTCAATTAGTATTTTCAAAAAACTACTGGCTGATGGTATCTGTTTGGAATTTTTGATGACCTTGAAAAAGTTATGATGTCATCAAAAAAAATTTAAATGGCAACGTCGCATTTTTAATTTTATTTTTGATAGACCTTTTAATTGTCTAAACGACTGTAAAAAAATTTTTCATTTTACTTAAGAAAATGACCGAGAAAAATTTAATTACTTCTTCGAAAATGGAAAAGTTTGTCTTTAAAAAAAAACATAGTTGGCTTAAAAGTCGATTATTTTTCAAAAACATTTTGTTTTATTTGTGACATTCTGTCAAATACGAATTGTGCGTAAGTTAAAAAAATATGAAAATTTGGAAGACTTGCGTCAACGGATTGAGATTGAAGTACGAAGGATCACTCCTGAAATGATAGAAAACGTTCAAAATGAATTTTATTATCGTTTAGGGTATTGCCAAGATGCCCAAGGACAACATTTTGAACATTTATTGTAAGAGTTTTTGCTGATTTCTACGATTAAAATTTTCTTTGTTTTCTATAATGATTTTTTTTTTCAAAATTTTTCTTAAGTGGAATGAAAAATTTTTTGACTGTCGTTTAGACAATTAAAAGGTCTATCAAAAATAAAATTAAAAATGCGACGTTGCCGTTTAAATTTTTTTTATGACATCATAACTTTTTCAAGGTCATCAAAAATTCCAAACAGATACCATCAGTCAGTAGTTTTTTGAAAATACTAATTTTATTTGGGTGTTCCAGACTTTTTGGACACACAGTATATGTTGTCAGCAATGACAGCAAAAATTAAGTAATTTGATATACAGGATGTCCAGAAACTCTCCTGACAAACGAAGACCGGAGATTCTTCAGATAATTTTAAGACAATTTAATCCAATTCACCCTAGTCCGAAAATGCTTCCTAAGGTCATAGGCGTCCGTTTTGGGTTATTTTAACGCATAACTTTTTTGTCTTTAACTTTTAAGCATTTGTGACACTAGATTATTAAATTTTCAGGTATTCTAGTACTAAAAGATACTCTTACTTTAAGTCGGTAGGATACACCGTTTTCTAGAAAAATCGATTTGAAAATTTTTCGTTATTTCGTCATTAAAATTCAATTTATTATTTTTTGCACTAGTTCGCTCTGAACTGCCAACAGAAATAAAACCTACGTTTTTAATTGTCAAATTGTTGTCAGTTCGCGAAGTTGAAATGACGAAAGGAGATAAGTTTTGCATTAACCGGGATATGTATGTCTTTAATTTTATTTACTAGGTTTAATAAGTTTTTAATGTGGTATTTCGCTTTAAAAACTCATTAGACCTAGTAAATAAAATTAAAGACATACCTACATATCCCGGTTAATGCAAAACTTATCTCCTGTGATGTCACAAATCTATTCCCGAGTATACCTGTAATAGAAACTATTAACATTGTTAAAAATCACCTCTTGACACACAACAAAAATCCGATAATATTGTCGGAAATAACAGAATCACTTAACACATGTCTATCACAAAACTATTTCTCGTTCAACAATAAATTATATACCACTACAGAAGGTTTAGCTATGGGAAATTCTTTAAGTCTCATTTTAGCAGAATTTTTCATGGATCATATAGAAAAACTAATTCATAAACACACCTAAAATTTCATATACTGGTACAGATATGTAGACGACATAATAGCGTGTTTTACAGGCACAAATAGGCAACTTGAAAGCTTTTTTAACGTAATAAATAACATCCACCCCAATATCAAATTCACGGTGGAAATTGAAACAAATAATTCTATTAATTTCCTAGACTTGACTATAACAAGATTTAATAAAACACATGATTTTGCGATTTATCATAAACCCATTGCACACACACGGATTCTATAATAAATAACGAATCAAACCACCCTACACAACACAAACTAGCAGCATTTTATAGCATGATACATAGACTAATAACTATACCCCTCAATACGAATAATTTCGATACCGAATTGAATTTAATTAAACAGATAGCGGTGAATAACAAATTTGACCCAATGATAGTAGATAATATATTAAGGAGGAAACAATTCAAACAAGCTGTGAACTCTACTTTCCCCACACAAAACAAAGAACAAAAAATATACAAATCGCTGACTTATTTAGGCCCGTTTTCAAAGAGGATCAGTACAATGTTAAATAGGAAACTAAACATAAATATTTCATTTAAAACTAATAACACCATAGGTAATATCATAAAAAACAATAAAGGAAGAACGGAAAAAGGTGAAAAATCGGGAGTCTATGAGTTAAACTGTGGAAGTTGCCAAAAATTCTATATAGGCCAAACAGACCGATCTTTTAACACTCGAATTAAAGAACATATGAGGTCCTTTCAAAATGAAAAAACCGACTCTCATTATGCTAAACATTTGCTAGAAAGTGGACACGATTTCAACGATAACTTTAAAATATTACATACACAGAATAAAAGTGTCCTTTTAAATAATTTAGAAGTTTTAGAAATCAATAAATTCACAAACACGAACCTATTATTAAATAACCAATTAGAAATATCTATATTAAATTTATTTAAGAACCCACCCCCACCAATGTCAACAAATATATAAATTCAAATAGCTCCTAAGTTTAGTTAGTATTATTTACTTGATAAAGCCACAGTGTGTGCGAAACCAGTCGTATTTTTGTTAATACAATTTTTGGAAATTTGAAACACCTTGTTTTATTTCTTCAAGTGTTTTTGTGCATTTTATTAAATACCATTAATATTGCCAAACCAGCAATATCGGCCGATTCATCAATTTGAAACGAAAATTTAGTGGATTTTGTACGAGAAATTAAAGTAACTTTCATATTCTCTGCTAAGTCCCCGACTCATTGCGAGATTGTGTCATTTGACAGAGGAGGTGTCTTTGACTTTTGCAGCCTTTCTGCCAAACATGCATTCGCTAATGTTTTTTTACAGAAGGCTTGATAAGGTTTTCAGTACCAGTATGGGCCTTGCCAGCTTGAATAATTCGGTAACTGACTAAGTACGATGCCATTAAAGCCTATTTGTTAGCAGTTTTGAATAATACGATATACATCTTTGGACTTTCCTGAATCCAATATACTGCCTTCTTAAGAAATAAGTTGGTTTATTCATGTATTCTGGATAGACCCCTCCCTCCCCTGAAAATGAAGACACATTTTTGCTGGGAACATTGAACTGTTCTGCAAGATTTTGCCACAAATTATACACTGAAGTTTATTATCAGTGGTCTCAGTGAACCTATATCCAAATAAGAATCACTATATGTAATTTCGTTTTAATTTTTTATTTTTAATTATGGACCTCTTCCCCTCTTCCTCACTGCAATTAGAAAGTAATATGAAGATTAACTTTATATAACAGCAGCAAAAATTTAGTGAAAAGTTTAAATAAAGTATTGCATTTAAAAGATTATTAGTTTTGTTTTAACAGAAAATAGTGTGAAATTTAAAAAAACTTTCTTGGTTTCTGGGTTGAAACCCCATCAATATGTCTGCTGCTACTGCCTAGTAGCGGCAGTAGAAGCGGAAACGATTTCAACCCAGAAACCAAGAAGGTATCAACGGCAACCGTGGAAGCCTACGAATTAGACTAAAAAAATTCTTTAATGCAAAATCTAATACGTGAATAGTAAAATTTTATTTTTAGGTATGTAATTTTTCCCGATTTTAAAATATGGTAGAGGAAAATCGCCTAATATGGGGTCCTTTTTTTCAAACCTTAGTAATTCCAAAAGTTTTAGTAATTAATACTTAAAATTTAAACTACAGATTCATTGTTATGCTAGCTTTCGATGTGTAATCAGTCATTCCTCTTTTTTTGTAATTACGGACAAAAATGATACCAAAAAAAAAATGTGCGTACCCCAAATTAGATTACAATAGGGCCATAATATGGGGCAGGCAAAAAACATTCTAAATCAAACTAAAAAATTGAAAAAATATAAATGTTGTTGCTTTATTCAAAAAATTATCACAAATGCATACATATCTGTATCTATACATGCATGTCAAATATGTTTTTGTTATAAAATATGGGAACTTAAAGTCAGAATTTCCTGTTTATAATAAACATAAATTTATAATCGTGATTTTTATTTGCATAAGTCACAAATGTAACGTTTGCCTTTTTCTCCTGCACACTCACTATGCGCCCATTTTAAACAGACAGAGCATCTAAGCCACAGTTCTCCACACATATCTTCCGAAAATGGTTGGTTACAGAACAAACATTCTGCATCTTCATCTTCATTTGGTGAATCGTCACTTTCTTGCAAAAAGATTTCTGCAGATGAATCTGACAAGGATGAAGACATTTGTCTCTTTTTGCCTCGGGTTACTAGTTTCCTTTTCGATGTTGGTTTTTCTTGTCCTTCCTTATTTTTATCCTTACTAAAGAAGACTTGTCGTTTAACCTTTGATGTAGATGGAGAATTTTTCTTATTGAGACTTTCTTCTAACTCTTTTTTGTATGGGGTACTCGTGATAATAGTTGCTTTACCAGCGTTTGATCGCTTTTTGATAACTATTTTCTCTGCTAAACTTGGGACCGGTAATAAATCAGCAGGCGCCACATGAAAAAGATTGTCTTATGGTTCCATTGCTTCTTCTTCTTCAATTGATTCCATATCTGGGATCTCGTGATTTAATTCTGCTACTGACACAGGATTATCTTCCTTAGATAGTTGCTCAGCTACAAACTCATGCTCTTTAAAAACGTGCCTGTTAACAGGAAACAGACCTGTTTTCCGAAAGCCATGTATGGCAGTACCTAATGTGGCAGCCTTTAAATAGGCTCTACCAAAAAGTTCTCCAACCTGATAGACTGTTACAACACGCCCTGGATTCTGCCTAAGCCAATCTCTTATTTCCTGAGCATAATATGTTTTAAAAGGAGACATGAATGAGACATCCAAGGGCTGCATTTTATTTGTACTATGAGGAGGGAAACAAACAATATACACATGGTTGTTTCTTGCTAGATTAATGAGTTCAAGGTTTCTTGTGTGCGAATAATGACCGTCCAGCAGCAAAACAACTGGGTCGTTTTCAGTAGGTTTAGTATGACGAACAAAATGTTCAAACCATTGAACAAAGCTGCTGTATCCATCCAGATTTATGGCATGCTGAAACAGCTCCTGGAGGCATTCCATTCATTAGCTCGGCCTTCATATTTTTTCTAGGAAAAACAATTAGTGGAGGGATATACTGACCGGTAGCCCCAAAACACATGACAACAGTCATTAAGGCCCCACGTTCTGCAGATGTTAAAGCAGCGACTTGCTTTTTCCCTTTTAAGGCAATAACTTTCTGTTGTTTATGTTGTACAATGGTTATACCCGTTTCATCACAATTGAAAATGCGTGATGGGTTGTTATTAACTTTTTCCAAAACATTCTCGTATAAATTAAAGAAATTTTCAACATTTTCTTTAGTGAAAGATTTCACACGAGCGTAGGATATTCCTTGCGGTTTTCTAAAGGAAAGGATTGGATGGCGGTTAATAAAGCTCTTTAGCCACCGAGAACCTGCACATTGCTTGTGATTGTTAAAAGGGTTTTTTATATTGTTTTGCTCGCAAAGTTCAAACGCCAGGCGACAAATGTCTTTCTGAGTGACTCCAAAAAAGTTTCTTTCCAGTTCTAGACAGTGATTAACCAATTCTTCTTCCATTTGTGCTGAAAATACTGGCTTTCTTCCTAACCTCTCATTCACAATCTTCTCTGGCTCTTCTCCCCTTGCTACATATCTTTCTAGAGTTGTTTGTGGAACGTTGTATGTCTTGGCACTTTTTTTATAACCCATTCTTTTTTCTCTGCAAGCTTTAATAGCTTCTATCATATTTTCACGCGTCCACTGCTTTCTTTTACCCGACATCTGGAAGAATTATTTAATTTATTTGTGTTTTACCATTTGTGCCATAATATGGGGTACCCCAAAATAAGCACATCTATGTACCCCATAATAGGCAAAGATCAGCTCACAGATTTAGGTTAATATAAAAATAAATCGGATAAAGATTTTTTCACATCAGTATACACACATCATTACCTATTCCATCTACTTTTTAAACAACCAAAAACAGTAAATAATACTTACTTTTATCTCCTGTTTTAACCAATGCACACATACAGTTGCAAAAACTCAACCGCCGCCTAAATGAGTTATGTTTGGTCGGTACAATCATTTTAAGCGATAAATCTTTTACAGATGTCTGCAGACACCAAAACCTTATTAAAAGTTATCACATAATAGATGTCACTGCCATAGTTTAAAAAATATTGAGATACCCCATATTAGGCAGTATCCCCATATTAGGACACTTTCCTCGCTTTCCTCTAATGAATTTAACTATTTTGACAGAGTGCAGGACTAGGATTTTGAAAATGGACAGAACTTACTTTCTCGATTATGAAGTGTTTGTTTTAATCTGCAGCCATGACCTTTTTAAAGTTTAATAAGGTTCATTTAAAAAAAGAGAACCAAATATTCTAATATATTTGGGTTGCTGTGTCCCCAGAAACATCGAATAACACCAGAACGAGTACTTATGTACCTCTTAGATGTTGATGCTTTCACGTCCATTCCAATTGGCTTGGTAGAAGATTTGGTGCTCTTGAAGTGTCCCGTCTTCAGCCGGCTATCCATTGAAAGAAAATCGACGTTACTCTTCTTATCACTAATTAAGTATTTAAAGGATTAATGGCACACAAAGAGGTACTCTGGTCAGACTCACAAGTGCGTACCGTACAACATTTGCTGACGCCCTGCAGGTATTCACAGGAAAGCTGTCCATGGATCTGAAGGTGATGCGAAGAGCTGCATTATACTGGTGGAGGAAGAAGCTGAACAGATTGGGGCTTGTTGGGTCATAGACCTCGTAACAAAGGACATATAAATAAGCTTATTGTTGACATGTGGCAACAGCGGTAATATCAATCAACCGAGGTAAGACAAACATTTGCTCTCCTCCCAAATATAGAAGAACGTCTACAGTTGGTGCAGTTTATCTCATCCAAGGAACTTATATATTCTTTAACTGGACATAGGCCCTATGCACAATATTGTATGGAGAGAGAACTAGCACGATTCAATTAGTGTACATGTGGAGACAAAGGCTCGCCAAAATACGTGCTGTTACACTGCCCGCTACTGGATGGCGTCGCTGACGATGATAGACGGATGATTGATAATTTGAACTTCATATTAAAGTACTGCGTGCTCCGGTAATCTGATCATAGGTTTTGTTTACTTCATAAGTAGTTTTTAAGTTTTAGATTTTAGCTGGTTAGGGCTCTTTTACTAGTAATTTTGTTAATTTCCCTTTGCTAATAATTGATTATACGAGGGACAATCTACAATTATTGAGAAAAGAAAGATTGATACAAGTTTTTAGAATTTTTATTTTAAATATGTTCAAAGTAATTGCCATTTACAATAATGCACTTAACCATTCTCTCCTTCCATAGTTTAAAAGCGTTCAACCAGCTGTCTTTAGGAATACTATCAAAAAACACTTAACGGCGATGTCAATCTCTTCTTCTGACTGAAACCTTTTTCCTCTCAAATGTTTTTTGAGCTCACAAAATAGCCAGAAGTCACACATTGCCAAATCCGGTGAGTAAGGAGGATGTTCTATAATTTTGATTTTGTTATCTGCTAAATACTGAACAGTTGTTCCTGCTGTATGGGACGACGCGTTATCATGATGTAACATGATCCCCTTTCTGGACACTTTACTAAACACAGTAGGCAAACAATTTTCAACATACCATTTAGCGGTAACTGTCTTCAGATCTTCTAATTTAATTGCGGCCACCTAACCCGTACTTCTAAAAAATACTGCGTACATAACTTTTTTCATTGCTCGTTGTTTTTCACCATCGTAGGGGTTCTATCGTCTTCATGTATCCAGACTCGGCTTTCTTGGCGAGTGGGAACATCAAAAAACGGTATGTACGTTTCATCGTCAGTTACAATTTTAGAAATAATTTGATGGCCTCCAGCATTTAACACATCTAAAGCTTGTTGGCAAATTTTAACACGTTCTGCTTTTTGTAAATCTGTCAGATGATGGGGTACAAACCGAGATACAACCGTTTTCAAATGTAAAGGTTCGTGCAATATTGATCTCACTTGCTAGGATCCAATCTTCAGTTTGGACTGTATCATTGCATAGGTGATGCGGTTGTCCTCTTCCACCATCTTCTTCACCGCAGCAATGTTTTCGGGGTTAACAGCAGTTAAAGGAAGGCCAGATCCTTTTTTGTGTACCACCGACTTGCAAATCTCGCTCAAATTGTTTATACCATCTATAAACAGTAGCCAATGATGGTGCGAGATCCCCAAATGCCGATTTTAAACTTTCCTCACACTCATACGCGCTCAAGCCTTTCTTGAAATCCTAGTAAATCAATATCCGAAAGTTCTCTCGTGATAATTCCATTTTTCCGATAACAGAAGCTTATTCTATGGACTATTTCTCAGACACTATTACCAAATGTCATAAACTAAACTGCAATTGACAGTTAAAATAATGCACTATTTAATAAACAACAATTTGTTTTGCACGGTTAACTAGATTTTCAATTCTCAATAATTGTAGCTTATTACTTGTACTTTATGTTTCAATATAACAAAATAATAATTACAAAATGTAGTCAACAGGTTTTTACGTACTTACAAGGTAATAGGCTATACATGTAAAAATAAGTGAATAAATCAATAAGTACATATTTGGAGAAACCGCCCCAAGACAAAAAATTGCTATCAAAACGAAAATCTGAGAAGCTACAGAAAATTTGTTTTTAAACGTAATAAATGACATATAATGAACATTATAATTTGTCGGTTCTCGACTGAATGTTTACTAAAATGCAACTGATTTGAAAAGAGACTCATCCAGTGTTAAATGTAATAAAGAAATTACGATAATTCTGGAAAGGTGCCGAAGCTTGACATTTTCAGTTCCAATCAACAATCAACAGTTTGTGAAAAGCTGCTCTAGAAGATATGCTAAAAGAATCCAATAATTTGTGACATTCAAAAGAATATCAAAATGCCTTTCGTATTACTCATGTATATGTATATGTTTACTTATTTTTAGAAATATATTTTCGTGTTAACAAATTATATATTTTCTTATCTTGCTTTTGGCAACAGTTTTCTATTTTTTTCATGCCTTTGCGCCCTTTTTCCTTATTTTTAATTAACTGTACCATTTCCCCAACCACAAGCGCGCCTTTTATGCGCCAAGGTGGCTAGAGCACTGGTCTATAAATCTGAGATCGTAGATTCAGCTTATGTTCTTTAAAGTCAAATGTCTATAAACAAAAATAGCTTGCTAATATTTTTCGTCTTATAGGAGACATATTAAATTTTTGACAATTAGTTAGTAAAGTAATTTTCATGTTTTTTTTTATACCATCAAACATTATAAGTTAAGATAGAATTTTCAGAATTTTAGAAACATCACTTATACCTAATAATAATTCTATGTTGGTCTGTAGATTATGAATCATTTAAAGTACTTGTCTAAAAAAGTAAACATGTGCAAAACAGGTACAACTCGATTTTTATTAAAAGTACAGGCACTTATATAATTTTTTAATTGCTCTTCTTAAATTATGACTCTATAAAAGTGTTGTTAAAGAATATGATAACTCTTATCGATTGGATCCAATAACGTTCTTTTACGATAAACGGATTATGTTTTACACATCTATATAAGTAGAGCAAATGTGGCGTAGTTATTTTTAAAATACCATGAATTCCTTTATCTCAGTATTATTTCTAGTGTAAGTTGATTTACTATGAGATATGTTAAAAATAATGTAATACAATTTGTAGATTAATCTGCAAAGCGGCTGGGGATTATGAATTTCCTGAAGATTTTATGTTTGGTGTATCGACAGCTTCTTACCAAATAGAGGGTGCTTGGAACGAAGATGGTAAGTAGAAATATTTTCTGGCATTTCTATTACCCTTGTGGGACAGTTAGTTGGTTCGCGATCTACGCTTTAATTGTACCACAGCTGTACCAGCGTAGAATGATCGACACAATGTTAATGAAACTCAGCCAGGGGTATATTAATACTACTGCCAATTTGTAGATCTAGCTATTCGTTAGCTAGAGATGGACAATTAACATTAAACCTAATATAAACAGCTACTCATTAGGTAATTTTTCTAGGTGCAAAACGAGAGATTAACGTTAAATTATAATATGCGACAATCAATCTCAAATATATATAAATATAAAAGGAGGAATATATCGACCGTAATCAATTTAAAGTAATGTAAATTTGTTGGGTGTTCGGTCTGTTCTTTAATTAAACAATTTGTTCAAAAGCTCAATATTTCGTCATTTATTTATAACTTCATCGGGAGCTATTAAACTATAAATTACAATTAACAGAAAGTGCTGTCAAACTTACAACTATAAATTAAAATTGACAACGTAAGTCAAAAAACATAAAACAATTATTGGCAACTACTATTAAAAACATCATACAGGTAATAAATAAATAAAAAATATAAAGTCAATAAAAAGTAGATTCAAAAGTAAAGAACTCAAAACAAATACTAATTTGAAATATGCAAGATATTACAATAAATAATACTTAATTGGTTAACATCAGATTTAAAATTAATTGCAACAACATCTCTGTTAACGTGAACCATTTCTAAAAATATTCTTTTTTTATAGTGTGATTCAAAATATATATATGTAAATGCGTTTAAAAGGGATATGTTTGGGCTGATATTTCAGTGATGCAAAGGTATGGTAACCACTGGATTCTTGATAATTTTATGGTCGCATGCACTTTTTTCAACACAAAACGATACGTTCATAATAATGTGTGCCGGAAAACAGAAAATCATCGAATGTGCACTTTCCATGTCAGACTATTTTTTCAAAATCATGAGATCCGTTTATTGTTATATTATGAGATTAATAGAAAAATATAGCTACATTTGTTTGTTTACTTTCTGTAAATATATGATCACGGTGTATTTACTTCTAAATACAGAGAGATTTGGAAATATTGTCTATGCTGTGACAATGTTTTCTAAATTTATTGATCAGCAAGATATTTAGAAATCCAGTTTTGTTTTGTTAGAAATAGACCATCACTTATATGGGCATAGATTAAATATTATCTTTCTTACTCTATCGTATGCCGGATAATAATTATTAATCTATACTACTATATGTAAATAAGTTGTAAATAACAGTAAAACCGTAATCTGAAGCCCTATGTTAAAATGTCGACACCTAGAATATATTTATACAGGGTATACCACGACGAGATTTCATTAGAACAATATAGAAAACTAATAAGAGTTGAGTTTTGAAATTTCGCAAATATTAGTTTCGCCTTAAGCTCTTTCGATTTAAAATAGTTTTGAATGTTTGCTTCTTCCGGTTACACCGGATATGGATATCAACTTCCTTATTTTAAATGGAATACCCCATTTTTTATGATTGATTCGTATTTCCAACTTAATTTTAAGGATAGTTTGTCTAGTAAGCTTTACCTCTAAAGTTAGCCATTTTTGAAGTATTTCAATTTTTGTAAAAAAAGTGACAGCTTCAGACTATTACTTATAACAACATTCCCAATAATTGAATGCATGCACATATTTAAAATTTTATGTAATCATTTTGGAAAGTATACTGCTTCAAATGCGGTATTACAAACTTTTCAAAATACTACAGGGTGATCAGAAAACCATGTTAAACATTTCATCCAGAAAATATCAATATCTTGTTATTTTTTTAAATAGCAACCTACATTTATTTGAACTTTATTGGATTGCACGTTCAAAATTAGGGGCAGTATGTACAGAGATATCAACAATTCCTGTAGACCACGTGACTACCAAATTAGGCAACCCAATTAACAGCAGTTGGTAGTATTGAATGTTTTATGTAAAATATGGTTAAAAGCGTCAACAATGACAGCAGTATTTGTGAATAAAATGTACGCTACTGTCAAATACTAGCGATACGCGAATCTCATAAACGTATGAACACGAAAATCACCAGATTTTAGAAAATTACTGATCACGTGGTCTACAATCTTTCTCGATAGCACTGTATTTACTTCCCTATAACTAAACGTGTTAGTTTCAGAGTTGTTTTGGAAAATGTATCAATTCCTTTAAAGTTTTATTTTGTATAATCAGTTAGGCTATGGACACACTCATGTAAATAAATAAAAACAAAACAAGACATCATTTAATAATGTCATTGTTGTACACAATATCGAGAAGAAGTAGTCCTAATAATAGTTTCTAATAATCTTAAATAAAGTTTTCAAACACATCACCATCTCTTTCTAAACACTTTCTTACTCTTTTTAAAATATTCGTACGCGTGGCACGCTGAATCATGGTACCGTCTAGATTATTGAACGCGCCTCGCACTCTGGCCATCATATCTTCTTTGGTGGTAGGAGGGAGGTATACTGTATACTTTATCTTTAACATAGCCCCAAATAAAATAATCTAGGGGCGTTAAATCGGGTGATCGCGGTGGAAACCTATAAGGTCCTTTATTTCCGATCCACCTATCATAACATATGTTGTCTAATACTTCTCCAACAGCTCTCGTACTATGTGCTGGTGCACCATCCATTTGAAACCATACACTACGAGCTTCTTCTGCGGGCAGTGTATTTAAATTTAAATTTATGACGTTTCTTAAGATGTCTATAAACCGCTCACTATTTAAATTTTCTTGATAAAAATGCAAAGTAAATATTTTGTCATGTTTAATAGCACAAAATACATTAAAACTCCAAGACTCTTGGAAATGTCGTTGCCTAACAACTCGAGGATTATCTTCGGACCAAAAATGACTATTGTGTCGATTAGATATTCCATTTCTACAAAACTTTGCTTCATCTGTGCATATAAGATTTTTTGTGAAATCGTCGTCTTCTTGTGATTTTATTAAAAACCACTCACAATACTGGGCTCTTGTTACAAAATCAGCTTCATTAATATGTTGAACAGGTTGAAATTTGTAAGCGTGCCACTTCTTCTTTTCCAAAATTCGATGTATGCTCATTCTGGATGCACCTACTTCCGTTTCTGCATCCATTAGAGAATTACTAAGATGTGCTGAAAAGTAAGCAAGTGCTGTTACCTCCACATTTTCACTATCAACAACAGGTTTTCTTTGGGTTGTTTTGGGCAAGAATGATCCGAAGGAAATGCAATTTTTGAAAAGATTGCGTAAGATATTCTTTGTAGGTCTTGACCGATTTGGATATTTCTCTGCATAAACAGGACATGTCCTCTCGATTATTCTATTACATTCACCATATGTTATTATTAGATTTAAAAAATCTTGGTTATTAAATCCAGATCGCGACATTATTATTATTATTATTCAAGTATTCAGAAATGGAAGACAACTAAAACGCTGAATAACACTAGTAAATACGTACCTTACTGATGACAGGTAATATGATTGCAACTTGTTTTTATTTATTCACATGGATTTCCATAGCCTAATTGATTATACAAAATAAAACTTTATAGGAATTGATACATTTTTCCAAAATAACTCTGAAACTAAGACGTTTAGTTATAGGGAAGTAAATACATACTGACCCTAATTTTGAACGTGCAATCCAATGAAGTCAAAAAAAATGTAGGTTGCTATTTAAAAATAACAAGATATTGATATTTTCTGGATGAAATGTTCAACATGGTTTTCTGATCACCCTGTATTATTTTGAAAAGTTTATAATACCGCATTTGAAGCAGTATACTTTCCAATATGATTACCTAAAATTTTAAATATGTGCATGCATTCAATTATTGGGAATGTTGTTGTGAGTAATAATCTGCTGCTGTCAATTTATTTACAAAAATTGAAATACTTCAAAAATGGCTAACTTTAGAGGCAAAGTTTATCAGACAAACTACCCTTAAAATTAAGTTGGAAATACGAATCAATCATAAAAAATGGTGTATTCCATTTAAAATAAGGAAGTTGATATCCATTTCTTGTGTAACCGGAAGAAGCAAAAATTCACAACTATTTTAAATAGAAAGAGCTTAAGGCGAAACTAATATTTGCGAAATTTTAAAATTCAACTCATATTAGTTTTCTATATTGTTCTAATGAAATCTCGTCGTGGTATACCCTGTATATAGAGTATCTTATTTACCGGCACTCCTCAAAACATTATTTGAAGAAACCAACACATGTCCAATCTATTGGAATGTTTTTGTAGTATTGATAGCAAAAGAAGCATTACAACAATTGATTTCAGAGATAATAATTAATAATAATAGTTCATGCCTTAAAACACCCCAGTAGCTTTCGCTAGATACACGCTGCCTCGGCGGTCATAAGTCATTATTATGCCAGTCCCTACGGTGCGTTTTATTATATTATATTGATGCCTTTACAAATGCGCTGAGGAGTGTAAAACTACAAAAGAACCAGAACTCAAAAGGGAGGTATCGGGTCTTAGATTTGAGATCTCCAGATTATGAAGCAAGCGTGCGAGATACTGTGCCAATAAAATATATGATATAAACTATGACTTCACGTAATATAATTAATAATTTTGTATTACTTTTGTTTTTTATTTTCTCTAAATGTATACTTACAGAAAAACAGTTATTACAATTTCGGCTATAAAATGATTTTTTGTTTAACAAAGGCAAGGGAGAGAACATATGGGATTGGTTAACACACACCTATCCTGATTACACGTCGGATCAAAGTAATGGTGACGTAGCATGTAACGCATATCACAAAACCAAAGAAGACGTGCAGTTGTTGAAAGCTCTTAATATGAACTTGTATCGTTTCTCCATTTCATGGGCGAGAGTACTTCCGACTGGCCAAATCAATAATATCAACAACGAGGGCGTTCAATACTACAATGAACTTATCGATGAACTCCTGGAAAATGGTATCACTCCTCTGGTCACCATGTACCATTGGGATTTACCGATAGCATTGCATGAACTAGGAGGATGGCCAAATCCAGTTATGGCAGATATTTTTGAGCAATACGCTGGAAAATTGTTTGAATGGTATGGTGATAGGGTTAAATATTGGCTAACATTTAATGAACCGGGCCAAGTATGCCAATTTGGGTACTCACTAGGTGTACTTGCACCTGCGTATGCTCAAGAGGGTATCGGCGGTTATCTGTGCGCCCATACTTTGTTGCGAGCTCACGGAAAAGCTTACAGACTTTACGAAAAAAAATACAAAGCATCTCAAAACGGTAAGTAATTTTTAAATGTATAATTTTACATCCAAATTAGAGTAATACCTTACCCCAGACTGATTAATTTTTATATAACCCGTTCTTGCATCGCATATTGACAACCCGCCAGTAAGAAATACGTATATGCGAGTGATTGCAACGGTTATTGTTATGTCGAATTAGCAAAATTAATAAAAAGAAGTAGCAGTAAAAAATAAGTTGCTTAATTAGGGGTTTTCAATTTTGATAGTTAAAATTAAGGTTTGTGTCCCAGACCCCAAATTTTTTAATGATTTGACTAACCATTTGCATACATAATATGTAATACATCCATTTAGCATAAATTATTTATTTCAAAATTTTTGCGCACCCCTAATGATGGTTGGGGGGTGTGGGACTTAGAAGTCCCTTCAGAACAGAAAAAACACAAACATATGGATTTCAACCCTTTATTGGTCCATCTCATGGTAACTAACAAAACAATTTTTTTTTTCGTTTATACATAGATACAGGGTGTAGATAAAGTCTGGAACAAAATTAATATTTCTGTTATCTTCGGTTTGATGGAAAAACCCTGAAACAGGTCGATTTTGTTTTTATCCCGTGCACTGTATAACATCGTGAATTTAATTCTGTCGTCATCTGGTTGCGCGCGGGCGTGACGTCATTAGTTTTTTCAAATGGTAACCCGCCACATTTATTACCCCTTGTCGTTAGGTATCCCATTGTGCATGCAACGGTATAAAAAGTTTGGTACCTTACATAACAATTTTTGGGAGAAAAATGCTTTCGAATTTCAAAAAATTAAAATTTTATTTCTAATGAAAAACTAATCAAAAATTATTTTAAAAAATCAGATAAATTATAATCCGAGGTTTATCTTGGATTGTCGTCAAACAAGACACCAAAAAAATGTCAACGGAAGTGTTCAAATTGTCCGCCATTGGCCATTTGACACTGGCCGAGACGGACGTACACGCTTTCTACGACACGTCGTATTGTCTCTGCACCAATATTTCGCATTTCCTCGCGGATACGATGTTTCAGATCATCCAAGTTATTTGGCGTATTGGTGTACACCTTTGATTTCACATGACCCCATAGAAAAAAATCAAGTGGTGTGAGATCTGGCGAACGGGCAGGCCATTCAAGTGTTCCCCTTCGTCCGATCCATCTCCCGGGGAAAATTTCGTCGAGGTAACTCCGAACACGCCAGCCAAAATGTGGAGGTGCTCCATCTTGTTGAAACCAGATTTTGGGGTGAGGCTTGTCGGGGGTGTTTTCATCCGGAAATAATTCTACCAATGTTGGCACTAGCGTAAATCTTAGGAAATGTAAGTATGTTTCAGCGTTTAAATTTCTGTCCAGAAAGAAAGGCCCCACAATGCGATCTCCCACTATTCCCGCCCATACATTAACTTTTGTCCTCTCGAACCCATCGAGGATTTTCGCCCGACCAGTACCTACAATTGTGGCGATTCACTTCACCGTTCTTGAACGGTGAAGTGAATCGCCACTTGATTTTTTTCGACGAAGCAACTTTTACCTTGGTAAAAGTTGCTTCGTCACTAAAAACCACATTGTCGACAAATCCGGGATTCTCATCGCACCGTAGCATGATTTGTTCACAGAACTCGAATCGGCGGTCGAAGTCATCTTCATTCAGTTCCTGAACCCGATTGATTTTGTACGGATGAAGTTTTTCCTTCTTCAGCAATTTGGCAACTGTGGTAAAATCGACTGCATGATCCCTGGCAATGTTCCTTGTTGAAGTGTGGGGGTTGTCCTGAAGTTCCAAGAGAATATTGACCCTTCTATCTTCCTCAATTCTTGGTCGACCTTGACGAGCCCTATCTTTTACACTACCAGTTTCAGCAAATTTTGCGACAATTTTGCTCACCGTTGACCGCGAAATCGGTGCGCGGTTTGGATTTTCTGCATTGAAAAACTGACAGGCTTCTTCATGGCTACGTATTTTATCACCACAACCAACAATAATGAGAATTTGAATCCGCTCTTTCTCGCTCAAATTCGCCATTTTCGCAATGCACGTTCAACACTACCAATGGAGCAAGTATTGTGAATGGATAAGTTCAAACACCAAGTAATGAACTGTCAATATGACGTGTCGTAGAAAGCGTGTACGTCCGTCTCGGCCAGTGTCAAATGGCCAATGGCGGACATTTTGAACACTTCCGTTGACATTTTTTTGGTGTCTTGTTTGACGACAATCCAAGATAAACCTCGGATTATAATTTATCTGATTTTTTAAAATAATTTTTGATTAGTTTTTCATTAGAAATAAAATTTTAATTTTTTGAAATTCGAAAGCATTTTTCTCCCAAAAATTGTTATGTAAGGTACCAAAATTTTTATACCGTTGCATGCACAATGGAATACCTAACGACAAGGGGTAATAAATGTGGCGGGTTACCATTTGAAAAAACTAATGACGTCACGCCCGCGCGCAACCAGATGACGACAGAATTAAATTCACGATGTTATAAAGTGCACGGGATAAAAACAAAATCGACCTGTTTCAGGGTTTTTCCATCAAACCGAAGATAACAGAAATATTAATTTTGTTCCAGACTTTATCTACATCCTGTATATGCCACAATGACTACATTTTGAATATGGTCTTGATTCAATTGCTAAGGATGAGCATTGCTCACATCTTCCCCTTTTTTTGGTGAACGTTGGAAAATGGACTCTATTTCCCAACCTAACATCGTTGGAAACACTATAATTGTACTTTCTCCGTTTGGAAGCATTCTCTCCTGTTTGAGAGCCTCCAAAAGGGCTGGCTCGTGGACTTGAGGTAGCAGAGGTTGATTTTCGTTTGTTACAGAGAATGACTGAGTTACGGGTCATCAGACCTAAGCTGACACTGCGTCTAAATTCCAATAATGTAATTTTTTCATTTTCATCGGTGCGGAGTTTTTTGTATACAATGTAACTGTTTACAAAAGCAATGTCTAGGATGCCAAAAAATAGCCTATGCCACCATTTTTTCGAGCGTCTGTCTACACAATACGCTTCTCTCAAACGATCTGCATTGTCAACCCCTCCCATAAATTTGTTGTAATCTGGAACTATTGCAGGACAGTTGATTGATTTTCGAGTTCCATCTTTTTGCAATCGTGACACTTCGCTATGTTCTGTCCCATGGAAATTAGACAAAAAATGGACAATTCTGTTGTCACACCATTTGAAAAACGTCAAATCCAAACTAGATACTCTGTAATCTGTTTCTCCTCTCTGCATCCTTTTATCAGGAACCATATCCTTTGGCAATCCTGCTCTATCTCTTTGCACAGTTCCACAAGCTAGGGTTCTTTCATTTTTCAGCCTCTCAAGTACTTCTATAGACGTGAAATAATTGTCAAAATATAATTTTCTATTTTTATCCCAATAATTTTCTGATAGAGATAATACCACTTTTCCCCCTAATCCAAAGTCCTTGAATTTTTCATCTGCCACGTCGTCTTTTCCTTGATATACTTGAAACTTCTTGATATAGCCGTTTTGATCTGCAATGCACCACAATTTATAACCTCTCTTGATAGGTTTTTTGGGATTGTATTGTTTGAGACTTGATCGTCCTTTGAATATAATCATACTTTCATCTACTGAAAGTTCTCTAGTTCCATTGTTTAGCATGTCAAATCTTTCGTTCAGTGCTGTTACAAAAGGTCTTATTTTATATATTTTATCTTTGTTTCCTTCAGGAATTGTAGTGTTATCATTGATATGCAGGAAAGACAACATTTGCTGAAAACGGTTTCTTGTCATTGTGCGCTTTACTATTGGTACTCCCAAGTCTTCCTGAGAGGACCAGTAGTGTTTATAACTGGGTAGTTTGTGATAACCCATAAAGAAATTGATTCCGATAAAGGCCAGAAATTCATTTTCCTTGAGATTCAATATTTTTCCTCTTTGTGTGGCATATAAATTAGACTGATAGACAATGTCTTGTATTACAGTCTGGCCAAGAAATTTCAAAAAAAAATCGGTGCAGTTTTTACAGTCCTCAAATAGGTCCTCAACTGGATTCTCATCCAAACTATAGGGCTCTATAACTGTTGCCACTTCTTTTTTTTGCCACTTTCGGTCTATCCTATTGGTTTGAGCTTTTTTCTTTCCCGTCTTTTCACATTTTTTAGGGGTTTTTTCTTTTTTCTTATTGGAAGGCCCAGCAACCGATTCCGGCTCAAAGATATTTTCGGTTTCTACTTCATCGTCCACAGCAACAGAAAATTGATCTGCATCTCCATTTTCATCTTCGCTATTTTCTTCGTCAGTGATGACGTTATTGTCTGTTGGTAACTCTTCTAATTCCGCAACTGCAGCTTCAGCAGCTGCCAAAAGCTCTGCGTCAGAAAGAAAATGTGTTTGTCGCCACGACATTGATGTGTTTGGGAATATGGAATAACCTAAAAGGTAAAAATAAATCGTTTTGATGTGGGGTAGTGTCTCACAAAATTACCTTACTAAAATATTTTCGGGCCTGATCTTTCGGGTTTGACGGGACGTAAAAGTCCAAGATAAATAAATTCACTTGAATGAAATGCCTGGAAAACTAGCCGGGAATTGTTTTTACTTTGATGAAAAGGGCACTTTATTCCACTATTTTACATAAACACAACTAATTTTAATGTTAATAATAATAAATTAGCACTGCATAAAAATAGGTAACAAATTTGCGTTGCACCCACCATAACACTTCATAATCATTTAACACAATTTTTAGTTTCTTTCGGTATAATCAGTGTGAGGGCGCTGTCAACCATGAACAAAACTGTACTGGAACGTCCCTTCAGAACCTAAACTCTGTATCTTTAATACTTGAAAATATAATCTCACTAAAAGTTGGAGGGACTTCACAGTCCCGTCAGGACACAAAGGGTTAAACAAGTAATCACTATATCGAAGAAATAATTTTAGTGAGATGATTATCACATAGCTCTTTCAGGGTCAAATCCATATTTAAATTGGTCTCGATTTAAAAATATTTTTTAGAATAGTAACGAAGGTACTTAATTATATCTAAATATATTTCACCTATATTAAACGAATAATATAAATCAAATTATCATAATTTTAATATTCTACTACTTACTTTGTGTACTAGGGTCGGCAAACAAATTAGTGGCCATAGAGATGTGCTTTAAAGCCGATATATCACAATATGTAACAGAGAAGCAGTAAGGGCTTATCTGCTTTTTTTTTATCGGTTCTATTAAATGTACTTTACGAGTTGTGCTTAGATTTTTTTTGTGTACTTATTACATACTTATTAACAATAAGAACAATTATATACAACACCATATACAACATAAGATCTTTAAATTAATTTGATGGTTATATTGTTGTTGTTGAATTATGTACATATATTAATAGTTTTACAATGTTGACAACATTTGGCAACTTTTGAATGAAAATGTTGGCAACTCCAGTGACTCAACTGCGGCAACGCTGAGTTTAGTTGCAACGAATACAGCGTTCTAGAAGTGTGTACGCAACAATTTTCAAGACATCAGAAAGTGTAGTATTTTCTTTTTACATAATTAAATGAATTTTTAAAATAATGTCAAAGCCCTCTACCAGTATTAGTAAGAAACGATTAATTGAAGATGAACATCGCAATTTTCTGGAAGAATAGGAATTACAATATTTTTGTATTCAACCAAAAAATAAAATTTTATGTTTAATATGTAGACACTCTATTATAGTTTACAAAGAATGCAATAGAATACAATATTAAAAGGCACTACGATACAAATCATAAAGTAATCTACGACAAATATATTGTGAAACTTCGTGAAGATAATTGTTAGAATTAAAGTTGACACTTAAAAAACAACAACATATATTTGTTAAACCTATTGAGGATAACACAGCTGCTGTAAAAACTATTTATTTGTTATCACATTTAATTACAAGACGGTCGAAACCATTCAATGAAGGGGAATTTATTCACGAATGCATTATTAAAACAGCAGAAATTTTGTGTCCAGAATAACTAAAAAAATTAAAAAATATTAGCTTAACTCGAAACACCGTTGCAAGCAGAATTGATGATATAGCCGGCAATTTAAGGAAACAACTGATGTCAATAATACCAACATTTGAGTCCTATTCCATTGCAATTGACGAAAGTACAGATATGGAGGATACCGCTCAGCAGACTGTTTTTATTCGCGGATGTGATGTGAACTTAAAAGTATGTGAAGAGCTTCTGGAAATTATTCCTATGCGCGATACAACTACTGGAGCTGATATTTTTAATGCGCTTATGGAAGTTTTGATTAAATATAATTTATCGTTAAAAAAATAGTTTGTCTTGGAACTGATGGTGCTCCTGCCATGATTGGCGTTCTTAAAGGAGTTGTTGCAAAATTAAAAGAAAAATGCAAAGAACAAGGTAATGCTTATTTTCATTGTATCATTCATCGGCAAACATTGTGCTCCAAAGTTTTAAATATCGATCATGTATTAAAAAATGTCACTAAAATTGTATATTATATTCGTGCACGTGGCCTTAATCATCGGTAATTTATAAAATTTCTAGAAGACGTAGGAAGAGAATGCACCAATCTTATTACACAGAAATTGGATCGCTTTCCAGTTATAAAGTTTTAAAGCAATTCTTTGAATTGCTGTACGAAATTATCATTTTTTAGAATCGAAAAATTATAAATGTGGAATATTAAAAGATGATCAACGGATAAAGGACCTGGCTTTTTCAGTTGACATTACAAACCAACTTAGTCAACTTCATATTAAACTACAAGGCAAACAGCAAGTAGTTACTGTCTTATTTGACAATATTAACGTTTTGAAACAGAAATTAATGCTTTGGCAAAAACAAATTCAAAAAGAAAATTTATCCCATTTTGAATGTTGCCAGTCGCTATTACAAAAATCACCAGAATTGAAATTTTCAGAATATGCCAAATAAAAAAAATTATTAGAAAATGAATTCGAAAAAAGATTTTTGGATTTCAAGAAATGCGAAAATCAGTTTCACCTATTTACTTCTCCTTTATCAATTGATGTTGAAACTGTTGATGATAATTTACAACTGGAATTAATCGAAATTCAGTGTGCTTCCATATTGAAACAAAAATATATGGAAGTTGGAATACCAAATTTCTATAATTATTTATCAGTGGACCCCCAATGTGTTATGTGTAATTAGGCGCATATATGCATGTGTTTGAGATACACACATACATTAAGTGCCATTGGGCGTGGAGACTGTCGACAATGGCTTCAAGACTTAAAAAGCTGCTTAAGTCATTCTTGCGTGTTAAATGCAGTGAGAGTATCACATCGACATCTAACACCCAAAAGATGTCACAGAAAAAAGCGGTCTCCACGCCCACTGACGAGACCTCAAAGGTCGAAACACCGGTGTCTGTGCGTTTGATTGTCGGCAATGGCACTTAATGTATGTGTGTATCTCAAACACATGCATATATGCATATACGTTTTACGTATAAATGTGTATATGTAAGTCACAGTATTTATTTACTGCTTGATGTTAGTTTTAACATCCATGTGTTTACACTATTCATTTTCGTTTTGATATGTGACGCCACATAAGGCTCTATTACACGCGAGATACACTATTAACATACAGGCCTCTGTATAGCAGAACATGCCGTCAGAAGCCATCGCTTTTTTCTGTGTCATCTTTTGGGTGTTAGATGTCGCTGTGATACTCTCACTGCATTTAACACGCAAAAATGACATAAGCAGCTTTTTAAGTCTTGAAGCCATTGTCGACAGTCTCCACGCCCACTGACGAGACCTCAAAGGTCGAAACACCGGTGTCTGTGCGTTTGACTGTCGGCAATGGCACTTATTGTATGTGTGTATCTCAAACACATGCATATATGCATATACGTTTTACGTATAAATGTGTATATGTAAGTCACAACATTTATTTACTGCTTGATGTTAGTTTCAACATCCATGTGTTTACACTATTCATTTTCGTATTTTAGTTATGTTTGGTAGCACATATTTGTGCGAACAACTATTTTCAACTTTGAAAAATAATAAATCGGCGGAAAGATCGAGATTAACAAACCAGCACGTGCAATCCATTTTAAAAATAGCTACAGCTCAACAAATTCAACCAAATTTTGAAGGTTTGGATCATGATAAACGTTGCCAAGCTTTTTCAAAAACATTATATGATATATTTATGCAGTTTTATTTAACTAATGTTAGTTAGTGACGTAAGAGTCCTAAGGGGAATAACTTGCGCGTCGGATCATTTTTTGGTGAGAGCCAAAATAAGAATGCAATTTAGGAAAGTGAATAAGACCCAAGAGGAACAAGGCAGCAGGACAACACTCACAAACGCGGTGGATACAACCAAATATAATTTTGACAGTTTCAAAGATGAAAGCACTGTATTTCTATATCAGAGACGACTCGATAGCAAACTACTGAACCCGGAAGGGTGTACCTTTAACGAGCTCTACGAGAACGTTATAAGCAGTCTAATAGAAGCCACTCAAGAAGTTGTGGGAATCAAAAAGAAGAACAACAACAACAAGAAATATTGGTGGAACGAGGAAATAGAACAATTAGTCAAAGAAAAGAAGCAAAAATATCTGAAATGGCTGACGACGAAAGGTGAACAGGACTTTGAGGACTATAAAGAAACGAAAAGACAACTAAGAACGAGCATCTCTGTAGCAAAAAACGAGTCATGGGATAAGAAATGCGAAGAAATTAACAACTACATAGGAGGTAGGAAGTGCTCGGAGGTATGGAAATTTATATCAAATGTTAAAACCCCAGGAAGGAACAATGCTAACATCCGAATAATCAAACCGGAACAGTGGCTAGAACACTACAAAGGCCTACTACAAGAAGATAGACAAGATTATATAATAGACTCCCCAAGACAGATTGCAGTACAAGGGGAAGAAGTTGAGATATCGGAAGAAACAATAAAGAAGACTGTTAAGAATCTTAAGTCAGGCAAGGCCAGCGGCCCGGAAGGGATATACTCCGAAATGCTCAAATATGGAACAGAAAGGCTCTATAAAAGTCTCACAGTAATTATCAATAAATGCCTAAATGGACATCCTGTGCCGCAAGACTGGAAAACGGCATTTATATTATCCATTCATAAAAAAGGAAGTAAGCTGGACTGCAATAAGTATAGGGGCATATCAGTCACAAGTACACTAAGCAGACTATACGGTAGAATCCTCCGTGACCTGATTGAAGAAGATTACCAAGACAAAGAAGAAGAAGAGCAATGCGGTTTCAGAGCAGGAAGATCATGTACGGTGTTACGTTGTAAATTTACTTTGTTTATAGTTCTCGAAAGATTGGGTGCCTTTGTCTAAATACGTGGAATTTTGTATAAAGATCGTGACTTTTTGAGCGTACCCTGTATATTGTCTATTGCACCGGTTACTAAGACTGCCTGCCGTATGCTTCCGTGGGTATTAAACCTACTATTGAGCCCTCACCGCTCTAAACCATGTACCGCGAATATGACAGATATATTTTGTGTAAGATCGGGCATTTACACCCTGTTTTTGTGTAAGCCTCTATGTCTGAGTAACTAACTCTAATTATCTTAGTTCTAGCTTATTCTAACCTACCTGTAGTTTCGTATTTTCCGCAGTTGCAATTACCTTTACGCCTTGCGTAAGTTTTCTTAAAAGAATATCTACTTATTCATCACGTCCGATCCCTACCTAATGCATTTATTGTGGTTTGTAAACGCTTTGAGACGATAGTCAAGTTTTTGTGTTAACTGTTTCACATGTTTTGCGTATTGCCAAACACAGTATCTCGAGCAGGCCGTTTAGTATTGTTTTCTTCTTTTTCTTCGCAGACGTCCGTCTAAAAAAATGTAAGGAGTATTAATTAAGGGAATGCTTGGAATGTAGGGCATACTATTAATTGTTGCCGATCACTTGTTGCTCTATCTGCGATATTCTAGTATTAGGAACTTCTGTTAATTCGTCCCCCCCAGAACCATCGTAGGGGTTAGGATCGTAATTTCTCTGTAACATAAGTTTAAGATCGGTCTCTCTACCGTCTTTTTGCAGCGTTTTGATATTAAAGCTTTGGTATTTCGTTATTTACCTGCAGAAATTCTGTCCTTTCGCCTAATAAAATAGAAACTACGTGTGGAAGATTGTTTGTTTATTTCTGTCAAACCTATCGGCTATGTAGTACAGATCTGTTATACACGGGATTGCCAACGTTTAGCATAAAATTTTCCCTCGTGCTGCCGTCGTTATAATTTTCTTCGTACTATTGTCGGGTTTTTCGCTTATTCTCGTTTCGCTTAAGTCATGTTCTTGTTTGCGATTAATTAAGAGTCGCAGTGTTAACCCCCTTTTCGGTCAAACTCAAACTGGTGTTTGTAATTTTATGTGAATGCTTTCGATGTCCATCTTGAGGTATTTTCGTGTCTCTATGTTTTGGACAGGGCTGCGTGTAGCGATTGCGCGGGTGTGAACGAGGAGATTTTTCGCGGTTTTCGACGACACTTGTTGGTCACATCTTGCGAAAAGAACAGTGTGTGCAAATTGCTTCTCTTCCTTTAGTACTTATGTACAGTATCCATGTGGAGATTTTTCGCGTTTGCGGCTTAATTTGGAGGAAGCAGTAATTATCGCTACCTTAATTTTGGGTTTTGACGTGAATTTTTATCGTCGTAACGTTATCTAAAAAAAAATTCACGTATGGCCATGTGCCGGTCTCTTTTGATGTAAATTTTGCACCCTGAGGTGACTTGAAGTCGTTTACCGTGGGATCTCCATTATCCTTCATAATTGGGGTAAGTTCTCAAACTCTGTGTTAAATTTTCGGGATTTTATCTTTGGTTTTTTTTCTCTCTAAATTTTAATAGGATTCTTATGTCGGGCGCTAAAGCCCTCAGAAGCTGTTAGGATTCCTTTGACGGCCAATTGAGCCCTCCGAAGTCTTATTTTTGGGGATATCGCCCACATCAGTGGTTTTTTCCAACATCCAGCCCACCTGTTAAGTGGAATTTTACCAACAAGGGGGTCGCCGCCATTTTGGTTTTCCGCAGCGTCTTTCCGGCAACCATCTTGCCAGCTAAGGTTGTAATTTTACCTTTTATATATTTTACGTCCAATTTTCGACGTCTTTGCGTCTGTGAGCAAGACTTCAGTTTGCCTAGTTTTTGACCAAGAATTTTGAGTGGTTTATTAACTATCGCACCTCTTAGTCAACTGCGAGGTCACAATTTAATCCTTATTAAATTACCGTTATTATTTTATTAATTATGTAATAATCAGATTGACCAGAATTTTGGTTTTGTCACTACCGTATTTCTGTAACCCTATGTAGAGGCAAATATTTAATTAAAACTAATTCAAGTAAATTCTTAAACTTATCACTTTATCTTTTGGGTAGATTTTATTTAATTAGTAGTATACCTAGTGTTTTCTCTTCCGATACAATAATTGTGTGTTAGATGATGTGTTGCATTTAAAAATCCAAAATTTGTTAATAGTTTTGCACGTTTTTTTTCTTGCTGTAAGATTGTAAATTCTTGCCTTTCGTTGATCAATTAATTTACCTGAGCTAGATAAATTCATTTTTTTTTTTGTAGAGGTAACCTTTGGTTCACGGAGCTCAGGGTTTTATTGTATTTTATGAAATTTCTTTTCTAATGTTACCGTTAACTATTGACTGTGCCAATAAATAACCTTCAATTAATTTAATTTAGTTCATGTAAGCAAACCTGACGTTTTTTTTTAATTTAGCGAATTTTTCTCAATTTTGACTAAGTCTCTCTACTGACGTATTAATTTTCATGCGCTTATTAATTTATATATATATAATTACCGCTTTGTATTGACATTGCCGTTGTGGCGTGTCCTTGAAAACTCTTGTACACCTAATGTGAGGTGAAGGAAACGTTTCTGCAACCGACCAACTTCTGCTGAAGCGCAGAGAATTTGTTAAATCTTTAAGACTTGTTTTTTTTCTTTCAAATTTTGTAATTGTCACCTAACGCTTTGTTTTTTTCATTTATCAATTGGCTAGCTTCATTTATTGTGTTTAAATTAACTTTACATTCAACGCTTGTGTTTTGTAATACCTAATTTCACCATTTTAATTATATTTAAAACACATAACCATTCAACACATCAACTTAATTAAATTTTGTTACGTTTCGAACTACCTGTTCTTTTATTTCTTTTACCTTTGCATATATCTTATTTTATTGTGACAAGCACGTACCTAAGAGTAGGTGCTACAACTATACAGGGTGTTCATTAGGTAACCCACTGGAGGGACACAGCCAGTGGTAGTTCGTAGGAGGCGCAGGTAGGTTATCTGTAGATAGCATAGTGTCCTGGTGCCCGGACAATCGTCGCTAGCGTCGTTGCCGACCGACGCTCTACTATTAGATGTTCTTGTTTTCCTGAACCGTCACGCCGTCTGCGACAGAGTTAGCTCGGCCCTGCGTTATCCTGTTTGACAACCCCTATTGCGACTCTCCGTTTCATTTCCGAATTCAGCCCGTTATCTTAATGCGACGAAGATCCGGTAGCAACGGACAACGTATTCTGCCTAAAACAAGTTATAGAAAAGAGATCTGCTAGACAGCTGGAAACCCACCTCACGTTCGTTGACCTACAAAAAGCATATGACACAGTCCCAGTGTCAAGATTATGGAAGGTATTAGAACAATCTAACATCAATTACAACTATATAACGGCCCTTAAAGAATTGTATAAAGACTCCAAATCCAGAATTAAGATGGGTAAAGAGCTCACAGATGCATTTACGGTAAATAAAGGACTACGCCAAGGATGCTGTATTTCTCCAACACTCTTTAAAATATATGTAGCGGTGGCACTAAGGAATTGGAAGAGGAAGATTCAGAGAATGGGTATAGAGATAAATGACAAGTGCTTGTTTACCCTTCAGTTCGCTGACGACCAGGTCATAGTGGCCAATGACAAGGAGGACATGCAATATATGGTGAGAAAACTGATGGAAGAATACCGAGAATGGGGCTTGACAGTCAATATAAACAAAACAAAATATCTATGTATTGGCAACCAGGCTGGAAATCTGGAAGTGGACAATGGTCAAGAAATAATGCAATGTCAGGAATATGAATATCTGGGCATAACTTTCGACAACACCGGAACAGATGTAAAAGAGATAGAAAAACGTATAGTCAAAGCAAAAAAAGTGATCGGATGCCTGAATGGGATTTTATGGAGCAAGAAAATAACAAAGAAGAGAAAATTTAATATATACGAGACAATGATAAAGAGCAGCCTTCTCTATGGAGCAGAAACCTGGAGGATTGCAGATAGACAAAGGAAGAAGGTTGAGGCGGTTGAAATGGATGCCATTAGAAGGTCTATGCGGATTTCACGAAGAGAGAGAAAAAGGAACGACTATATAAAACAACAAATGGGAATAGAAGGCACGATAGTTCAGGACATCGAAAAGAAACAACTTACTTGGTACGGACACGTAGAACGAATGCAAAATAACAGGTGGCCCAAAACAATAATGCACTGGCACCCAAGAGGGAGAAGGAAACAGGGAAGACTGAAACTGGAATGGCAGAAAAGAATACAAAGATCCATGAGTGAAAGAAACCTCACACCGGAGGAATGTGAAGATAGAAGAGGATGGAAATTGGGTGTCGGACAACGGAGAAAAACGTTCTAAACCGGCATATATAGTTTGAAAAGACAGTTTTTTTAATACTTATACATTATTTTGTATGTAATTACCATGTAATAAAATATCTGTTTGATTTCAATTGTAGTTTTTTTTTGGTAATGCGGCCCGCGGCTTGTGTGTAATACTTGATGTGGCGCCCTTGGTGGTAAACGAGTTTGACATGCCTGCTTTACATCATTAGGTTCGAAGTTACTTTGTTGGGAAGGTTTTGTAGCTGTTGAACCTTCTTTTTCGGCGTTGTATTGTTGCTACATTGAAACTAACATATAGGGTACTCTTCGAAATAAACTATAGGCCAGTTCCGGTAATTCTCAGAACTTTAACTGGAAGCGTTGGATAATCTTCACATTGACTTTGTTAGAGCGCTCACACAGTTGGATGCTATAGTTACATATACACATGCATGATAATTGCGTCATAAATCACTAATTTAGTTTTCTATTGCTATAGACATTAATTTATATTTCTGTCGGTTTTGTAAAGGTAAGCCTAAGTATATAGTTGACGGACCCCTAGTGATTTCAATATCATTTAAAGTTACTCGTGGATTTTATGAACATCTTAGCGCATAAAATGTGTTGTAGAAGAGCTTTTTGTTTTATTAACATCTATTGTCTATTTTGGTAGCATTCGGTAAACTTGTAATTTGGAGGTAGTAATTAGAGGATCATTATGTTTAGACATTATTACTGAATAACCAGCAAATGTTCTGATATATGTTTCTGGAGGTACAACAAGTACAGACAATATCTTTTGGCACTCCTGATTTAATTGAATATACCGTGTGTCCCAGCGGATCGGAAAAGTTTAATAATGTAGATACCGAAATATTCTTATTACAAAAATTGTAGGTTATCCTGAGCTCTGCAATAAATATTTTCATGTATACAGAACATGAATTTAATTTGAACAGCAATTTATATTGTCCGATTTTCAACTGTTTCTGACACAATGCTTCAAGCGATAAGCTTAAAAAGTCAGTTCCTATGTGTCAGAAAATTGTCATAATTATATTTATAATTTTAGTTGAAACAGCTAACTGTTCTATATTCCAATTGATGGTTCTGAACGAAGTCATCTAGAACATTGTTAGTATATATTCTTCATAATATTAATTTTTCCAATACTTCTGATACCTGTGGAAGATAGCGCAAAGCTAATATTAGTAAAAGAATTAAATTTCTGAAAGAGGAACTAATTATTGAATATAATAAAAATATCCTATAATACTGAAAGAGTCATATATCGTATTTTATGTTCGGCCCAAAACTTTATACGATTCCAGTCATTCGGTAAATTATATTATGCTATATATATTTCTGTCTCAAAGTGGCATACATACATAGGGCCCTATTTCTGCTCTACTTTGCTACTGATTTCTACATATCACAGTAGAAAATTTTTATTTCTATAAAGATACATTGCTGACTCTTAAATAGCGGAATACCTATCAAAATGTTTTACATTTTTGTTTATTTTAATTTATTTGTATATTTTCCGTAATTATTGCCGGATGAATTGGCATGCGAGAACTTATACTACAAGAACATAAAATTAAATTAGAGAAGGTCAACATATTCTTATGTATTAAGTACATTTTGTAGCCCGGATTTCTTTTAAGTATTAGTCATTGGGCAGTTTAAGACGTTGATAAGCTTGTTATAATTACGTTTTAACTGCAACTTGGTCTATTGTTATTCTCAAAGTTGTATCGAAATATTTCAATAATTTATTTTCAATTTTATTATACTTGTATGTTCTTGTTCATAATTTTCAGCTGTGGTTTTGCTGACACTGCCAAATATCAAGTGTTTCAGTGGTTAGATAGTTAAAGAAAAGCCATTTAGTTATCAGAGACATTTACATATACTACTTGATCATTTTGAACTGTCCTGTGTTGGTGGTGGTGGTCACCTCAGTATCCCTGCAAAAACTTAATAGTTTGTTACACAGTATGTGCAGTTGCCCCATCTTGTTGGAAGTACCCCAGGGTCAATTCATCGTCGTGAAAGCTGTTAATGATGGGTTCCAATATTTGTTCTCGGTATCGTATTGCGTTAAATGTATCATAGAAAAAAATTGGTCCTATAATGCATCTTTTCGACATTGCAACCCAAACACCAACTTTGATACGATGGAGAGTATTTTCAACAAAAATATGTGGATTCTCTGTTGACCAGGTACAGTAATTTTAAGAGTTGATATACCCCGACAAATGGATCCAAGCTTCATCCGAAAAGAATGTGAGATTCACATCCTCTTCATGTAATATTTTATTAAACCAGTTGCAATAATTCAATCTCTGTTCAAATATATTATTTGGGCGCATATGTAAGTTTGTTTTCAGTGCCTTATGAGCACTTCCATTGAAAATACCTACAATTTATATTTAAGTTAATTAGATGTATTTACCAGTTTGAGCAGACAGCTTTCGTACAGGTTTTGTGAGACTAACTTCCATTCGCTGCCTAATGTCTGGTTTACATTTACAAAAACTCCCGGTTTCCTTAAACCATTCAATCACACTATTGCGATGATGAGTGAAAGTGTCCAAGTTTATTTCCAGATTTCCATATTCCGTTACAAATTGCTGAAAACACGATTCCAATGAATATCTCCATGATCCATCCTCTTGCAATGTCCCACAGCGAAAGTGCGACATTACAATAAACGTATCCTGTTGTATCGTAAAAGGCATGGTATACCAGGTGTATTGTCTTGAAATAGCCAGAAAAACGACAACAAAACAATGATAATACTAAAAAGTACAAGATACTTCAATACATTATGGTTTTGATATTTGACTACATTGGACATATAAATTTAGTATGGACAATTTACGGAAATAAATATTTCCTAGTTTTTGATAATACTGGGACTTTTTGTGCCAACCCAGGAGAGTTCAAAATGATCTCGTTGTATATTATAAATAGGGATCGATTTCATATACTTGAGGTTCGAACACCAGTTCTAAAGTGAAGTATATGTAATCGATTCCTATTATTCTTGGTATAAACGGTTGATGTTTTGTAAGATATGTTACCGTTTCTTATTTCAGTAACACTGTCCAGGACTGTTACATGTAGTGTATCAACAGTATGCACTTTTTTATGCTGATTGTGAAATATTTTCTAAATTATTCCACCACCTGACAATTTCCAGAAATTTTTAACAAAAGGCTATACCTATGGTTTAATTCACCGATGATAATCTCTGTATAATTTTTCATTGCATGATTCAAATCAAAACTTTCCAGTCATGATAAATATCGTAGCGCTACAGTAGTGATAGCGGGGAATACGTAACAACGCTATGTTCTCTGGATATACCTTGAAATTAATATGCAAGTTATAATGATAATGACCATTTTCAATTTCAGGTTAAGCTTGTTTTACATATCTATGTCAATTTCTTGAAATTATACATGAACTATAAATTGAAGTTAAAATTGCAGGTCACTTGACAATCTTCCATTTCAGGCTAAGCTGTCAATTTAATGAACTATAAATTGAATTTAAAATTGAAGGCCACCAAAAGTGCTTAAGGTATAACATTTTGCACGCGTTAAATATAAAAACTTTAAATTGAACTAAATATTGACAGATGTAATATCCGACTTGGCGTCAATTTTGACCAAGTCCTAAAAATTGAACTTTAAATTGATAGATGTAAAACAAGCTTAACCTTTAACTACACGCGCCGGTGTATTTTATACACCACGCGCAGAAAACACGTGAACAAATCTTTTATGTCGGCAACAATGATACCACAGCGCCACCTAACCTTTCATTATAGTGTCTAGAATAACCAGCAGTAGTTAAAGACAGACAGGTGGTGAACAAAATACACCACGCGTGTAGCTATGTAAGTATATTTTCAAATGTTATTTTATTATTAAATATGAGATTTTACTGCTTTTATTGCTAAATATTTTCTAATTTTTTAAAGGTTACGTTACGTGTTATTTTTTTAGGGATCGTGTCAAAATTCGGGACCCACAACGCCTTACACAGGAAGAGCTAGAGGCTTTAGCACAAGTTATTTGTGATGATGATTCGGAAGAAGAAGTGGGAGGTTATGCAGATACATCGGAAGAAGAAGTTATAAACGAAAGCGACCACAGCTCTACTTCGGAACAGAAGTGCGACAATGAAACTGCCGTTGTCTCTGACAATGGAGTTGCAGGGGAAGAAGAATATTTTATGGGAAGGGATAAGGTGACACGATGGAGCAAACGCCCACTTGTATCTAAGTCCAGTAAAATTGCTAAGAAAAATATAGTGAGAGTCTTGCCGGGACCAAAGCAATGTGTTCGAAATATAACTAATGAAAAAAACGCGTTTGAAAAATTGTTTACCGACGATATCATTGAACATATTCTTCTATACACCAATGTCGAGATTGAAAAAATGCGAGCAAACTTTGACAGAGCTCGAGATGCAAAAGATATTTCAAAAAACGAATTATTGGCATTTATAGGATTATTGTATTTAACTGGGCTTAAAAAAGAAAATCATACTCATTTTCTCGAGCTGTGGACCAAGGATGGGACCGGATGTGAAATATTTAGGGCCACTATGGGATGTAACAGGTTTCTATTTATATTGAGCGCTCTACGATTCGACGATAAGATCACGAGAACTGAAAGAAAAAAAAAAGATAAACTTGCAGCGGTACGGTTTGTTTTTGATCGTTTTGTAGATAATTGCCAAAATGACTAGTGTCTTGGTGCACAAGTGATGTTCGATGAAATGTTAATTCCGTTTCGAGGCAGATGCAGTTTTATCCAATACTTACCAAGCAAACCAGCTAAGTATGGGATAAAAGCATTTGTGTTGTGTGACTCTAAGACCATCTATGTTAGCAATATGGAGATATATTGTGGAAAACAGCCTGAAGGACCATATCAAAAATTTACTAAACCAAATGACGTAACGCATCGCTTACTAGAATCATGGAAAGGTAAAAATAGAAATCTAACTTGCGACAATTGGTATACCAGCTATCCATTGGCAAAGGAGCTATTTACTCAAAAGGTAACATTGGTAGGAACGATGAAGAAAAACAAGAGAGAGCTTCCACCGGAGTTTCTCCCGGATAAAAAGATACAAGAAGGATCTTCCATATTTGGTTTCCAAGAAGATATCACCATCGTGTCATTTAGTCCAAAAAAGGTAAAGCTGTAATCTTGCTTTCATCCATGCATAGCAATTCGTCAGTAGATCCCGAAACCAATAAGCCAGAAATTATTCTGGATTATAACTCTAACAAGGGTGGAGTCGACACAGTTGATAAGATGTGCAGCACGTATTCGGTATCTAGAAGAACCAGAAGGTGGCCATTACTTGTCTTTTTTCAGTTGCTTAACATTGGAGGTATAAATAGTCAGGTCCTCTATAATGCCAATCGTTCTGCAAATCCACACAAATACAGAAGAATATATCTAAAAGCGTTAGCAATGTCTTTGATGAAACCTCACCTCGAGGAGAGAGCAAAAATGAAAAGTCTTCCATCTGACACACAGCTTTACCTCGCGAAATATAGAGCATCTTCGAAGAAACAGGATGAAGAACCACCGGCAAAAATACGAAAAAGGTGTTTTTGTTGTGGGAGACAAAAGAATAGAGTAACAACAATCACTTGTAATACATGCAACAAGCCGGTGTGCAAGGAACATGCTATTACTACTATTACTTGTCCAACGTGCAAAAATGACCAAGAAAATTCTGAAAATAGTGAATAAAAATATGTACCTAATCAATTTAAAAAAATTAAGTTCAAATGTTCTTTGTTTTTGGTTTTTCAATTTTTTTTCTTATATACCTTATATGATTTATAATACATTTGTATACTTTTTATAAAAACACATTTTTTTCTTTTTAAATTATTTCGATATGAATTTTTGATAATATTTTCTCTGAAAAATAAATCAGCGAGTAATTTAATTTAGTGTTTTATTCTTAATTGCTTTAAAAGTTGATATTTTAATAGTGGTGTATAGAATACATCATGCGTGTACTTATGTTATATTTCAGGGCGCGTGTAGTTAAAGGTTAAGATTGACAGTTAATCGACCTAAATTTAGATTATGTGTAATTAGATAATCAACTTTTTCATTATCCGTTAAAAATATTATAAATTCAGCAGTCTTTTAATGTACTATATTTAATATAATAATATGTCAAAAAATAAATGATATTGAAACTTTAATGAAAAATGTGATTACCAAGAAAACAAGAATTACAATTTATTTACATCAAATGCATGTTAACACAAAATTAGTTTTTTATTTGATAAGTATTTTTACTGTCTTCAAAGTAATTTATTTTTGTAATGAATTACTGTGTTAGTAAACTAACGGCGAATTGTATTATCAGAAAAATGTAAAATGTTTTCTTAATCTAAAGTGTTACTTACGTTTTAGTGCAAGGCTTTTCATTAATCCAGTTCCATTAATTTGCTTTATAAAGTTTATTAATTTATATATTAATTTGTAAAGAAATTTTATTTTAGTTGCACATTTGTAAACAACTGGGTTGATATTACGTATTATGTTTTATATTAGAATTTTTCAAGTGCCAACATATACATTATATCTGTGGTTATTCATCAGTAATCTACATTTTTTAAATATCATTAGTGTCCACTCTTACGTTCTCTACCCTAATGTTCTCTAAAGCTGCGTCAGCACATAATCATTCATTTGTCACTCTAACATAAACAACCTCTTTACATAAAGTTGTTGTATTTTTTTTTATTAGTCATAGTGTGTAAAATTTTAATATTACATGATTTTATCACTATGTCTATATAAAATTTTGAACTTTGAATTGATTTATTTATCAATTTTATAAAAATTGATGTTTGCAATAAATAGCTACAATAAACTGTACCAATAATCGCTTGAGTAGATCTTTTGATAAAAACATCTAATCGCTTCATAGTGTATTTCCTAATAGTCGCCATATCTTTATGATAACAAGATTATAATATGTTAATATTTTTTTTAATTTCTTTTTGATGAATATAAGGAAGAAGAAAATTTTCGACTTTTTGCAGATATCCAGGTTTTGAAGTGCTCTGATACTGAAAAAGTAGTTTTTCCAAACATGTCTCTTCCTCTGTGAATCCCTCCTCATATCTGGTGTGTGTGTGTCATTACTATAGCGTCCAAACAGCTACAGCTATCAATACCAAACTTTATATTTACTTGTTTAATCTTCCTCTTGAGATCTGATTAGATTTTCAGTAAAATTTCAAAATTCGCACCAGAAGTAACACTTTTAATCTTATCCAATAGCAATTTTTAACAAATATTTCTATTATGCATTTTATAGAGATTTATTAGGAGAATAAAAGTTCTTTGACCTGGATTTGGGATAATTTCTGATAAAAAAAACTTAAAAAGACTTAATTTGGGACAACTTTCGTATACACATTTCGGAACACACGTACGTATAAGGAAATCGTGTTGTGGCCACTCCTCATTTTTACTTTAATGAGTGTGTATCATGTGACGAACACAAGAAATGAAAGAGTAAACTGAATTTACAGATATGTTATGTTTCAACTTAATACAATTTTTATACTAAAAAGTGCAAAGAGACCCTTGTGATTAGTTTTAATTATACTGACTAAGGCATGGCATATGTGCCGATTGATGTATGTAAAACAGCAAACTTTTATGAAATATTTTTTGTGCAACCTTTTGTGTATAGAATGTAGCAAAATAAGGGATCGTCATAACTAGAGATTGGCAGTCAGGAATACATTGTAGGACTGAACTTAAATGAACAATGTAATTCAAAATTGGGCACAATAATAGTGATGACCACTGTGTCTATTTTCGAATGACGATATCACTCATTACGAGTGATGACAGGAGTCGGCAGTCAGTGGTACATTACAGGACTGGACTTAAACAAATAATGTAATTCGAAATTGGACACAATACTACTAATATCATCCCTATTACTGTGCCCAATTTAGAATTATACTATTTACTTATTTTAAAGTAATAAGTCGTAATCGGGCTTATTCAGATATAATATTCTATAACTTTTACAATATTGCTCACAGACCTAAGAAGATAGGTATTTATAAGTAGTAAGTTATATGTAAATATACAGGTTCTTCTAAATTTTAAATAACTTTTAAATTAGTTTTTCTCAGTGTTAAAAATTCTTATAATAATTTTCTGCTTTAGCACTGATAATTATTTATTTAAATTAGGTAAATTTTTAATTTCAAAAATGTACCTAATTTACCCACGATCTCCCGTTCGTTAGTCGGGTCGCTTGCCTACACTTGCATGCACACCCTCGGTGGCGCAAAGGCAAACGCACCTGACTAGCGAAGGGGAGGTCATGGGTTCGAATATCACCCGTGGTTAAATTTTTAAAATTAAAAATTTTCCTAATTTAAATAAATAATTATCAGTGCTGAAGCAGAAAATGATTTTAAGAATTTTCAACACTGATTTTAAAATCATTTAAGATTTAGTAAATACGTCGGACTCCCGACAACACAATATCCATCTGTTACTTGATATGATTCAGTACTATTAAAAGACTCGAACTTATAAACACCCGCGGTGGCACAAAAGCAAGGGCACCCGACTAGCGATCGGGAGGTCGTGGGTTCGCATCTCATCCGTGGGTAAATTTTTAAAATTAAAAATTTACATAATTTAATTAAATAATTATCAGTGCTAAAGCAGAAAATTATTATAAGGATACAAGTGCTCCATTTAATTTTTTTTAGAATTTCTAACTTTAGCGTATTTTATGTAACTCTAACAAACATGCACTGAAATGTCGAAAGTCGAAATAGACATTAAATTCACGTATTGAAATGGTATTTCTACTAAATGAGTCCATAATAGCAATTTTCAAAGAAAGTACAATTTTTGAAAACAAAATCGCCATATCTCAGAAACAGTTCTTAAAAAGCTATCAGAAAATATAAAAAAGGCAAGCGTTCCATTTGAAAAACATTTTTGTTGGTTTGTGGTTGTCGAAAACGCAGTATGAACGAAAATATTTTTATTTTGTAGAGTTGATGATAATCTACAATTTTTGTATTAAAACGTTTTGTTGCCTACATTGTTAGACGTTGAGACATCCAGTATATAAATGATCCGTTATAACTCAAACAAAAGGAGTAATGTTAAACTGTTTTAGGAAAAATTGGTATATCTATTCATGGTGTTTGGACTGAACCAGAATCAAATTCAGAAGAAGATAAGAAAGCAGCAGTAGGATTTTTGCAATACCATGTAAGTTTATATCGATAATAGAAATATTACCGTTTCGCTTGTAAATTTTTTTGATATACTGGAATATCTACTAACACTTTGTAAATGTTTTTTAAAGTTTGGTTTGTATGCTCATCCAATCATGATTGGTAATTATCCGAGTGTTATTAAAGATAGAATCGACAAACTTAGTAAAGATCAAAATTTCCCCAGAACCAGATTGCCGTCTCTTAGCAAAACAGATATAGACATGATTAAAGGTACTGCAGATTTCTTAGGTCTGAATCATTATACAACATACGTGTGTACACTAAGGCTACAGGATACTGTCACTACTTTACCGGGACTGGATGGAGACAGTTTGGTCGATTGTCATCAACCGGATAATTGGGGAGCGGCTGCTTCTCGATGGTTAAGAGTCGCTCCTTGGGGACTTAGAATGATGTTGAACTGGATTAAAGAGGAATACGATAATCCAGAAGTTATAATCACCGAGAATGGATATTCGGATTCCACTGGTGCGTTGAGGGATTGTGAACGTATTAAGTATTATAATGTAAGTATGTCTTGTATAATCAACAGGAAACTGCTAAACTTGGCCATACAAATAATACAGTGACGGATAATAAAAAATGAGAACGTAGTCACTCCTAGATCTCCAGCCTCTTACACTATATGATGGATACCAACATTTATTTGGAGCTGTGGTCATGGCTTAAAGCCACATTTGTGAGACATACTAAATGAACTTAAAGTTGCTTAATGTCACTTAAGTTCATTTAACGAATTATAAAGTTAATTGGCACCTGTGGTGTTAGGTCTATTTGCTTGCCGGAGGTGAATAGGGAGTATAATGCGTGACGACATTACACGTCTAACAAAGTTGTGCCTTGGTTATTTTGGCACAGTTTTCTAGACAATTCTAGACAAATTCTAGTCGAAGAGCTAATAAACTACTACTTTTAAAATTTCATATTTGGAATTTTTCGACCACATTTAAAAATTTTCTGGCCTAGTCCATTCATATACAAGGCGTACAAGGCTGACTCGATTCGCTCAAAATTCGGGTACACAATAAGATAGTAAGCCAATTTCTTTTCGGTATTTGCGCCATTTACTGTAATCTGGAAAATGTTGACATAAAAATTTATTGAAAACTACATATCTGCAATATTAAGTTGTTTTTTACTGATTTTATCTTAACATTATATTTTAAAAAAATATTGTTGCAACCAATTTTAGTCCTACTGAGACATATGTTTCAGTCTCTATTAACACATTTGTATTATCAAAAATCGTTCTTCCCTCAACAGTTTTACTAAAAACTGATGGTCAGTTTGCCAATGTTGGTAATTTTTATCTACAACAACAGTAAATTGCTAAGATGTATTTACAAAAAGAAACTGTGGTAGTTTATCAATCCAGTTCGTTTGATTATTTGCATGGAACGCACAGATTAGTACCAAAAAACGAAACTTAAACCCACCAAAACTGAAACTCATTTTAATATAAGAATATATAAACATGGTTGGGATTTCTTAGGTGTCACAGGTCGTCAAATGTTTAGTAATTGCCAAGTTGTACACTTTTTGTTAGACGTCAAACAGTAATAATATAAAAAGGTTATGTTTGGTTGGAGTATTGACTTTCTTTAAAAAGGTTTAAATTTTATCATTTTAATTATTAACTGATAATTTAAAAAAATATTATAATAATAATGCAACAATTAGAAAATATCTCATAGTTCTGAATAAAACATTTGATTTTGGTAGTGGCAACAACTTGTTTTCCGCCATTCTTGCAGTACTACACACGAAATTTCAACCATACAAATTTCGAAAATTTAATCAAGAATTTCGGCATTTTATCAAGAAGTTAACAAGTCATGTTTATTTCACAAGACAAATAATTATTTACACCTCTTTTGACATTTATCTAGTTTGGACAGTTCCTTTTAAAATGCGAATTGAGATGGCCTTATATATATTCGCAAGTGTATGAGTGAACATCTAGGTTTGATAAACTTTCTAGTGAACATTACTTTTATACACCACACCATATATATTTATTACACTAGATTAATTTTTAATTCTAATTTTTCACCTAATTGAAAATAAAAATTTGTACCGTATTAGAGGATAAATTAAAATTAAAATTTTCAGAAATACTTGGCTGAAATTCTTAAAGCCATTCATGAGGACGACTGTAATATCACTGCTTATTCTGCTTGGAGTTTCATGGATAATTTTGAATGGAATTCGGGATACACGTATGTATAACTTATTGATATAATGCTCCAATTGTGTAATATTTAACCATCGATTTCATAATTCTTGCCTATGTACATGTCAAAGCTTCTCTTAATTTCCTCATATTCTTTTGATGGACATATTTTAAACAAAAGTCTTTGATGGTTTGAATTTAATCACGTTTGAAACTTTATGAATATAAATTCATCTACAATTATTCCATTTCAGGGAGAAGTTCGGAATTTATCACGTTGATTTTGATGACGATGATAGACCAAGAACACCGAAAATGTCCGCCTTCGTCTATAAGAACATCATCAGTACAAGAAAAATAGATGAAAATTATACCCCGGAAGGATTCTTGCCTTGCAATGCAACCAATTTAATTTTGTCCAATTTGAATAAATTATTGTTGATTTTTATCTTTACCTATGTATTATTAAAATGATTGGAATGATTTGTTCTAGTAATTTCGGATCTAGGAATATTGAATAACAAAAGTACCTAAGTATTATTATAGTTTCTTATGACTTATGTAGGTTACATATTATGTTGTATGCACTGTATGGAATATGCGCCGAGTTGCCTAATGTATTTTGGCGTCTTTAGTATCTGTCTTTGATTGTCAGCTATCGTTAGGTTATTTTGTGTTTTCGGTATCTTAAATTAGCGTTTGTATGTGCTATACATATTGATATAATGTATTGTATGTAATGTTAGAAAAAGTAAATTAACCTACGAGTAAAGAATAGAACAGGAGAGAGTCTCCTTAATAATAATATTTGTCCAAATGTGGTAACTCAATATGGCCGCCTCAATGCATAGAATATGTAAATATTTTACATGTCAGATGTAGTATCAGATATATCACAAGTTATTCAAAATACTCATTTTATAAACTGTGATTGGTCAATATTGCCATAACGACCTGCCTTAAAGTGGTAACTCCGTCTAAATAATACCTATTCCCCCACCAGTTTATTATCTCTCCTGTTCTATTCTTTCCTCGTAGAAATTAACTTTCACATCAGTAGGATGGACATTTGACACTTAACCTAAAAATAAAGCGGTTTGACAAATTTTAATACAAAAATAAGCAAAATCTGGCATTTTCGTTACGTTAATTACGTCGCACCTCGTTTGTTAAAGTGAATGAACATAAAATATTTTTTGCAATTAGTACCGTAATCATACCATTTATTTCACTAGTGCTGTAATAGGGTCTATTACAGCACTAGTTGCGTAATAGAAATGGAACATTTAAACAGATTTATTTTAAGTTGGTCACATTGCAACAGAAATGGAGATGTCAATATGACATTTTGTAAGCAAGTTTGAGGTTTTTATATTGAAATTCATTGTAAGATTTGATATTTTTAATTAATCTTTGAAATAGTACAACTATTATAAACATTTATATTAACGTTTGAATTATCTTTCGAAGTGATAGTGATACCGTGTGCAGTAGAAACATTCTGTTGAAAATTATCAAAAATGTGTCAATTTTAAATTAACTTGTCAATTTAAATCTTGTGCCAAACCAAGGTGACAACCGCCACAAAATTTCCCTTGATTATCAAATTTTTCTCGTTTTGCTTTTACAAAAAGAGAAATTTTAAAACTAATTGCAAAAAATAGCATAAAAGACACGTTTCATTTGACATTAAAGCACTCATTCAGTTAAGAAACTCGTGGCTACGCCACTCGTTTTTTAAACTCTGAATTCGTACTTTGAAACGTCAAAATGAAACTTGTCCTTTAATATACTATAATATAGTATTATAGTAGTATCTAATATAAATATTTTCAAAATAATATATAAAAAATTATTTTTAATTTATTATTTACGGATCAATCGAATAGAAAATATGGATGTTATATTAACTACTAGCTGCCCGTAGCCCGGCGTTGCTCAGCCACATTCTATAGAAAAATTAAAACTTGCCTTGTGTTTTCACATAAACTGAAACTCACCAAATGCCTATGGGAAATAACACGTTTGAACCGCTTAAAAAATTAACAATAAATGGACGAAATAAATAAACATCTGATATAGGTATTATATACAGAACCTTGCAAAATCTTTGCATAAATGGTGTAGGTATTTGAGAACACCAATTTAAATTTTGGTCAATAACTACAAGCAAGACTATTCATAAATTAGAATGAGTCGTCGTATAGAATTTAAAAGTATACTTGGACATGCATAGATTTGGTGTATTTTTATGTTTAGAAGCAGTTTAGTATTAGATGGTAAAAGTATAAGTAGGTACACTTCAAATTCTAAATTTGTCTATTTTTACGTAGTCGGTGGGCCGAGTATCTATCTCTTGGTGGTATAATATGCATATGAAAAATAACTTTAGAAAGACCATTTTTAAATTGGATCTCTGGAAATAGAAATGTATACTAAACGGTCTCTTTGCTTATCGGATTCAACAACTAAAATCCTTATTAGCTTTATCTAAATAATGCTTTCACAAATACAAAGTAGCTATCACATTATTTAAAATAGTATAATATAATATGAATTTGATATAATAAATTTAATTGCTTTTCCGATAAAATCAGCTAATATTTACGACTATTATAATTACTAGAGATTGTTAATAAATATGTAATGTCATTAAATAACAATTTTCCAGTAATTACGTTTTCTATTAGATATACAGTGGAACCTCTATAAGTCAAACCATCATCTGCCAAGCATATTTGTTCGACTTATGGAGGTTTCGACTTACAGAAAATTAGAGTAAAATTTTTTTAGACACATGATGGGTACCTATTTAAAATACATAATTATGTACATTGTAATAGCTTTTAACCTTTATTTAAAAAAATGGGTTATAAGTGTTTGTTTGTTTGTGTAACTTGATTTTGTTAAATATCTCTCAATTTCGGCAATGTGCTTGAAGTAGTCGTCCGGTAATTCTTCCTGAGTCAAAAGATAATTTCTCAACACTTCCAAGGCGCTTCTTGCTTCCGGTCTCGTTCGCTTGGCAAGCTCCACTTCGTTGGGATCGTCTTCCTCGTCTTCATCCGATTCTTCCCGGTTACTTACAGATTCCAAAATTTCAGTGTCTGTTGGAAATTCGAAAGTTACAACATCGTTGTCAATTTGCATGTAATCGTCCAGAGTGATTTCATTAGGATCAACGTTAAGATGTTGCAGTACCGTCTCAAATTGATTTTGTGTAATTGTCGGCTCGTCATTTGAAATCCGTTCTTTTAGTTCTGATAATGGCAAAACGTCTTCTTCTTCCCAACCATCAAAAACGCCGAAACCGGCATGCCTAAAGCAGTTTTCGATTGTAGTTCTTGCAACATCAAGATCCCATGCTGCCGAGATGTTGTTTATGCAATCTAGGAGGGAGATTTTTGGAGGTGGCTGATTTTGTTCAATTGCCTCAAAAAACTTTTGCAGGATTCTGCGACGATAATGTTTCTTTAAACTCGCAATAATTCCTTGGTCCAGTAGTTGTAGCCTGGAGGTCGTGTTAGGCGGAAAATAAAAAAGTTTTATGGACTTCAGCTTCGATTGGATAGTTTTTGGATGCGCTGTACAGTTGTCAATAAAAAATGCAACCCTTCTACCTTGTCTTGCAAACTTTTTATCCAGCTTAAGTAACCATGACTCAAAAAGTTCTCCAGTCATCCACGATCGTTTATTGCTTTCATAATCAACCGGCAACGATTTTACTCCTCTCAAACTGCGAGGTCTTGCACTCTTTCCAATGAGCAAAATTTTCAATTTCTCAGTTGCACTCCAATTAGCGGCAAGCAAAATGGTTACTCGTTCTTTGCTATGTTTGCCACTGTGACATTTTTCGTTTTTGAACGCTAACGTCTTGTCCGGCAAGCATTTAAAAAAAAGACCACTTTCATCAGCGTTGAAAACGTCAGCTGGAGAATATTGTTCTAAAATTTTTGGCAGAATATTTTGCTGCCAATCTAGGCACTCCTCCTCATTTACCGCAGCACTTTCGCCGCAAATGGTTTTGCCGCTTATGCCGTGTCTTCAAAGATAAACACTGTGTGTTAAAACAGTTTAAATGTAAAATAAGAAATCAATGACTTACCTTTTGTTAAACTTTTGCAGCCATCCAGAACTTGCTTTAAAATCGGCAACATTCAAGGACTTAGCATAATGTGAGGCTTTTTCTTTAATAATAGTGCCAGTGATGGGCAGATTTTGTTCTCTAGCTGCTTTAGTCCAATTAAGGATAGCCGAGTCGATTGATTTGTATTTCACCTTTCCTAAACGTTTTCGATTGGTTGAGGTAGGAGTCTGTCCTGCTTCCAAAATGCGCTCTTTTTTTTTAATTATTGTTGACAGCGTACTTAAAGGAAGGCCATATTTCGACGCTACATCTTTTTTCTTACATCCACCATCAACTTCACCTAATATTTTAACTTTTTCGGCCACTGTAAGGGTTTTCAGTTTTCTTTTGGTTGCCATTATTAAGCAGTTTAACGTGCGAGTATGAAAGAACTAATACGTAGTCATCTAGCCCAGGCATAGGCGTCACAACAAGTGAATTGTTTATACTGTAGCGCGACGATTTCTATAAACAGGAGAAGGAGAGTTCCTGGAAAATTCGACTTAGAGAACATTTCTTGTATGAGATGACGTCAAAATAGTTCGACTTGGAGAGACTTTCGACTTAAAGAGGATTCGACTTACGGAGACAAAATTTTATGGAAAATTCCACTCAAACGCTGTTGCCACACAGAAAGGTTGAGTTAAAGAATATTTCGACTTAGAGAGGTTCGACTTATAGAGGCTCCACTGTATATATATTTATTGTGGTATGTTTTGTGTAAGCAAAGGCGTGCACGAGGTCTGTTATCTTTAATAAATAAATCACATGGATAATAATAATACCTGTATCATCGATATATTATAATTTCTATTACCTACAATACATGAAGTATATTTTTTGTAAGTGCCCACAATATTTGATATTTATTATCTAGAATGAAACAAAAAGTAAAATTAGGAAGTATTATCTATTTTAGAAATAAATTTAAAAATTGTTTTACTCTTTAAACTAATATTAACAATTAAAGTGATCCTGTATAAGTTTAGTAAATAGTTGAATATTGTTCTAAAGTGGAATTTAATCACGTCATTATTTGGGTAACACTATGAGTTCAGAATTTCTTAGACAAGACTTTGGTACATCAGGCTAGTTTTGAATAATGTGAAGTGACTAATTTATGTTCAATTATATTATTTACATATGTACATCGATATGTTGGTGGAGAATGCGTTAATACATTTGAAGGTTGCGGTGTGGATGGCAGCGAATTATCTGAAAACAATTTTGTATCATAGCTGATGAATAGTAATATAAGCTTAGCTGATAAGAGGTCTGTAATAAATAAAATATGTATTTGAATTTAAATTACTTTTTTCAGAACAAATTTTCCTTTAGTTGATGTATGCGCAAATTCGAAGGCGGGACATTATCCTATGTGGTTTACCACTAGTATTAAGCAGAAACTTAACCTAAAATGTTATTATCATCTCAAGTGAAAAGTAACGGACGGCTTATTGTTCAAAAATGAGTTTCAACGTTTGCGGAGAGAAATCACAACTGAGATGTCCTTCACATATCGCAGTTACTGTAATAATGTCCAACAGAACTTGGTTAATAACCCCAAATCTAAATTTCTAGACTTCCCGGTAGGACGCATGGTTCTGATGGCAAATTTACTGATCCTCAGGCTATTATTGATGCTTTCGCTCAATATTTTCTTCTACTTACGCACATTATGATGGTAGTGTCGACGAGTTGCCTGATGTGTATTCCACTTTACCACCTTTATGTATCCTTTCATTTACTAAGAGTGATGTTGTGAGAAGTATAAAAAAGATAAAAAATACTACAACTTACGGACACGACAATATTCCATACTTTTTAGTCCGTGATGTGCTGCTGTATTCTCTGGGCCTATTTAATTTATCTTTGCGTGACAAACTACCCTATAGCAATTATTCCTACATTTGCCAAGATCTATGAGACAGTGTTCTATCGGGTGATTTATCACTAAATCATTTATCTCGCCGAACCAATATGGTTTGATGTCAGGGAGACCTACAATTACCATTATCACAAATATACATATATCCATTTATACGTAAACGTATATGAATATATGTACGTGTAGAGAAGTGTATGTTGTGTCACTTAGGTGTCATTACCAACAGCGAACGCACAGACCCCGGTGTTTCGGCCTTTGAGGCCTCTTCAGTGTACGTGGTGCTGCTGGTAATGATCCAGCAGCACCACGTACACTGAAGAGGCCTCAAAGGCCGAAACACCGGTGTCTGTGCGTTCGCTGTTGGTAATGACACCTAAGTGTATGTTGTGTATCTCTACACGTACATATATTCATATACGTTTACGTATAAATGGATATATGTATATTTGTGATAATTATTATCCGTTAATGTACGTTACACATTCAAGTATTTCATATCCTATTTATCTACAATTACCAATCTAGTCCGAATTTCACATGAGATTTCTTTGGCTATTGATGATGGCGAGCAACTGGATATGATTTACTCAGATTTTTCGCGAGCGTTTGACAATATTGATTACAAGCTTCTTTTGGCGAAACTGTGTTACTTTCGATTCACTCCTTCTCGAATCAGGTTATTCGACTCATATATATCAAACAGATTGAATTACGTTTACTACAATGGCTATAAATCTGAGGTTATGTCGCTGTGTCTGGTGTGCCTCAAGGGTCAAACTTTGGCCCACTTTTATTTAACATATTTATAAATGACTTGATTACTTCCCTGAAATGTTCGGTGCTGGCCTATGCTGACGATCTCAAGATCTATAACAGGATAAGAGACTGCTCTGATATTCGCCGTCTGGAGTCAAATATGGATATAATTCATGAATGGTGTATTACTAATAAACTTCAACTGAATGTTAGTAAGTGTTGTTATACATCCTACACTCACAGATGTAATAAAATCGATTCCAGTTACCTGACTAATGGTACTCACATAGCCTACGTATCTGCCGTGAAGGATCCGGGTGCGACCTTCGATGAGAAACTTAATTTTTCCAATCATATTTTAAATATTACATCGTCTGTATTTAAATTACTGGGTTTCATCATGCGAGTGGGTAGGGAACTTACGAATATTGCTGCTTTTCGATCTTTGTATTTTGCATATGTTATAAGCAAACTAGAATATGCATCCGTGGTTTGGTATCCGTTATACGGTGTTCAAATTGATGCTGTTGAGCGTATACAGAATTTTTTTTTTAAATTTCTATCTAACAAAATTGATAAAGTCTATCCTGCTCGTTCTACAGAATACTTGGCTTTATTGGAGCGGCATGGTTTTGAATCGGTATCTTCACGAAGGGACATGAAACAGGTCAATTTTTATTTTAAATTGCGCACGTTTTAAATCACTGCACCTATTAGTGACGTCATCTTCTTTAGAACTGTAACGTCATACGCATTTTTTTTAATAGAATGCTATATTTTTTTTATAACTTCGTAGATAGTACTATTAAATACCTTTTCAATGAACTAACACAAGTTAACTTTATTTTCAACAATTTTTGAGATTTTTACATTTTTACGTTCCAACCACAACAACAACAATTATAAAAACGTCAAAGTTTACTAATTTATTCTTTTTTGATCAAAGCAAAATTACTATCTTTCTTGTATTCTACTACCGTCCGTCAGGTGCTATCAATTTCATCACACAGTTTTTTCGTGTTTTTTTTTAAATGTAAAAATCTCAAAAACTGTTGAAAATAAAGCTGTGTTAGTTCATTGAAAAGGTATTTAATAGTACTATCTACGAATTTATAAAAAAATATAGCATTCTATTAAAAAAAAATGCGTATGACGTCACAGCTCTAAAGAAGATGACGTCACTAATAGGTGCAGTGATTTAAAACCAGCGCAATTTAAAATAAAAATTGACCTGTTTCAGCGTTTTCGACAAATGTCATTAGTTTGTAAGTTACTGAATTTATTCCATAAGTGGTTTCCACACTGAATAAGTACATTCATACTTCTTTATTTCTCACTGTATATTGTTGCATTACATTGTATTGTATTGTATTGTATTGTGTATTTATATATGATCGCTACATTGTTATCATTTCTTTGTCCATTTTGTACCTCGTCTGTTGGGCAATAGATATATTATATTATTATTATTATTGATATCGGATCACCTGTGATGATTCAGTGGTTAGATTAAAAGTGGATGTATGTGTGTGGTTGGGTGTGTATGTTACTTATAGTCTCCGAAACCGCTGAACCGATTTTGATGAAATTTTCAGAAAAACTAGCATAGTCTGGAGAGTGATCCTGTGAAGTTTGGTGCCGATAAAAAGTGTTTTTCTATTTCGGTGCTATAAAGTTCACTTTACGATACCCATTTTGGTTGCATAAAGTATTACTTTATCGGACGCTAATTTTATTTTTTTAAGGGTGGTAACAAAAAAATGGAACCAAATCGTATTTAAATGTCAAAATATAAGCCTTTGAAGTAACAAAAATGTGCAATAAAATTGTACAAAGAATAAAAAGCACACATGCTAACATTTCACTTACTAATTAGCAATATAAATTGTTAAGCAGAGTTGGATGATAAGTTTTCGGATGCTACTATTGACATTTACTTACAATGTTGAATAGTACAACTGTTATAAAAGTTTGTTTTGATAAATATGTAGAGAGTTTGTGGACGAAAGATTTTGTAAATTGTCTTCTGCTATTTTGCGAATCTCTGGGGGCGTACAGTTATTTATTTCGTCCTTTTTGTTGATAATTTGAAATAATTTATTGTATAAATCAGTCTGAATTTTAAACACAATTACATATAGCACCACCGATATTCAAATATTTAAAACGTTCTACTTAAAAATCAGAGTAACCAACTTCAAAAAAGCAAAATTTCTAAAATATTCGAACAAAACATGTCTCTTATTTTAAGCTTTTTTGAACTTTTAATAACCGAAATAGAAAAAATAGTATAAAATACACGTTTCATAAGACATTTTGCGCACTTGTTCTTTAGAAAACTCGCCTAGCGGCTCGTTTTCTAAACTTGAACGCATGCGCAAAAATCGTGTCTTATGAAACTTGTATTTAAATATACTATTTTGTAGGCGTAGTAACGCGCGCTGGCATTCGTTAGTATGAAATAAATAGCAGAGTACAACAAACATGAATGATATTGTATCAAATTTATTGATTGTTCCTATTGATAAATAAAAAAGTTTTGAGGAAAATGCAAATTAATACAACATATATTCATCTAAAATTAATAGTTACCTAAAAATATGTAAATGACGATAGTAGGAATAGTTTGTTGGAAAAGAATGTCTAGAGTCTTAAGCTAGATTATCAATCGCATTTTAATGGTATAAGATATTGCACTTTCCATTACCATAACTGAGACAATTTAACTTGCACCTAATTTCTGTAAAATGAATAGTCACCCAGATACTTTTACTGAAAGATCATCTATCAGCTGTGTATTGAAAACAATACTTCCTAAAGAATTTTTTGTCCAACTTCCTTTAATCAAACAAAGTCGACTGAGAAGACCTTTTTTTAAAAATTGGTTTACACGATTTCAATAAAATTTTATCCTCTGTAGGAATCGGAGTGAGCTTACAGTACTAGTAATAAATATTAGTGTAGAATTTAACAGCATGTCAACTTTACAAGTATGTACATTATTTATCCAAATCCAGTTCATCCAAAACTACTTAAAGTGCTTGCATAAGCTCTCAACGTGAACCTGTTAGCTTCTGCAGAATTTTTTCTAAGTTTTCAATTTCATTTGTAATTTTTTTATATAGTTTAATATGTTAATGACATATCTAGAGTGAGCCCAAAATATGTTCGACTAAAATGGTGTTCTAATACGGTGCAATTACAAAGAGGAAAAAAGTAAACGCAAGCATAAATTGCCACAGAATATTTAGGATCTCCACGAATTGAGATAAAGTCCCAGAAATGTAGTAGAATTAAAAAACTCCCAAAACTAAATTGATATCATCAGAAAAGCTAATGTATTCGTGGTTATCAATTAATTATATTTCTGTAGTAAGCCAAAAGTTACACTTATTCCAATTTCATACAGTTAAACAAATGCATATAAAAACATAACCACTGTCAATAATAACAAAAATTCAAATATCCTAAGTTATGCGCATTTGTAAGAAATCTTAATCACTGTTTAATATTATATCAGGTTCTCCAAACACGGTTAAAATTTCTTCAATTAATGACGTTCCGAATCAATTATTAGCTCTAACTGGTGTTGGAAAAATGCAAATTTGTACTTACCGGTGTTTTAATTAATGATTACGCTAACCGGCATCTTAATCGGGGTTGGAAAAACGGCTCTTAATCAATCGCTTTTCATTGATTTAGCATTTCTCTGTTTTCTCAATACAGTTATGTTATATTATTTATTGTAATCGGTTTGTTAATTTCATTATTGAAAACTACAAATTCTTTTTGGATTATCTGCATTTCTTTTAAAAAAAATATTTTATTTTGTCCTGTCTGTTTAGAATGAAGGCTACTGGAATTCATATTTATTTTAAAATATGCTTCTACTTCTCAAGAATATCAACATTTCGGTTTAAAAACCAAACCTTTCTTAAGAAAAACATTTAAACGATTATTATTAGTATTAAGTTAGTTTTTCAAGATGCTATTAAGTAATGAGCTGCATTTTATTGAGTACTCCCCAAAGATTTAAAAGTTACGGAGCTGCTTGCATAACGATCGCATTACAGTAATGTGTTCTGAGTATAAATGTTTCTATTTGGATTTGTAATAAGTCTTGTTTTAAAAGGAATTATTGTTTAGTATTACAAAAAAGTGAGAACTTGGCAGAATACGTAATAGTAAGACACCTGACACCAGTCCAGTACATTAAAGACTATATTTGTCACGTTATTCTCCTATATACCAAATTGGGTGACTTTTTATACGGAAATTTACTTTGCTGATATGTGTCACTGCAAATTTATTTTATTACGACTGCATAATTGACATTCTTTTTGTGGATACAAAAAATTATTCACTGTAGTTCCATGGATTTTATATTGCTTTCTTTAGAAAATGCATTCATATTTCTTGTTCCTTTGCGGAATGTAAAACGTTAAAGTATATATATGTATTTTTAATAAAGCACTGTCTTTTAAGAGGTTTGTAAAATCTCCACAGCTACTGATGACAAGTTTTAAACTTACTTATTAGTATAATAAAGTATGTGATTTAAACTTACAAAAACCTATTGTAGTGTCTCACCATCCTTTCTATACCTATTAGATTAGAACATTGTTAATGTTTTATTTTTTTATATTTTCGTTGTGTAAAAATACAGAATATTTTACAATACAATTACTTTACTTTTACAATTTTCATTTTGTTGTAAATTATTGAATGATTTGCATTTCCTTCTAAGCTAGATCGGATGCTTCCTTAGAGAGTTGGTTTTCAATTGGCACCATTTTTCCCAGCGATAACCAATTTCACAGCTGCAGCTGATTTGTGTTCAGTTTGGTTTGCCATTCCACTATTAATAGCTTGCAAATTGTGCGAAGAATACAAAACTTATTGTAGCATCTTATGATAGTGAATCCCAGAATGTGTTTTAAAATACTCCTCCTAATATTAGACAAGCAGTAGAAGCAGTAACTTTGGAATTATGATCTTTAAGATAGATAGTAGTCTGAATGACAGCCACTGATTTTAGGAGTGGACAATAGAAATAAAATATTTTATAAAATGTACTACTTGCATCCTATAAAGTTCACGTTATTTGACCAGTGTGGCATACTGGCCAGTGAGATAATGGCATATTTAATAATAAATAATAATACCTATAATAATAATATATTAAATTCACCCAATTCGAAATACTTTATTTTTGTATCACCACCCGTATCATGCAATTGAGTTCGGAGGGTGATACAAAAATAATAACGTGCATCCATAGATAAAAAACAATGATTACAAATTACGGTGAGTTAAAAAGCGTTGGCATAAAATACGTTCTGTAATTTTAATGAGAAATTGTATCTTTTACAGTTGTTTCTGGTTTCCCGCTAGACATTTTCAAAAAAATGTGTAATGAATACAAAAAGTGTTTTAACTGAAGAAGACAAGAATAAAATTGTCGAAACGTTTTAATTATGTGTTTTTTATTGTTAAATTTTTAATATTTGACAAGTAATAAGAAACAGGCCGCTAATACCAAGAATTTTAATGTTTTTATATATATATATATATATATTGAACTGGTCTTGTATATGAGCCAAGACCAGTCAAATACAAATATAAATGCTAATTTACCCAATGATCGCCATATAACATGCAACCAGGCATACATTGGTGATGCTTAGCACACAACCCTCGTATTACGTAGTATAGTTAAAAGTCCCGGAATTATAACTCAAAACTGCTAATAAAATTAGTAAATTATGATATCCCAATTAGATATTTAAAGCTAGAAAGCAATATACTCCCTCGATTATAAAAATCAAACCCATTATTACTCTTTTCAGGAACTCCAACTGATATCCCTTGTATATATATATGAAAAACTAGAATTAACCACTTAGATAGCTTATTCCACAAATTAGTATAATTGTAACATTTAAAATAGGTATATTTTTAAAATACAACAGTGATAGCAACAGATTTATATAGGTAAATAACAATTAAAATAAACTTAGACAACCACTACAAATGGACTATTTTAATTTCAATTTTAAACAATTTGTAAAAAAAAAAGTTACATAATATTTACAGGGCATGGCTTAAGGCAAGATTGAATTCTACAGAAGCATCATTTCAAGTAATATAAAATTATAGCACGTACGTGGCTAATTTCTAATTAAAATTACATATTGAGAAACCAAAATGAACTAATGTTGATTACTAGAAACGAATACCCCAAGAACCAACTGTCAATTTACAATTATTGTACTGAGTATTAAGTCTGATATATTCACAAAATTAATCTAAGCATTTTTCGATAACCGAATTATGGTTCGCCTTCTTGAACGAATCATAATCAATTTCAGAAATAATACATACATAAATATGGTTAATATTCAATCAAACAAAACAAATACAAAGATTATTGAGGTTTATTTACGTTGTCATAATCATCATCATGACATATTAATAATTTAAGTTCAAATATTTAAATGAGTATACTGTTGTGGTTTGACATTTGAGAACATGTGTTTCAAAAACTCTTAAAAATACAATTTGTAAGCCAAGGAGATGAAATAAAAAAGTATTAGAATATAAAGAAAGTGTCATAGATTCATATAATAGCAATAAATCATCAATAAATTAAGAGACCATTTCTAAAACGCAATTCAAAAACTAACCCTACTAATTTTGAATATAAATAGAGAGGTTTAGTAGGAATGAAAGATGAGAAATCATAATATGTAATTAAATGTATATTTTGTGAAGGAAAGGCTCTACTGAGAAGGCATATTTATCCGAAATTTTGATATTTTAATTATTTTTATTAGCGTCCATTACGTCATCGAACAAATGATGGACGAAACGCTAAAATATAACTTTATTCGTTTATCATTTTTGTCGTTGAGTTCACTCTGTTATTTTAAAGTAAAAAATTCTAAGGTAAATAATATATTTTAAAATTTTTACGGAATCATGTGGTTTAAATATCATAATACAAATCATTTAGATTTTTCATTGAATTTAATTTATCAATTTTTTTTTATTGAAGCGGACTGTTAATCTTATTTGTAATTAAAATTATTTTCTCTACATGACGTGTTTATTAAATGTTATTGCGTTAATTTTAGATTAAGGCAATTAATATGAACCAACAATATCAACAAGAGTTGGATGACTTGTATAATCAAGAGCAGTAAGTACACATACACTGCCATTTATTTGACTTGCTACAGTTTTATTAATTTCATTTTTCTATACATACAGTTTTAATTTTTGTTATTGTAAATTAATTTCTAAATGTTGATTACTTAAATTAAGTTTGCATTACTGCTAGCGTGAAACAGTAAGCATTGTCTTTCAATTTTGATATTATTCTAATATTGCACATTCTTAGATATACCAGAAAGCAGCAATCAATCCACTTTCGTCATAAACAAAAAAATAATTGCGTCTGCATTGCCAATTTCATAAAAACGAACATAATTACTTTATAGGAGTATATTACTAAATTTAGAATTTCATTGGTATAAAATATATTATATGTATATAATAATAAAACAAAAAGAATTACGGGTATTCGGTCTGTGTTTTAGAAAGAAAAAACTATTTGTCCAACGGCTCAATATTTCGCCATTTATTTATGGCATCCTCAGGAGCTACCAAACATGAAACATTAACGTCGAAACACTTCGTCAGACATATAAAAGGTTTGCCGGTAAAACCAACGTTAACAGGTACATTCACAAACTTTCAGCAGAATAAAAGTACGAAGAGTTTGATTTTTTATTTTTACTATTCATTAAATGAAATGGTATATTCCAGATCTAGTTTTTTTTTTAAATTATACTCACAGAATACTTTATTTTTAATAAAAAGTCCTTAATTTACATTCAGATAATTTGGTAAATTTTGATACAATATAACCTCAAAGTAAACTTCAGAAATCGTAAATTTTATTCGCCGATCACAATACTAACATTGACGTACTATCATGGATTTTGATGAGGATGTGTTTGGTGCTTTCTACCATAAATAGGTTTTAGATGTGCAAATGCTTTAACAACAATTCTTTGGTTCACGATGGTATTATCGCGTTAATGCTTGTATTTGTATTTCTGGAATAAACAGGAATATGTTTATAGAACATTATAATTGTATGTAGAAGTTATATTGAAGGTTTATATTTCATATAGAGTAAAAGATATTGTACGTACCTATTCATGAAAATTTATTTAATTAATTTTCTATTTGTATAGCAAGAATGAAAATAGTTCTAAGATATGATGTTCAGTTATTTTAATTGTATATTACAAAGGTTACATAAAATTAAAAATGACATCATTATGGTGTAAATATGAAAATAAATATTTATAATTTATTAATTTTGACTTTTCAATAGACAAAACCTAAAAGTATAAACCTTAAAGGCTACATTCATTGTCTATATATAGTGTTGGTGTAACTGATGCTATTGAACATTTTCATATACAGGGTGAGTTTTTTTGAATGCTTAGCATTGGGATCTCAGAAACTACTGGAGATAGAAAAACGCTTAAATGGGGAAAGATGCGCAGTTTTACGAATTTGATTTAAAACTGCTTTTGTTTCTCCTGTAACTTTCATGGCTTATTAGATATTCAAAGAAAACTAAATTTTACGTTTTTCTTTAAACATGCTTAGCATCGTTAATAGTAATTTTAGAGAAAAAGTGTTCAGACAAAAGTTTTAGATAATTTTACGCCAAATAAAACTATGTAGCTAATATTTTTTTTTCGTTCGCCATTATCGAGTTATGACACAAACTTCTGTTTTTTTAAATGGAAACCATAGTTGGTTTTGACATCATTAAAAAGCTTATTTTTTGCTGATTACAATGATATAAGGTTTGATATGGTTATTTTAAAAAATAAAGAGGATATAGACATTTTTATGGTTTTTATGGAAAACAATTGAATTTCGAACTGATAAAATACAAACCAAACGAAAACTTATTTTGAAATCTTATGTAGTAATAAAATGAAAACTATAAGAACTTTTATTAAGGGCACACAACATTATTAATGTTCAAAGATACCTCCATTATTATTAATACACAAATTGCATCTCTTCACAACAGAATTTGTAGCATTGCGTACTTTACGCCTACCAATGATATTAAAAGCAACTAAGACAGCTTCTCTTAAATCGTCGATTGTTTCATATGTTCTTTTGTATACTGTGTCCTTTAGTACACCCCACAAGAAAAAATCCAAAACTGATAAATCAGGGGATCTAGCCGGCCATTCAATGGGTGCATTTCGTACTATCCATTGATTACGGAAGTTCAAATTTAAATAATTTATAACATTCAGTTGATTGTGCGGAGGCGCTCCGTTATGTTGAAACCATTGCATTGCTCGGGTTCTTAAATTTAAATTATCTAACATTTCCTCGAAATCTTGTAAAAAATTAAGATAACGATTGCCAGTTAGTGATCCATCAAAAATAAAAGGAGGAAGAACAGTTGATCCTATAACACCACCCCAAACATTAAACCCAAATTTAATTTGTGGTCTCCTATGTTCAACGTGAAGCGGATTTGTTTGAGACCATATTATGTGCTCATTGTGCCTATTAAACATTCCACAATTTGTGAAACGAAATTCATCAGTCCATAATATTTTCATTGAGCAGTGTGGATCGTTTTGACACTGATCTTTAAACCATCTACAAAAAGCTATTCGTCTGATGTTATCACCTTCATGTAAAGTTTGTGATACTGATAATTTGTAGGGACGAAATTTATGCTTCTTCAACACTCTGACAATAGTGCGTTGAGAGGAGCCCATTTCTGTTAAAATTTGTCGGGTCGATATAGATGGATTCTGAGCGACACATGCTAATATGTTTATTTCTCTATCTTCTTAATTGTCAAACATTGACAATTAACTATTAATTAATTTAATTGTAACCTAACTATAAGCGGTGTAAACGGCCGTTAATCATAAGTTTGCATTGGCTATGGAATTTTCTAACGTAGAAAAGCGTGATATGGTTGAATGTTACATTCAGTGCCAGAGAAATTCTACTAGAGCTGCTGAAGTTTATTTTAAAAATTATTTTGATCGATGTCAGCCGTGGCTACCTACTTTTAAGAGATTATGGGATAATTTAGCAGATTATGGTTCGTTCGTTAAACCAAAATCAAAAAAAGGGATGGATGAAGATAGAGAAATAAACATATTAGCATGTGTCGCTCAGAGTCCATCTATATCGACCCGACAAATTTTAACAGAAATGGGCTCCTCTCAACGCACTATTGTCAGAGTGTTGAAGAAGCATAAATTTCGTCCCTACAAATTATCAGTATCACAAACTTTACATGAAGGTGATAACATCAGACGAATAGCTTTTTGTAGATGGTTTAAAGATCAGTGTCAAAACGATCCACACTGCTCAATGAAAATATTATGGACTGATGAATTTCGTTTCACAAATTGTGGAATGTTTAATAGGCACAATGAGCACATAATATGGTCTCAAACAAATCCGCTTCACGTTGAACATAGGAGACCACAAATTAAATTTGGGTTTAATGTTTGGGGTGGTGTTATAGGATCAACTGTTCTTCCTCCTTTTATTTTTGATGGATCACTAACTGGCAATCGTTATCTTAATTTTTTACAAGATTTCGAGGAAATGTTAGATAATTTAAATTTAAGAACCCGAGCAATGCAATGGTTTCAACATAACGGAGCGCCTCCGCACAATCAACTGAATGTTATAAATTATTTAAATTTGAACTTCCGTAATCAATGGATAGTACGAAATGCACCCATTGAATGGCCGGCTAGATCCCCTGATTTATCAGTTTTGGATTTTTTCTTGTGGGGTGTACTAAAGGACACAGTATACAAAAGAACATATGAAACAATCGACGATTTAAGAGAAGCTGTCTTAGTTGCTTTTAATAACATTGGTAGGCGTAAAGTACGCAATGCTACAAATTCTGTTGTGAAGAGATGCAATTTGTGTATTAATAATAATGGAGGTATCTTTGAACATTAATAATGTTGTGTGCCCTTAATAAAAGTTCTTATAGTTTTCATTTTATTACTACATAAGATTTCAAAATAAGTTTTCGTTTGGTTTGTATTTTATCAGTTCGAAATTCAATTGTTTTCCATAAAAACCATAAAAATGTCTATATCCTCTTTATTTTTTAAAATAACCATATCAAACCTTATATCATTGTAATCAGCAAAAAATAAGCTTTTTAATGATGTCAAAACCAACTATGGTTTCCATTTAAAAAAACACAAGTTTGTGTCATAACTCGATAATGGCGAACGAAAAAAAAATATTAGCTACACAGTTTTATTTGGCGTAAAATTATCTAAAACTTTTGTCTGAACACTTTTTCTCTAAAATTACTATTAACGATGCTAAGCATGTTTAAAGAAAAACGTAAAATTTAGTTTTCTTTGAATATCTAATAAGCCATGAAAGTTATCGGAGAAACAAAAGCAGTTTTAAATCAAATTCGTAAAACTGCGCATCTTTCCCCATTTAAGCGTTTTTCTATCTCCAGTAGTTTCTGAGATCCCAATGCTAAACATTCAAAAAAACTCACCCTGTATGTATTTTAAATAAATATATGCATTTATAGCAGTATGTTAATTACGAAACATTGCCCTTTCAGATGAATAGTTACATTGTGGATGTGTGTAAAAGAATTAAGAATGATGTAACACTTCAGACTGAGTATGTACAGCAGCAAATAATTACATACCCACTGCACTACTAAAAGAAATTGTGACACATTATATCGGGAAAAAACGTCTTACTTACTCTAAAAATGCTGGTTACTGCCGAGGGGGAAACCGCTGACTCAAAAGTGTTCACCATAATCCCACCACATGAAAATAATCCCCTATAATCCACACAATTCCAAAAAATTCCAAATAATTCCAAAAAACTCCAAATAATTCCAAATAATCCCTAATTATATCTTTATATATTCCACGAATTTTGAGGATTTTGTGCACGTATTAAAGGTAAATTAAGGTTGAATCGAAGGTTGAATATACATAACACCAGCCTTACGCAAAAGATTTTTTTTATTTATACACTACCTAATTAAAACATATAAACGCAGCAAAAGTAAAATTTATAACATAAATATTCGTGAAAAAATAAAAAAAACCGAATTAAATAATAATAATTAGTCTTTAACACAGGATTTTATCTGAGACTTAATATTATCATATTTCTTAGAAATCTAGGTGTATGCGATTTCATCTAAACGAAAAGGTTCCATTTCTGCAATATTAATTTTGTTCGATTCACATTTTTAAACACAGTGCAATCAACGTGTTTGAAAAATTGCAACAAACTAAAGTCATTTAAACATCTGTCACGATGCTTTGGTAGAACGCCGAACCAGCTTGTTTAGGATAAACGCGTAATAATTTATTACAAATTAACACAGGATTTTATCTGAGATTTAATATTATCATATTTCTTAGAAATCTAGTGTATGCGATTTCATCTAAATGAAAAGGTTCCTTTTCGGTGGCAAATTTAACAGGGTCGAAAAAAATATATTTGTGATCAACCGTAGCAACATCTTGCTTAATTTTTGGCCAGATAAACATTTTATTTTGCTTCCTTCCACGTGTTAAAAACTTAATTTTAACAATTGTATCATTGATAATTTCAATAATTTGACCTATATACCACTGTTCATCATCAAAAACCGCGTAAAATTTATTACTCAATTACACTTCATAATGACCACTGAGTGATGGGTCTGTGATGGGATTTATTTTCTCTGTTCCGATTTTCTACACCATCAGAAGATTTCCATTTCAAGCACGAGGCTTTTGGTTCACCTGGTTCCGTTTCTTCCAAAGAATTATCACTAACAAACAAGCTAGCAATAGGACTTTCAATATTGTTAGGATGTTCTTGTTGTTTGATATCATTATTGAACGAAGGAACAATGAGAGTATCGCTAATTATATTTATTGCTTTGCAGGCTTTCCCAACATTTTTTGCCTTATCATCTTCTAAATTTTGTAACGAAGTTAAGTTAAGATAAGCTGGATTATCTTTTTCAGCATGTTCAATCGAAGTATTCGCTTCTGAGCTACAAATCTGATTAAAAAACCACTTAATATCATTATTTTCATTTTTTTTCTTTGTATCACATGTCGAAGATGTACTTAACGTTGATTTCAGTGTGTCGGTGGTCTTAGATACGGAACAAGGTGGAGAATAAGCACTTATATGTATGTCCAGATATTGTAAATATGTATTTCCAAAATCCATTTATTTGAAAGGCCTGGCTGTTGCGCATATGTATTTTATAGGAACTTTTACAGTAGCATCTCATAACGTAAAATAACTCATTTCGTATTCCGTATTAGCATTTTGAAATATTGGAAATAAACATGGATTTTTATTTCTAAAACTAATAGAAAGCGAATTTGATGGTATAAAGTAGTCTAAATTTTTTAGAAGTGGATCATTAAAACTAAAACTGCTCTCAATTTGTTGGCATGCGGTAATCATAAATGATCGACAACGAGCCAGAAAATGTGTAATTAAATGGGGATGTTTTTTTTGTTCATGACATGTATGCTGAGATATTTTTAATGTTTAAAAATCTTGTTTCATTTCGTAAATATCCCCTTTCCGCTTAAAAATAGTAGTTCCGTGAATCCCCGTTACTATATATTCGAAATATTTGGCGTTTCATGACTTTCATGGTTCTTATCCAAAAAGTGGCTTTATTTATGTATGTTGTAAGAAACATGAAATTATAGTATAATGTGCGTACTACTATATCTACTTTGAAATTTTATAGTAGATCGAGTTGAAATTATAGTACAATTGGCAATACTGAGCATAACATCCTAGAATATCATATCACACCGCATTACACTGACTTGTATTAATGAAAGGCCGAGTGGGACGCGCATGCGTTCAAATCTCGGTTCAAACCGGTTCAAACTAGTGTATGATCAACAATTTCCCGCAAAATATCGTATGACCAAGTAACGAATCGTAATGCGTCATTCGTGGAAGTGAAAAACTACCAAAGGTACTGTCCGTTCCAGTTGAATTTGATCTTTACTACTCTGAACTAAGGATATGACGTTTAATTTGAAGAGATGATTCGATTACATAAAGTATTGTTGATTATATTATAGAACAATAGATACAAAAACATTCTTTCTAATGACCGTGGTATCCCTCATAATTCTGTCAAAGTAATCCCGCATAATCCTACATAATTTCAAATAATCCCATATAATCCTATATAATCCCAAATAATTCCTGGAATTCCTACGTGTACACCATAATCCCTTACCGGTTTCCCCGTCGGTTACTGCATTCTTCCTAAGTATGCAATATATATTAATTTCCTCCTGCTTAGGAAGAATGCATTAATGTTTTTTTGCTAAGCATTTTATTGAATTATAATATATTTTCATGGTAATTATCGACTATGTAAAAAAATGAAATAAACGAAAAGTCTTTTTTTTAATAAAACTTTTATTAACAGCTATTATCGAATATGTAAGAAACGAAATAAAATAGAAATTACTTTTTTTAATAAAAGATTTTATTGCCAGCTAAAATAACATAATCAATTTAAAATTGAAAGTAAATTGTGTTTTTATGTGAGTTTATTTCTTGTGGGCAAATCAATTTATTAGTGAGGGGTACGGGCATATTTAAGCAAAACTTCTTTTATTTTGTGGCAAAAGTTGTTCAAAATTTTTCGGTATATTCCCCTGTTTATCTATAGGAAATTCACTAGGCTTATTTAAAAGATCAGGAACTTTTTTCATGCTATACAGTCAAAAAATCTAGGCAGTTGAAATGTTAGACTTCTGCGCAAGACGTTTTAGAAAGTAATTATTATATATATTATATTATATAGTAAGTATTTCCTCGAATTGCAGTTACTGGAACAATGTTTATCAAATATGTGCGGTTCGTTTGCTTTAGTTTTTTTTCTGAAAGAGTGATTTGCCCACTTAAAGAAATCACTGTGCTTCATTTATTTTCTGTCAATTTTTCCACTGTTTGCAGTTTAAACTGCTTAAACAAAATCTGCAAAGTCATAGGTTTTTCCCTTCTGTGATTATGGACGCCATATCAATAATATTTCCGGATAAACTTTGATCAGTTATGCCTAATTTGTCTCATCCGGTAATAATACCGCATTATTTTTAGGGAAACACACCATTTCTTGATCACTGGTATCGTTATTTGAATTTTGTATTGATAAAGCTCTCTGCAATATTAATTTTGTTCGATTCACATTTTTCAACACAGTGCAATCAACGTGTTTGAAAAATTGCAACAAACTAAACTCATTTAAACATCTGTCACGATGATTTGGCAGAATGCCGAAAGCACAGCTTGTTTAGGATAAACGCGGCAAGTAAAATTCAAATATGGCGTTTTGCCTAAGTACTTTTTAGATAATGCATTTATTTTAAGTATCCATGCACATTTTTTTAGATATGGCATAAAGAGTGGTGTCTTTTATGTGTTTTGGATTGATTTGCTGCATTTTGACTAAATAAGATGGATAATCATATTTCGACCAGAATGATATAAAAAGATAATATTTTTAGATTTTTGCAGATACGGCGTTTTGCCTAATGAGGGCAGTGATGTGAAGTATACAAATATAACTACTAGCTACAGCTATTTCGAAAATGTTAAAAAATTGTATCTAACACAACTATAGAATTCATTGAAAATAACATGTTAAAACAAATTTCCAAAGTATCCAAGGTATTCATTCAAGATTTAAAAAATTGTCTATTTGGCCTTGTCAATATATGGCACATTTAAGGCTGTGTTTCAATATTAGCAAATTCATTTCGGTTCAGAACTAAGATTTTTATCTTTTTTAAGTACTACTTACTAGTAATAATAGGAGACGCTACTATTTCAATTCTGAAGAAAATAACAATAACTTTGAAATATTTTCCTGCTTCCAAAATTGTACCGCACATACGCAAATGTGTAAACCTGGTCTGCACTGTTAGAAATATTGTCTTGATCTAAGAAAGTATATTTTATTGCGTATATACAAAGCTTTAATGTACTTGATTTGAAACGGTCCGTTTTATTATAAGTAAATATTTCCAAACTGTTTTAAATCAAGTAAATTAAGGCTTTGTATATACGGAAGAAAATATATTTTCTTAGATCAAGACAACATTTCTAACAGTGATGTGCACTCTTTCGTTGCAATTTGGTTTTATTTGCGGATGATTCGTCATCGATTTTTAGAAATTTTACGATACGTAAAGTAAAGACATACACATCACTTTTCGACAGCTGGTTTATCAATAAACATAGTGCTTAATATCAAGAAGAGTAATTTAATAGTCTTTAAGAATAGTATATCATATTAAGTATTACATCATTACCAATCAGGAAACCACTTTTTAGGCGTTTGTTTCCACACTGTCGTATAGGCCCTATAATAGAACTATCTGGCTGGGATTGTAGACGTTGTTATGCTTCAAGAGAAAATGTAGCAAATATGGGTACTGGTGTTGTCTTAGGTATCACTTTCTGATGGAGTGTAATGGAAATAAGGCAATTACTGGCACTTCATGTACGTGTTTGTAAAATGTATTTCAACTCTAGACTCTTGCCAAAACTTCCTTCCTAGAATAGTGAACCACTTGCACAAAGCATGTGCATGTGAATCTAATCGATACTTCCTTGTTAACCTGCATGCTGAATTAGTGAGAAAGACGCGCGAACTTTAAGCATTCAATTAAATTTACTTTTAAATTGAAAAAGTTGATAGTCTGACATATCCTCTATAAAATATTGATTTGGATTATTCTAATATACTAATTTTACAAATTAAATTAAATTACTCATTATATATTTACAATAAGTTACATTTATTTATAAATTTAGTTATACTTTAACATATTCTTGAATGCTCAAGGTAATTAGTACTCATCCATTCGACGCTATATTTTATTCAAAACGTGTTTATTATTTCAGCTTTCTAGTATATGTACCTACTATCCGTCCATCGGATCTTTTGAGTCACGTGATTAATTTTGATCCGTATGAATTAAATCAACACTTCTGGCTCAAATTCATTACTTACAAAATAGAATTAAACATTTAAAAATAAAGAACTTATGATGCTTATATCTAATATTTTTTATATTTTATACCATGTTTTATTCATTGCTTAAAATTAGCTATATCTATCATAATGAAATTTTATAAAACAATAATAAAATTTGGTTATGGTTATCAACAAAATTTATCGGTCTGTCATTCATTCACCTTGCAACAAATTGGTTATGTACAATTCCTTAGTATGTATTTATTAAAAAAAACATAATAGTGGAATAATATCTCAAAATATTTAACAACAAATCATGTCAGTCTGAATATAGAACACATAAAATGTTTAAATGCACCTCTACCTATTTTCTAGTGACAATTTTTTAATGGAATTATTTTGTGGAAAATCAGTTCAGTTCAAAATAATTTTTGTTTTATGGTTATTTTTACAATTTGTGAGTAATTATCATTGGAAAACCAGATAATAATTTAGCTCAGCAGTAGTACTGTTCTATTTATAAGCACGATAGAAATTTTAATAGCAATAACTCCTCAGTGAAGTATATGTTACATTAGTGAAGCTCGGAGTGACATACATCTCAAAAATGAATGGAAGAAGTAATTTTTGCAACAATCTTAACCCAGGATATGTTGTTCTAGGAGAAAGAGCATTTTTAATAAAGGAAGAACTCGGAATTCTGCAAGTGAATTTTAGTTATTCTAAAAGAAGACCTCGTTAGCACCTTAAAATATCTCATTTCTTAAAAAAGTGTAAGAATATGCAAAAATTAAACAGTGTAGATTTAATTGTGATTGTATTTAATGTATGTAAGTTGTAAATAATTTTGTATTTATAATTATTTATGGCACTATGCAATATTAATTTATTCCTGCACAACGTGGCCATTATTTTAGAATTTAAATAGGCATTTCATTACAGACAAAACACAAAAATTTAATAATAAGTTAAATTTATTTATTAATATATTTGAAATATATTTACATTTTTTTTACTGTTATTTATTGTATGCTAAATATCTATAATAAACTTTTATAATCTCACACATAATATTTCTATATGATTAAACTTATTTTCTTATTGCTATTTATTAACTATTGCTTTTATTATAATTAAGTGAAACTATTTTAATAAATAAATCTTATTAAACAATCCTCTGATTATTTTGTTAGGTACTGTAAATTTAAATAAGTAATCCTTAATCAGTGCATGAGTGGCTTTCTTTTTCTTCGTATACTAGAAATAATAATGCACCAACATAACTACAATGTTCGGCTGTTATCAGCCATGCATGTAGAGTGAGCCGAAAGTATTGATTCACATTTCATAATAATGCACTCACTTTTCATCCATTGGTTTTAAATTAACTTCTTATAAATGTTTCACCGAAACAAAAACACATCAATTTCCACATAAAATAAAGAAGTTGTTAATAAATGGATTTTCAGATAAGAACTTCTTCAGGTAATCACTGCATTATCATGTTTATAAACTCAACAAACACATTGTTTTATATTATAAAAACGTCACTCAGATTCTAAATCTGAATCTGAACTGGATGTTTCATTAGGATTAAATACAGTTTCTCAGGTTTGTTTCTCCTAACTAAATCCAACAATTCATATTCTGTGAATTCACCGGAAAAACTTATTATTGCTGGACAGCCAGTCCATTATTTCCTGTTTTCTCGATGTAGAATTTGGGATTTTATTTAATACTACACTATGATATGGTGTATTGTCCATTATCACAAGTGAATTGTTTGGTAAATGTGGCATAAATTGTATTTTAATCCATTCCTCAAACTTTTTACTGTTCATTTCAGCATGATAGTATTTTGCTTTGGTTTTCGATGCAAATATCAAACTTGCACCTTCAATAAACCCTTATTCACCTCCGGCATGTAAAACTATAAACCTTTTGCCATCATAACCTTCTGGCTTTCGAACACTTTTTGTAGATGTACATGCCAAGATCTTCCTCAATTATCTTTTGAATATATCCATGTTTCATCAAGAAATATCACCGGTCTTGGAGAATTTGACTTTAAATTATCTGTATACTTCCTCAAAAAAGTGCTTCGGTAAAGGGCTATATCATGCTTTTCCACCAATGCTCGTCTGTTGTCTTCCTTTTTGAATTTAAATCCAATCTTTTAATAAATGGGACAAAGAAGATTTTCCAATATCGATTACTGTGTAGCCGAGATTCTACGGAAACTATGACCTGTATATTACTGTGGATTTTGTAAATTTAAGTAAAGGGCAATTTTTTTTAAGCATCTGTCCTATTGTGTTATGTCCAATGTTTTGTCTAGTACATTTACCATTACGTACACTAATAAAGATTTTGCTATATCTGGAATTGGTCTAATTTTTAAATAGTTTTTAAATATTTTGATCCAAAGTGGCTCCATTATTACAAACTTTCGAGACGAACCATTTTTGCTATTGCGGATGTGAATAATAATTAATCAACTTTCATGATGACATCAGAAATTAATAAATTACACAGCTCATCACTTCGGCATGCACCAGCAACACCAATTACAAGAGCAGTCTACAGGGTTATATATTGTCAATAATTTCAAAGTATTAATATATAAACATACTACCTTCGTTGCAATGTAACATGTGTCGGGTGCCTCAGTAAGGAATTTTATAATTTCCTCTTGAGTAAATACTAATGATCTTTTGGGCTTATAATTTTCATTTTTTCTTTTTAAAAAGGCAACTAATTTAAAATATTTTGATATGTTAATATCCTCTTTTAGACCAAGTGTAGCTTCAACATCGAATAATGCGCCCATAAAGTCGAGGTTTTTTTATTTTTTGAATATTCTTGAAAATAAGCCAGAAGTACATTTTCAGAAGTTACTACTGTATTTTTGCTGTGTTCAGATTTATGCGGAAGCAAGTTTTCAACTGCTTGTTCCGCAATCTCGCGCATTTCAGGTGGTGTACAGGTCGAGAGATTAAGTAGTTGAGTTATCTCGACACAGGAATCAAACTTTTCACCCAGGTTTGTATACTATTTTATTTACAACCATAATTATTATATTTATTTGTAATAAAAATTCCGGTGAAAGTTTTGACATATTAAATTGTCAGATTTATGATGTTCTAGCGAAACGTCAAATAAATGTCGGTTTTTTTTTTGTGAATAGATAATAAAAAAATGTTGAGTAGTAAAGTCTTCAAGGACTGCATTCCACTGGAACTGAGGGAAACTGTCCTCCCGTAGCAATCCGTATATCTTAGCTCGAATGGAGAGGGACAAGAAATCACTATATCTTCATATCAGCAACAGCAGGGCGGTCTATCTACATGGGTTCAAGCTTCCAATAATTCTAATGTAACGTTTAATTTTATTTACAACCATACAATTAATAATTATTTGTGACAATTTAATTCATCTGTCAAAAACATGACATTTTAATACACGCTGTGTTAGTTTGCTATCGGATAAACTGCATGTTTGCTAGCGGATAAACTGCATGTTGATTTTCCATGGCAACGAAAATTCAATTCTGACAGTATCGTTCAAATAAATTTCATACATAAACATATGTATTTTTCTCTTTCTTTTGTATATGTATTCAAAGGAATGTTAAATAAAAATATTTCGGTTTATTAATATTAATTAAATGATTCATTAAATTGTCTTACCAAATACCATTCGAGTTTGTGTTTATTTCCGGAACAAACTTTCATTTTGACAAAACTCAAACTTTGTTGCTTAAGGGTAACACGACTCGAACAAATAGCAAAAGGTAAAACCGCTCCACCTTCGGTGTCGCGGTTTTACCATGTTATTTGTTCTCGTCAGTTACCAAGCAACAAAGCTTTCGTTCAAAATGAAAGTTTGTCCGGATAAACACAAACTCTTATGGTATTACCCCCGACAAAAATTCCGATAAGGTTTTGACATATCGAGATGACAGTTTTGTGATTGACATTGAGGTTAAGAAACGAGGGCAGTAATAGAGGGCGGGAAGTAAATGAGGGCAGTAATAAGAGGGCGGGAAGTAAACGTTGGTAAACGTGATCAAAGTCACACTTCCCAACTTTTAAAAAGTCAGAAATGCCAACATTACGCGTATGGTTGTAAATAAAATTAATTGTTACATTAAAATTATTGGAAGCTTGAATCCACATAGATTGGTCGCCCTACTATTGCTGATCTCAGTTCCAATGGAGTGCAGTCCTTGAAGACTTTATTACTCAACATTTCTTTTATAATATATTCATTGAAAAAACTGGCGTTTATTTATTTGACATTTACGCTAGAACATCACAAATCTGCCAATTTGGCAAAGAAAAACTGGACAGACTACATTCTAATACAAACTACCTACATCAATTAATGTTGGATAGCAAGTAAGTTACACCATTTTTAGTTTGCTAGATGCTAAAGGCATTGATTTATATATAGTCTCAATTTACAGTCCTTTCATGTTTCTGTTTTATTTCTATTTTGTATTTTGGCTCTTGGACAGCTGTTAGAACTTTTTTTTTTTTATAAATTTGAATAAGAGAAATTCTATATATTTTAAGGCAAATTTTGGTTATAGGTACGTTGTAAGCGCAACGAGATTACCAATGGCTCGTAATTAGCAAAGACGATGTCCGTCATTATTTTATATTTAATTATAAAATATATGTTTACATTTTAAATAGTCAGCAAAAACCTTAAAACAAAAATTTTACTAGAAACCCCTAAAAGGCTGAAGAAAAATATAGAACATATTCTTGGTTAAGAAATTATAAATGTAAAATAACTATTAGCTTTTATGAGCGTAAAAAAGCATAATTTAACTGATTTGCAGAATTCATCTCACTAGTAAAAGGATATCATCTTTTAATTAAAGATAACAGAAAACTCCATATTTTGAAGATATTACAATTTTATATTACAAATAACAAATTAAACTATACAGGGCAATCCAAATTAAGTGTTCACCATTGGTAACTTTGTTATTATTAAAGATACAAGATTGTTTAAATTAGCAAACTTGTAGTACTTTTAACGCTCTTTAAGATGGAAGAATAAAAAAAACAAATGAGCAACGCGTTTTCGAGTTTTGCCGAAAAATATTTTTTTTTCAATTGGAAACCCCTGTATATTATATCATTTTCTGCTAGAACTTTAATTTTTAAACAAAAAATCTTATAAGAAATTTTTTACTGGGATTAAAAATACTTGAGTTATAATGAATAAACGAAAACAGCTAAATTAGTTTTATAAACTTTATTTTATACATAAACTTATCATTAAAAGAAAATAAAAATCACTGATTTTTTTCATAGAAGATGTTCAAAAATACCACCTTGTAGTTCAATACATTTTTGTACACGCTTCCGAACTTCTCGAACTGCCTTCAGTATGGTCCTACCATCTATTTGGTTTATCTTTTCACTAACTGCAATCTTTAGGGCGTTTACGTTTTCGTACCTTTGCTTATAAATCTGGTTCTTTAAATAACCCCATAAAAAAAAATCAAGCGGCGTTAAATCTGGCGATCGGGGAGGCCACTGAATAGGACCATTTGTTCCTATCCATGGAGTGTTAAAAATAGTATTTAGAAGTTGATGAGTACCTCTGTAGTTGTGCGCAGGTGCGCCATCCTGCTGAAAATGCAGATTCTGTCTACTTATGAGATCCAGATCGTCTAAGAAATTATTCAAAATTTCAGTCAAAAATTCTATGTACCTTTCACCAGTTAGAGTGCCCTCATAAAAGAAAGGACCAACAATCCATGAAGCGATTAAACCGCACCAAACATTAACACTGAAACGGACTTGTAGACGTCTTGGATTTACTAAAAGAAGATTTTTCTTTGACCAGTAATGATGATTTTTTTATTGTACATTCCAGAATTTGAGAAATTCGATTCATCGGTCCATAAAATATAACGAAAGTTGTTTACATTTTGGCGACAAAAGTTAAGATACCAGTGGCAAAAAAACATTCTTCTCTCTGGATCCCCTGGCAAAAAAACCTGAACTGGTTTGTACTTATAAGGAATGAATTTGTGTTTCTTCAGAATCCTATGCACAGTACCGTGACTCAAATCAGATTCATTGACAATATCTAGTATGGAATTCTCACGGTTGGCCTCAAAATATGTGATAACTGCAATTTCCGTGGCCTCGCTTTTTATGAAAGTCCTTTTTGTCCTTGTTTTGGCAAAAACACTCTCATTGCCTCTAAATTTTCGGTAAAGTTTCAGAAAATATTGCTCATGTGGTTGTGTTCGGAGTGGATATAATTCAGCGTAGTGTTCTTTTGCCCTCCTAGAGGATTTTCTGCACACTAAATAAGATTCTAACATATCACACTTTTCTGAATGGGTAAAAATCATTTTTTTGTCAAATTAATAACTAGCACAATGAAACTTATGAGTGAAAAACTAATAAAACTGTACTAATATTTGACGTTTGGTAGAAAGACTTATCGTCGTTTTCATAGATACATAGAAATGCACTTGACTTAGCTGTTTTTGTGTATTCATTATAACTCAAGTATTTTTAATCCCAGTAAAAAAATTCTTATAAGATTTTTTGTTTAAAAATTAAAGTTCTAGCAGAAAATGATATAATATACAGGGGTTTCCACTTGAAAAAAAAATATTTTTCGGCAAAACTCGAAAACGCGTTGCTCATTTGTTTTTTTATTCTTCCATCTTAAAGAGCGTTAAAAGTACTACAAGTTTGCTAATTTAAACAATCTTGTATCTTTAATAATAACAAAGTTACCAATGGTGAACACTTAATTTGGATTGCCCTGTATAGTTACTATTTACTAGAGAGTTATGACTGCATCTGCTTGTAGCCACGTTAGTAGGCAGTACAATATGTGCACAGTTTCCCATTTGAATGCATACTTTCCGAGATAAAACCGAAAAATTTCGCTGTATTATTTCGGAAACTTTAAACGCAAAAGAGTTTTCACTGCATGTGCTTCTAGCCACGCTAGTAGGTAGTACAATACGCACACAGTTTATCATTTGCATGCATACTTTCCGAAATAAAATCTAAAAAATTTAAGTCACATTTCTAATGAAATTTCTTCAAATGTTTAATTCGTATATAAATTTCGCCTGTTTATTTCGGAAACTGTAAACGTTAGGAAGTTCTGGTTGCATGTGCTTTTAGCCACGTTACTTGGTAGTACAGTACGCATACAGTTTCCCATTTGCATGCATTGTGGTGCCAACCACTTTCTTATTTTAAGTGTCTCTATTACGTACTTTAACTCGTAACATACTAAATTTTATAATTAGTAACCGCACGAATTACTTTTAATTATAAAGAATAATTAAATTATCATATAACATAAAATTAAGGTCTAAAGAATTTCAAGCATACAATTTACATATTTTGATTTCCAACGCCCGAAAAACTGGAAGTAAAATTTTTTGGGCACATTTCCGTCCCGCCAAAATTTTTTCAAATACAGTCTTTAGTGTGTCCCATTCTCAGAATAACAAATGTATCAGCAAATAAAATGTCTACAATTTTTTTTTCTATTCAAAACACGGTGTTAGTTAGATGTTCTATTTTCTAGTACTTTTGTGTAGGTCATAATGAAAGTAATTTACACTGCCGGCCTTGAGGTAAATCACTTTCATTCTGTTATAGTCTTTAAAATATAATTGTTTTTAATTTTAGTAATAAAGTAAATAAATAATAAGTCATTGCATACCGTATGTATTACTATCATGTTTATGTTTATAGTTTGACACGTACGTTTGACTTTTTCTATTGTTGTAGACACTGAGTATCATTTGAAATAGACAGTACGTGTCAAACTATGAACATAAACATGATAGTAATACATACTTCAAAATTTAAAAAGAGATTCTGCTTAAAAATATGAATTTATACTCGATAAGAAATGTTAAAATTCGATTATCTCTGTTTTCATGATGCGTTAATTTTCATAACTTTACGTGGAAATAGTTGAATTTTTTACTTTAATCTTGCATTTAAAATCGCATCTGCATATCCTGGGTTATAATGGAACAATTGTTTTCTGCTGTATTTGTACATACATATAATAGAAGATGAAGCTATAAAGCAATGAATTTGACCCAACATTGGTAAAAAATCTTTTTAATGGACTACGAAAGTGAAGATTCAAGACTATGTATTCTAAACGAACTTTGCACGTGTATCAAACAGCGATATATCCACATAGTACAGAAGTTTTTAAATACTTTCGAATGAAATTCCTATTTCTAAAAATTCATCCTAAGCGGTATTTTACATTGCGGTGCTATGAGATAATTTGCTCCGTTAACTGCTGCAATTGTAATAAATCTCGGAATTTTATTCAGCTCAAACTAACAAATTTACGCTATGAAAATACCTGAACACTTGCTTACCTTGTTCTTCATTTTTATTAGCAATTATTGGCATTAATTACCGTGTAATTTTTGCGGCATATAATTTATTATAGATTGGAATTCAACACGCGCTGCCGGAAATAGAGGTACTACACCATGAAAACTCGAACCTATTTGATTAACAATATTGCATTGGTATTTAAAACATTTGTATGTTAATATAGTGGAGTACTTATTCGATTCAATATACATTGTGTATATTAGTGGGATTTTTAATGTCCGAGGTTTGCTTGAAGTTGCCGCCGCAGCTTTTAGTGTATTTCTATGTCGCTATCAAAGTGTCAGCGCCAACTCCCAATCTTTTTTTCTTCGTTTAGGACTATGTTTTGGTGTTACTGCCTTCCACGGCTGACGTTCAGCTTTCCAACCTTCTCTTCGGTGGTTTGCCTGACAGTCTCGGCCTTGATGGGTTTTTGGTTTTTACCTATTTGGCGATTCTGTTATGATACATTCTATTAACGTAGTCTACTGTCGGCTCCGAAATCTGGTCCATCTCACTACGCCTTGAGTTTGGAACTTTTCTTTGATAGCGGTCCACACCACATCTCTTAGATAACCGGTGATTATCGACTTTGATAGAATTTGTTCTTACTTTCTCTATTAAATGCCTGTCGTTTGGTGGTTCGTTACCCGCCATTAGTTTGCAGCGAATTGGTTCCTTCGATATTACCACTGACTTGGTCTTTTAAGTAGGTATGATCATGTTGACTTTTTTCGTGGATGTCTTGAATTTAAACAGAATCCGTTGAAGGTCGTCTTCCAATGATATATCATAAATTTTGTAGCCCACGTTAACTTTTTTTCTAATTTCTTTGATTATATCGTTCACAAACATAATGAATAATGTTGGTAGATTGCTTACTCTCCTTGCTAACTCCTTCACGTCTGTTTCCGGTGTCATAACCTGATTAACTTTAATATAGGTTTTGCTGTTTCCATTTAGGTCTTGGATGATCCCGATGTATTTATTGCTATTTCCGTGGTGACGTAGGGTGGCTGCGATATCTGCCAGTCGTATCCTGCCAGATGTTTATGTTAGGCCTACCATGTACAGAAAGATGGATTTATTGAATTTGAATCCCTTTTCCGTTAGTTGTCGCTATATTAAGATTGCATCAATCGTTGATCTACCTTTGTAACTTTCTTGTTGTTTCTTGCATATTCGTAACTAAAGCGATATTTGGGCTATTAGACACACTCAGTCAGTAGTGTTTTGTTCAAGGTAGCTTTATGTATTCTATTCTCATCAACAATTTTCTGTAACTGCTTAGTTATTTCGTCAATAGCAGCTATTCCGCCATTTGTGATATTTTATTGCTGATATCACCAACGCCAGGTGCTTTTCTGTTTCTTAGTTTTCCTATTGTAGACAGTACCTTTTCTAATGTTATTTGATGTTGGTCCATCGATCTGATGATTGTTTCTATATTGTCTTCGTAATTGACTTTATACTCTTCTAGATCTTTGTATATCACTTTGAAATATGTAACGTACTTTGATGATGGTTGCGATTTGTTGCTCATCGTTTATTGATTTCTTCCTGTACATAGACATTCACCGGATCTGTTTTTTCACCATAACGATCGTGTTGCATTTCTGTTAAAAAGTTCCACGAGTAGTGCGTTTCCAATTCTTTGATTGCTTTGCTTACTTGATTTCGAGTTTTTTCTAGCTGTTAAGTATACTTTTCTACTTTCTATATTCTAAGTATGCGATTCGTTTTACATTGGCGCGATCCTTCACTTCTTCTGTAAACCAGGGTATAATGTTTCTTTAGCTATTGCTGTTCATTTTTGTAACTCCTATAGCTTATCTGGCACTTGATATTATTTGTTTTTAATTTGCCCAAAACCCTGTTTACATTGTCACCTGGTGACGCTTGATATTTTGCTTTTGAATATTACTTCCTATTATGTTGTCATGTTTTTATTTCTGAATGATTCAATTGAATTAATATATACCTATATACTGCTGGCTTCTCATTGCGCAAGTTGATTTTCTGGCGGTACTTGCATAATGTTAGACGCTTGTTGCATTTGAGGAACGCAGCATTCCTACTTATAATATCTATATCGGATGTATGTTTCTGCTGATTATTATGAAGTCTATATTGCATTTTTTGAGCTTTTGCATTGTTGAATTCATATTGCGGTTTATTGTTGATATACGTGTTGTTTATGTGGCGTTGATGTTGTATGCAAGTTGTTAGTAATATTTCTCCATTTGTATTCACAATGTTTTGTTGTTTATTTTTAGGAGCGTACAAATGGCGCAACGTATTTAATGTCCATCTGATAGCTTAACTCTTTTGGAACAATTCAGTAACCGACATTCAGGGTAATATTTTCATTTACACAACCCGTTGCTTATTCCGCTATACCTGATTGAATACAAAGTATTAGTGCCCTGTCTGCAATTTCTGATATGTTTTTGTTAATGTATTTGACGTGGTCAATTAGACCTTCGAATCATTTTTGTCTAATATATTAGTGTTTCCACTCCAGAACGTGCCCGTTGTCCTTTCTTACTATTTTTCTTAGTCTCTGATATGCAGCTGTCTGTTTGATGTTTATCTATCTCCAAGAAAATTTCCTTGTCTTTATTATGGTATGATGTAAAGGTGGGTCCACACCAAAGCAACATAGAGCAACATTTGTGTTGGTGTTTGTTGCCGTTGGTTCCAAAGTATAGACAGGAAACAACATTTAAATAAACATTTTGTCTCCATCGAAGCAACAAAAAAGTAACCGTGTTTGTGTTCCGTTCCTGTTGCGCGAATAGACGGAACAGAGTGTCTCCACTAAGTCAACAACGTTTAGAGATGTCGATCGATGAGGAGTGTCTTGCACTAGCAGCAGCAGCTTTTCTCATTTTAAGTGAAAAAAAGAAAAGAAAACGCAAATATTGGGTTCGACCCAGTCTTCGAGAAAGAAAACAATATGGCGGATTACAGCTATTAAACCTCTTGAAAGAAGATGACCTATTATCAGGACATATCACTGATGGTCACGTACAAAACTTTACACGAATATCAAGTTCTGATCTAGAATGGCTACTGTGTCGCATTGAGCCGATGATATCAAAATCTGATACCAATTATAGGACATCAATATCGGCCGTAGAACGTTTGCTTTTGACCTTAAGGTTTTTAGCACCTGGTAATTCGTATCACTCGTTAATGTATCTGTTAAGAATTTCTACACAATCAATTTCTAATATTGTGCCAACAGTTTGTGAAGCAATAGTAAAAGTTCTCAGCGATCAGGTGAAGGTAAGTTCATATGTCTTTTTCTTTTGTTCAAATACAAAATATTTTGAAAATGAAGTTTAGAAAATTAAACCAAAAAAAGCATTAACGTTCCAAGTTCCAAGTATTATAGAAACTGTTGGAAAGGAAAAAATGTTTTACGAGTATCTACAGATTATCAAGAGAAACCACTGTAGTATTATAGAAAAATAGTATACTTTGGTTAAAAAAAAATACAAAAACGTTAAAGCTAATTCAATGGTAATAAATTTAAATGTCTGCATGTTGCAAAGCTGTTTGCAAAACGTCAGAAAATGTATGTTCAGTTCTAGGTAAATTCTTGTCAGGGATATTTTATGTGTTTCTGTTGTCTGCTTCTGTAATGGTGTCGTTTAGTGAATAAGGTGAATAAGATGGTGAAAATTCAGGTGTAGCTATTACTTGGACCTGAGTACTGTCGCTATAGTTACTGGAAATAGATGCCTGTGAATAAGTTGATGATGAGTACGAATCTGTTGGTGAAAAGGGAGGTAGTTGAGTGTTTTTTTCGTAATCATATTTCCCCATGGCAGCCTCCCACAAAATAGTTGATATGAGATGTTCAACGGTATTTTTTGCGTATTCTGTACACAGGCTTTCAATTTTTAAAGCCACATGCTCTCCAAAAACTTGAAAGCGACTTCGCGGCTTTTTGTTGCTTAGTTCTTTTAAAACTCTGTAAGCTTCCTCTTGTCTTTCATCCATAGATACTTCACTATTGTTTCTTTGTTTAGTTTTTGTGTTTGGAGTCTTGAATAAAATTGGATCCTCTTTAGTCTTGGATTGTGTGGATGGTCCTGGTTTTGATTTGGTTATTAATTGTACTTGTACTGGTATAGCGCCGCTTTGCAATTGTTCCGATACAAGTTGACATGTGGAAGATGCTGATTGAGATCTACTGTCTTCGGTTTGGGTAACCGCAATGTTGTCCTGTGTTTGACCGTCTTCTTGCAAATAATTTAGGTTTTCAGTGTCTGGTGACATTGGGGACGCAGGTTCTTCAGTTTCAGAAAAATTTTCCGATAAACTCGAAGAATCCTGTAAAATTAAATATATCATATGAATAATCAGTGAATTCCTAAAAATTTTTTTAATCATTAGTTTTTAATTTTCAATAGTATATTCTAAATCCCAAAATGATAACTATGTTCATCAATTTTTTTTTTCAGGTGCCCGAATCTCCCGAAGAGTGGAAAATAATATGAAATCAATTCAACAATATTTGTAATTTTCCTAGATCTGTAGGAGTTATGGATGGCAAACACATCATGATACAAGCACCAAAAAGTAGTGGCAGCGATTTCTTCAACTACAAATCTTTTTTTTAGTGTAGTGCTTTTTATTGTTGCAAACGCAAATTATGAAATAATATACTGTAATGTCGGTTGTCAGGGACGCATATCTGACGGAGGAGTCTTTGCCAACATTTGTTTCGAGAAAATCTGAACGAAATGCAAACTTAATCTACCCAGGGATGCTCCCTTGCCAGGCCGAACCAGGTCGGTTCCCTACGTATTTTTAGGAGACGATGCATTTCCATTGTCTCCTAATCTATTGAAGCCATTTCCAGGGGCACAAAGCAAAGGGTCTAATAAAAGAATATTCAATTACCGACTGTCTGGAGCCAGAAGAATCTCCGAAAATATTTTTGGAATTATGTCTGCACGATTTAGAGTCTTAAGAAAACCACTTTTACTTAATCCAGAAAAAGTTGTAAGTACTTGTGTATATCTACACACTTTCTTGAGAAAGAGTAAAGGTTCGAAAAAGTCATATACACCACCAAACACATTCGATTCTGAAGACAAAGACACATGTGATGTTATTCCTGGCACATGGAGATTAGAAACAAATTTAACTACTCCTTTACTTCAGTTACAAAAAAAAGCACGAAATCCAACTACAGAAGCTAAATATGTAAGGGAAGAATTTGCCGAGTATGTTGTATCACCAGAAGGAATGGTTCCGTGGCAAAATAATTACTGATATTTAGTGTTTAGAGTATAGTTGTCATTTCGGTTGCAATTCATTTAATAAAAATAAAACATTAATTTCTGAAAACTTACCTCTGTTATTTCGTTTAATCCTTTTTCAGTACAACGGCGAGGTTTGTTTTTGTCAGTAAGAAACAACATGTTGTTATATGCAAACCATTTTAAAAAAAAATTGCCCCGGCCCCAGACTTTTAGAAACTACCATATTTTTTTCTTTCTCTAAAGAACTGTGTAATCAAATTTTTCATTTTTCTTTTTACTTCCGTTTCACCTGCTCTAGAAATCTCACTTAATTTTGTCCATGCATCTGCCTTCGTATTTCTGCATTTGTATTTTTGTTTTTTTGGATTCCACAGACATTCGAAATTTCGGTAAGACTCAATTAACAGAGTTAATGACTCGTTATTCCACTTAAAACCCGGCATGTTTAAATAGAAAATGAAATAGCGCACTAGTTGTTCACTCCAAACTGTACAAACAGCAACGGTTTATAGTTACTAGTTACAATATGTCCACACCACAGCAACAACATGACGCAACACCACTTTGTTTACAAGTGTTCCTTCTCTTTCTTTGATGTTTGCCGCTTATAATGGAAACATGGAACACAGCGCAACATTTAGTTTTTATTGCGGCAATAAGAAGCAACTAACTGGAACTTTCAGGAACATTTTAATAAACATGCAACAGAAACATAAAAGTTCCTCTATGTTGCTTTGGTGTGGACCCACCTGTAGGTTCCATGTGGGTAGTCGTATAATGTTTCTCATTTTCCGTCCTTGCTCCGATGCATCAATCAGCTGTTACAAAGGTGATAACATTATTTCAATGTGCTGAGGTTTAAATACACATAACAAGAGACATCCTCTGATAATTATATACAATGCAGCAACTGCGCATTTATTACGCCTGATAGAAATGTACGTAAGCTTCGTTTCGGCACACGACCCCCAGTGTGCGGGCACCCATTTGATTACGTGCATTTTTATCAGCTCCTATTCATTATAGAACGGCATAAAAGTACATAGATATTTTCTGTTTCTAGGATTAAAATTAATCAGCAATGTTACAACATAAAAAACCGACAAAAATGCAATTACTAAGATTAATTATATAAATTTATACGAGGTGCAATTGGCGTGGTACAAAATCTTTCTTCTATATACTAAAGTCAAGGACAGTTAAATCACTAAACAGATATCATCAAAACTTTGTCTTAAAGACTTCTTAAGAGTGCCAATAAAGAAATAACTCCCGTTCATTCAAGCGCAAAACCAGCGATACTGCAAGAAAGTATGATATTGATATGCATTTTAAAGTAAAATGGTAAAGAAAAATTAAAAGACATTTAATGAATTAGCTTCTGAATACCGACTTAAAAACAGGGAAGGGATTGTTAAAATGATAACTATCAATAATGTTCTAGACGTAATTTTATCTCAATTAGACACGCGTTTTTAGGGAATAACTGTAGTCTATGTTCGGGTTTATAATTCCAAAAATATTACTAGGTAATTTCATAGCAAATATTTTGATGTAAAAGGACTCAACTTTTTGCTTCGTTTTCTTAGTATTTACGATCTGATTTCACCTGAAACGATCGAAACGTGGACTACGAGTATTCGCCAATTATAGCGGGAAATGATAACTAAGTTCAGAATGCTAGAATGTGACATTGCGGAAGTATATACTACAATATTATTCTTTTACACTATTCATGTAATTTGTAAGATATTCTTCACAACAAATAGGCAGCATTAGAGTTGGGTTTAAGTGAAGGTATTAATAAAATTAATTAACTTTTATGTTTCTTTCCTTCTTATATATGGTTTTTACTATTTTTCCACCTATCAGAAAACATTAAAGCAGCTCTTCTAATCAGTTTCTTGACGAACAAGTTAATGAAAAACACCTAATACTAAGATAGTGTGTTTATTGTTAATAAAGATTTGCATTGACTTATACATCCCTGACATTAATTTACGGCACGACTCAAAAGCAAAATACTCAGAAACTTTGGCAACAAGCATTAATTATAAACATTATATGCAGAAGTAATAAATATTAGAGGCGCATTTTGTTAATTACTTAGTTACGTCACTGTTTTTACCGACTTGAGTCGTACGCCAATATTTAAACTACCAATGTCAAAGATTAGATGGGCAAAGATCATCTGGATTTTATAGTACTTTATTTCGATTTTTCCACGGTGATATATTAAATGTATTCTCAATTGATGTGAGGGCATACTTATTGAGGGCGGTACATCATGTGAGTGAGATTAGTAGTAGAAGTAAATATCAGTTTTAAAATAATAGCGTTCTACTATTTAAAAAGACATGAGCCGCCACTGGCCATATTAGCATTTTATAAATAAATAACCAAATGGAGTGTACTCTTTACAGTTTAATAAATATATTCAGTTACTATTGGACTACCTTAAATAGACAAGTATCTATCTGTATATTATATTAAACAAATCTAGATAGGATATGTAACTAATATGGATGTACTAACGTAATTGTACAACATACACGTACCCACACGTAAGTCGTGTGTGCGATTTGTCTTCAATTAAGAATAAATATTCCAGCACTGTAGGACTATAGTAGTTTATGGTACGTTTACTTAATAAAAGTTCTTCTTGACCATAACCCCCTTCGATATTGTTCGATATTTAAAGGCAATTTTGAAAATCACGCACATAAACTTTTTTTTGTGGACCCTGGCTGTGATTTATAACATGTATTGCGATCCCAGTTGGACACTAAACAGGGTCGTTAGGTTTATTGGTGTTTGCGTGTTTTTCAAGTGGCGTACGCGCTCCTAGTCTTTTGTGGCGATGTCTGCTGTGTAGATTTAATTAGTCGACTTTTCATTATTAGCAACCATATGGTTGGTTTGTTGAAAATCAGGTACCTTATTGTAATGGTGAATCGATAATTACTGTAATTTTAGTATACCTGGCTGGAAAGATATAAATTACATTATTTAAAAAATCATTTTTCATATTAGAGTTAAGAATAGTATGCTTAGTTAAGGAATATAAATAATTTAGTTAGTTTAGGTCATATTTTTTAATCACGTCACAAGGAAACAGTACCTATATAGTATAGAATATATTGAAATGAATTGAATTTGATTTAATAATTAAAGCTTTTGAAATTTTAATGTACACTCAAAAGAAACGTAGATAGATGACCGTGCATCTGCTAATGGGACATCTTATTAAAAACTTTCTATTTTTTATATATAAAAAAAGGATGTTTGTGTTAAAATGACCAACTTTATTGAACAAATATATTTAAATAAAAATTTATATAATAATATCAACAATTATGAAACAGATTTACTTTATATAAATTTTACATTGAATAAACGTCGATTTATTATGCTACTACAGATTGTTCAAAAATCCAAATAAAATTAGAATGATTTGAATTTATAATATTAACAGGCCCGTTATACTATAGTAGTGTTATCTCGTTTTGTGTCTTTCGGTAGACTATTACCCCAGACCTTGACCTTTAGGCAGAGAATAACGATCAACGAGAAGAGACATTATGGTCAGATCTCTTGATGTTTTCTGGCCCACATTCGCCTCGTCGAATTTGACTGATAAATAACCCAGGACAGTACCATTAAGGACAGGAGACATCAGGGCAGTCCTTTATCATTCTCGTAGATCGTTGTTCTCCGACCCAGGTACTCTTTTCTAACAGCCTGAATTGAGCTGGGGCTAGAAATCAAACCCGGAACCCTTGAAATTGTAATCAAGCGGCCTGTGACTGAGTTACCACGGTTCTATGAATGATATCTTAACACGCCTCTCATCACTACTGACTTGTGTATATAATAATTCAAATAAAGTGGTAACACTCAAGGCAAATTTTCTGTAACTTCAGGACAGCTTGTAATTGTCAAAGAGGATAACTCTCCTCCGATGTGCTGGCCTGTTGGTAGAATTCATGAACGCATCCTGGGTCTGATGGAATAATTAGGGCAGTAAGTGTAAAGGTGAAAAACAATATCATCAAGAGGCCAGTGACAAAAATATGTGTGTTACCTCTGTAATTAGTGTATCCTAAGTGCGAGCTTTTTTTATTGACTATATTATTAATTTATTTCGTAACTTAGTGTAGTACAAATTTTAGTTTAAGTTTTCCAAGTATATGCAGTTTTACGAGCATATTATCAAGAACTTTGAAAGCTAGACCTTTCAAGGCGGGCGGTATGTTTACTCCCGAGCAAACTTTAAATCACTTTTTTGTTATTATACACTCTGTATATAATATTTACGTTAATCTTCGAACCGGACCCTTTTCTTGAATTGCCGCATCTGCTATTTGGTAAACATTGTAAATTATTCCCGAGATACACTCCACTTTTTCTTTATTGTATATTATTTTATTACTTAATGGTACTCCACCGAAACTAAGGGCCCACTTGACCCCTAATAAATATTGTAGGCGGCATTTAGAAATATTATAAAGAAAGTTTAACTGTAATTTTATGTTATGAATTTTAGTGTACCCTTCGCTTTGTGGCCATAAATCAATATTCGTTTTCTATAGTGTATATGAAATTGGCTAGCAAGAAATTGTATACTTTTGTTTAACTTCTTTATAGAAACCTCCGTTAAAGTATCATGCGGGCTCCTCTTGTAAGAAAAATAAATTTGAAGTCAGTTCCTTAAAATACATCTAAGCTACAAGAAGGGCTCCGCATTTTCTGTAATAACAAATTAACAGTACAGTGTGTAATGCGCCATTTATTTCTAATATTATTAGGGTGATACTTTGTTTATTTTAATAATTAAAGACTTATGCATTTACCATTTTGATTGAGTTATCTACACAAATATACGAAGTTTAGTGAGTTTGTGTCTTTTTAATCTAACTAACTGTCGCCGATCAACTAACAAATACCCTATACGGCCTTACAACCCGTGGGTGGCGAACTCATTGAACATTACGCCTTTGACATAATAAATTATCAGCGTCAAATAGTGCTAGTGTTCGCAATAACATTTTGGTCCTTCGAGCCGAATTACAGTGACATTCTCTTGGGCATACATCAAAGTGGTAAGTCTCCAATTAATTCATTTTATTATCCTTTTTGTCCTGTGCAATTGTTCAACAACAACAATGGCTGAAATGGATTTAAAACTTTTGAAAAATCAGAGAACGGCCCTGAAGTCATCTCTGACAAAAACACTTAACAACGTAAATTCACTGAATGGTAAGTTCGACTTGACTTACCTCAATAATCGCATAAACAAAATCACACCTATACTCGAACAATACGAGAACATACAAGCGAAAACCGAAACGTTGGAGGACTTGTCATTACAAGAAGAAGAACGAAATAGTTTCGAAGAAAAGTATTTTGAAATCTTAGATCGTTTGCAAAGAGAAGTTGTTAATTTAGAAAGTAAAACAAATCAAAACATATTCAATAATAACACTTCTCAACAAAGTTCATCGTCAAATATTCGTCTGCCAACCATAATTCTTCCCTCATTTTCGGGATCTTATGAAGAATGGACACCATTTTTTGATACGTTTAATTCTCTCTAATACACTCGGGCAAGTCACTTCCAGACATTCAAAAATTTCATTATCTAAAATCATCTTTGATTGGTGATGCTGCTGCGATTTTACATTCACTGTCCATTTCAGCTGAAAATTATAATGTTGCATGGGACGCCCTTAAATCAAGATACGACAACAAACGTATAATCATTCATCATCATATTAAAAATATTTTTAATTTACCTTGTTTGTCAAGAGAAAGCTTTACGGTGCTTCGGGAAATATTAGACGGTGTTCTCAAGCATACAAGAGCGCTAAAATCGTTAGACAGGCAGGTTGATCAATGGGGTGATTTGCTTATTTATATAATTAATTACCAGCAAACTGGATTCAGCCACAGTTAAGGAATGGGAACATACTTTAGAAAAACCCACTTTTACAAGGCTAGGGTTTATTAGCGCTAATAAACCCTAGCCTTGAAGAAACGGTCTTTCCAGATAAGCCATGACCTTTTCATAATTTTCTATTTTTGTACATTTTTATTTACATTTTTGTTGGAAGTAGGTAGTTACAATATTTTAAATTTTACTTTAGTTTCTCGAGAACTCCTGACGATGCCGCAAGGCGAAATGTACATCGAGTATTTAATTATATTTATTTGTGAAACAATACCAAGTGTGTTTTTTGTTATTGCTTGCTTATACCCCTAAAAATATTAAACTAGCGGATCCAACATTCAATACATCAAAACCTATTGACATGCTGATAGGAATTGATCTTTTTTATAAATTATCATGTGCTGGTAGAATAAAATCCACTGACACGCAGCCTTATTTCCAAAAAACTCACTTTGGTTGGATAGTGGCCGGCACTGTCACACCTCTCGATGAAACGGCTGTTGAAAACCACTTTGTTAGTACTTATAAAAGAAACGATAATGGGCCTCCCTGGCTTCTAAACAACACTATTACACAATTGTCTAACGAATCTTGTATCAACACTCCATTACCGGAAGAAAAAACTATTACCTCGTGTCATGTAGTTAATAACGTAAACACGTGGACATTATTCACAAAATTTTCTTCCTTAACCACACTTATTCGTGTCACAAGTTATTGCTTGAGATTTATTAATAATACAAGATCACGCATAAATAGTAATAAAGCATCAAAACATGCGGGCAATCTGACAACTCATGAGTTAGATAGTGCCACCAAAAAACTTGTGCAAATATTGTAAATGCAACATTTTTCTGTCGATCATTTTAACTTAAGTCGGTCAGGAACGGTTAATGCGAAAAGTAAATTAATTACTTTAAATCCTTTTCTGGATGCCGAGGGAATTATTAGAGTTGGTGGACGATTACGACATGCAAATTTCCCATACGATCAAAAGCATCCAATGTTACTTCCTGCCAATCATGAATTCAGCAGATTAGTAATACAATATTATCACAAGAAACAGCTTCACGCTGGATTACAGGGCACTATTGCAGCGATTCGTTGCAACTATTGGCCACTTAATCTACGCAGTACAACAAAGCAAAATTTAAAAAAATGCGTAACCTGTTTCAAGGCAAGCCCTCGTTCCGACAATTACATCATGGGCGATCTTCCTTCTACTAGAACGAGTCAGGGCCGTACTTTCATCAATAGTGGCGTAGATTTCTGCGGACCATTTCAAATTCGCGAATCCAAGGGACGCGGTAAGAAAACCTACAAGGTATACGTTGCAATTTTTGTATGCCTATCCACAAAGGCTGTTCACATTGAAATAGTCAATGATTTATCCTCTGAGGCCTTTTTGAACGCATTTAGGAGGTTTATCGCACGGCGAGGAAATGTGCAACATTTATATTCCGATAACGCCACTAATTTTGCAGGAGCTAATAATGAGCTTAAACTTATGTATAGAGAATTTATTTCTCAACGGGCGGCTGACTTATTCTCCAAAACATTTTCGGAGGATAAAATTAGATGGCATTTCATCCCGCCTAGGAGTCCTCACTTTGGAGGCTTATGGGAAGCCGCCTTGAAATCAATGAAACACCATCTACGAAGAGTAATGGGTACTTCTGTATTTACACATGAACAATAGCACACCTTCCTTGTTCAAATCGAAGCCATCCTTAACTCTCGTCCTTTGATTCCACTATCCGATGACCCTAATGACTATACTTTCCTCACACCTAGTCATTTTTTGATTGGAGATAACATCACATCGCTCCCAGATGTTAATTTATTACAAGTGTCGGAAGATCGTCTGTCGCAGTGGAGACAGATCGAAAGATTGAAGCAACATTTTTGGAAGCGCTGGTATAAGGAGTACTTAAACAACCTTCAACAACGTTCGAAATGGAACACTCAAGGCAAAATTTCTGTAACTTCAGGACAGCTTGTAATTGTCAAAGAGGATAACTCTCCTCCGATGTGCTGGCCTGTTGGTAGAATTCATGAAACGCATCCTGGGTCTGATGGAATAATTAGGGCAGTAAGTGTAAAGGTGAAAAACAATATCATCAAGAGGCCAGTGACAAAAATATGTGTGTTACCTCTGTAATTAGTGTGTCCTAAGTGCGAGCTTTTTTTATTGACTATATTATTAATTTATTTCGTAACTTAGTGTAGTACAAATTTTAGTTTAAGTTTTCCAAGTATATGCAGTTTTACGAGCATATTATCAAGAACTTTGAAAGCTTGACCTTTCAAGGCGGGCGGTATGTTTACTCCCGAGCAAACTTTAAATCACTTTTTTGTTATTATACACTCTGTATATAATATTTACGTTAATCTTCGAACCGGACCCTTTTCTTGAATTGCCGCATCTGCTATTTGGTAAACATTGTAAATTATTCCCGAGATACACTCCACTTTTTCTTTATTGTATATTATTTTATTACTTAATGGTACTCCACCGAAACTAAGGGCCCACTTGACCCCTAATAAATATTGTAGGCGGCATTTAGAAATATTATAAAGAAAGTTTAACTGTAATTTTATGTTATGAATTTTAGTGTACCCTTCGCTTTGTGGCCATAAATCAATATTCGTTTTCTATAGTGTATATGAAATTGGCTAGCAAGAAATTGTATACTTTTGTTTAACTTCTTTATAGAAACCTCCGTTAAAGTATCATGCGGGCTCCTCTTGTAAGAAAAATAAATTTGAAGTCAGTTCCTTAAAATACATCTAAGCTACAAGAAGGGGTCCGCATTTTCTGTAATAACAAATTAACAGTACAGTGTGTAATGCGCCATTTATTTCTAATATTATTAGGGTGATACTTTGTTTATTTTAATAATTAAAGACTTATGCATTTACCATTTTGATTGAGTTATCTACACAAATATACGAAGTTTAGTGAGTTTGTGTCTTTTTAATCTAACTAACTGTCGCCGATCAACTAACAAATACAGCCTATACGGCCTTACAACCCGTGGGTGGCGAACTCATTGAACATTACGCCTTTGACATAATGAATTATCAGCGTCAAATAGTGCTAGTGTTCGCAATAACAGTAAGTTTGTCTGATTTTGTACCAAAACATCATTTGAAAATGACTCACCACACACACACACACCAGAGAGGGGGGAGGAGAAAGAGGAGGGGCAACTGAGTTTAGAAGGGTTTATGGTATTCATTTTATTGCGTGTAATTTCAAATGTGATATGTAAATAAGTAATATATTATACTTAATTCAAAATTATTAACAAATTTTAGGATAGATTGTGAGTCAACACGGGGCGGAGCCAAGTAATGGTAAGTGTTCCAAGTGTAAAATAACTGTAAATCATACTACAGAATAAATTCTAAAATGTTCCAAGATGTGCCAAAACACAAGCCGTCGGAATTCAAATTCATAGAAAACAATAAGAATATAAAGTGGATGTGCGACGAATACGCAAACATAGGCCGCACAGGCATGCAGGTAAGCAATATTATTCTATATACCGTAGTCGTCAAATTTTAATTTCGGTTTATACTTCTATACCATGCATAAGATGACCTTATAATATGCAGCGATGCCTGCTTGCTAACAGTGGTGGGAGAGCAACGCAGTGTCGGGGTTTGTCGAGTGTACTGTCTTGGCAGCCTCGCTTATGTTTATCTTTAGTTTATTTCGTCGCGCTCTTTTCCTGTATCTACTTTCGTATCAGAAATTAAAATATGTCGACTACGGTATAAAGAAACATATTCAAGAAAACACAAAAATTATAGACACCTACCTACTCACAAAAAATAGATGACATCAATACACTAATATAGTCTCTTGTCACAAAAGTCACAAAAAGTGCAAAAATAGATCAATGTACCGAGGGTAATATCAATACTAGTAAACCACAAACATAAGCACAATCGCTTGAATGAAACAGAAAACTTGAGAGAAAAAGTTGAAACAAAACAAACCAGAGATAGGTAAAAATACATCTCCCTCAAAAAATAGAAAAAGCAATATAGAAGATTTAAATAAAACTAAAAAGATACTAATGTTAAAATACAAGCATGCGCATCAGCAGCTACAAGTACAGCAGCAGAACAAACCCGAAATAAAAAAAAATGTTTACAATTATTGAAGGTAATAAACAAAATACTAAGCTAATTCAATATCAGCAAGGAGGTGGATATTTGTATCAAATCTAACGAATAACACGAGGGAACAGGACGTAATAAAATACCTGAGTGATAACGATATATCCCCGTGTGAAAAACTAGAATTAGGAAACAAAGATATAGCTGCCCTCAAAATTGCCATAAGGGGTGATGATTTGGATGAAATATTTGTTCCGGAGCTATGGCCATTGAACGTTGTAGGCAAACCTTTCAGAAATTTTTCAAAAAGGGCCTCATTGACTCATATACAGTCAATAAGTAATAAAATGGACAGATCTAGTTTTACATTAAACAAATACAAAATCGACTGTCTATGTGTTACAGAACACTGGTTAAATAAACAAAAACTCAATCGCTGTAACATTCCAGGCTATGATACCCGTCAATTCATTTTGTAGAACACGACATACACATGGTGCAACGTTGATTTTATATGAAAAAGATAGCAATACAGAAAGTATTCGAATTACGCTGAGTTTCCACTTATTCATTGAATAAATACACGTTAATAAGTAAACACTATTTATTAACTGACACAAATTAAAATTAACACATAAATACAAGTGGTGGCTGTTGAGATGAATTCTTCTTGGCGACTCTTAGTTGGCGACTGTGTTGTGCTTTTTTTTTCATTTCCTAAATTGTTAACATGTTCTCCCTCCTGTTCAGGTGGGGTGAGTGAAATTAACGGCACTATAGTGGATATTGCAACAATGTTTTTCAACTAGTCAATAATGCGTTCAAAAATCCCAGACACAAATTGAGAAGAATAGATTATTGCAATACCATTACAAAGGATTATAAGATTTAATACATAACATAAATACATACTTAATAAAATATAGTGAAATGAAGGTATTGTCTAACAGCTGTGCCGAAGGATTACTGCTATGATGCGATTCTAGGTATTAATCGTGCTAATACCGATGTAGATATTAGAGAACAGTATCGTCATTGAAAGAATAATTGTAACATTGTTTTAAATAGACATTTACTACAAGGTGATAAACAGTTCGGATTTTCAAAGGTTGTTAATAGAATTTTACAAAGTCTCTAATGTGAACTGACAGGTTGTGACCTCAGTAAGGCATTCGATATGGTAAATCACAAACTCTACTACAGAAACTATATCATTATGGTATTAGAGGAACAGCACATGACCTACTTGCATTTTACTTGAGAGACAGATGCCAGAGAGTGGACTTAAATAGAAAAATAATAAAATCAAGAAGCATCTTGACGAGAGTGATAAGTTTTTCATAAAAAAAGTGGAGAATATTTTAAGTCATCACAGTTTGTTAGTTGTTGTTTGTTTTATTGTCCTATACAGGTAATTGTGCATTTTTAATTAATTTGATCAATTTATTGACTTTCATATAATGTTAATTACAATGAATAAACTATTATTATTACAGCAATTTTTTGTGCAAGGAATTCAAGAAAAAGCTCCCAAAAAGAAATAACGGAAGGAAAACTAATAGCAGGTGTTTTTGTTAGATTTTAGGTACGAAACACAGTAAGTAATCGTAAATTTGAAACAAAATTAACAGTCCGGGAAAAGCTGTGTGTGTGTCTATGGTAAAAGTTTTAAAGGTAACAAAAAATCAGAGGATTAAAAAAATTATTAATGGACATGATATAAGCATTTCACAAGGCTGGACGCTTTATCGTTTAAAATACACAATATACATACATTCTCACTTGCTGTTTTGTCCTGAAAATTGGGTGAAGTTGGCGATGAGCACGGTGAGCGAAAGGGAAATGGTACCAGGGCAAATACAATTCTGTTATATTAGCAGATTAGAGTGAGACAATAAGAAGAAGGGCTGTGGATGTTGAAAATATTTTACCAATGTTTCAGCGAGACTTGGACGCGTTTCGCAACGGCATTTTAATAATTTACTGTATATATACTATAGTGCTGGTATACTTGTGTAGGAGGTATTCCGTAATTCGAGAATTTTTAATTATACATTACACATATCGATCTACCTTTACTTTTCTTCTACAGACATGTACAAATCATAGCGTATTAACTCATCTACAGAAGTAGTAATTATTTCGATTAATAATAATAATAATATTCATTTATTACCCTACAGATACAACTTCTTACAGGGTGAAATGTAAAAATTAACAACGATTTATATTAGTTCACAATACGATTCAATAATAAAATACAGATAACTATAAAAAAACACAAATATATCATTCAAAAGCAAAATTAATAACAGTGCCTATGTAATAAGGAAAATAACGTTATTACTTCCCCGAGAATGGGTTACAGCATAAACTGTTGGCATTTACACACATGTGATGGAGCGGGGATTTCTGAAGGACATTTGTTCGAGCTGTAGGAACGTAGAATGTACCCGCTGACCTAGCAGCATACCTGCGTACTAAAAAGTTCACCTGAGAAAGAAGGGCAGGTGAGTCAATGCCATTGTTAAGGGTGGACTTTCCTTAAGAAAAATTCCCGAACGGCGTATGTCGGGTTGCCTAAAATATATTGAATATATTTACCGCCTTTAAAATGCCTGTATCTTTTACACGATGCAGGTACCGGCCAGCAATATGAAGGGATATGCCTGGTCAACTGGAAAGCAAATAAATTTGGGATATTTGCCTCCTGCATTTATTGCATGAAAATATTGATGCGGCTACTTTCTTCGAAATTTGTTTTTTCTCTTTCTGAATATTTTCCTGGCTTGTATTAATTTAGTTTTATTAAGACTCCCGTTTTATATAATTTGTAATTATTTTAATGATATTTGCCGAAATTAATTAGATATTAAGTTTTATTCTGCAATAAATATATAACTTTATTATTATTATTTATGAATACCAATTATTTAAGTTGTACTTATTATTTCTCACCATGATTTGTACCTATTTACTTTACATGTTGAGGCTTTGTAATAATATGAGTAATGTTTTAGAGAAAACTAAAATCTGATAAAAAAAACAGTGCCGGTGTTTCCTACAAAATGTAAAAATTTATATTCTCTAAGTAGCACATGTTTTAAATTATTGAAAATTATATTCTTCACAGCCGACACTGGTATTGTTAGTTAGCGAAATCAAATTATAAAAATTTCACCGTGGGTAAGATACGAACTTTGCGGACTCCGAACTAATCATTTATAAGAAGCCAATGTTAATACCACAACTTACAATCGATTGTTATTGATATTATCATTTTTTTTTATTTATACCTTACATTCTTTAATTTTTTTTCAGTAAAGCTTCGATAAATTTTTTAAATAACGGTATATTGCAGACAAAACGTCAAACGCACTCCTTTCCGCACCACCTTAGAGGTAGAGTGCAAAGCGCGTTTTTTTTTCTCATGGTATTCCCAGTAGGCCTAATTCATGTTTTTACAAAAAAAATGTTTACAAAAGTATAGACTGTATAGAAAATAAACAAGAATGGCCAAGTTGCGTTTTGTCTAAACGTGTCACAATCAGTATGTAGGTACATACTAATTCTCCAATTTGACGTCTCTAATTTCTCGATTTCTCAAAATACGAGGATCAATACTTTCATGTAATAAAGCGAGAAAATAAAATTACTCTAACTTAATTACCATTTCTGGCCAGAATTCTTCATCTCTGTGTATTGTCTTATACCAAGTATTCTTCGGAATCCAGATTATGAAGTAACATACATCTTTCTGAGCTATGTTTAACTGTCCCTATATTTGGTACATGTTGGTGCCTAGATTTTAAATGTAATTCACTGTCCAAATTTCTAAAAATTTAATTATTTTTTCCGTACCTTCAAATGCGCGTTTTGATTAGATATTATTCCGTTCGAAGATGCCGCTAAAAATCTATATACAGGATGAATAAAAAGACCACAAGACTCGATTTTTAGATCTGCCAAACATTCAAAAGATTTTACAGCTTGCTCTTCTTTTTCATTACCGTGCAGTGTCGCATTCGTTCCTATAAATTCCTGGTATAATAAAGGCTTCACAGTATAGCCAAGATTATGGAAAAAATATTATTAAGACGAATGGTCGAATTCGCAGAATCAAGCAAGATACTAACAAACATGCAAAATGCGTACATCCAAGGACGATCGACAACTAGAGCAATACACATGACAATTAGTAAGATTACAGAGGCATTAATTGATAAAAGAGAGGTGGCAGGAGTTTTCTTAGATCTGTCCAAAGCATTCAATAGTGTAAATCACGACATTCTTCTAAAAAAGTTAGAGTTGCTGGGTTTCAGAGGAATAGTTCAAAAATTAATTAAATCCTATTTAACAAATCGCATACAATGTGTAGCAGCAAAAGAGAAAGGCAGGGAAGTGCGATCCGACTGGTTACAGGTCAAACATGGAATACCCCAGGGATCCATTTTGGGGCCATTTCTATTCCTCTTATATACTAATGATCTACCAGAAGTTAGCAAGAATTTCATAAACATGTTTGCTGATGATACTTCGATTATTATTGCAGATGAAAACAGTATGCTACTAAAAGATAATATAGTGAACACAGTGAATACAATAAATGACTGGTTTGATAAAAGTAGATTAAAATTAAACATCAATAAAACAAATATGATAAGGTTTACCTTACAAAAAACTGAAGAAATGGAAATTATGTACAACAACACTAATTTGAAATCAACCCACCACACCTCATTTCTAGGAATAGAACTGGACAGTCTATTAAATTGGAAAGAGCATATTAATATGCTCACAAAAAAGATCTCCGGAATGGTCTTCGCGCTGCGAACCATCGCATCCCAAGTTCATATCGAAGCAGCTCTTAGTGCATACCAGGCCTACATAGTATCTAGATTAAGTTACGGCATAATCTTCTGGGGAAACTCGGTGGAAGCAAACAGGGTATTCATACTTCAAAAGTCTTGTTTACGAAGCATATTTAAACTGAAAAGGAGGGAAACGTGCAGTGAAGTGTTCAAGAAATACAAGCTACTCACTATGCCTGGACTCTACATCTACGAATGTGTGTGCTTCGCAAAAAAGCATTACAAAGACCTTTTGTCCCAACACGAGACGAATCACAAGTATGACACACGTGAAAATAAAAAACAAAGCTTGCGAATACCACAGTCAACATCAGCCAAAATACACAAAGGTGCAGTTACACAGATTTTAAAAACTTACAATTACATACCGATGGAATACAAAAATATGCCAATAAAAGCATTTAAAACAAAAATTAAAAAAATCTTAGTAGAAAACTGTTTATATAACATTAATGATTTTTTTGATATAGATTTTAAGCAGGATATGATTATAAGGTAATATGTATGTATCATCTTAGATGTATTTTTGACGTATTTCATGCCTATTGGGCAGAATGAAATAAAGGCACTATTATTGGCCGTAAATGTGGTTCTCCTCAATTTCATTATCTTGCCAAAATTGTTGCTGTTAATTCTTCAAAAATGTATCTTTTTTTTCTTCGTACTTTTGATTATCTATATCTTCAATAAAATATGCATTTACCTCCGGCCCATAGTCGCGAACGTCTGTAGTTCCTGAATGTGTTTTTTGTTTCCTATAAAAAAATTTTCTTCTCATACCGTTTTTTTTTCAGACACTGTCGTATACATCCATATTTGGTCTGAAGCTTTGAGTGATATTTGCCCTTACAATTAAATGAAACTGCTGCCCCTTTGCAACGTGCACAGTAAGAATTACGTTGAATATAATACAATCTTTTACCTCCTACAAATTTTGCAATGACTGAATTAAAAGATTCTACAATGTTAGCATCTACGTTTCCTATTAAAGATCTACTATTAGGCTGAGCCGATTTAAAGCGTTAATAAACTTATCATACATATTAAAATTCTGAAATTTTTCATATATATCTCACCTTCTTTATATCCTTGACAAAAGTAAGAAGCACAATCCGAGTGTTCACCAAAAATATGTCTTGATCCATTTATAATGTCACGTTGCAGTTTCAGTATCTGGTTTGTTATTGTTAAGTTCGAACTTTTGTAATGTTCAATTGCTTTTGTCAAGGCCGCTCTGAATCTCAGTACATTTTTTGTTATTAATTTTCCTATGTCCGAATTGAATTTAGGTTTTTTCAAACAGTCGCTAATTTTATTTATATAATTACATAATATATGATTTTGGCACTCAATTTTTTGGGGACCGTAAGGAGCCGTCTCACGTACTTTTCTAAGAACGCTGCTATCACCATCCCCTATTAATCTACTATAAATTACACCGTGCATTTCACCAGAATGTCGAAAACCTTCCAGAATAATTGTCGACTCCATGGCTGTTGCCGACGAAGACCAATTTTTGTAGCATACGTGATCTTTAGATTCACCAAATTTTGCACAAATTAAACAAAATTTGTTTTCTACGCCTACATACAACATTTTTTTCGCTCGCCATCCAACAATTGCTGTCACTCCTGATAAACTGCTGTAATTAGACTTATGCGCTAGTTTGGCCCATGCTCGTTTACTTATTCACATATCCAAAAAAAAATCTAAAAAACTGTCATGTGGTCAAAATACAAAGTATAAATAAAACGAAAACATGAAGGCACAACAAACTCAGATATTTAAATAAATGCTTTTACCATCTAGAAAACTGAAATTTGTGTAATTTGCTGCCTAAAACCAATGCATCTTAGTTTGAAGAGTCCGGAAAATCTCTAAGTTAGTATCTTACAATGACATAAAGTTGTTGTTGTCAGATTTTAGTTTTCTACAAACATTGTTCATATTATTAAAAAGCTTGAACATGTAAGGTTAAAAATAAGAATAAGTCGTGCAACTTCATAATTAATAATAATAATGTATATTTATTGCCGAAGAAAACTGCATTTCTGAAATTCCCTAAAGCCGAAACCTTGTCATTGAAAAATAAAATACATTTTGAAAGCGAGAGGAATATTAAGGAACAGAAAAAGAGTCTAATAAAGTAGACACATCAATGAACACCGACAAATATCTGAAATATATTAAAATTTGCTTGTATATCCCAACCGCACGTATTTTCTTTTACAAATGTGTTTAATGTATACTCAAACTTATGTATGAAAAAACTTTATTTGGTGATAAAATTTAGTTCGAATCTTACCTGTGACAAAATGTTTTATAATTTAATTTTGCTAATCAACTCCATCAATGCCGATTGGGAAGAATATAATATTCAACAATCCAAAACATCTGCTTATTATAAAATATATATATTTACATTTTATTAAAAAACAAAACAGGCACTGTTACTGTTACAGCACAGAATTGTTTTTGTAATATTTTAGTTGACTACGACATTGCTCATATTATAAAGATTAAAAACCTTCAACATCTAAAGTAAAATATCACCGCTAGAAATTAAGTAACAAGTTAAATTTCATAATAATAACAACATATATTTATTCCAGACGAAGAATTAATATCTAATACATTCTCCCAAATATCATTAAAATAATTAGAAAATAAAGCCGATATCTGAATGAAGCATTCGTTTACCTAAGGTAATAAAAAAAAGTTGAAGATCTCTCTGTTTATATGATGTTCGGCTTAATACAGTCCACCAGGTATATGCCTGGTCTTAGACATTACGAAAATGTGAGTAAGAGGTTGTATTGTGTGTTGCCTATTTGCCATTTATCAGTGCGGACTTTGTGATCATTCTCATTGGTTTCAAAGTAATTTTTTGGAGACCAGGGTTATTTTGAAAGTAAAGTAAATACATTGTCGTGTTCAGAATAAAAATATCTAGGTACTCACGATTCAAAAAAGTACTTTTTAAACACAGTAAGCTTTATATCGCTATAAAACGAAAAAAAATCAAAGTGCTGTATTTTAACTATTTTTTAATATAATTGTAAATTTTAATCGTCAGTCGCTAGAACAAATATTCGTTATTTCGTTCATGTAGCGGCAACTTTTTCAAGTGCCTTGATTTTTACGATTTTTTGCGTTGAAATTGACCATTTTGTGGCAACTGAAACCATGTCTGTTCAGTATGTGATCATAATCAATGCCGCGTTGTGGGTAAGCACTATCGATTTTAAACGACATATATTTCAGAAAACGTTTCTGTATACGTTCAAGCATGAGACGGTGGTATATATAATGCGGAAACCAGACCAAGGATGCATGCTCTAATTTGGAACGTACAAAGGAATAAAATAAAATAGATACCGTTTCCAAGTTGTTAAACGCTCTGCAGGAGCGAATAAGGAACCCCAGGGATCTGAAGGCGGAAGCACATAAGTCGCTGATATGCGGTCCAAAGGACTGTTGGCTATCAAAAAGCACACCAAGATCTCTGAACTGCAAAACTCGAGAAACACAGCTCCGAGAGATTGCATATGGGAACGACAGAACGTTTGAACATTTAGAATAGGAGAGTGTTGCACATTTAAGCAAACTTATTAATTAATTAATGTAAGATTTCTTTGCAGCACTAAACAATCCGAAGAAGAAGATGTTAATTAACATTTTTTAAGTCATCTGCATATGCGAGAATCTTACAATTAAGCATCATCAGGAGATTGTTGATATACACATTAAACAGTAGTGGGCCCAAATTAGATCTCTGCGGACAGTATAAATGACGTCCACTTGCTGACGAGCATCCAAAGCCTCACTTATATATGTATATTGAGTGATTTCAACTAAATTTGTCGTAGTTGACCTTCCAGCAATAAAACCATGTTGGTTGAATGAAATATGTGCTTTAATGCAGCTATACAGCTCCTTATATATGACGTATTTGAATACCTTAGCACAGTTTGATATAATGCTAATAGGTATCTAGTTACGAATGTTACTACGATCATTCTTTTTAAACACCGGTGTATTTTGCTGATCTTCCAGCGATCAGGGAAAGTGGACGTGCGAAGCGATAAGTTAAATAATATGGTGAGTGGAGAACATAGAACTGAAGCACAATCCCGAAGGAAAAAACTGGGAAGACCATCATTGCCGGAGGTCGTAGTTCACATAAGCTTCCTAAAACCACGAAATACCTCCTCAACAGTGAAGTACCCAATATCAAATGAAACAGTATTCACATCAAAGTCAGGCTGAGCCGTAAGGTCGGACATCGGAGAATTGAAAACATCAGAAAAAATGCTAGAAAAAGCCTGAACAATATGCTGTGGTTGTTCAAGTATGACGTCATCAAGTGTTAAAGATCCTGGTATTCTAGAGGTAGATCGCTTGCTGTTCACAAAACTTCAGAAAAGCTTTGGATCACAGGCAATCGATTTACGCTTAATGCCGTTAAATTAATTTGAAAATATATTACCATTGTTTTAGAGAAACATGGACGCGTTTCGACTTATTTGAGTCTGCTCAGCATATATATACGTACTTTTCGTCTACAGACATGTAGAACTTGTGAATGTTTTCTGTGAGAAACAAAGCAATACTTAAACACACAGACATTAAAGTATATTATATACACTGAAAAATTTTTTTATTGACTCCTCTTTAAAAAGTACATTTCATGGCAAAACCAAAAGATAAAATTGTGACCAGTGTTATTTATATTGTATTTACGTAATAATATAATAATTATTTAAACTAGTTATAAAACGATCAAAAATCATTGTTTTAAAATAATTTTGAACGGCAATATTGTTGCAATATTTTGAAATGTTTTAATTTGATATTTTTATTTATAGCTCGACGGTGTGTTTAGAATACAAAAGCCGAAAAAAAAGAAGGGAACAATTTGACGTACAGAATCTGTTTATTTGCAAAATGCAGCAGTGATTTATTACAATAAATTACCGTTGTACATGATAATTATATTAAAATCTTCATCAATATTTGCTGTCAAACTAAATTACGTATCAAATTCCAAGTAACTACCATCCAAATACCTAATTGTAATTATTGAATAGCTCGTTCATTTTGCAAAGAACATTTTTCATAGTAAGTCACCCGTAACGAATGTAAAATACTACTGCACCAACTCAACATTCTACAATTATGGATGATAAACAGAACGATTAAAAAGTCGCTTTATTTTTAATTATAGTAAACTCGATTGCTTTGCTACTGGAATTGAAATGATTTACGGCCATGTTATAAGTACATACTTTCGTGAAACCTACGACATAGTGACAAGAATATTTTACGCCAGTTGTTTTAATACTTATACCTACTATTTTTCCAAGTCTATAAAACGTTATAAAATTGCTTGTGTCTTACGGATTGGTGGTGGTTTGGTTTTTAATAATTATATTTGTTAATAAAATCCAATTAATGATACCTATTTATTGATCTACAAAAGAAGGAAATTGTAACTAAATTTAAGAAACGTATCACCTGTAAGAGTTATTTATTTCAGTTTAATTATTTAAAGCAGCTCAAACAAATTATGATTCTATCATACTTTCTTGATAACTGGCATAATGAATGTTGTAAGATGAACTTTTTTTGATTTTTGTATGGATTTATGTATTAGGGAATATTTAACAGTTGATCTCATTCTATTAACAAAATAATAGATATATTTATACTGTAACGAAACCAGCAGACGAATTGAGTTACATTAAATAAAAGAATCAGATCTCTCGGCGCGATAAAAACGAAATTGTCACACGCAAAAAAAGAGGCAGACCGGGCGAGCCATAAATCATCTCTCTCTCGGCTGGTAAATATCGTAAATGCAGTGAGTCATCTAACAGATGTGCGACGTAAGCAAGCAAGATAAAGTCTAGATTTCCACTGGTATATTGCCGAATTTACTGGCAAATATCGAGAGAAGTATGGAATTTACAGGAATGCTCTAGTAATCTTCGCATACGTATATAAGGCGGCATGATTCATTACGGGATTCATTCATTGCGGAGAAGTAATCGCGGAGTAGTTCGGGATAAAGAAGTGGTCTCGTGGGAACAGTGGAAATAAATAGTGGTAGCCAAATAAATAAATATAGTAGTGCCGTGTGATATAAATAGAACTGTTACATAAATACGGACAGAGATATTAGTAATAGACATAAATAAATACCTGTGATAATTAAATTGTAGTAGTTTAAGTGTGTTACGTTAGTTTTTATATTTTATATTGTTATATAATTTTAAGTATATAAATATACAGACTGTTTTAAATAAATAATTGCACGAGTTGTTTATTGGAACCCGAAAACGTTACAATACAAATGCTACCCACTTTTAGGCGTTAGTGAACAAGTATGGTGCATCTAATTTTTAAAGTAAAGTGCCACAAAAGTCTTAACATACGTTACCTCGGTTACCTTGTCTACCACACTTATCTTCTTATCTATTTAATGTTGCTCCAATTTAGATCTTCTATACAGAAATACTCGTTGACGCTATGCTTATACGAAGACGAGATGATGTAGAATATTCTTACGAAAACAATGGTAAAAATTGGACGCCACATCACTATTCAATTAGGGAGAGATAGAGTGTCAACGACTAATATCACTAAGATGCAAATACTAGCATTTATTTATTACCAAGTTAAATGTTAGAAATCGACAAGATTAGATTAGAAGCTGCTTGATCGTGTCTCCTAAAACTTCAATTTTCATTTATGCCAACGATTTTCCAATAATTCAATACCATCATTAAAGTGTGTTACCACAAAATCTACAAAATATTCATCCACGGTTGCAATAGCTTTGTCTTTTTATATAAAACGCTTTCCAGTCAAGGATATATTGAGGTATGAAAACAGATAATAGTCTAAGGTAGGTAAATCTGCTGAATACGCTGGGTGTTCGAGCAATTAGTTGCATTTTGCCGTCATCAAAATATTTGTGTGAACACGTCCATTGTCTTGATATATTTTTTTCTGTTTTAATGCAGGTCTTTCCTCACGAATTTTTGTACCGACCAATCCAAAAGTTACAATAATTATCAGAGTTTATTGTTTTACCTTTCTGAAGATCATTCATTAAAAAATCATTTTTCTAGTCCTAAAGATGCACTTAATATACCTTTCTCTCTTAATTCTTTTCTGGCAATATACGTATGTTTGTTTCCCACATTTTAAGTTCAATGTCAATAGCATCAAGTGCCTTTTCTTAGTCTTCTTTGGTAATACCTTTTCTATCATTAAAAATAATTTAGCTATTTTTGATAAACATCTCGAGGTAAAAAAAAACATTACCATATAAACTATACATAAAAAAGAAACAATGTGTACTTAATTGTTGCTGTGATTGAGAAACTTTTTTTACTCACATATGCATGAACAAAGTTGCTTTTTTTGAATATGAATGTAATGAAAAGAAGATTTCACATATGTCGACAGAAGATGCAAAGACAGAAAATAATGGGCTTCTTTTCATTATTAATGTTATGAAAAGATGATTTACCCTACGTTGACAGAAAGAGCAAAGACACAAAATAATGACTACCACTTGTCCACCTTTGTTTATTGTACTTATATGAAGGTAAATGATATTTTTCGATGAGTTGTCAAATGTTGAGCCGCTCTAGTAAATCCTTATGCTCATTTTTAAAATATTAGTAAGGTTGTTCCAGTATATAAGAAAAGTACTTAATAAACAACATTGGAGAATTATAGACCTATTGCTATTTCATCGGTTTTTGCAAAGATCATTGAAAACATCATAAATGATAGATTGATAAATTATCTCGCGAAGTATGCTCTTGTATCTGAGAGTCAATTTGGTTTTTTGTAGATCTACGCAGGCTGCAGTTTTTCGATTCTTGAATCATGTATATGATGAGCTGGACAAAAGGTATAATGTGGTGGGAATTTTCTTTGACTTATCCAGAGCATTTGACTTTCTCGATCACTCAATTTTACCGATCTCTGGGAACGTAAAGTTCGAGGAGTCTCTCATGAATTATTCTCCTCATATCTCAGTGATAGAAAGGCATACGTACAGGTCGAAAGTTGTATAAATGGGGTCCATAATGACACGTCGCTCGAAAGGTACTGAAATTGCCTCAGGCGTTCCTCATGGTTCGATCTTGAGCCCTACGTTGTTTGTTGTTTATGTAAACAATTTGTATTGCAATGGTGGGGTGGGTCTATTGCGTCCGTACGCTGATGATACCAGTTGTGGTGTTAGTTGTCGTACAGTGCGGGATGTGTCAACGGGGGCGAGTGAAGTAATTTCAATGATGGATATACGGTACGACGGAAATGGTTTATTGTTGAACGCTGAAAAAACAGACTTGGTTCGTTTTAGGACAAATGGAAGACAAATTAATAATAGTAGTAGTCAATCCTTTAGTGTTTAGTATAGATGTCAATTTTAAAAATAAATCTATTCCTGAAGACTCGTCATGAAAATTTTTGGTTCTAACAGTTGACTACACTGTGCGATACCAGGATAATCGTACAATATTAGAAGGAGGTTATGTTCGGCTTTGTATGGCATGAGGAGTCTTTGGAGGAATGACGGCCTGGCATAGCTCTGGATGTTTTATTTCGCATATGTAGAGTCTCGCTTGCTGTATGGGATAGTGTTTTGGGGATGGAAGCCATGTCTCAGTAGTCTGTTTGTGTTGCAAAAATAGATAACAAGATGCATGTTGAGGGAGCCGTATACCCTAAATCGTGTAGACCGCTTTTTAAGAAGAATATTCTGCCGCTTTGGTCTTACTGTAATTTTGTAAACGGGACGAAGCAAGCTATCTTGGGTCTCTAATACTGACTGAATACTGATATATATATATAGCAACATGAATACACGACCGTCTAATAACTTTAGTGTATCTGCTTATAGAATAGCTCTGTGTGAATCTAATCTGAAGTATCTATCGGTCAATTATATATTAGATAAATGACCAGAAGAACACCGATAATGCACGGCTTTAAAAAATTATTAACAGGATTCCTGGTTAATCATTTTTTTTATAGTGCTGGTCAGTACATGTCTATATACCTCTCTTGCCCAGTGTCTAAAATGTATGCATACTGTCTAATTGTATAAATTTTGTATTTACCTATATTATACATTTGGTATACCTTCATTGATGATGTCGATGTGATGATGACAAAATAAAATTATGATGATCAGTCACTTCTAGTGATCTTTACAATCTATTCCTTACAAAACATCCATTCTTTCGGCAGATGTCAGTTTGCCTATACAATTTTCAATATGTTCAATAAACTTGTATAAAGCATAATGGTATGTCTTCTCTAATTCTTTACGACTTAATATGCCGATAGCTGTAGCTCTTGCTACTATAAATATTGGAACACTGTAATAATTAAGTAATTTCAAGAGAAATTTCTTAATACACCCAAAGTTCCATGTATTCATTATATTTAACTCTCCCACGTTTGGAAACACACATTTATTACACATGAATGGGTATAATTTAATGGTATATTACAGTGTTTATCAAGATGTGTATGTGGTATTCTTTGTTATATAATGTTCTATTGGAATTCTATTAGCTTAACATAAAACTGATATATGGTTGAAATAATAAAATGAATGTCACCGTTAAAATCATTAGTATAAGAAGAAACGGTTAGATAAAGTATGCACAATCGAAGAGATAATATCGATGATAGATTAAAACTAATTTCTCAATTGGGTGTCGGTCACAGTGTGTAATTCAAACGTATAATAATAATCTAGTTTAAGAAACGCAGATGTAACTTGATATTTTATAGAGTGAGATTGCGTGTGTCGCGGTCGATCTGCATACCTAACTTATTAAGGCGATTAAAAATTGTAATACGTTTACCTATGTATTTGTTCCCGATCATTTACATAATAAACAATGAGAAGGAATTTAACTTATGACATGTGCGAGATAAAAATAACAACTAAATACAGGTGCGGTATCGAACGGCCTTGCGCGGTCGTTTTGGTTGCGACACGAAATACACAAGACACAAACACACACATATGCCTCTGAATGCGTACGTGTATGTGTACACACATAGACAAATATGTGAACAATAAATGGAGTAACAGAAGTGGATCTAGTATAAGAATGCTCTTTGTATTTGGATATGAAATAACTGTGCCACACAATAATCTCGTTCGACTTGAATGGCTACTCATTTGTTAAATGTGTTGAAATTATGTCAATTTGTAAAAATCTCTATTATATATCTCCGTTTCTCTAGCAATATCAACTGCCATATGATACGGGTCTAAAAGTTTTCGAAGTGCGAAAGAATATACATAAATTTCACGAGACGCAGTTAAGTATTTGTTCTGGTTGACTAACGTGGTAATAATGCAAATTATGACTGCTTTCCTTAATTATAAATATATAACAACAATGCAAATTACACAGGTAAGGTGTAACAAATAAAAAGTACTATATCTATGGCGATTTTTTATTGAATGTATAATTGTTTCCGTTGATTGTTTGTCGTAATTAAATATATGCAATTTATTTCATAAACATGTCCTGTACTTTATGCTTCGATTAGAATTTTTATTTAGTCGGCGAGAAAGTCTGCACGTATTGTACTGTTGGTATATTGCATTTCTAACTTCTACAGATGGTGGATAAGATTAAAATACATATTGCACTGTGAATATTGAAGAAAAGTATATAACGAAAAATTTTATATCAAAATACACAGTGAATAAAATTTTTATAAAATAGTACACAATTTTGAAATGTTTCTTGTGATTAATAATAATATCGCTTTATGTCAGTTAACAAATTTAGTACATCTATAATAAATGCGCCAGAAACAAAAATAATAACAATAAGAAATTTCTATCACTTACAACCTTTTAATGGCATACAAGAGGATGGTCACTGGACGATTTCTTTTCTGCCGATATTTACTTTCATGTAATTTACTTATTGCTTAAGTAATTGTATGTAGTATGTTGTAGATGAATATAGTGCATACTGACATTTTCTTGTTTATAAATCGAACAGAGAACAGAAAAGAGAAAAGGAGGGAATCGTATCAAAACCAATGATTTTCAACGACATGAATTGTCGACGACTAGTAGATTTGGTAGATTATCTATCTCATGCTGATTGTAAATACGAATTAAAAGCATTATGACCCGAACTATAATAACGCTACGTGTAAACCGCGCCACCGTCAAAGTAGCGTCGAACATGCCAACTAAGATGTGGAAAACATGCCAACTACCTGGATGTTAGAAAACGAAACCGAGCATTGGAGTCAAAGTCCAAGATTCATACACTTCTCTGCATTCTGGAATAAAAAGGTGTGCATATGAAGCCATGCTCGGAGGCAAATCAAACACTGGATTGAAAACTTCAAATTTTCCGTCAGAAGCTATGGATTGTATGACAACTGAAGATAACCAAGTATGAACTTTCTTTTACCTTTATTATTTAATATGTTTCACCAAGTGCCTAGCGAGACCTCAATCAATTATAAACTGAAGAAGATTTGGAAAATGTGGTTTAATTTATTCCTACTGATAAAGCACAAAGCGAGGAATTGCAGTCGTAGCAACCAGAGATGGACGCGTGATAGCTAAAGAAGATTTGGAAAAGCTGGTTAAATCCACTGGTACTGACAACGTATAAACCGAGCAATCGCAAACGCAACAATCAGCAAGATATATTCATCAGAAAATGATGAGCATGGCAAAGAAACCTCGTATTTATGTAGTATGCAGTATTTGTTTTAATACCACAAATTATGAACTTGAATTAATGGTTGAAAACACAACCTCCGAAAATATCTGCAATTTTTGCAGTAGAAATAGAAAAATTGCAAATGCCAGAAAAAGACCTATGATGGATTACAGGTACAGGCAAAACGATTGAAAATAATATCAGATAGCACCCATAAAAAACCAAAGGTTGGCTCATCTATAAAAATTTCCGTTCAAGACGTAGATCGCGCCAACGGAAATTTTAGCGGTAGTGTTAAAAGCTTTTATCGCTTGGGAACGAAACAAGGAGTAATTTCAAAACACTATTGTCATTTAGAATTTATTACATGTCCTGCCAAAATTATAATTATAGTCTCCATAGACAAAGAAATTCCTTCTAGATCGGTGGCTATGGTTCGACCTACTGGACATGAGTAAGATTTTAAAAAATGTTATTGTGGCACTGTCGAAAAAATAAAGTATTATGTAACTCTAAATATCATAATAGCTTAACTTAAACAAAAAAGATACATTTTGATATATGGTCTATTTGCAGTTGGACTAGTCCTTTTGCAAATCGACTAATCAGTTTGTCGAAAGATAAGCTTCTTACACATATAGTCTAATATTTGCAGTCCATTATACATGGTCTAGTTCTTTTGTATACGGCTTTTCTTACATATGCAGTCTATATCCTATATATCACCTTGACATCGAAAAATTAATAGGGTTTAGGATTAAGTAAGAGACTAATATTCAATGATGTTACAGTGTGGTGTTGTTAATAGTACGAGGTATGTTAAGTTTTAAGGTCTTTTTTCTGAAAAAGCACTTGCCACAAGACGAACACATTTTTCACAACTTTATCGCCGTGTTTTCAAGGCTGCTGAGAACACTTTTTTTTTAAGGAAGTGGCGGTCTTCTTAGAAATTAAAGGACAGAAAAGCCAGAAATCAATAGATGCGAAACCTTAAAGTTGTCATCACGAAGAAACTGCGAAATTAGGGGTGGCCAATGAGTATAGGCGATGATGATAAAAGTGCAACTGTGCAGCCTTTGTTGGACTTTGTTCAAGCAATGCTGGAAGGAACATTGTCCTCAAAACATGCTCGTATGAATAAGCTATAACAAACAGTAACAGTACTCTTTGAACATAATGCGTTCAGATGAGGCCTTTGGTGCCCCAAAACATGGCAATCATAACTTATTGGCTGGAAATGAATCGGTGTGCTTCCATTGCGCTAAATGACGTTAAAATGATATCCTATTTATAGTGAAAAGCGACTAAAAGAAAATACCATTAATGACTAAATTACGTCTGCTGAGAAATTTCGACCTGCACAGCCTTGTATTTTTCAGTTAAGATTTGTGTGATGCACAGTAAATAAACTTTCCTTATTTTCAACTCATTATGCGAAATGGACTCCACAGAACCTGCGAAAAGGCTAAGTTTAAAAGTGATATCACGCACATATAATCGTCTGTCTTCCATAACAACTTGTGACACACACGCAAACATGGTTTCCATACTCTGCTGTTTTCAGGTGGAAGCTTCTTCATTTCGTTGTCGACTTTTGCCCTTCTCTAAAGTTTTACACACACGAATGCATATATTCAACATACATAACCTCTTTGCCGCATGTCTTACTCAATTACCGATGAATTTCGATGGAGGTTTTACTACGCAAGTGGCAAAAACTGAACATCGCCATTTGAAGTAAAACAATGCTCACGTCAATATCTATAAAAAGATCTGTGCGCACGATATAGTGCTGCAATCTATGTTGCAAATTCAGAAATATTTACCGTATCTTTGAAAGTAACCGCGTTTAATCTCACTGCTGATAAAATCATTTGGATATCTTAAAACTTGAACACACCTTGTATCATTGGAATAGTCTGTTTGGTTGCAAAAAATTAACAACTTTTAATTTGTTGATAGTTAAAATATAATGCATATCAGGTGAAACCCTGTATAATGCTCAATTCTTATCACATTTGTCTTGCATATAATGTGATGCATATCTATCATATCAATACACATAACTATTTCAGAAACTCATAACATACTTTGATTCCTTACAAGTTTATGCGTTGACTGAATATATAGATACATATATTATATTTCTATGTACATACATACATACGTGGTTAGAGCAAATCAATAAAGCAGATAAATGTGCTTGTGAAAGCACTTTGAACTTCATGTTGTCCACCTCCTGGTGGGTGTATGTCTATACACATTTATTAGAAACGTTGAATATTTATTTCATGGTGAAAACGACAACTTAAAATAGCAGCAATTGGATAAACAAAGGATATGTTATAGCGTGAATGGATTATAGTTTTGTACACGATTTTGTGTAATTTGAGATCATGAATCTATTGTGCAAAATATGTAGCTTTTGTAAGTAATAATTTTTATCTATTAGTAACAATTTTAATGAATTTATAAAGAAAAAGCCCGCAAATATTAGCGTTAAGCTCGCGTATGAATATATTTGTATGTAAGCATAAATTTAGAAAGCTCACATAATATACAGTGTGTAAAGATGATGGTTTTCTATAGGGTAACATATTTTAATATGTTTTAGAAGAAAAACTTATTCTTTGTAAAAAATCTGATTTTATCGAAACCTCTTTTGGTAAATTAAAAAAAACGGTAATCATTTAAGAGAAGATAAAAAAGCTTGAAACTATGTCGAGTTGTTGATTTTAAATATGACTAAGTCCACTTGTTTTTCAGCAATGTTACTTACGACATTCTTACGTCGGCGAATAACACTTTTATTACTTATTCATGTGAACCAATTAATCAAGTTCCTGTTCTGTGATTTTTTTCTATAATTTACGGAAGACGCGCTTAATCACTACAGTCAGACGTACCTCTTTGGATACGAGTAACTATTTAGGTGGTTTAGTTACGGCTCTGCTTTGAATATCGTCACACCCAAAAAATGGGATTAATACCACTTAACGTAAATCAATAACGCACATCCTCATCCTGTGTATTTGTATAATTATATAATGAATTTCATTGCTTGGTACTAGTTTTCAATTCATATAAAATCAACGTTTATATTAGATTATCAACAACTCAAATTATTAATGTGTCGTTACAACACACTTAGAGGACAGTGGTACAAGGAGCTCATACCGAATTTGAAGGAGTGGATTGATGGTAAACATAGAAGTGTGCACTATTATCTCACACATGGAATGGGTTAAGGCAAGAAGAAAATAAAAAGTTGTGGAAATAAATAACACCAAGGAATCTGATAGGAGTGATGTTAGATTTTAGAGAACATTGGGATATACTGCATGGGATGATTAAGACTCTTATGAAAGCAAAGGAAGAAGAAGGAAGAAAACTGCAGAACGGGCAGTAGAGATACGACGACAGGGTAACTGAGTACTCAGTGATATCGTGATGTAGATCTTTATACAGCATGTGTCAATTTTCATTAGCCATAGGCGATTAATCCATACAGTACGTGGAAACATATTACCCCTTCTTTCCTTTCCAATGCCAGCACGACCGATGCATGCTCGTAAATACAAGTTAGCGTGGTTAGCAGTAACTATTCGACCACCGGCATGGGTGTTTGTAATGCGTTCAGAAATAATATTTACGAGTTGCAAGGATTTGTTTTTCTTTTTCCTTTCAGTAAATGCAGAGAATTATTAAGCTGCGTTCACGCTGCATGACACAAACAAAAGCGTAATTCTAATAAAATCCAAAATAAGGTAAATAAAAAAGGATTCTGAAAATAATAATAAACTACTAGATCAGGAGATCGCGGCGGCCATTTGATGTTTCCCGTTCCAGTAATAAGACGGCTTTTATTGCAGACTAGATCGCAGCGTGTTCGCAGCTAAACATTGAATGTAAAATCTGGTGGAGAGACATGGGAAGATCGGAGAAAATCGTTGTGATGTCGATTGTTGCCGGGATTGGTGACGGACAGTAGGGGTGCCACGTTGCAACGTATTACTTGTATACGTATAAATCGTACGTAAACATTGAATCCCTATACCTAATGAAAATTGACACATACGGTATATGATGGTTCCATGAAATGCGCTAGGGAGAATAGGGTGGTATCCATAAAGGATTTCCACCTACTATAAAAAAAATATTAATGTATATCATTTAAAACACATTGTTGAAATAATCAACAGATTTATTATAATATGTACTATGAATAATTAATGCATTTACCCATATTCATTTTAAAATTTAATATTTGTTTTTCACGATACCTAAATATATATTTTTTAAAATATTTACGCTACATTAACATATATTATTCTAAAGTATTGTACAAAATTTCATGAAAAATATGTATGTTTAATTTTGCGGATATTTCTATTCAAAAAGTGTCCTATCACTCTATATGATGCATTTATAATGTTTGTCTTATTTTTATATTTTTTATTTCCTTATTTCCTGGTCCAGTGATTATAAAAGTGTGCGGAAGATACATTGTTGCCAAACAATTTTTTTATAAAACGAAAGTGGTAGCAGGCACAGATTCTTCCTTCTAGTAATGTACTACACTTTTATGTATGGATATTAATTCCCGAACATAAGAAAAATTCCCGTTCTGTTTTGGCAGATATAATATTTAAATTTGGTTTTATTATTCCGAAAATTAGTGGTTAAAAAATTTCTTCAAATCAAAAATTAATAATATACAGAATGTTACGTAAACAGTATAAATACTTTGTTTAAGTTGGTGTACCAAAAATTATCAGGACACTTCAACTCTTTAATTAAAAGAATTGAATTTATAGCTTTCTTCTTCTTATATGTTAAATTAAGTCTTGTCGACTCTCCCGAAGTGTGAGCACGACCTGTCCATACACATGTATATAGTTGCTAAATTATCGAAATGTGATTAATTGACTTCGAATACTGTCTCTACTAATTTCATTAAATTAATAATTATAGATCATAAATAATATTTGTGTTGTAATACAGCCCACAATTTATTTATGCTAAATAATACTACAACTTACTTCCAAATTTGGGATAAGAATTTGACCTTTAGTAAGTCAATTTACATTAATGATAAATATGTTTTCTTATTTGTTTGAAATTTATAGGAGTTGCCAATTTCTAATTACGTAATGTAATTTCTTCCACATTACAGAAATGGTTTTGGTACACTATTTTTGTTATAATTATGATCTCCAGGTTTTGCTAAATTATATATTAATAATTATTTAATATAATACAAACGCGTCATGTTTTATGCATTATCTGCGTATTATCTTTTACTTATGTTCTACATTCAATTTTATATGATAAATAAATATCATTATTTAATAATATTAAATATAATAAACAAAAATTAAATTATTTTCTAATATAATTAGATATTGAAGTGTTTGCGTTTTAATTACAATGATAGCCAAAATATAATTGAAATTTCAGTAAAACTACTTAGGCTGTGTCTTTTCAACTAGGATTAAAATGTCGGTTAGCGTAATCATTGATTAAAGTACTGGTTAGTACAAATTTGCGTTTTTTCCACCACGGAATTATTTTTATCAGTGTTTTAGCAATTGTATTGCTTCTTCGATAAATAAATACACAATATAATTAAAAATAACATAATATCGTATACGTGTACCTTTTAGCTTACTTCAGAAGTATAATTAATTGATTGTTACGATTTAATTATATTTTTCTGATGACGACCATTTAGTTTTGTAATTAATTTCACTACAATTCTGGGAATTTATCTCAATTCATCAAGATCCTAAATATTCTGCAGCAATTTATGCTTGCGTTTGTCATAAACATTGTTACACCCGCAGCAACGTCGAAACTAACTTTTACTGACCAGGGGAGTCACAGTATAAGGAGATCACGATAGAGAGGTGGTAGGAATTGAGAAACGCAGGGCCGAGCTAACTCAAGCCGCAGATGGCGTGACGGTTCAGATAACTAACCTCATGAAATGAGCGTCGGTCGGCGACGACGCAAGCGACATTGTCCGGGCACCAGGACACTGTGCTACCTTACGGTAACCTACCTGCGTTCCCTACTGATCTGCCACTGGCTGTGTCCCTCCAGCGGGTTTCCTACGGATCACCCTATATAGGTCGGCTGCGCCAAACCTTACTCAAATGCTTGTCACAAAAAAAAAATAAGAAAGAAAACAAGATATGTTGAGGTAAAATAAAAGAGAGATTACGATGTGTAGAAAGTTCTATATTAATTTGTATGTTTTTTTTTTTAAAGTTGTCGAAATATAATAAACAGGACAGATTGAAATTGAAAATATGAAGCTGAACAAGATAAAATTTGAAAGTCTAATAAACTAGGCAGTTGAAACTTATGAAAATGATAAACAAGTTTAAATTTGTAAGTGAATCTTAACTATACATTTGACATAACCTCTGCACATCGGCAGGAGGATGGTCGGCAGCAGAAACGTTTCGTCGCCTTACAGGCTATTCTACAAATGGTATTATACAAGTGCCACCAACGGCGATGTTCTATGATATGTGATACATGTTTCACAATTAAAAGAAAATAATTTAAGATTAGCACTTAAGACTTAAAAAAAAATAATTAAGAGAAAGGTATAACGTTAAATTTACAAAATCATGGTTTTGATTACAAAATCAAAATTACGAATTAATTAAGTAACTTGTTCACAAATGTTGATTTATTAAATGACACTTGCAAAAAAACAAAGGAAAATTTAGTATTTAACACAAAAGAATCTACTTAGCTTACGGTACAGCATTTACAATTGCATAAATAATTTTAAATAGCTCAGAGGTTTTAAAAGAACATACATGAAAGTCAAAGTTTTAACGGTAATGAATTTTCTAGAATTTTATTAAATTAAAAAAATTCAACACACCAACGAGAGCCCCTATCAATTCTTACATAGGGTCACTCTGTATACAGCAAAACAATTTGCAATTTTAAACAGTAATTTAAAAAGGATTGCACGTGACCTCGCAATTGATTAAGTGGTGCATTAGGTATCTTATAACCACTCAAATAATCTTAGATCAAATAAAGGTAAGGTAAATGTCCAGAACACTGGCACAAAGATATCGACAAATTAGTCGAAAGATACGTCGAAAACTACGGATATAGTTGTACTTATCTGGCCACGATGTGGAGAAAGTCTCCCTGGCTGGTCGGAGAAAAATCCACCAGAAGCCACTAAGAAGGTTGGAAAGGTACAGCTATTAGATCGACGATGATAGTCACTATGTTCTTCAACAGTAATGTAGGGCGGCCATTTTCAGTGAATGGCTACCGAGGGCTTAACCTCGTGCCCAACAATAAAATCCTATTAAATTAGAAAAGAAAAGAAACAAAGATAAAACCCCGAAAATTAACACAAAATTTACCCACTTACCCCAGTTAATGGAGATCCGCGAAATCGTCTCAGAAGTCCCACATAGTACAAAATTTAAATTCAAAGAACCAACATGTGGTAAATCGCAAATCCGGAAGCGGTAATTCGATAAAAATTTACGATAATTCACCTAAGGTATCGACACTCACTGCATATTTCTTCAAAGCCGCCTAAGCGTAATATCTATCTACTAGATATAGTAATAAAAATCACCAAATAAAATAAGCATTTTGCACTGATGTGCTTCCAACAAGATGGACTTCGTAAGTGAAACGAAAACGTGGTTTCCCGGATAATCCGATACAGGCAATCAGCATGCACGCCCATAATATGACGCACTCGGAAAAGGGTTCATAATAAAAAGCGGGAGATTTCAAATAAAAGTAACGAACACAAGACTAAATTACAAAAGAGAGAGTCAATAACGTGACCTATATAATTAAACACAAACATCCTCGGAACTTAAGGCGATGGTAAAATTTATTAAAAACACACCCACAAAGTACGGAAGATTGAAACGCTAGTCAACACACCGGGCAGTTTCGCGCTTAAGGTTGGTCACCTGTTTGACATTGCACCAGAATCACGCCAATGACAGCGAAAGGTGGCAATCAAAACAATCCTATGTTATAGTCAAAATTTATTACGGAAATATGACCGGATCTTGCAGGTAATTATCCCAGAACTATAAGCTATTAAAACGCTTCGATAAGGCGGTTGATAAAACCGACCTTAACCATATATTACAGGGCAAACAACGAAGATCTAACCTCGGATACGCAACTGGAAGATATCAACCGGTGTTTACATTGCCGTCGCAGGAATGTCGAGGGCTGGAGCAACCAAAACAAACCACGAGAACAATTAATAGTATGCCCATTATTATACAAGATTTCCTTATTTAATATCTATAACGTTTTAGGGAGATATTTACGATAGAAAAACATCAATCGGACGAAACATGTGTGTGTGTATAGGAGTACGTATGAATACAAGCGACAGTAAATGTAAACAAAAACTACAAATAATTCCATAAATGCCACATATTAAATGCACTTCGTAGAGTGCGGAAGATATAATTAAGCAGGTGTTGACAAAGTTTAAACAAAGCATATAAAAGTAACTGCTAATGCAAATAACCGAGTCTACAGGTAGGTTAGAATAAGCCAAAAATAAGATAGGTAGTTTATAACAGAATTCCCCACTCGTAAAGAGTGTATTTAACCGAAACTACACTAGACACATCTGTCAGTGCCATATTACATAGCTCAAAGTTCCGAAAGCAAATAATTAGGTATAGGACACGCTCAGATAAACAACTAAAGGTCATTTCCATACAGTGTACCGAAAGATGTACAAGGTGTACTCGATTAGTCTCGCGCTCTAGTCAATTCCTTAAGAATTTCAATAACAACACATAACCTTACGAGACCCACATACAAAATGAAATTTAGGGTATAACAACATATTCAACTATATTGAATAATTACAAATGATATTGAAAACTTGGAAGAAATTCTACAGAAGCTGTCAGGTTCACGTTGAGAGGGTAAAAGGACACTAGGTTTGGATGAAGAGTGTACATGCTTGTAAAATTGACGTGAAGCTAAATATTACACTAATAATTATTACTGACATTGAACAGCTCAATCCAATTCCAGAAGATAAAATTATTTAACTTGAAATCATGTAAACCAATTTGGAAATAAGATTTTCTCAATCAATCTTCATTGATTAATAAAATTTCAATAAATTATTTCTACATTTATGATTTTGTTACATGTCATATATTTTTCATATTTATAGGTAAAAATAGTGACAATTTAGAGAAAACTAAGTAAAACACACTAATAATTACTTTGATTATTGACAACTTCCTTTGTAGAGGGAATAACATTTCTTCAATTATTAAATTGTGCAGACATCCAATGTACCTATTGATATGCCTTATTCTCTTCTACTCATTCCCCATGTAATAGGTCTTAATCTGGCAAATCTTAATTCGTTTTATTTAGGCACTTTTTTGTCATCAAAAATGTGTTGTACGAGGCGTTTTTCTTTTCATATTCCTTTTACTTTCTTATACGTAGTATAAGGAAGTATTGTGATGATGAAAATTTTCGACCTCGAGATTTTTGCAGATGTCCACGTTTTGAAGTCCCCTGATACCGAAAAAGTGGTTTTTAAAAAATGTCTGTGTGTCTCTGTGTGTGTGTGTGTGTGTGTGTGTGTGTGTGTGTGTGTGTGTGTCTGTGTGTGTGTGTGTGACCACGATAGCGGTCAAACCGCTGTAGATATCAATTCCAAATTTTGTATTTACGTGTATAATTTCCCTCTTGAGATCTGATTAGTTTTTCAGTAAAATCGGTAGACCGGAAGTAGCAGTTTACTTCAGCGAAAAAATCGAATTTTGCCAATATTTCGTCAACTACTAAGTTTAAACAAATTTATAAAGAATCCATATATACTTAAAATTAAAATTGAGAATAATTTTATTTAAAAAGTTTTTCAAAATTCCTACCGGAAGTAGGTCTTTTACCCTTATCGAAAATCAGTTTTTTGCGAATATTTCGTAAGTCATGCTTTTTAGAGAAGTACGTTACGGGTATAAAAGTATTTAAAACATAATTTTCAATATCTTTTGTATAAAAAAAATTTCAAAATTCAGACCGGAAGTACCACTTTTACTCTTATCGAATAGCAATTTTTTGCAAATATGTCGTAAGTTATGCATTCTATATATATTTATTAAGAGTACAAAAGTATTTAAAACTGAATTTGCAATATTTTTTGTGTATATGAAATTTCAAAATTCGGACCGGAAGTAGCACTTTTACTCTTAGCGAGGAGCACTTTTTTGATAATATCTTGCAAAGTATGCATTCTATAGAGATTTATTAAGAGAATAGAAGTACTTAGAATAGGATTTTGAATATTTTTGTAAAAAAATTCTTAAAATTCTATAATTTGAAACGTTCATACGTATAAGAAAGTCGTGTGGTGGCCACACCTCATTTTTTACTTTCTTATACGTAGTATAAGGAAGTATTGTGATGACGAAAATTTTCGACCTCGAGATTTTTGCAGATGTCCACGTTTTGAAGTCCCCTGATACCGAAAAAGTGGTTTTAAAAAAATGTCTCTCTCTCTCTCTCTCTGTGTGTGTGTGTGTGTCTGTGTGTGTGTGTGTGTGACCACGATAGCGGTCAAACCGCTGTAGATATCAATTCCAAATTTTGTATTTACGTGTATAATCTCCCTCTTGAGATCTGATTAGTTTTTCAGTAAAATCGATAGACCGGAAGTAGCAGTTTACTTCAGTGAAAAAATCGAATTTTGCCAATATTTCGTCAAATACTAAGTTTAAACAAATTTATAAAGAATCCATATGTACTTAAAATTAAAATTGAGAACAATTTTATTTAAAAAGTTTTTCGAAATTCCTACCGGAAGTAGGTCTTTTACTCTTATCAAAAATCAGTTTTTTGCGAATATTTCGCAAGTCAAGCTTTTTAGACAAGTACGTTACGGGTGTAAAAGTATTTAAAATATACTTTTCAATATCTTTTGTATAAAAAAAATTTCAAAATTCGGACCGGAAGTAACAGTTTTACTCTTACCGAATAGCGATTTTTTGCAAATATGTCGTAAATTATTCATTTTATATATATTTATTAAGAGTACAAAAGTATTTAGAGTTAGATTTGCAATATTTTTTGTATACATGAAATTTCAAAATTCGGACTGGAAGTAGCACTTTTACTCTTAGCGAGTAGCACTTTTTTTCGAATATCTTGCAAAGTATGCATTCTATAGAGATTTATTAAGAGAATGAAAGTACTTAGAATATGATTTTGAATAAGTTTTGTATAAAAAAATTCTTAAAATTGTATAGTTTGAAACGCTCATACGTATAAGAAAGTCATTTTTTTGCTTCATATTCATCTAAATATTTCATTTAATTTCATCTATTCATTCATTCTTTTATCTCATGATCTTACATGTTCTTGTAAATTATGGTATTTTCTGCATCTACAAACAAAAAAAATCTTTTTTTTTTAAACTTCCTAGTTCGTACTCGGTTCCCTTAATCTTCTTGTTATACTATTCATTAATACTACGAATAAAAGAGGATTTAATATGCTACCTTCTCATACATTTTCTCTTATCGGTTACGTTCTCGATTTTATATTTCCTACTTTTACGGTCTTATTGATAAGTTCTACGGCACAGCGATAAGCTCTCCTTAGTTGTCAAAATTTCTCTATGACCTGTCGCAATAGCAAAATCTAATTGTTGTGCTATAATCTTTCATCCATTTTATATCTGATAAATGGTATACATACACTTTTATAATTATTATAATTAAAAAAAACCCATTAACGTCTTCTACACAGGAACCACTGTATTACTGTAACTGATATAGTGTTAGTTTTCCATGCTGACTGAGTTATAAGTTTAATACACCATCGACTGCTTACAGCCAATTTTTAGTTGATTAACATCTCTCTCCTCTCTGTTTCTAATGTATATGGCGAAATGGGACCATTCGGCGCGGCCAACTCGGCGCAGACTATTCGGCGCAGCCATTTCGGCGCCGACCAATTCGGCACCGGGACAGTTTGGCGCAAGGACAACTCGGCGCAGAAACAATTTTTTAAATAAATAGGTAGGTTTCAAATGAAAGAACAAAGAAGAAATTATTGAAATTGTTGAACTGTTTATTTTTTTACAGATAAACAAAGAAATGTGGTTTAAATAGAATTACAAATTACAACAATTACAAATTTATTGTGCCATATTAAAATTATGAGCTATACCCTGTAAATACGTTACAATATTTGTGCCATCGTAGTTGGCTGTTAGTGCAAATATTCGTTCATCGGCGTCTACATATTTCTTTAGTTTTTGGTGTGGTGGGCGATGGGCAACACACAGCTCATAGAAAGTGTCTCTGTTTTTTTGAACTTTCTTCAGACAATCTATAAATTTCCACAAAGTTGGATGATCGACCCCCAATTCTGCTTGCAAGCGTCTGTGGGCCGCCTCGGCGTGATTATTCGTCCTATGCTCTCCATTTAACACCCTTCCGTATAAATTCCATATTTCTACAGAAAACAGGGGTATGCGGCGGCCGTCCCTTCGCCTGTTAATTCGACCTAATTAAAAAAAGACAAAGTTGTTAGAAACACATTCAAAAAATTATAAAATAATACTCACCTATATAATTATCCTCAAACCAGTCAAGAAGTGGTTGAAGCTCTTCTGGTAGATCTTCTGCTAACGCGTCAAATGCCGCGTCTAAATCTTGCGGGGGAACGAACGCCAAGGAAATGATCATTTTTGCCTTCAACGCAAAATTGCCGTCATTGTTGTATTGATTCAAAAGATGAAGCTGTCCCAAGTGCTTTTTCATATTTTGATTTAAATGAAAAAAGCAACCAAAAATTTTAGTCAGTGGGAAGCATTCTGTTATAGATTTTATTATCCCCAATTCAAAATCACATGATATTGATGTAGGCTGGATCCCAGGAATTAAATCAATAACACTCTGAAATACATGATCGTAAGTCACTTTCTGTTTATCAGGCAAAAGTGCATATAACACCGGATGTACTCCACCAAATTGTTCAGCCAGTATAACGAACACTTGGTAAAAAAGCGGAGGAGTAATTTTAAATGTGCCGTCGACAAACCAATGCTTTGTCCGTTTCAGAATGCTTAGGTTTTCTTTTCTACCAAATATAATAATTCTTTTTTCACTTGGTCCACTGTCAAAAAGTAAGAAATCTTCCCTTATTCCAAGTTGAGCTTCATAGGTCTTGTAATTTTCCGGTATCACTAAACTTCTTAAATCAAATGGATTTGGAGGTGCAACTTGATCTTTGATTCTCTGTCTTCTCACACATTTTTTTAGTGCTGCCAGATTAGGAATAATTCCCTGTGCAGCCTGGGTTAAATCGCTGCAACACTCGTTCATCACTTGTACAGTACCTTCCATTGTGTTTCCCGCACGACTTTTAATTTTTGTTAGGACAGAATCGGCTTCCACTTTAGCAGCAGATGAATCATGAGCATGAAAGTTAATTGTTTTTATTACTTCTCCACCACTCACATGAATTCTGGCCTTACACAGTCGATGTTTTTGTTCACAACGCCAAAATTCTTTTTCGCCAGTACTACTTAATCGCTCGAACACACATAAATACCCGTCATGAACAAATTTCTTCTTTCCTCTCTCACTTTTGATTGAAACTGCCATAGTAACTTCACTACACAACTTAACAAAATGCACACTGAGACTTAAATAATTGTTTTGACAATTTATAGGTAATAGGAGAAATTAGTGGGGTGGGTATTCAAAATTAGGAAGGATTATCTTTAAGGGACATGCACGGTTTTACTAATAACTGACTTTGCCATCAAATTGGATAAACAATAACATAATCCCACACATTCCTGGTATCGATGCAGGTAAAAGGTAATGATCATATAGTTACGTTAATCACCTCACTATCGGGGGCAACCCCTGTATATATTGCATATTAAATATATTCAAAGTACATTCAAAATCATATTTCCAGTAAATTGCGTTCTAAACTCAAATTCATTTCGACAATAAAATCTGCATTGCATATATTTACTTTAAATATTAAGTTCATCAATAACCCCTTTGTTCAATATTATTTTTCTCTTCTAAAATTCTCCGAAATAATTCTTTATTGATTCAAGCCCAGACATCTTTTTCTATTCATTTCAAATATTATTGCAACGTATTAAAATATTATTTTATAACTCTAAATACTGTGAGAAACGGTATGTATGTATGTCGCCTTTTCTTTTTTGTGCGTCTACGACATTGCCTGTTAGTTTTTCTTCGCTAACATTCATTTCTTTATACAAATACGAAGTATAGGCGAAGGGTGGCGTCTAGCTGAAGTTAGCAGGGGGAAAATAGAATATGCCCGAAAATTCTAGACCCCGGATATGACGTATTTTACCCTTTCCATAATAGGTTCTTATATAAACGTGCCTAACCTAATAAGTAGGTGGCGCAACGGGCATTTATCTAATTAATAACATCACATTTTTCCCAAAAATATGTCAAATATATGCTTTGCATCATCACAATACTTCCTTATACTATAAGTATAAGAAAGTCAAAGGATAATAAAACTACAAAAAATTTTTAACAGAACTAATTTGTTTCTGCGCCGAATTGTCTCTGCGCCGAACTGGATTGGCGTCGAATCGATCTGCGCCGAGTCGGTCGCGCCGAATTGTCTTGCGCCGAATAGGTCGCGCCGAGTTGTACCCGACCCTGTACATGGATATCTACAAACTTATTGTCGTCTTTGTTTAATTCCAGCCTTTCTATACTTTTCTCTATTTTTTAGTGCGTTTATATTATTATTATTTGTTGAAACTACACACTTTTTTTTAAATAATAGACATGTAAACTTGTACATAAAATTAAAACTGCAGGAGTGTATTTGAGTTTACCATTATTTCCTTTATATCATATTATTTAATGTCATCTTCACAACCTTTTTATAATGTGTGGTGATGATGAAAATCACTGCTTTGAGCACGTGCAAACGCTTTTAAAGATTATGAAAAAGTCGCTGAAAGTAATTTTATCGATAATTCAAACGAATATTGATCATTCATTTGCAGTAAACAGGAAATCACTGGTATACCTGGTGAATTATGTAATATCGGAGGCTTTTTTAATGGTGTTACCTAGGGAGCTTAAGGCTGGGACGAGAAAATAAAAAGAAGGGATAAAGTACTTGCTTTCGCTGCTCATCCGTCTACTCCCTGTAACGTTCTTCTTCCGTCGGTAGCTCGGTTGATGTGAACAAGTCCCCTTCTGTTTAAATTTTAATTTCAGTTATGTAGACAGACAGTTATTAATAATACTGACGATTGAATCCTTCTTCTACTGTTAATTCGATATAATTTATCTTCTTGTTTTTCCAAAATTTTCAATCTTGCTGTGAAAACCTCTACTTTTTCGGCAAAATGTAAGCGAATTAAGAAAGCTTGTATTCAAGAACGATGACAAGTCTAATTTAAAAAATTAGAGACACATTTGAATTCTTTCTAACTTTTAAAATATTTCATATATTTCTGAATATCAATATAGGTTCGGTTGGGTTCGCAGACCAACTATTTCAAATTTAACTTTGGTTTCATAGTTTACAGATAAAATTATTTATGTTCAGGGTCAAATTGGTATAATTTATAGGCAATTGATTCTATTGATCTCTAAATGTTATTGAATAAATTAGATTATTTGGTTATGCTACTAATGTGCTGCCAGAATGGTTTCTACAACGACTTCAATTTTTTTGAACAATCTCGACAGTGTCTGCAAGATTCTTGGGGCCTCTCTTATTTTTTCTATTCATTGTTGATCTTTTGTTTCAACCAGATTGTATTCTGTTTTAGTTTATGCTGATAATCAAACAATTTTACGGTATTTATAATTACGAGACTGTACATTATTTCTGTTCTTTATTCATGGGCCATACAAGATAATACTTTAGAAATATCTAGGAGTTACTTAATTACTTCACTTAAGTAATTATATTTTGTATTGGTTTTGTTTAAATTGCAATATGGTAAAACCATTTGGTATCCTCTATATTCATCACATTTACTTTCTATTCACCGTGTCTAGTGTTGTTTCTTGAAGTTTTATACTTAAAATGCCGTGGTACCTATACTGACTGGGTTAGACAGAACTACAGGCTTTTTCTGCATCAAGTTTCACTTTATAGGCTTCAAGAAGAAGGATTTATGAAACCTGGTTCTTATACAAATTGTTAATTAATAAAATAGATTGTTCGGACATATTAGCTGCAGTTATAATAATTGATTTTCAAGCTTGGTTGCGATACTGTGCGATTTTCAACTTGACTGCGCCTAGGACAAACATCCTAGGATAGTCATCGACTTATCATATACCTAGCTGAAAGTTTAAAGAAATTGATATGAACGGGCGAATTAATCATGTCTATGTTGCTTATCTTAAGTAATGAATATTCTTCATTTTATTGTATTTGTTTTATTATATATTTACTTTATCCCGTTATTGGGAAAAAATCGTGTTTAAATATGAATAGTATTAATGACCACATAAAGCAATCCATTAACAAAATCATTTTGGTACAATAATCAGCACATATGTACTTATTATTAGTACCATTTTGGTTTGAAGAAGGCGGTTAGATGGAATTACTTTTGAATGTTATTAAATTATTGATAAGCAGCTAAAATTTGAAAAATAAGATGACATGTAATGTTGATTTAAAATAAAAGTTCGGGAAAATGTCGTATTTCCAAACGACATAAGAATAGATGTAAAGGATAGAAATATATGAAACAAATTGTTTCGCTTTCTAATCTTGTACCGGTATCAACGTTGAAATCGCTGGTCGAGCTCGTTTGCCGTTTTGAACATGCATGAAATGGGTACATGAGAATGAAAGTCAGACCATGGATAAATAGATGTAACCTAATGCAACAGAGCAAAATTTTTGATGCATCTTGCAGACGAATGAACGCTGATTTGGACTGTTTGACTATTTTCATATGCAAATGTATTTTCTACACTTATTATAACGGATATTCAAATAATAAGGCTTCAATTCTTCTTATATGCATGTAATAAATTAAAATTTATTACTAATGCTTCTTGATAAATGTATTAAATATATTTTATTCATTGTGTCTACATTATGAATTAATTTTAATTGTTAGGCTAATAATATCACCAAATTTCCATTATTCTAATATAAAATATATGAATAAGCACCCAATATATTTGAAAAACATAAAAATAACATATAACAGTATGGAAGATCAGTATCTAAATATCTGCTTAATGCAAGCTAGTTTTGCTCCAAGAATTAATTTAAGAATTGAATGCTGACGCGTTTCAGACACTTTGCCGGTTGTGTAATATATTATAATAAATTTTAATAAACGGTGGGCGAGAAGAATTGTTACAACGAGTTGATAATAGTGTCAAATATATACTAAAGGTGGCAAAAAATATTTTTATTAGACATTCGCTTTTTAGCCCCTTTGTAATAGAGACATATATTATTTACTACAGTAACATATATTCAAGTTGCATGGGTAGTAACTCTATGTAAGTTACATCTAGTCTTTAACTCTTTCGGAACACTACGATGGTAACGAGTCTCTATCATGCACTCATCTCTTATTGTATAGTACAGAACAAATTAAAATTTCTAGTCTCTCCTAATTGAGTAGATAAAATTTGTGTTGATTTTGAAGTTCAGGGTATCAACTCATATCCCGAAGGACAACGCTTCATATATATATATATATATATATATATATGTTGTCACTGGATTCCGGGTTTTCTTCCGCGTTTCCACTGCTTGGTCTTTGGAAAGACCGATGCTGGTTTCTTGACGACGTTTCGGCAAAATCACACTTGCCATCTTCAGGTCTGCGATAACTGTCTGCTTCTGCTTCTTGTTATTCGTAAACTGACGTTTTCGGGATTCGGATGGTGGTTATATACTTCGTTAGCGTATCGGTTGGTTGCCCTTGGACGAGTGTGTGCATGGTTCCGTGTCGTTGGGCTCGTGTTTGGAGTGTGACGGCTGGTTTGCGATGTAGAAGTATTAGTTTGGTGTTCTTTGTTGGTATCTGTTCTTGTTAGTGCTGGTTTCCATGCTGTTGGTAACCTCTGGGTATCATCTCGTGAATTCAGATTGTTCGGATGTTTTTCAATTTCGATGGCTTCCCTGATGATTCTGGTTTTAGTATGTTCGATGTTCGCTAATAGCTTGGTGTTACTGAAGTCTATCGTGTGGGATGTTTCTTTTACATGTTGAGCCAGAGATGAAGTTTTCTCGTCTTTTCAGTGAATCTGCTATCAAAAGAGCATCCAAGCCGAAACCAACAACACCACAAGAGGAAAAAGAAACACCAACTGCCAAAACCTACTTACCCTATGTGAAAGGCACCACCGATAGAATATCCAAAATTCTACGAAGACACAACATTGAAACAACATTCAAAGCAGACAGAAAAATCAGTACAGTCCTTCGAAACCCTAAAACAAAAATACCTTTAGAAAACCAAGGAGTTTATGAAATTCCGTGCCTCAACTGTGAAAAAACTTACATTGGACAAACGAACAGAAGGGTAAACGCAAGAAGAGACGAACACAAAAATTCCGTAAGAAAAGACGAGAAAACTTCATCTCTGGCTCAACATGTAAAAGAAACATCCCACACGATAGACTTCAGTAACACCAAGCTATTAGCGAACATCGAACATACTAAAACCAGAATCATCAGGGAAGCCATCGAAATTGAAAAACATCCGAACAATCTGAATTCACGAGATGATACCCAGAGGTTACCAACAGCATGGAAACCAGCACTAACAAGAACAGATACCAACAAAGAACACCAAACTAATACTTCTACATCGCAAACCAGCCGTCACACTCCAAACACGAGCCCAACGACACGGAACCATGCACACACTCGTCCAAGGGCAACCAACCGATACGCTAACGAAGTATATAACCACCATCCGAATCCCGAAAACGTCAGTTTACGAATAACAAGAAGCAGAAGCAGACAGTTATCGCAGACCTGAAGATGGCAAGTGTGATTTTGCCGAAACGTCGTCAAGAAACCAGCATCGGTCTTTCCAAAGACCAAGCAGTGGAAACGCGGAAGAAAACCCGGAATCCAGTGACAACACATACTACTACCCGCGGAAACCTGAAAGAGAACATATTACGTCTTTACGGGGAGAAGACTTTACACCAAACCAAGACCTTCGAAAAACTAAGAACAAGAAGAAGCAAACTGCTTTGTGACCTGATTTTTCTACAACGTTGCCGAGAGGAAAACATAGTGCCACAGACATTGAAACTGAAGTTCAACAGAAACACCAGACAAACCAAGAACATTCTGAAGAAAGCAAGTATGGCGCTACTGAGGGAATCCATCCACGAGACTAGAAAAATGTTGGATGATACCAACAAACAATTACTGCAACTACATCTGAACCTCAGCAACATTATCCACCCGATAATTTGGAGAATACTGGACCAGCTCAGTGAATTCCGTTCCGAGACAAATACCGATTGGACAAAAGCAAAACAAATAAAGAAGTTCAACCACCTGCAAGCAGAACAAAAACCCAGAGACACCAGAGTAGAGAACAAACCACTCAAAGTGGTATACAACTTATCCACCCATGGATTGGACGCAGCATCCCACAATGTTTTGGCTAAAGGATTTAACTACGCAATAGCTCCTGCCCGCATACCAGTAGAAGAAATAATATGTGGAGTAGAAGCAACTATAGCTGGTATTGACAAGAATACGGCCGAGACTATCCGCCAAGATGTATCGCAAATATTAAGGACAGCCAAACCACCAAAGAAAAACCTATCACATGAAGAATTCCTGGCATTGAAACAACTAAGGGAAAACGAAAACATTATTATTCTACCAGCCGATAAAGGAAATGCTACTGTGGTAATGAACACAACCGACTACGACGCCAAAATAAGAACCCTCTTGGAGGACCCAGCATACCAACCAATCTCCACGGATCCAACAACATACCTGGAGAAAACAACCAAAACTAAAATCAAGGAGAGTCCCATCGACAAGGAAATCCAGACAGCACTCATTCCAAGGGAGAAGTCATCAAGATGCCCCAAATTCTACGGCTTACCTAAAGTCCACAAGGAAGGTGCACCCCTAAGACCCATAGTCAGCTCCATTGGATCACCTGTTCAACAATTGGCTAGATACCTAGCCCAACAACTACAACCTCATGTCGAAGAAGCCGAATCTTACGTCAAGAACGCAAGCCACTTCATCGATCTATTGAGACAAGAAAAAGTAGAACCAGAATGGTTATTAGTAAGCTTCGACGTAGTATCACTGTTTACCAATATACCAGTTGCCGAAGCTCTAGAGACCATCGAACGAATATACCAACCCCCAGTGCACATAATGAACTTGGTGAAACACTGTCTGACAAACACATACTTTATCTACGAAGATCAGCGCTATAGACAAATAGAAGGCGCCCCTATGGGTTCTCCACTATCACCAGTAATAGCAAACCTTTTTATGGAAAACTTAGAAAAAACAGCACTAAGGACGGCCACCCACAAACCCAAACTCTGGCTACGCTACGTCGATGACACTTTCGTGATCTGGACACATGGAAAGGACCACCTCGACATCTTCCTGGAACATTTAAACAAAACCCATCCAAAAATAAAATTTACGATGGAAATAGAATCGAACAACGAATTACCATTCCTCGACGTTTTGGTCAAGAAGAAAGAAAATGGGAACTTAAGTCACACGGTATACCGAAAATCCACCCATACAGACAGATATCTGAACGCTCAGTCTCACCACCACCCAGCTCAGTTACAATCAGTAGTGAAAACCCTAGTGACAAGATCGCAGAGATTAGCAGACGAAGATAACATCACCCAAGAAATGGACAAACTCCACAAGGCACTCCAGCAGAATGGTTTCAGTGAATCTGCTATCAAAAGAGCATCCAAGCCGAAACCAACAACACCACAAGAGGAAAAAGAAACACCAACTGCCAAAACCTACTTACCCTATGTGAAAAGCACCACCGATAGAATATCCAAAATTCTACGAAGACACAACATTGAAACAACATTCAAAGCAGACAGAAAAATCAGTACAGTCCTTCGAAACCCTAAAACAAAAATACCTTTAGAAAACCAAGGAGTTTATGAAATTCCGTGCCTCAACTGTGAAAAAACTTACATTGGACAAACGAACAGAAGGGTAAACGCAAGAAGAGACGAACACAAAAATTCCGTAAGAAAAGACGAGAAAACTTCATCTCTGGCTCAACATGTAAAAGAAACATCCCACACGATAGACTTCAGTAACACCAAGCTATTAGCGAACATCGAACATACTAAAACCAGAATCATCAGGGAAGCCATCGAAATTGAAAAACATCCGAACAATCTGAATTCACGAGATGATACCCAGAGGTTACCAACAGCATGGAAACCAGCACTAACAAGAACAGATACCAACAAAGAACACCAAACTAATACTTCTACATCGCAAACCAGCCGTCACACTCCAAACACGAGCCCAACGACACGGAACCATGCACACACTCGTCCAAGGGCAACCAACCGATACGCTAACGAAGTATATAACCACCATCCGAATCCCGAAAACGTCAGTTTACGAATAACAAGAAGCAGAAGCAGACAGTTATCGCAGACCTGAAGATGGCAAGTGTGATTTTGCCGAAACGTCGTCAAGAAACCAGCATCGGTCTTTCCAAAGACCAAGCAGTGGAAACGCGGAAGAAAACCCGGAATCCAGTGACAACACATACTACTACCCGCGGAAACCTGAAAGAGAACATATTACGTCTTTACGGGGAGAAGACTTTACACCAAACCAAGACCTTCGAAAAACTAAGAACAAGAAGAAGCAAACTGCTTTGTGACCTGATTTTTCTACAACGTTGCCGAGAGGAAAACATAGTGCCACAGACATTGAAACTGAAGTTCAACAGAAACACCAGACAAACCAAGAACATTCTGAAGAAAGCAAGTATGGCGCTACTGAGGGAATCCATCCACGAGACTAGAAAAAGGTTGGATGATACCAACAAACAATTACTGCAACTACATCTGAACCTCAGCAACATTATCCACCCGATAATTTGGAGAATACTGGACCAGCTCAGTGAATTCCGTTCCGAGACAAATACCGATTGGACAAAAGCAAAACAAATAAAGAAGTTCAACCACCTGCAAGCAGAACAAAAACCCAGAGACACCAGAGTAGAGAACAAACCACTCAAAGTGGTATACAACTTATCCACCCATGGATTGGACGCAGCATCCCACAATGTTTTGGCTAAAGGATTTAACTACGCAATAGCTCCTGCCCGCATACCAGTAGAAGAAATAATATGTGGAGTAGAAGCAACTATAGCTGGTATTGACAAGAATACGGCCGAGACTATCCGCCAAGATGTATCGCAAATATTAAGGACAGCCAAACCACCAAAGAAAAACCTATCACATGAAGAATTCCTGGCATTGAAACAACTAAGGGAAAACGAAAACATTATTATTCTACCAGCCGATAAAGGAAATGCTACTGTGGTAATGAACACAACCGACTACGACGCCAAAATAAGAACCCTCTTGGAGGACCCAGCATACCAACCAATCTCCACGGATCCAACAACATACCTGGAGAAAACAACCAAAACTAAAATCAAGGAGAGTCCCATCGACAAGGAAATCCAGACAGCACTCATTCCAAGGGAGAAGTCATCAAGATGCCCCAAATTCTACGGCTTACCTAAAGTCCACAAGGAAGGTGCACCCCTAAGACCCATAGTCAGCTCCATTGGATCACCTGTTCAACAATTGGCTAGATACCTAGCCCAACAACTACAACCTCATGTCGAAGAAGCCGAATCTTACGTCAAGAACGCAAGCCACTTCATCGATCTATTGAGACAAGAAAAAGTAGAACCAGAATGGTTATTAGTAAGCTTCGACGTAGTATCACTGTTTACCAATATACCAGTTGCCGAAGCTCTAGAGACCATCGAACGAATATACCAACCCCCAGTGCACATAATGAACTTGGTGAAACACTGTCTGACAAACACATACTTTATCTACGAAGATCAGCGCTATAGACAAATAGAAGGCGCCCCTATGGGTTCTCCACTATCACCAGTAATAGCAAACCTTTTTATGGAAAACTTAGAAAAAACAGCACTAAGGACGGCCACCCACAAACCCAAACTCTGGCTACGCTACGTCGATGACACTTTCGTGATCTGGACACATGGAAAGGACCACCTCGACATCTTCCTGGAACATTTAAACAAAACCCATCCAAAAATAAAATTTACGATGGAAATAGAATCGAACAACGAATTACCATTCCTCGACGTTTTGGTCAAGAAGAAAGAAAATGGGAACTTAAGTCACACGGTATACCGAAAATCCACCCATACAGACAGATATCTGAACGCTCAGTCTCACCACCACCCAGCTCAGTTACAATCAGTAGTGAAAACCCTAGTGACAAGATCGCAGAGATTAGCAGACGAAGATAACATCACCCAAGAAATGGACAAACTACACAAGGCACTCCAGCAGAATGGTTTCAGTGAATCTGCTATCAAAAGAGCATCCAAGCCGAAACCAACAACACCACAAGAGGAAAAAGAAACACCAACTGCCAAAACCTACTTACCCTATGTGAAAGGCACCACCGATAGAATATCCAAAATTCTACGAAGACACAACATTGAAACAACATTCAAAGCAGACAGAAAAATCAGTACAGTCCTTCGAAACCCTAAAACAAAAATACCTTTAGAAAACCAAGGAGTTTATGAAATTCCGTGCCTCAACTGTGAAAAAACTTACATTGGACAAACGAACAGAAGGGTAAACGCAAGAAGAGACGAACACAAAAATTCCGTAAGAAAAGACGAGAAAACTTCATCTCTGGCTCAACATGTAAAAGAAACATCCCACACGATAGACTTCAGTAACACCAAGCTATTAGCGAACATCGAACATACTAAAACCAGAATCATCAGGGAAGCCATCGAAATTGAAAAACATCCGAACAATCTGAATTCACGAGATGATACCCAGAGGTTACCAACAGCATGGAAACCAGCACTAACAAGAACAGATACCAACAAAGAACACCAAACTAATACTTCTACATCGCAAACCAGCCGTCACACTCCAAACACGAGCCCAACGACACGGAACCATGCACACACTCGTCCAAGGGCAACCAACCGATACGCTAACGAAGTATATAACCACCATCCGAATCCCGAAAACGTCAGTTTACGAATAACAAGAAGCAGAAGCAGACAGTTATCGCAGACCTGAAGATGGCAAGTGTGATTTTGCCGAAACGTCGTCAAGAAACCAGCATCGGTCTTTCCAAAGACCAAGCAGTGGAAACGCGGAAGAAAACCCGGAATCCAGTGACAACACATACTACTACCCGCGGAAACCTGAAAGAGAACATATATATATATATATATATTTATATATATTATATATTAATAAAAATCATAAAAAGCTGTTCTGGTTTCTACTGGTTTGACTGCTTATGGAGTCTATTTTCGTCCTGTGATAAAAGCGTGATATGGTTGAATGTTACATTCAGTGTCAGAAAAATTCTGCTAGAGCTGCTGAAGTTTATTTTGAAAATTATTTTGATCGACGTCAGCCGTCGCTACCTACTTTTAAGAGATTATGGGATAATTTAGCAGATTATGGTTCGTTCGTTAAACCAAAATCAAAAAAAGGGATGGATGAAGATAGAGAAATAAACATATTAGCATGTGTCGCTCAGAATCCATCTACATCGACCCGACAAATTTCAACAGAAATGGGCTTCTCTCAACGCACTATTGTCAGAGTGTTGAAGAAGCATAAATTTCGTCTCTACAAATTATCAGTATCACAAACTTTACATGAAGGTGATAACATCAGATGAATAGCTTTTTGTAGATGGTTTAAAGATCAGTGTCAAAACGATCCACACTTTTCAATTAAAATATTATGGACTGATGAATCTCGTTTCACAAATTGTGGAATGTTTAATAGGCACAATGAGCACTATGGTCTCAAACAAATCCACTTCAAGTTGAACATAGGAGACCACAAATTAAATTTGGGTTTAATGTTTGGTGTGGTGTTATAGGATCAACTGTTCTTCCTCCTTTTATTTTTGATGGATCACTAACTGGCAATCGTTATCTTAATTTTTTACAACAAGATTTCGAGGAAATGTTAGATAATTTAAATTTAAGAACCGGAGCAATGCTGCAATGGTTTCAACATGACGGAGCGCCTCCGCACAATCAACTGAATGTTAGAAATTATTTAAATTTGAACTTCCCTAATCAATGGATAGGACGAAATGCACCCATTGAATGACCGGCTAGATCCCCTGATTTATCAGTTTTGGATTTTTTCTTGTGGGGTGTACTAAAGGACACAGTATACAAAAGAACATATGAAACAATCGGCGATTTAAGAGAAGCTGTCTTAGTTGCTTTTAATAACACCGATAGGCGTAAAGTACGCAACGCTACAAATTCTGTTGTGAAGAGATGCAATTTGTGTATTAATAATAATGGAGGTATCTTTGAACATTAATAATGTTGTGTGCCCTTAATAAAAGTTCTTATAGTTTTCATTTTATTACTACATAAGATTTCAAAATAAGTTTTCGTTTGGTTTGTATATTATCAGTTCGAAATTCAATTGTTTTCCATAAAAACCATAAAAATGTCTATATCCTCTTTATTTTTTAAAATAACCATATCAAACCTTATATCATTGTAATCAGCAAAAAATAGGCTTTTTAATGATGTCAAAACCACCTATGGTTTCCATTTAAAAAAACACAAGTTTGTGTCATAACTCGATAATGGTGAACGAAAAAAAAATATTAGCTACACAGTTTTATTTGGCGTAAAATTATCTAAAACTTTTGTCTGAACACTTTTTCTCTAAAATTACTATTAACGATGCTAAGCATGTTTAAAGAAAATCGTAAAATTTAGTTTTCTTTGAATATCTAATAAGCCATGAAAGTTATCGGAGAAACAAAAGCAGTTTTAAATCAAACTCGTAAAACTGCGCATCTTTCCCCATTTAAGCGTTTTTCTATCTCCAGTAGTTTCTGAGATCCCAATGCTAAACATTCAAAAAAACTCACCCTGTATACACCGTGTTTCATGTAACTAGCACATTAGAAGTTTTTGTACTTACAACGCGAATTTTTTCCAGAAGTTTTGCCTTCTCACATAATTGACCGCAATCTTTCAAGTTAAAATATTTTTAAACTCGTGCAACTTCCGGTTGCACCGGAAGTAGGCGCCATCTTTGTTATTTTAAATGTGACACCCTGTATTTTATTCGAGATTTGAATTGCTTATTTAAATAGAAGAACAGAGATACCGGGTTGGATTATGTCAAAGTCAACCGTTTCGGAGTTATTCAACTGTTTTCCATTTTTAGGGCACTTGAACGTAAATTTTAAAAGTTCTTTATCTGAGACATGAAAAAAGACAAACAATTGAAATTTGTTCCTGAGATAGTCAAAGTATTGTCCTATTCGAATATCACCAGGGTTTGCAATAATATTACACAGGGTGTTCTCTAATTAATTTACAATTATACACATTTCAAATGCAAGAAACTCAATTTTTTCAAATAAAACACCCTGTATATTTTCGCCTTTTCTGAAGCAGAAAAAAATTGTCTTTCGATCCACTATTACATTCCCTATACCTATCTCTAGAGGTTTTTGAGTTATTGGGGAGATCAGCCTGAAGGCCCGATATTTTGCCATTTATCACACACAATTTCAAGAATGCCTTGGAAGTAACAAAATGTTTAGTTGTCAAAATTTCGTTCGCTGTCAGTGTTATTAATTTGATGCTTGGATATTTTTTGTACTTTACTGAATGATTTGGTTAGTGCATAATGGAAGGCTATAATAATAATTATCCAAATGAAAGTATCCTTAATTTATTTTACATACACGGAGAATGTAATCGCATAATAAGTAGAACTTGCCGTGTGTTCAATCAGAGATACCCTAATTTGCCTCCGATGAATCGATTCAAATTTGCAAAAATTGAAACACATTTTTTGCGACATTGGAATATAAACACAAAAAGAAATTGTACTAAGCCAGTAACAGGTGAAGAAAACAACGAAATTAATATTCTGGGATATTTCACAGCTCATCCCCATGCTTCGATACGTAAAGCAAAGGTGGATTTAGATATTAGTATGACGTCAATTCAACGCGTGCTAGCAAAGAACAAATGGCACCCATATGCACAAAGGAAAGTCCACGAACTGAGAAATGGAGACGCTCAGAGAAGAATTGATTTTTGTGAGTGGCTAACTATTCGTAAACAGGAAGATCCGGACATGTTACGAAAGATTTTATGGTCGGATGAATACAAGTTTACCAGGCAAGGCGTTGTAAATAATAAAAATTGTCATTTTTGGGCAGATGAAAATCCCCACTTTTCACGAGTAAGCCATTTTCAATATCAATTTAATTTTAATGTATTCGCCATAATAGGGTGGGGAAGGGTATTTTATCATATTTATGATGAAAGGCTAACGTCCGAAAGATATTTGCGAATCATTAGGGAAGTGGTGGCAAACATAGTCAATGACATGCCACACCAAAACTATTATTGGTTTCAACTGGATGGAGCTCCAGCTCACTCTACTCATGCTGTATATCAAGAGTTGACCCAGCTATTTGAGGATGGTGGATTGGTCCAAATGGACCATGTCTCATTTGACCAAATTGAAGTTCAAATGATTGAACGTGCAACGACTAACCAGCTCCAAACAAGGTTAAATAAATGCATTGAAGTAGGCGGTGGACATATTGAGCACTTGCTGTGATTTGGTTTTAGATTTGTTTTTGTTTTCTTTGTTTGACTTATACCGTGAGATCAAAAATGTTTTCGCAATTAATAAATTTTTGGTTTTGAACTAGAAGACTTTTTTTCCATGCCCATAACATGCTTACAAATGACTATTAATCCACTCCTCCTATACTTAATCTATTATTTTTTCAGTTTTATTTGGCAAAATATCGGGCCTTCAGGCTGATCTCCCCAATAACTGAAAAACCTCTAGAGATAGGTATAGGGAATGTAATAGTGGATCGAAAGACAATTTTTTTCTGCTTCAGAAAAGGCGAAAATATACAGGGTGTTTCATTTGAAAAAATTGAGTTTCTTGCATTTGAAATGTGTATAATTGTAAATTAATTAGAGAACACCCTGTGTAATATTATTGCAAAACCTGGTGATATTCGAATAGGACAATACTTTGACTATCTCAGGAACAAATTTCAATTGTTTATCTTTTTTCATGTCTCAGATAAAGAACTTTTAAAATTTACGTTCAAGTGCCCTAAAAATGGAAAACAGTTGAATAACTCCGAAACGGTTGACTTTGACATAATCCAACCCGGTATCTCTGTTCTTCTATTTAAATAAGCAATTCAAATCTCGAATAAAATATAGGGTGTCACATTTAAAATAACAAAGATGGCGCCTACTTCCGGTGCAACCGGAAGTTGCACGAGTTTAAAAATATTTTAACTTGAAAGATTGCGGTCAATTATGTGAGAAGGCAAAACTTCTGGAAAAAATTCGCGTTGTAAGCACAAAAACTTCTAATGTGCTAGTTACATGAAACACGGTGTATATATATTAATTCACCAATAACCTGAATGAGATAGATCTTCAGTGTATAGGAAACTCAAAATATCAATACACTGTACGCATTTATGACTTTATAGTTAGTATTATAAATTAAATCGAATGAATGATTATATTTTCATAAGTTTCTAGAGAGTTTGCTTTTTCTAGCGACACTCAGCGCTTTAATCACAGATAATATATCAAAACGTTCATTTCCTGTTGCACATACAGGAGACTTCATTTTATTTTAAAAAATATATTAATTTACATACAATGTGCATGTTGAACAATTTACAGTTAAAATAAATAAAATCTACATCTAAAATTATCTGCGTACATATAACATAGAACTACACATATTGTAACATAGTTTCCTGCAAAGAATAGATAGACATATCGCTGATGTACATACACTAATAAATATTTTGAAATGTAAGCTTTAGTTTGATAGCTATCTGAATCTAGTAAATAAAATAGACGTTATTCTTGACACTTATGATAACAAACAAGTCAATATTTATTATATTCCTACGGTCAATTGAACACAATCGTTGGCATTGTCGAGAATGTATTGAATTCAATGCAAATTAATTGAATGTTGGTACTGCTCGCCTTAATTAGATGCTTGATATGGAATCAATTGTCGTTTGTTAAGTCGTACAAATTAGAATTGCTTATAGAAGTTATACAGAATGGAAATACGGCGGATTAAATTATAATAAACTTAGTTACTAACATAAAGTGGGTATGTCAGTTTTACGTATGCGCCTACATTAGCATACAGTGTCCTCGTCTTTATATCTTTCCTTTAAAAACTAAATTAACAAAGACAATGATTTATAAGACAAATAATAGAAAACATTTGAAAATATACAACATATTGCGAATCCGTTGACTGTCAATAGTCAGTACATTGACATTTTTATTCATCACATGTGATGCAATTTGGACTTTGACTGAACTATACTCCATTCAGTCTAAGAATGGAGTAGATGGCGCTACAATATGAGCACAGTTTACACACGATGAACTTTGTATTTTCAAAACAAGTAAAACATATGTTTACTGTCAGATGGATAGCAGGGATATACATATCTGATATCATTATATTTTGACATTTACGTAAATTTTTGTACAAGTTGGTAACTCATTCCTCAAGAAAAAGGAATGCACATGTCGTCTAATTGTACTTTTTTGTGCTTCATCCAATTTATTGTAAGTATGACGATAATTTCTTTTTCTTGGAGGAGAAATTGGAACTCCATATAATTCCATTTCTTTAATAATGCAGTACATTGTATTCCTATTAATACCCACTTCCTCTGCTGTTTGATTGACTGCAGCTGTTTTAGACATATTGTCTTTATGCTTAATGTACACATTATAAGCCATTTGCCTTTGTCCAGATCTTATGTGTTTCCCTTTACGATTTTTTGAAGGACCTGGTAAAACTGCTTCCGCTATACTATAGAATATTAGCGATTACGAAAAGAAAGTTAACGAAATTGATAAAATACCTTAACAAATGAATATTTCACTTGCGAGTTCTAAGAAGAACTATTTTTTAAGAATATTAACAACAAATAACTATGTAAAATACGGAAATCGACAAAATCTTTGAACAAAACTGTCAGTAAACAAATTTTTGACAGAACGAGCTAAATGCGATTATTTTGCCGGTGTAATTGCACACTCGATTTCAACCAATCACAAACGTTTATTTTAAGCCCTATCTTTCCCAATGCTTTATTCTTAGACTGAATGGAGTATAGTTCTGTTATCATATCGGTATATTGTATTATAAAGTCGATCAGGGGAATAATTTAATATATAGTAGGATTACCCAACAGATGCAGTAGCAACAGCGCACGAGAAATGCGTCACTTAAACGTCATACGTAAAGTAACGCTTACTATTGGTTCGTTTGCAAGGACGCCCACAATAGAATAAATTTAGTATTGTGTTTTGACAGCCCAATTTGAAAGAAAATGCAGTGATTGTTTTGGATAACGCACCATATCACAGTCGCAAAATAAATAAACCACCTACAGCAAACAACCGCAAAGCTGAAATTCAACAATGGCTGGTCAATCAAAACATATCATATGAAGATGACATGGTGAAGGCAGAATTATTAGCATTAGTTAAGGAAAATGTGACCGGCCTTGCGAAATATGCTGTAGATGAGATAATTGAAGCATCAAATAGAAAGGTATTGCGGCTACCTCCATACCATTGTGAATTAAATCCGATAGAGTTGATATGGGCACAAGTAAAGGGGTATGTTGCTAGACACAATGTATCATTCAAACTAAAAGATGTAAAGGAATTATTTCAACAAGGTGTGTTCAATATTTCATGTGAAAATTGGAACAACGCAATTAAACATGTGGTTAATGTGGAAAACAAAATGTGGGAACTTGATAATTTAATGGATTGGCAAGAAGACTCATTAATCATAACAGGTGATGATCATCTTCAAGTGACGACTAATTATTAGCGAGACTAATTTGATGCTGTTTTATTTAATATGCTCTTTCTGTAAATCACTGCTTTCTTATACTTTATTTTTCATATGTAAATTCATCTATTGATGAATGAATAAACACATTTTCTTTGTATCATGTAAGTAATCATAGAAACTTAAAATATATTTTCTCCTAATAGTGTATAATTTCCGAACCTGTCGTTTTCTTTATTTCTTCCCATTTCTCCCATTTACAAGCGAATTGGAAAAAAATTAAAATTAAATTACTATATATTCATTAAATGTGCATTTATTTAGAAGAAAATTATTCTTTGATTTCACCACTTTAGCTACCTTAAGCTTGCTTTTAATAAATTGTTATACAAATGCCACTATATACAGAATATTAAACAAAGTTCTTTATTATAATGTACTATTCCAAACGTCAAACAAATTATCATATCACATTTCTTGTTCGCATAAACCTAGAGAGGACGGCTCTTGTATTTTATTTTCTTTTCATTTTCCTTTCGATTATACGTAAAATAATCTAAAGTAATCAAAATTATTAGTAACTAGTTGCTTAAACAGAGCTTATATTACGTACCTATATTGCATTAATTTTCGTCTATTATAATTACATTTATATAGGAGAATGTAATACTTGCATCGAAATGTGGGGTTAGAACTACAGAGATATCAACAATTCCTGTAGACCACGTGACTACCAAATTAGGCAACCCAATTAACAGCAGTTGGTAGTATTGAATGTTTTATGTAAACTATGGTTAAAAGTGTCAACAATGACAGCAGTATTTGTGAATAAAATGTACGCTACTGTCAAATACTAGCGATACGCGAATCTCATAAACGTATGAACACGAAAATCACCAGATTTTAGAAAATCACTGATCACGTGGTCTACAATCTTTCTCGATAGCACTGTACATATTTGTTTATAATGTCTAATGTCAAAATATTTATGGTTAAGGCTATGCGTTAAGCGTTGTGAATTTGCCTTTTGAAGCTATTACGTCAATGCAATGTTGCTACTGCATCTGTTCGATAATCCTAGTATAGGTACATTTTACCGCGCCAAGTTATTATATTCCAGATTAAAAAAAAATAAATATTTAAGCTGATTCTGTGGCATTCCGGTTTCTCTTCATGTACGTAATGCTAATACTTGTACGCATAAAATAACACCAGCCAGAAGAAAATCGACCGAAAAATGACAAAATTTATATACAGAGAGATCATAAATGCTTGACAGTGCCGCTTCATCGATATATCAACTTTAGCACGAGTTTGCCACACGTTCCTTGTTGTACTATGAATATTTAGTTTGTATCTAACTTCGCTAAAGTGGCTGTCAACCCAGTATTCTGTCATTTATACATATTTGTCAGTCATATAAGCTTTTTGTCGTTTCTTTTTCCCTTGGTTTACTGCGTTTAATTGAATATTAGAAAATGTCTTTCTCAAAGCAATAAAAGGCACATTTCGTTGTTATTGTAAGTTATTTTTTTTGTGTTTATATGAGTATCATTATCATTTTTGCTTAATTTTAAAGTTGCGTTGAAATCAACAATGCAATTTACGGAAGAACAAGATAAGTTTATTGTGGAGGCTTATTTTCGTAGCGGAGAACTGTTACCGAATGCTGATTCATGTAGGCAACACTTTCACACTCAACTCGCAGAAATGGAATTCCAATTTTTATTAGTCGTTAGTAGACCTACTTTACTAACAGGAGAAGTGCTAGAAGATATTTAAGAACGGCTGGACGTGAGTCGTAAGAAATCATTAAGGCGACTATCAGTGCAGACAGGTAAAATATTACTTTGTTTGATATACAGAAAAATTATTAATACTGATTTTATGTTCATATAGGATTATCTTAATGAACATGCCATAAAGCCACTAAAAGACTACACTTACATCCATATAAAGTATCTATTGTACAGAAATTGTTGCTAACAGACTTTGAGAAACGCTTACAATCTTATGTACGTGGTTTAATAATAATCTTGAGCATGATTGTTTTATTATGGAAAATTTTCAAAATGTTATTCTTAAACTAATGATAAAGCATTTAAAAAACAGGTGTTTGTTAAAATTACTTTGTTTTATTTTCATGGCCAACCAACTATTAGATGCCCGCATTCTGCATGTCATAAACATGAGTATATCCCATTAAAGGGTTAAAACTTTGAAAATATTAAAAATAAGTACTATGTCATTGGTACCATTTCAAAGGCGATTTTACAAGGAATATGCTGACTTATAAACATATTATAGGTTAGATTTAAAAAAAAAACGAGAAAATAACCAATATTTATTCACTTTGTTCAACCTCAAAACAAATAATGTGTTAGTCCATAAATTAGTAACACAAGCGGTACGTGAGGCATTCTACCCATTTTCAGACTAAAGTTTAAAATGTTGGATGGTGCAACTGTCGAGATTTTAACAAAATTATCAATAAAATCAAAACTAACAGTCGTAAGTGCACATATTTATATATCATTGCAAAGATAATTTGAATGGCTATCATTATAATATCTAAAAAGTATAGCAATGTAGTTAAAATAAAAAAGTTGAAGGTGGTTGCGAATATTTGGAAAACTCTGTATATTTGTAAATAAAATTAGAAAATGCACAGTCCCATACTACATACGTACGTAAAGGCTCATTGCTACAGCGTTATTAGTTTTCATACTAAGCTCCGCCGACCAAACGTAATGGGTTACTTTCGAAGCCGATACGCACATATAATTTATATTGCTAGAAAAGCTTAATCTTTACTCTTTTCAACATTTTCTATGTAGCAATTAGAACTATTATTGTGTAATTTATGTGTAAAAAACATAAACAATATTTGCTAATGAAGAGCATTATCAACGACGTTAAAACATTCCATTGTTTAATCCTGCCTTCGTTAAATTTTTCCGAGTATGAATACAGGGTGAGTCATTAGTAGCCGCTTCTTCGATTGCTCTTTTGTGTTCTAAATAAAAGAAAAAACAATTAGTGGAATATCCATGGTTGCTTGTGGCACACATATGATTCACCCTATACATATTTTTGGATTTTATTGTACTGCTTTAAATTGTCTGTTCTACTGTTTTTTCTTTTTCAAAATTGAGCCAATAGTTTTTGAGTTATTATTTTTTTTTAAAAATATTTGACCAAAACACGTGTTCAGAAAAAAATCATTTTCACATTGTTTTTAAAAGCAAAAACATTAACTTTGATGGTGCTTGTAGCCAAGAAAATTCTGCATCATTTGGTAAAGTTGCACTCGACAATACCTCAATAAACTTTGTTTTTTCAAAGCCTACTTCCTGAAATTTTCACATACCAATAACTTATTTTTTTTAAATGGAACAGCCAGTATTTTATTGAGGCATTTTGTTCCTTTTTTTATTCTCTTTCATTTTTGTTAACAATGTTCTATACATATCTTTTGTAATTTCTGAGATAATCACTATAGGAACAATTAGCGGTCAATTAAAGAACTATGAGCGCTGTTGTTCTATGCACCAAAATATTCGTTCAACCAATGGAAGGCAGGGATGGCGCCCGACTTCCTTAGTCAACTGTCAAACAAAGTAAATGTTATATCCAACTATCCCAAAAGTAATAATTTTATAGAATGAAGAACATCGCATTTCAATTTTTTAATTCCGGCAATATCCAGTTGTAGTATTTCATTTTTAACACTGTTGGTTAACATCAAAATAAAATAAAGGTTATGTTTACTGACATATTTGAAGATGTCTTCAAAAAGTTTTGAAAATCCGTTCGTAGATAGCGAAGATACTCTCCCCCATTAACATTTTCATCAAAGAAATAGGGTCCAATTATGTAACTACCCACTATTCCTCCCCACAGTTTTAATGACTAACGATTTTGAAAGTTTACAAGTGTGATAAAGTGGGGGATTTTATGTGTTATAATAACGGAAATTGTGACGATGAACGTATTCACTTGAATAGAAGGTTTCGTTGGTAAACAACAAAAAATTGAGAAAGCCAGGATAGTTTATCTGCTGTCAATTGACAAAAATGTAAGCGATTCTGAAAGTTTCTTTCATCTAACCCTGTGTATGAATATGCTACGAGTGAATTTCGTATTTCCTAATTATTCTGGATTCTCAAATTTGACTTACATCTAACTGCCGATTAATTTTCGTAGTACTAGTATGGGGGTGTTCAACTACACTCGCAAGTACCATAAACGTCTTATCCTCACCAGTTTTTGCTTTTTCCTCTCTTTCTTTCATATTCAATGCTTTCTGTTCACTCAAACCGTCCACTTTATATTTTCGAAGGTTTCTGGCTTCGGTTGACTTCTACCAGGGATCACGGTGCATAAAGTCTGGATGCTAGCAAAGAGTTTCTTTCAGATTCACCCTAAATGTCAATCATATCTATTAACTCTTCATAAGAATAATTCATTTGGATGATAATGCTTTTATAAGTTTGACATAAATGTATACCGACTTTCTTTAACAGTTGACTCAGGCAGTCAGCCGCATTCTAGCCTTTATTATACCAATATTTGGGTGCAGAGAACAGCGCCCGTAGTTCTTTAATTGACCTCTAATTGCTCGTATAGTGATTATCTCAAAAATTAGAAGAGATAGGTATAGGACATTGTTAACAAAAATGAAAGAGAATAAAAAAAGGAACAAAATGACTCAATAAAATACTGGGTGTTCCATTTAAAAAAAATAAGTTTTTGGTATGTGAAAATTTCAGGAAGTAGGCTTTGAAAAAACAAAGTTTCTTGAGGTATTGTCGAGTGCAACTTAACCAAATGATGCAAAATTTTCTTGGCTACAAGCACCACCAAAGTCAATGTTTTTCTTTTAAAAACAATGTGAAAATGATTTTTTCTGAACACGTGTTTTGGTCAAATATTTTCAAAAAAAATAATAACTCAAAAACTATTGGCTCAATTTTGAAAAAGAAAAAACAGTCCAACAGACAATTTAAAGCAGTACAAGAAAATCCAAAAATATATAGGGTGAGTCATTTAAAAAAATTAAGTTTCGTGCATTTCCGGTGAAACCGGAAGTGCTCCAGAGCTTAAAGTATTTTTACAATATGCTCCACAAGCAACCATGGATCCGCCACTAATTGCTTTTTCTTTTATTTAAAACCCAAAAGAGCAATCGAAGAAGCGGCTACTAATGACTCACCCTGTATACATTTTGAAATATAGTTTTAGATAATAAAAATACACAGACAAAAAAGGAGAGTCGTCAAGATTAATACAGTAATCAACATCAGAAAGAACTAAATATAGCAAATGATTATCACAGTTTAACACATTTTTCCCAAGTATGTCCGACTCACGTCCACATTTTTCATTGCAGCTAATAAAGCCTATTGTGCTAAGAAGCTTGAAGTGAAGCTTATGATATCCATTTCAGTACTTTTGTGTCCTGTACAGAGCTGTACTGGTGCCTTATTGGGTGTTTCCTGAGCATTTCTGATTCTATGCTCGGTTGCCCAAAAATGCGTTGCCTACTGTGATCCAGTGACTCACATAATATGTCTTACTGTTTCTGGTTCCCTTATTGCAAAATCTGCAGTTAAGGTCTCCATATCTTATTGAGGTGCAGTTTGACGGGTTAAAAAAATAGTTATTATTTATAGCTGATCTTTACTCATATATAGTAGATCTTCAGTCCATTTTTTGCATAGTTGACCAATAAATTCCTTATATTTCCCGCAGTGCCAGTTGTCAGACAGCTGTCAGACATTATTAAAATCTGTCGGTCGACGCCGGCATTCCTATTGTTATCAATAGCACATTAGAAGACAGACACCTCTACCTGAAACACAGAGCCATACTTCCGCAGTGCATTGTATTTGCTCTGATTAGAAGAGTGCTTCAGTAGCCGATGTGGTTTTTGACCTTTCTCAGGTTCCATTAATTCTGAAAAGCTTACATCGAATGGTCTGTTGACCCTATATCGCTTTACCATATGCTCTGTCTTCATGTCTAAGGTACCTCCACTCACAGTCTGCAATTGCCATATGTCTCACCCTTATGATACTGGCGGTAGTTAGGTGCAGCTTAAAAGAACTCATCCTGGCCTCTCCCTCTATCATAAAGTGAAGACGCGGAAAACCCATGAGGGCCTCCATGGCTGCGGAGTGTTCCGCGTTGAACTCATGACATAATTATGTTTATTAAAGTTAAAATAATTACATAAAAGACTAAAAGTGATTTAGAGCAGCCGGAAATATGATCGCTGAAATGAGACAGATGGAAGTATCAAGTAAAATGAATGGGCTTATCATGAAGAAACATTTAGTGATTCACAAAAAAATTCAAAATCGCGATGACATAGATTTATAAAATTATTGCAGCTTCAAACAACAACATTATTCAAATTAACAGGGCAATTCAATCCTTTTACATATATGTGAGTAATCAATTTATAAAACAATACATAACAACACCTAAGCATTGAAGCATGTGCTTAAATTGGAATCGTTAAATTTTACGGCTAAGACACATTAATACGCAAAAGAATGAGAATAAAACAAAGACTCTCAAGTGGCATCAGCAAATAGGGGGGATTTTCAAGAATAAGCTAATAAAATTTATGGATAGTAAAATGAAGGGACAATATGCTATATTCAGTGTGTATTTAAATTCAAGAAAAATGAAAACACAATGTGTACGCTTTTATGTTGTAGGTTTATTGCTGTGAATATATTCCACAAATGACTTACTATACCGGAAAATTGAATGGTGTATTACACGTGGATATATAATACATACATACATGCAAACCACGACGACAATACCACTTTGTTGCGTTATTACGGTATAAATTCTTGACGATATATAACAATGACCAGTGATATTCATTGATATCAGAAATGTGCACACATGCGTAAAATATATGCGTGTACTTTTGTTGGTAACCATTTATAAATTTTCATTCGTAGGTGGCCTATACAAATTCAATTACCATCCTCAAACACTTTAACGTGTTTCTTCTAATAGCTGATTTGAGTTCTCTACCCACATAAACTTTTGTTATTCTAAATCAAAGCTTAGTCACGTGTCACTACATAGTCATCAGTGTACATTTCAACAAGTGTCCAAATAGTCCAATCTCCATTTATGTTTTATTTCATTTCACATAATGTGGATTGAGATTACTTTAATGAACTACATGGAAGTAAAAATGTTAGACAAGCTCTCTTTAAAGTAATCTGAAATTAGTGTTTTGTAAATGGTTTCAAGATAATGTGCTATATAAATGAGGAGCGTGTCTGTGTTTAAAAATAAATTTATTACTTGCTCGGTTTTGTTCATGTTTTGTTAATTATATAGTTAATTGACAATGTTCAATCATTTTCCATGTTTTGTTGTAGTATAGTTCCGAACATATGTATGTGAAGTTATATAAAAGCTCTTGTCATACAATCATCATGTTCTACGATGAAGTAGGTAATCTACATCTCGTACGTGAATAAATAAAGAATTTGCATTTATATTGAACCATATATTGAACTAATTGGGAATGGTTTCTATGCCGAAAAGACGATGTAATAATAATAATAATATTATTTATTGCCTAACAGAAACAATTTTCCACTAACAGTAATAGTATATTACATACCGAGGTGGAAAGTGTTTCATTACTGTCGAGAGATTAGGTAGTTAACCGAGACGCGAAGCGTCGAGGTTAACTTTATCTCGAGACAGGAATGAAACTTTTCACCGAGGTTTGTATACTATTTTATTTACAACCATAATTATATTTATTTGTGATAAAAATTCCGGTAAAAGTTTTGACATATTGAGTTGTCAGATTTGTGATGATCTAGCGTAAACGTCAAATAAATATACGCCACTTTTTTTCGGTGAATAGATTATAAAAGAAATGTTGAGTAGTAAAGCCTTCCAGGTCTGCACTCCACTTGAACTGAGGGAAACTGTCCTCCCGTAGCAATCCAGATATCTTGGCTCGAATGGAGAAGGACAAGAAATCACTATTTCATCATATCAGCAATAGCAGGGCGGCCTATCCACATGTATTCAAGCTTCCAATAATTCTAATGTAACAATTAATTTTATTTACAACCATACAATTAATAATTATTTGTGATAAAAATTCCGATAAGGTTTTGACATATCGAGTTGACGGTTTTAAATTGTGATTGACATTGAGGTTAAGAAACGAGGGCAGTAATAGAGGGCGGGAAGTAAATGAGGGCAGTAATAAGAGGGCGGGAAGTAAACGTGAACAAAGTCACACTTCCCAACTTTTAAAAAGTCAGAAATGCCAACATTACGCGTATGGTTGTAAATAAAAATAATTTACGAACATTGTTTAACATTGTTTTGAGCTGTAACTACAGAAAATTTTCATTAACATGTGTATCAAGGAATTTCTTTTAGTTGCTTTGTATTGGGATTTAGTGAGTAAAATATGCTGAAAGGAAAGGGTAAGCTGACGCATTGTTTATAATTTTGATAAGAATCTGAAACTATATTCACTCCAGCGTTCTGTAAAGCTCAGGAAACCGTGTCGACAAATTCTAAGTGAAATGGATAAATTCGTTGCTCTATACTTCTAAATATTTTAAATAATAGAAAGTAAACATAGATAAAACACTGAATTTGCTTTACAATGGTCGCTAATAAAGTAATATATGTACTAACAAATTCACTATCAACCATAAAAATGATTGCTCCCAAAATGTCGACGGGATTGGATGAAATACCAACTAAAATAGTGAAAAGTGTGAGTAAAGATATATCTGTCCCTCTCAGTGACATTACGAATTCGATATTTCCCTCCGGTGTCTTCCTAGAAGCACTTAAGCAAGCTAAGGTCTGTCCAGTGTATAAAAAATGAGGTGTGGCCACCACACGACTTTCTTATACGTATGAAAGTGTTACTTCCGGTCCGAATTTTGAAATTTCATTTATACAAAAAATATTCCAAATCCAACTCTAAATACTTTTGTACTCTTCATAAATATATATAGAATGCATAATTTACGACATATTTGCAAAAAATCGCTATTCGATAAGAGTAAAAGAGGTACTTCCGGTCTGAATTTTGAAATTTTTTTTATACAAAAGATATTTAAAAGTATGTTCTAAATACTTTTATACTCGTAATGTACCTGCCTAGAAAGCATGACTTGCGAGATATTCGCAAAAAACTGATTTTCGATAAGAGTAAAAGAACTACTTCCGGTAGGAATTTCGAAAAACTTTATTAAAACAATTTTTCTCATATTTAATTTTGAGTACATTTGAATTCTTTATAAATTTGTTTAAACTTAGTAATTGACGAAATATTTGCAAAATTCGATTTTTTCACTGAAGTAAACTACTACTTCCGGTCTGCCGATTTTGCTCAAAATCTAATCAGTTCTCAAGAGGGAGATTATATTCGTAAATACAAAATTTGGAATTGATATCTACAGCGGTTTGACCGCTATCGTGGTCACACACACACAGACACACACACACAGACACACACACACACACACAGAGAGAGAGACACACAGACACACAGACATTTTTTAAAAACCACTTTTTTGGTATCAGGGGACCTCAAAACGTGGACATCTGCAAAAATCTCGAGGTCGAAAATTTTCATCATCACAATACTTCCTTATACTACGTATAAGAAAGTAAAAGGGCTACCGTAAGGACATCTTCAACTATCGCCCTATATATCTATTGCCTTCAATCTCTAACGTCTTTGAAAAGATACTCGTCAACACACTGATGACTTTTTTCTATAAACATAATTTAATTTACGATAATCAATATGGTTTCTTACGAGGTAGGTCTTGTGAGGATGCGGTTTATGATTGTCTGGTTGGGATTATTGAGCAGTTAAATCATAAACGATACGTCTGTAATATTAACTTTGATTTGAGTAAGGTTTTTAACCTAATTGACTATGCCATTCTGTTGCATAAACAGGCGCAATATGGTGTACGTGGAAACGCACTAAACGTCATCAGTACTTTAATAAATAATGTCCGAATAACAGTCAGTAGTAATCCTAAAGAAATTAAACAAGGCATTCCACAGGGTTCCATTCTTGGTCCTTTCTTGTTTCTGGTCTGTGTAAACTATCTAAATAAGCCATTGGAACACTGTAAATTATATCAATATGCAGATGATGATACTTCTGTTATTTTATCATGTGAGATATATGAGGGATTATCAATAGGAAGTACAGAAATTATTCATAACATGATGACATTCTGCAATGAAAATAATCTGCACTTAAATGTAACCAAAGCTAGCTTTCTTGTCTATGGTCAATGCAAGAAGTCACTATACGAGAAATATAACCATAAGTCACTGCCTCAATCATCAAATTCAAAATTCTTGGGTGTAATTTTTGATAACTCTATGAACTGGTGCGATCATATAAATAATTTGTGCAGTAAACTAAGCAGCGCGTTTTATGCAATATACCACTTAAGAAATAATGTAAACCTATTTACATTAAGGACTTTTTATTTTGCTTACGTTCAATCTCGCTTGGGGTATGGAATATTGGCATGGGATCGGAGTTCGTTTCCTCATAAAGTTTTTATTTTACAAAAGAAAATTATCCGCTCTATGTCTTTTTTGTCGCGTCAGACGTCGTGTCGTAATTATTTCAAAGAAGCGAAAATCTTAATTCTTCCGTACCTATACATCTACAAACTATTACAATTTCGTGATAAAAAGATTCAGTGTTTTACCACGAACGCTGAAATTTCTAACTCAAAGATGGAAACGAGAGGAGCTAATAATGTATCTATTCCACGTCATACAACTACTATATATATCGGAAAAAGGACCGTACTATGCAGCGATTAAAGCTTTCAATGCCCTCCCAGGTTACCTAAAACATCGCAACAGTTTTTATAGTTTTGACGAGTTTTTGGCTGGGATGTAGCGGCACAGGGGGATATCATTGCCATTCATTTTTAATGTGTTTTATTTTGTTTTTATTTGTATTATTTGTAATTTTGTTTTTATTATAATACGAGATTAGAATTAGGATTTGATATATTGTATATATACTAGACAATGTCAATACCTTGTACGAGTTTATGACAATAAATATTATTATTATTATTATTAGTTCAACTTGCCGAATATGACCGGCTACTCAATTGAAATGAATGATCTTAAGTGTAAATATAAACCAGCGCGATAAGATGAATTTAAATATGTACTGTTCATATCACGTGGCTGGATTTGTACTATGTAAATGATTTTTCATATTTCTTATACTTTATCCATTAAAAAGTGCTTAGCACAGACAGAAGAACAGAATCGAAAGAAATAAATGAAGAGGAAGTTTTCCTAGAGAGTTATATCTAAATATTGATAAACTTCGACAAGGTAGGAAAATAATACATTTTTTTATTCATTATTGTGCCTAAATTTAATCTGTATCATATAGATATAATACTATTTAAGATAGGACTTTCTTATAGAAGCTTTATAATTTAATTATTTTCAAAAACATTTGCTGAAAGGTTCGTTGAACTTTTCCACCGGAAGGCAATACTTGTGATTAAAATCTGTACACGAAAGCTTTTGTACCTTTGTACTTTTAGCGGTGTTATTAATTATCGAGGACTACTTGTACTATCTGTGTTTTAATTAGTTTTTTCTTATTAATCACTCTTAAATACTAATTTGAATTTTTGCTATTAAATTGTTGAATAATATACAATGCAACACTAAATCTTGATAGCATTTCATTTCACTTTCTAGCTCTAGATTATATTTATATATAGGAAAATTTATTTAGCACTTATATTATAGCAGGTAATATTATATCTATGATTTATGGTAATAGGACTTTGACAATTCATGTGTTTTTTCAATCTTTAAATATTTGTTAATAAATCTTGTTGATACTTTTGCTGAGAATGTTGAACACCTCGAACCGACCTTTCGGGTGAAAGCTTACCAAATAACTAATGAGAGCAGGTGGTATTCTCGATCGTCGTTCTGTCGAGTAAGAACGACTCACTCTCTCCTTCGTAACGGGCATAGCGGCCACGAGTCATCCTGCTTTTAAGAGAGTCAAGTGTGTTTCGACCAAGTTTTGAGAAGCTATTCAGGTAGGGTATACAGGGTGGCTGACAAAAAACGCCCCAAGCCGTAGCTCCGTTATTTACTATCCGATTTTAAAAAACGAAATATCAAATAAAATGGTTAAGTAAATACTATCAATTGGCGTAATCGAAATATTATTAGGAACAAAAAGTTTGAACATGCGATAGTCAATTTTTTTTTTTAATGGCAACGTATATTTTTAATTAATGTTTCGGATAAAGAATGTTTTCCTGATTTGGATGATGTATAACACGATAGTTTTCAACATAAGTTTCAAGTGTGCCGTGGTTAATATCATTTTATTGGAATGGAAATTTTAAAAAAATACAAATAAATACGAAACTTATCTACAAATATTGTTCAAATTGTCTGCCGCCTTGTTGAAGACATAGTTGACACCTTCTAATTACTCCATTAGTGGCGTTGAGTATAAAATTAGGAGATATTTCGCGGCAATAATTCAGAATTCTTTGCCGTAAAATGTCTATATTTTCCGGACTAGTAAAATAAACCTGATCTTGAAGATAGCCCCATAACCAAAAATCCAGCGGCGTAAGGTCGGGCGAACGAGCGGGCTATTGAATTGGTCCATTGGTCCCTATCCACCTCTCAGCAAATGTCGCATTTAACCATTCAACATTTATTAAGGGCATTATGAGGGGGGGCGCCATCTTGCTGAAAGTACATTCTGTTTAGCTCGGCAATTGGCAAATCATCTAAAAAGTTTATAATGTTTTGACGCAATAGTTGATGGTATTTTGCTTGATTTAAGATGCTATCTATGAAAAATGGGCCAATTAATCGATCACCCCAAAGACCGCACCATACATTTAAACTGAATCTTTGCTGAAAATTATTCTCAATTATAATTCTTGGGTTTTCTTGGCTCCAACATCGATTGTTCTTTCTGATAAAAATGCCATTATTACTGAAACTGCATTCGTCCGACCAAATAATTTTTCGATAAAAATTACGATCTCGTTGTGTAACATTTAAGAAAAAGTTGCAAAATTGCATTCTTCGACCATGATCATTTTCCAATAGTGCTTGTACTTTTTGAGAGATGTATGGTATGAACTTGTGCTTTTTGAGTATCGCTTGTGTTGTTTGGTGCGATACGCCGACCTCATTTGCAATTCTCCGAGTAGAAGTCCATGGACTTTCTTCCACGCATAAGAGAACATCCAATTCTGTATTTTCCTTAAACTGTCGACTCTTACTTTTTGGCATTTTGAAGGCTCCATATTTTCTTCCGAATTTACGACGGTCTGGAACCTCTCTTGTCGGATAACGATAACTGTAGAGTCTCACAGCTTCAGCACTATTTCGATTACATTCAAAGTATACTTGCAACATGTCGGTCAGTGGATTGCTATCCATGTTAATGATGAATTAAACTCACAGAAAGAATCAGAACGTTGAACTAATGTCACACCGATACACAAATGTCACAATGACAGTATTTATTAACATTTACATTCTAATTGACAGTATTTATTACTTGATGCATTTGATTGCTATTCACGGCACACTTGAAACTTATGTTGAAAAATTGACGTGTTATACATCATCAAAATCAGGAAAACATTCTTTATCCGAAACATTAATTAAAAATATTCGTTGCCATTTATAAAAAAAAATTGACTATCGCATGTTCAAACTTTTTGTTCCTAATAATATTTTGATTACGCCAATTGATAGTATTTACTTAACCATTTTATTTTATATTTCGTTTTTTAAAATCGGATAGTAAATAACGGAGCTACGGCTTGGGGAGTTTTTTGTCAGCACCCTGTATATCGTGGTACAAAGACATGGTTTCAAAAGACGATCGCCTTAGGGACTGACATACTTGCTCCTGCTTACTGCGTGGAGTAGTAGCTGGTTGCACTTAGCGATGTTTCTTTGCTAATTTGAATTGTACACCTGCATTAACTGGAGCCGACGAAGACCTTATACGCAAACTATTTTGCTAAGTTTAGTCTGCTAAAAGGATCAACTTCTAGAAATTTGGAGAATATGCATTTAAAACTGCAAACGATTACATAAATATATATAGTTGATATTATATACCTTTATCTGTCAACAAAAGACATATTTGTTGTGTAAATATTATACGTTATTGTTGAGTCTTCTTGTTTTGAAAGACTTGTATCGTTTTTCTTTCACTTGGATCTTCTTGTTTTAGAAGTAGTAAAGAATAACTTCTCACTGAATTTACGTTATACGTGGTTATTCACAAATGAAATAACACTACACTGTTATATACAACTTTATTTACAATTAAATAAAATAACAATGCGAATAAATGTAGGCTTCTTGCATTGGGCAAGTTGAACCGTACATGATAGCTAACTGCTAATAAGCTGAGTTTCGTTGATGAACTGATTTCTATTTTCTGTTACAAACAAATTCAGTATTTAGAGTGGGGTGGTAAGTGTACAAAACCGTACTTCCTCTATTGTTGTCTGGAAAAACCGAACATTAATGGGTTGTAAGTTTTATTAAAGGTTCTCGGCAGGAGCAAGTAGCAATACAATTATCTAATATAAATATATGAGCCCTGCTGTGCGTGTACGGGTTTCTTCAAGTACAGATTATCTATAATTCTGAAATCCGGCAAATGTTTATGAATTTTTAAGTACTACAATGGCATGATGTTAATAAAAGAAAGAAAATAAATGGTAATTTAGACAAAGCATTTTACCGATTTTTTAGAACGGACAATAGAGGATTTCTAAGAAAGAGATTACATTAGGAGACTGATGTCCGTCTTGGTATTTCCAGATTTAATTTTAAATATACATTATTTTACGATTATGAAGTAATAAAATGACTGTAAGCACTTATACAGAGAAATATAGATGTTCTAATTAATTGTACCTTTGTAAAATAAAGCAAATTGAGATTAAAACTAAACATATATACGTTTTACATAGAACAGAGAATATTACTTTCTAAAAAGAGGAATAAAAGAAAAATAATAATAATAAATGTCCTTAACAGTTATAATTGAATTTTGCACATATAACAATTTTCTGAAGGTTCCCACGTAGGAAGAAATAAAAATTGCCGCCAGTACAGATTGCATATCCGAAAATGTTCAAGAGCTGCGATAAATGAGAATGTTATGTTTCAGATCTTTCCATATCAACCTTGAACATTTTCTCACTTAAAATGTGATGGAACTTGAGGATTAAGCTGAATATTTTTTACATTGATATTTATCTTTACCCATTTATTATAGCATTTACGGATTAAGGCTGTTCTTACGCTCGGATTGGTTACCATGTTGCAAGCCTTTGGAAGAAAACTAACTGTGCATTCAAATTTGTGAATTTTTGGTTTTAGTTGGTCCTAATATATTGTTTAAAGATCTATAGATGATTGTATAGCGATAGATTTTAAATATTAATAACTTAATTAATGCGATATTCAACCGGAAATCACGTTTTTCGTGTAATTAAAAAAGCCAGTTTTAAATATATATGAAAAAAGGAAAACTATTCAATCATACTTTCATATTTCTTGCTTAAGAATACAAAATAAAAATTGAGTAAACTGCAAAAGTAAGCCAGTAATCAATTTTCTACGAATCCCGTTGCGAGGCAGTATTTAGGTGTTAGGAAGCGGCGCCCCGCCATTCAAAGCACAGTTCGCAAGGAATTGCTTTTGCAAGTATTACAAGAAAAAAACTTTCATGTCGTTCATTATTTATTTATGCCGCTATTTTTACATATGAAACTAGTAATTCCACGCAAATCGGAATACAAAATTCTTTTTATCTTACTGCAGCGGCTGTTGATGTATATATGTACCTTTTGTAAATAGGTATCTAATGGTTTTGACAGTTGTTTTTCACAAGTACTTACTGACAATATCTGGTATGTAATATGTAAGGAATCGCTTAATTGATACTGTCATTTGTGTTTGAGATACAATGCTATTTAATTTTTTTTGAACCAAGAACAAAAATGATGAAACAACGAATATGTTTTATGTAAATATTGTATATTTTTAGTTTGTAGTAATTAGCTTACACATTTCTTAGTTTTTTTTCATACATCACCAATGTTAATACCACCCTAAAGAAAACATTTAGTAAGAATGGTAAATATGGTACAAAATCTTTCCGCGAGAGTATACAATGTATTCAATTTTCAAATCGTTAGGTAGTAAATATAGTGCAAATCATATTTTCTAGATATTGATACACTTTCATATACAACAAATATTCCTAGACATTTACACAAAATTTGACAAATAGGTATCAATAAATAAGATAAGAAATAATTCTTCTACATTAGGAGAACCATTCCACAAATTTGAAAGGGCAATAGTAAAATTTATAAATTGGCTTTAGAATTAATGTCTCATGCACCCTATTTACCAGGCTTTAGCTCCCAGTGAAAATAATCTCTTTCTAAACATGCAGAATGCAGGACGGTCAGAGATTTCCTTGCAATTCCTACGTAATCGTTGCTGTAAATTGGTATTTCAAAAATACAGTAAGAAGTGACAAAATAGGACTATTTCAGTAATTAGGAAACAAGATACAAGTAGAACATTCTTATATAAATCATACCTAAAATAATAACTAAATTAGCAATTAGGCGAAGCAGAGCGATGTCCAGTTATATCGCTGAGAGTTATTACAAATTTGCCTCTTTCCAACACCGGTTAACGCTAATTTTTGATTAAGAATGTCGCTAATAGGAGAAATGTTAACCGGTGTTTATTATATTTCTATAATTATTGTATATTTTTGTTTCTATAGTGAAGAAAATGTAAACAATCAAAATTGAAAAATAAATTAAATAAAATATATTTTTCTACTCCCATACTTTAATTGTATTATTAGATATGCCGAACCTGTACTTTAATGATGTGCATTACGATACAGATTTTCATTATGATACAAGTTTATATCCAATAGGAATACAGATTTTTCATTACGATACAAGTTTATATCCAATAGGAATGCGACATTCCAATATTCAAACAATATTCAATATGGCGACTGCATATCTGACAGATATACAAATTAAATAAATGTGACAGTTCTCTGCAATTTACAAGTAAGTACATAAAATTTGTGCTTTTTTGAAAATATAAACGGTAAAAATGAGGGATAAGGACAGTGAAATGTAAAATTTTAGTCCACCAGAAATTATGGAACAAGCCTTAGTAACCACAAACAATTTATTACCAGCTAAATTCTCTGCAATTTACAAGTAAGTACTTAAAATTTGTGCCTTTTTGAAAATATAAACGGTAAAAATGAGGGATAATGACAGTGAAATGTATAATTTGAGTCCACCAGAAATTATGGAACAAGCCTTAGTAATCACAAACAATTTATTACCAGCTAAATTCGCAAAGGTGCATGGAAAATTTTAACCTCAATTTATGAAATGGAATGTTCAAAAAATAATGCTTTATTATGGGGTCGTAGAAAAAATAGTGTATGCAACTCGCATTTAATGGCTATTAAGATACTCGTATTCATTACAATACTCGGCTTCGCCTCGTATTGTAATTTTCTTTCTCGTGTCTTAATAGCTATCATTAAATGCTCATTGCACAATATACTATTAGGAAATTCTTTGATTTATTGGTGATTAACAATAGAACCGTTTTAACATATAAGAAAATATATTTGGCAAATAACAAATTCATTGAACACAAGATGTTGAAGATTAGTAGCGTGGTCGCACAACTCGACGTACAATTGTAAAAATACATATTGGTTTACCCTACGCCGAGTGACCTAGGATCCTACTCACGGGGCATTATAATTAAATGCATGGGCATTTTGTGATTATAACATTCAATAAAGCTCTTACGTAGGAGATGACATTCAGTATACACTTTGTGTAATGAAAAGAAAATATAATTCAATTACTTTGGCAACCTACATACGCTAATAAATTAAAATGTCCGTAAATTTGACATGTTGCGAAACTTTATCTGGCAAGTAATATGACCTACAATAGTTGTTTACACAAAAGTCAAGAAAGCGATACTTTTCCTGACGAGGTAATAGTTATTTACGAACCAAGTGCGGGAAGAGTATTTTCCCGCATGAGCGCACTTTCAAAGCACGAGCGACCGAAGGGAAGCGAGTGCTTTTAATTGCGCGAATGCGTGGAAGATGTCCTCACGCAAGTAGTTTGTACAATAGTTTTTGTACGCACATTAAATTAAAAAAATATTATTGATTAATGTCATTAGTATCATACCTAACCTAAAATAGATTACCTAATTAATTTAAGCATTTCATGTACGTAACTATTACTCACCTTTCCCTAAAATGAAGTTATTATATTCTTACACATGGCATACATGAGGTATTTATTGTTATATTTATAAATTTATGGTAAATTTGTTGTGTTTTTTTGGTTTAATTACAATTTATTACAAACTGGCAATATGAATGTCGATGTGGTCAAATAGATGGCGCTTGAATGTCGCTTACGGTGTCGCTTAAGATGTCGTCAAATAGATGGCCACACAAATTTGGCAGAATTTTTAATTATTACTCCTATTTCCCTACTTTTAGTGAAGAATAGTCGAGGGAAGTAGTATTTTATAGACTGAATTTTTTTACTAGCAGGTTAGATTTTTTTTTAAATGTACCAAAGAGATAGTTTTTTTTTTCAATTTTTACAGTCACCTCGACCGGGAAATGCTCTTTCCTGGTAGAGCGACACATGCGCCAAATGTCACTTTACAGGCGGTGAGTATAAATTTTTTTTAAAGTATTCGGCCGCTACCCAGTCTCGTACTTCAACCGCTGAGTCAGGTAAAGGCACTTTCTTTACGTGTATTGTATACTATTTTTCAGAAATCGAATAATTAAATTTTAGAAAATAAATTAATATTTACAATAAAAATGATCAGAAAAATCAAATCGGTTTTGTTTCTGTTGTTTCCATAGTGATTAGTCAACAAACAATAAAACTTCATCATTTTTTGCAAATTTCCTTGATTCTGTCTTCGATTTAATAACGATGTGATAAATTTGAATGTCTTTGAAAAAAATAGTGATGTAGAAGACTACATTCCATCAAACATAAGTGCAGCTGCCAATGCTGCAATTGAAGTTTCAGTGCCAAGCAAATTTAAATACAGATATTAGAAAGCGTACTCAATATTTGATGATTGGTGCAATTCTAGAAAAGTCACAGTAGTTACAGAAGAAGTTATTCTCGTTTATTTTGCAGAGAAGACAAATAATTATAAATTCTCTACTTGGTACAGCATTTTCTCTATGTTAAAATCCATTTTGTTACAGAAGAAAAACGTTGATATTATAAGCTTCCCAAGTTAAAGAGAAAATCCGTTAAATATCAATCAAAAAAATCAAAGACATTTTCTTGATCACAAATTGGGCAATTTCTTATAGAAGCCCCCGATAAAGGTTTCCTGATTATGAAGGTAATTATCTGATTTTTATTGAAGGTTGTGATAGCATTCGGCCTAGCGGGGGCTTGCCGGTATGATGAGCTTATGAAAATGTCTACTGATGACATTGACGGGACATTCTAGTTGTCAAAATTCCTGATTCAAAAATACACAAACCTTGACGTTTTATTGTTGTTATTGGAGATGTGGACTCTAATATTGCTCTACATAGAAAGTACTGTCGCTTATTTGTAAGCGACAGCCACATTATGATATATCTTTCAAAAATGACATAAAATGATATTGCAATAAAATCATACTAGTCTGGTTTTTATTGTCGTGCCAAAAATTTTCAGTAAAGTGACGAAATATCGACGATTTAAAGAAAAAGTCATTTCAAAACTGTCATAAATAGTAATATTTATGACAAATGTTATAATTTGACATTTGTCATAACTACCTTTTAATAGTTATTTACGAACCAAGTGCGTGAAATCATATTTCGCGAATGAGTGACCAGTTTAAAACGCGAGCCGCAAGGCGAGCGCTTTATGGGCACGAATTCGCGAAATGTTTCACGCATGAAGTTTGTACAATATTTTTTGTACGAGAACTATAATAATAATACATATTGTTAAATACGTTATCGTTTATGACACACTACTAATCTCTTGATATTAATTAAAAAAAATTGAGTTGGCAGTATTGATTATTTGAAGTGACATTTAATTTAAAATTATCAAATTCAAAAAATTCCATACAAAATAAAAACCTCACCAACAACATGAATTCTGATAATGAAATGCAATGTACACCGCCTGAAATTCGCGAAGCTGGCAATATTGCAGTGGATAATTTATTACCCATAAAATCAAAAAACGTATACAAAAACACTTATACTAAATTCGTAACTTGGGCTAGATCTAAAAATATACAAAAATACTCCGAAAATTGTTTATTAGTTTATTTTCAAAATTTACAATCAAATAAATCATTATGGTCCACTTATTCTATGTTAAAATCATGCTTAATAATATATGATAATACGGATATATCTAAATATGCAAAACTCATAGCGTATTTAAAACAGATAACGAAGCAACATCAGCCTAAAAAATCAGCATTATTAACCGAAGAACAAATTACTAAATTTATTGTTGAAGCACCAAATTCTTTGTTCCTACTAATGAAGGTAAAGTCATTTCCGTATATTTAAATTCCATACAACACTATATGTATTTATAGGCTGTATTAATATTGGGTATTTCTGGAGCGTGTCGACGTGAAGAACTTTGCAAAATGTCATTGCGAGACATATAATTTAAATCGAATTTAATTATCGTAATAATTCCAGAAACTAAAACTGGTAACAGCCGTACATTTGCAATCATTACGCCCGCATGGATTGCATTAATTCGGCAATATGCAAATTGAAGACCGGACAGCCAGCAGCGACTCTTTTTAACATATCGCAATGGCAAGTGTGTTTGTTCACCTGTTGGTCTTAATACAATTGGCAAAATTCCAATGCGAATAGCTGAGTACCTTCAGCTTGATAGCGCTTGGCAAACCAAGGAGGTGACTTGCTTTCAATTAAAAGGCATGGTGGATGGAAATCATCTACGGTTGCAGAAGGATATATCGAAAATTCTCTGCATAGTAGAATTCAATTGGCTAAAACAATGACCCCGTTAGAGATATCGACTCCGCCTGCAACTTGTTCGACATCTGAAATACAAGATACATGTAATAATACAATCAACTTTACTCTACCTTCGCAATCAAGATCAATTAAAACAAACCAGTTAGTCCCTGGGGTATCAATCTCTGGTTGTCAAAATTGTCCAATCAACATTTTTAATAATTGTTCCGTTTCAATTTCTGAAAAGAATGAATAAAGGTAATTTATATAAGTAGGGTACTTTGGAGAGTTCTGGACCCTCCTCCCCCTCTCACCCATCTCCCCCTCACCCCCCTCGCCCTAGTGGCGCCCTCTGCCAACCCAACTGATGTGGCGCCCCCTCGCGGTCGCCAACCCAACTAAAAATTGCAGATTTCATCATTACCAACCCAACTAAAAATTGCAGATTTCATCATTACCAACCCAACTGATGTGGCGCCCCCTCGCGGCCTCCAACCCAACTAAAAATTGCAGATTTCATCATTACCAACCCAACTAAAAATTGCAGATTTCATCATTACCAACCCAACTAAAAATTGCAGATTTCATCATTACCAACCCAACTAAGAAATGGTAGATTTCATCATTACCAACCCAACTGATGTGGCGCCCCCTCGTGGTCGCCAGCCCAAAATGGCAGATTTCATCATTACCAACCCAAATACCATGACGCCCTCTCACAGCCACTAACCAAGAAATGGCATCTCTCATGATTGCCAACCTAACTAATGCAGCATCCTCTCACGGTCACTAGCCAAACTAAGGTGACGTCAGACAAATGGCGGACCATCAAGATGGTCTTTGTTTCTAGAGAATTCCTGAATAAATTACCAGGCTTGCTATCGCGCTTCTCAATGTACTTCAAACAGGTCTAAACATGTTTCCAGCGGAAACCGCAACGGCTGTCTGCTTCTGTGATAGCCGCATGCGCAGAAAATATAAAAAGCACCCCCTGATGGATACTAGCCCAACTAAATATTAAATATATAAGAATTTCGAATGTAATATCATCAGTATCAATTGCAAAGCGGTGTAGCACCTTCTATATAGTATAATGGCGGTGCAATACGAGAAATTTGATAACTTTTTGTCTGCTAATGGTATTGAAATACCTATCATAGTGCGAGATTGGTTATTATCTTCGGAATTAACGCAAAGCGAGTGTTTATTCATAGCGGCATTCGCATATCAAAACATGCAATATTTTGATATCGATGAATTAATGAACGTTTTGGAATATTGTAACCCAAATATGACCCAACTTAAGAAGTGTCACATTTATAGTGAGTATGAATATATATGTGAACCTGATTTAGATCTTCATGCAGAAATTTGCGTATTCGACATAGAAACATCGACTGTATTGACTTTACACAAGAATATACCGAAGATGTTAATGAGTTGGTATCATCAATATAATCATCCTGAATTGGACTATAATGACGAGCTTGCCGCGACTGGTGGTGGATATATAATATTTGCCAGTCAGAAGCTTTCGCAAGTAGCTAACATGTACAGACCCGCCTAAACATGTCTAGACTTGCTGGAAATACATCAGTCGACAATGTCCGTTGAAAGCAGGCGGAGGGCTCTTAGACAGAAGAAGGACTTGTTGAACATTAGAATTATGAGGTTTATATCCGAAATTGAAAAAATCAAATCTGATTTAGAAATGTATGCGTTGGTGACAAATATTAGTAAAATAAAGCTATAAAATGGAGAATATGGAAAAATATATGATTAGGTCTTTTGTTGTACACTTTATATAATTTTATAAATAAATATATGTAATATACATTATTAAATAAAGAGAATATAACATCCAACATTTTTTCCTTAAAATACCCCTTTTAGATATATATAAAGTGCATCTCACTTAAAGAAATGCGTAGACATAGAAGTCATATTTTTTTAATGTGAGTATATAAGAATAATGTTTTGCAGCTGAACGTTTATACCTTCTCACGATTAAAAACTTCTTATATTGCTTTATACAGGATGTTAGGATACAGATATGTAATTCACCTTAAATAAAAATGCGTGCATGTATAGAATTAATACTTTTTATTTCTATATAATCATAATATACAATTTTAATAAAATTACAAAACATTATCCTCGTCAATCCAGCTATTATGTGAATTATCGAACCCTAACCATTTTACATAAGCTTTTCCGTCCTTTACACGTAATACTTTTTCAATCAGATATACATCTTTATGTTTAGTTTTCTGCAATTCATGTTCGTAGAAACAACCCAAAATCGGATCTCCATTCATATCCTCCAGCATATATGTTGGCGGATTTGTAGCATTAGCTTTAATAATCTTGAACAATTCACTACCCCAGTTCCTGAGATAGCCTTTCGAGAAAACACTTTTGAATTTACTTATCCGCACGATGTCACCAACTTTATATTTCCGCTTCACAGCTGTTTGCACATCATTGTAGATAGTAGAAAGCAGGAGCTTCTCATTCTTTTTAGTCACATCGCAAGGTCGCATTTTAATTGTTCGATGCTTTGTTTTATTATACATATCAGTCACGGAGGATAAAATATCTATCCACTTATAGCTACCTCTCATTGTAAATTCCCTATATAATCTACCCTTTAGCGTACGAATAACACGTTCGGCAATAGACGCTTTCATTGTACTATATGTTGAATAATGGTTTATACCATATTTCTTCATAAGATTTTGAAATCGGGTATTATAAAACTCTTTACCATTGTCGGACTGTATATTTTTCGGCTGTCGAGTGTCTTGTAGAATGCCTTCCATAGCATTACATACATCCAGACCGGTTTTCGATTTAAGGGGTTGAGTCCATAAAAATTTCGAGAAACAGTCTATAACCACAAGTATATATCTATACCCGCCATTCTCTCGTGCATGAGGTATAAATTCAGCCAAGTCAATCTGCCAAACATCGTCAAACCCTCTAATAATGAAGCGACGTCTGGGAAAGAATCTACGAGCCGGCCTATGCAGCTCATCAACTAAATGACGCTTAATACTATTCATAATTAACAATTATTGTTCAGCGTGTTAATACATCATGTAGGTAGAACAATGCGATGGTAAATGAATTAAAATTATGTCTCGTCTCTATGGTCTTGCGAGCGGTCGGGGTGGTGGTGGTGGTTGTGGGGGTGGGAATTCCCTGATTTCTTTTCAAGTTTTTTTCTTATAGCTTCCAGTTTAGCATTGAGTTTAACCTCAATTCTGCTCTCAACACTTTTTTCCATTCGATACAGCTTTTGATTAGTTTCAGCTTGTAGAGTATTTGCACTAACTTCGACAATCCCTTTGATTGTATCCAAGTTAACGCCCTTATTTAAATTATTTTTCAGTGCAAGTATTTCACCATCCAATTCCTTCTTAATTTTTTCAATCTTATTACTAACTTCAGAATTTGTAGCATGGTTTTTTCTTAAAACATCAAATTTAGCATCAATCTTCTTCTCAACACTAGCTTGCATCTGGTTTAATTTCCCATTAATCGACTGTTGCACATTATTTACACTAACATTAACAATACCCTTAAATATATCCAAATTAACAGTTTTATTTAAATTAGTTTTAAATGCATTCAAGTTCTCATCCAATTCCCTCCTAATTTTATCAATCTTGTCACTAACCCAGGTGTTTGTTGCGAAATTGTTCCTTAAATTGTCTAGTTCATTTTCGATTCTATTCTCAACAGCAGTCTGCATATATTGTATGATATCACTAATATCCTCAGCCACTTTGGAATTCGAGGCGTCTATTTTTATTTGAATATCACTCACCACATTATCAATCCTTAGATCTATTACGCCAAGTATTCTAAATAGGTGACGCTTATTAACAGAATCTTGATCGTGTATAGGATCTGCTACACGACAAATACGTTTACCGCCAATATCAACATCACCTCCCTCTGTTAATGGTAGAGATGGTTTTTGACGTTTAACGCTAGCTTTACCGCTGCTAAGATATCGGCCAAATTTGTCTACACTCATGATGATACTGATGAAAAGAATGATAGTATTAAATATTTATTCAATTACGCTGCATTCTTTAAGCTCCTCGATGATCGACTGCATTTCATTATGGGTACTTTCATTGCCAGAATCCCGAGAGGCCTTCAAAAGTTTAAGACGATCCACGAGCTCGTTTATGTCATCCCAATAGACATATTGATATCTATCATTGGTGTTGGAAACAAGCATGCTGCCTATATGTCCGCCAGACCATGTTTCTGAAGTCGAACTGGAATATTTAGCAAGAAGAGGTTTTATTATTTCACGCCATTTGTGGCCTCTAGTCCCCCTCAAGTCATTTTTGGGTTGGAACAGTTTGCGATGCACATTAGTTTCTTGTAAAATATCATAGTAATGTGATAAATCCTCCTCATTATATCTACTTGGTCTAGTTTTAAATATTAATTCATAAAGACCATGAGAACCCGTAAACAGCTTATTATTGATTATTATGTCTTTACCATCTAGATATAATGTATACCCACCCAATTTCAATCTATTTGTTTCGGGTTCGAATATAACACCATACGTTGTATCATATACATTGCTTGTGTCTTGAAAAAGACCTCGCACAAACTCTCTCGGTAAAGGATTAAGATCCCCATAAAACGTGTTATGTGATTGCCGGTCCTCTTCCACCAATGGATTAGACTGCTCATCGAATGGATTAATCGAAGAACTATTTTCTATCTCTTGTTTTTTTATCAGCTTTCCTCTATTTTTCAAAGTGTTTGTAATATTCATTATGGGCTCCTTAATTGTCTGTGTTTCCTGTTTTATTGTCGTGCTCAAACCTTCTAGGTTCTCAGTAATGGGCTTAAACATTTTTCGTATTAAATAATCTTCATCGGAACGATTAAGCTTCAATTGCATATACTTATTCCTAATAACTTTACTTGCCTTAATAATATCACGCTTCAATTTTTCATAATCCATTTTTCTACTATTAACTGCCTGCCTGCGCATGATTATTTGCAGACAGATATATATTAACTGAATAAAATGAATAATTCACCAGCATATATAGCAATCAAAACCCTTCCTATAACGACCATTATGCAAATCACTATCCTTGTCTATCACCAGGAATCCGTATTTATCTTTCCAACACTCACCACAAACCGATTTAAACCGCTCAAATGACATGTCAACTCCAACATGATCGTTGTAAATATGTTGTAGATTTGTATTATCCTGCTTAAATGATACCAAAAAATTAGCATTATCCCTAACTAGCTGTTTCGGAATACTAGTATAAGTTTGACATAAATAAAAGCTATCAACACACTTATGTCTACCCATACAAAAATATTTTCTAATATTGTTTTGCTTATCGCACGCCACATCGTCAAAAATGAATATCGAATTTCTCTCAGCCTCCATGGGGTCTATTATATCATCATTCTCCTTACAAGGAAAATATTTCACATCTTTAACATTATTTAAAACATTCTCCAACAGCTTATATTTAGCTTGATATAAAGACTTGGAATAAATGTATACGTTTTCGAACTTGAGACCATTTTCATTGAATAATAACGATAGCATGAGATTTGTTTTCCCAGAGTTTGATGCACCGCAAAGTAGCGCTCTAATGGAGTTCGGTAGTAGGCTGCTATGTTTCCGAAATTTGCCCTTTTCATCAACGTCCAAATCCAAGTTGATTATTTCAAGTGCATCCTTCTGCTTCACAAGTCTCATGGTGAATGAATTATATATAAATTGTTGGATGTTTATAAAGCTAATTCATTTCGATGCTAACTTTTAAAGAGGGCGGAGGTGTCGTGAACTCGATAATCAACAAGTTGCCTATAGAGCTTCACATGCCAGGTGGGTACATGTATTGTGGTCCTGGTACAAAGCTCCAGAAACGTTTAGCACGAGGTGATCCCGGCATTAATCCATTGGATGCGGCTTGTCGGGAACACGATATCGCATATTCACAACATAAAGATTTAAAAGATAGACACGAGGCAGATTTGATATTGCAAGAAAAAGCTTGGAATCGTGTAAAGTCAGCAGACGCAAGTGTTGGTGAAAAGACAGCAGCCTGGTTGGTGACTAACGCAATGAAGGCCAAAAGAAAATTTGGTATGGGCTTAAAGAAAAAAACTTTTAAAAAAATAGTGTGCACCAATGTTAAGAAGGCTCTTAAGCGATTCGGGGGTGATATTAAACAGGGTGCTAAATCATCATTGGCAGCAGCTAAGGTTGCAATCAAAGAGGCTGGAGGTCGAAAACATATTAAAACCCCCAGAATAATCCCCATACCGAAAGTTGGAGGCGTATTGCCACTCATACCAATATTCGCCGGGCTAAGCGCTCTCGGCTCACTGGCAGGCGGTGTAAGTGGTATAACACAAGCAGTACTCAAAGCGAAAGCGGCTCGAAGTCAATTACGGGAAGCTGAAAGGCATAATAAAACTATGGAAGCTATCGCATTAAAAGGTAAAGGACTATATCTGAAGCCATATAAGCGAGGCTTAGGTTTATATCTAAAACCATCAAAAAACTAATAAGTCGACTGCCTCAAAGAGCATTAACCGATCATGATATTTTGAAATATGCGAAATATATTCACCATTTTAGAGGTGTATTTATGAGGGATACTCTACCAAAATCACCCAACAAAAATGAAAGCGCAGTCGTTAATTTGGATAGCATTAAAGGATCGGGAACACATTGGGTCTGTTATAAGAAGAGAGGTTCTAATATATACTATTATGATTCGTTTGGCAATTTAAAGCCTCCACCGGAATTGATAGAATATTTTAATAGAAAGGGACCTAATAAAATAATGTATAATCATAAGCGATACCAAAATTTCAATACATTCAATTGTGGTCACTTATGCTTAGAATTCCTACTAAATAATATATAATCGTATGTCCATATATCAATATATTAGTCATGTCGTACACTTTCACCCTGAAGGGCACAAAATCAGTGCTTTCTGTTGATTATTATCCGCCTATTGAATTGAATCCCCACTATGAATATGTTCTGGGTCTAATAGGATTTAATAGCTACAATTCGATCCCCAACATTGTAGAGGGCTGTAACAAATTTTATTATGATAATGACAAAGTTATTACAATTCCCACATTATGAGATAAGTGATATCGCCGATTTCTTGATGAATGCGATGCCTAGAGGTGCAATATCCCTCAAACCAAACAACAATACAATAAAGTGTGAAATTAAAAGCGAATATGAAATAAATTTTGGACCTAGAGACTCTATAGGAAGCATATTAGGCTTTAGTGGGAAGCTATTACCAGCCGATCAAAAACATGAATCGGATTTACCCGTTAATATTATAAAAGTGTCGACAATAAGAATTGAGTGCAATATCACATCAGCCTACAACGATAGTCGTTTATCCCACACGCTCTACGAATTTTCTCCACAAGTTGAAGCTGGGTTTTCGATTAATATAGCTCCCGAGCATATAATATATCTACCAATTAATTCTAAGCGTATCGATAATATCACATTAACACTGATCGATCAAGATGGTGATGCCGTAAACTTTAGAGGCGAGCAAATCATTGTTAGATTAGAATTAAAAAGAGTTTCATAATGGGCCTTTCATTTCGTAAACGTTATATAACTTCCTCACCCCCACAACGGAAGATCACTTCAACATCTAAACTCAAGCAGTTAACATCGGCCAATATAATATTTTTACAATCATTAGGCTTTCGAGTAAAAAATGGAGGAAAAGCTATCAATATTTGAAGGTGTGCATTTTGACGAAGTTATAACGAAAGAAGAGTATCACACATATTATCCGAGAACACACAATTTCAACTTAAATGATGAAGTTCGCATAAGTATTCAAAATCAAGATATATACACACTACCTTCCGAGAGTTATATATACATAGAGGGGAAATTTAAACCTGATGATAATGGTACGGGTCTACCTGAATTAACAAACAATGCATACGCTTTTTTGTTTGATCAGATTCGATATGAGCTTAATGGTGTAGAAATCGATCGCGCAATGAAGCCAGGAATCAGTTCTACGATGAAAGCATTAGTTTCATATAATGAAGATGAAAGTCGAATGTTGTCGATTGCTGGGTGGGGACCATTCGCACAGCGGCAAGCAACACTCTCCAATAACAAGTTCAACGCATGCCTTCCATTGAGCATGCTTTTAGGCTTCTGTTCCGATTACAGGAGGGTTATTATTAACGTCAGTCAAGAATTAGTCCTAATTAGAAGTAAAACGGATGAAAACTGCTATCAAAACAAGACCGCTGATGGCACAAAAAAGGCCTCAATCGAGATTGAAAAGATTGAATGGCGGGTGCCACATGTAAGCGTAAATGATCAGACACGCTTAAAGTTCTTAAACACCCTTAAAACCAATAAACCGATATATCTAACATTTCGTAAATGGGAATTATATGAACTTCCAGCTTTGCGTGCAACGAAAACTGACATTTGGCCTGTTAAAACTAGCACTAATCTAGAGAAGCCCAGATATGCTATTATAGCATTTCAACGCAACAGAAAAGATAATTTTCAGCAAGATGCATCAGGCTTTGATCACGCTTCAATCACAAATATTAAATTGCATTTAAATTCAGAATATTACCCATATAGCGATATGAATATAGATATGAGTAAAAAACTGTATGCCCAAGCATATCTAATGTACACAAAATTTCAATCGAGCTATTATGGAAGCACTCGGGGACCTCTCATGAGCTACGAGAAGTTCCACGATTCAGCACTTTACGTAATAGATTGTTCGAAGCAGAATGAGAGCTTAAAATCATCCACCGTCGATGTTAAGCTTGAGATGCAGTGCCAGGAGACGTTTAGCGAGGACACCTCTTGTTTATTGTTAATTTTACAAGATTGTGTCGTTGAATATAGTGCACTGACAGGCACTGTTAAGAAAATTATATAACATTCAGTCAATCGCGAGACCTCATGGCTAAAAGAGGTGTAATTGACACTCGAGATCAACTTCAATCATTCCTTATTATAGACATACAAGGTTATGCGATTCAACATTTCGATCCAAAAGAGATGAGCATAAGTGACGGAGAAAGGAGCATCCATTTTTTATTTAAACCTAGCATTGAATTCCATCTATTATCGAAGAAAGACCAGAGGACCGTTCGATGGCTTGAAAATAATTATTTAAATATAGAATACTCTACTGGTTATGTATATTTTAAGGATATTATTAACTTGTTAAAAAATATCTGTAACTCATATAATAGAGTGTATGTTAAAGGACATCAAAAAAAGGAGCTACTTAAGCAATATGTTGATATTGACATAATTAACTTGGAATATTTTAATGATGTACCAAAGCTTATTAAAAATGTCAATCATTGTTTTTATCATAATAATAAAACTAATGAAGAATGTATATGCACGCAAAATAATATTATAACTCTATGCAATTATCTAAAAAATAAAGAATTATTTTAACCTTATTATTATTTTTATTTCAATCCACCTATACATATTAATAATAATATTATAGCAAAATAGTATACGTATGAACATGTCTATACATGTATAAAAGGACCGCCGAGACGGCACCAATCCGAGGTAGGTATGTAAGCGAGAGATTTTTTATACATTTACATTAATTAACCATCGCCTGCCCTAAAAAAGGATCACCCAGACGACCTCCATTCGATGCAGGTATGCGACCGAAAAAAATTAAGTGCATTCCTTAAAACACAGCCCGACCATGGGACCGGAATGTGGCCGCAGCTAATTGCCCCCGTTCACACGCATATACGTATGCGTGTCGGAAAAAAGGAGTCATCGCAGCTGTACATAGACCACACACAGTCACCCATGGGAACGGAATGTGCCCGCCGCTAATTGCCTCTGGCCGCATACGTATATATGTATATATATGTATGCGCGGGAAAAAAAAGGTCTTTCTCTTTATGCATCACTCCATTTGCGTGGGAATCTGACGCAGATGTGTATCTATATATACGTAGATCGGCATCTTTAATTTCATTATAATCAGTATCTTCGAACAGTCAACATTGTTTTTAGTGCTTGGTGTGTTTTACTACAAGGTATTTAGAAAGCCTAATTTATATAATATTAACTTGCAATATTTTTCATTAGTTTTAAAATTTTATAAGACTTTTTAAAAATTGTTTTTCCAATTATAAGGCTATTTTTAAATAATTTAATGGTGTATATTTTATCGAATATTATTTTTATATACAATTAATCCAGGACGCTTCAAAGTATTTTATACGCATTTAGTGCTTTCCTTAAATAGTTTTTTTTTAATGTTTAGGTGCGTAAATTTATATTATTAAATTGATTATTTTATAAGGTTTTAAAGGGTTTTATCAATAAATTCTGAATAATACAAGTATTTTTAGTTAAATATATGCGGATCATAGTTTTCATTAGTTTTTCTACCACTCTAAAATTTTATAGGACTTTTTAAAAATTGTTTTTTCTCAATTATAAGGTTATTTTTTAAATAATTTAATGGTGTATATTTTATTAATATTTTATTGAATATTATTTTTATATACAATTAATCCAGGGTGCTTCAAAGTATTTTATACGCATTTAGTAGCTTCTTTATATTGTTTTTCTTTCTTTTTTATAATTTTTAGGTGCGTAAATTTATATTATTAAATTGATTATTTTATAAGGTTTTAAAGGGTTTTATCAATAAATTTTCAATAATACAAGTATTTTTTAGTTAAATATACGCTGATCATAGTTTTTCTACTACTCTAAAATTTTATAGGACTTTTAAAAATTGTTTTTTCTCAATTATAAGGTTATTTTTAATAATTTAATGGTGTAAATTTTATTGAATATTATTTTTATATACAATTAATCCAGGGGTGCTTCAAAGTATTTTTTGCATTTAGTGCTTTCTTTAAATTGTTTTTAATGCTTAAGTGCGTAAGTTTATATAATTAAGTTGATTATTTTATATGGTTCTTTAAAGAGGTTTTTTTTCCAATAATTTAAATAAATTCTGAACAATAAGAGTATTTTTAGTTAAATATACGGGTATCAGTCAAAGTTTATGTATTAAAATATTATTTTTATATATGTAGGTCTATAATTAGTATTTTATATCAATTCATATACGAGGAGCTTTTTAAATAAATTAGCAATTTAGATATATTAAAAATTAGGCTTCAATACCTTTTTATTCTTTTAAATTTATTATATTAATTATTTTTAATTCGCTTTTTTCATAGAATGAATTGCATCATATGTGGCAAGTCCTTCACCCGGCGCGACAACATGAAGCGGCATGTGAATACCCTCCACCGCAATTTTGTTTGCGGTATTTGTGGAGAGGGTGCGGATACATGTGAGCATGTTGCGGGACCGTCTAAGAAGAGGGTTAAAGTAGATGTTACACCATCCACAAGTTCTAATAGACCTGTGGATGTTGCACCATCTACCAGTCGAGATGCGCCCCAGAGAAGCTGTTGTGGGTTGATGTTCCCTAATAATTCTCTGTATAGGGGGCATCTTCGCACACAGCAGCATTTGAATAATAATACATTTATGCTGCCGGATGGAGTGTTCAAAATTAATTCCTCATTTAAAAGCCGGGTCGCGAGTTACAAAATTTTAGGTGATGAGAGTGCTGACATCACAAATTTTTTATCGAATTTGAAAATGAAAGTGTGCGGCCTGATTAACGATGTTCTGGCCAAGGTCGTATCGGGTATTAAGATACAGTTAGAGCTATTTGCTCATTATGCTAAAACCGTAGCTGATGAGGAAATAGTCGACTTAAAGTCCTTCAATACTCGGTACGTCATTGTCACCGGGTCTTCAGACTTAGAGGACGCTTTTGATCAGGCTGCTGCCATCATAAAATCGAAAGCTGAAGAGTTTTCGGATAGGGGGAGCAATTGGACACTTAAGATGGTCTCGCATTTAGAGGTTAACATCAACAGCTACCAACCTCTTGGGGGATCATCTTATTTGGAATTACCTCCCTCTATCCGAAACAAGAAAGCATGCATAAATATTCAGAACTCGGATGCATGCTTGTGTTGGTCGATTGTAGCAGCACTCCACCCGGTAAACAAAGGTGTAGAGAGAGTTAGTAGTTACCCTCATTACACCAGCATCCTAAATTTAGAGGGTATTCAATTCCCGGTTAAAATTAAAGATAAATTGAGAATATGAACAATTTAAGTATTAACGTTTACGGTTTGGCTATTAATGATGAAACAAAAAATCATGAGGTGGTGGGGCCAATTCATTTCTCTAAAAACAGAAAAGATATCCACATCAATTTACTCTTAATTGATGATGGAAAAAGAGCCCATTATGTTTTAATTAAAAATCTGTCCAGGCTAGTCTCATCTCAAATCGATAAACATGGTCATGAAGCTCACATCTGTGATGGGTGTTTAATTAATTTCAGCACCATCGAAAAATTAAACGCCCATCAACAACACGATTGCAACCATGTGTATACGGTACTACCCTCAACCGACGCGCGTAAAACAAAATTTGGAGATATGCTGCCCGAAAATATTTTACGTTTCGATAGTCATCATAAGAAAATGTCCGTTCCGTTCGTCGTTTATGCGGATTTTGAAAGTATTCTCCAACCGATTCACACATGCAGCCGTGATCCAGCTAGTTCGTATACGAATAAAACATTCAAACACGTTCCATATAGTTTTGCATATCAAATTGTATGTTCGTTTGATGCAAAGTTGAATAAATTTGTCACGTATGCCGGTTTAGATTGCTCAACGGTGTTTGTCCAAAAATTGATAGACGATGTTAAGCTAATCTATGAAAACTATTTAAAGACTATCGTGCCGATGAAAACTTTAAATAATAGCGAGCGAAAATTATATAATGAGGCCGTGATTTGCCACATTTGTGAGCTGTCTCTCAACGGAGATAGAGTGAGAGATCACTGCCACATTACGGGAGCGTTTCGAGGGGCCGCTCATTCTAATTGTAATCTAAACTTCAAAATTCCGAAATTTGTCCCTATCTATTTTCACAATTTGAGCGGGTATGATAGTCATCTATTTTTAAGAGATTTGGCACAACAAAATTTAGATATTGACGTAATTCCTATTAATAAAGAAAGATATATCAGTTTCAGCGCGAAAGTTTTGGTTGGTGACTACACAGATAAAAAATCGGGCGAGAAAAAAAATGTTTATATAAAACTACGGTTTTTAGATAGTTTTCGATTCATGGCGTCTTCTATCGATAAGCTTGCACAAAATTTGAGCCCGCAAGACTTTGTCAATGTTAGGCGGGCGTTTCCACTAGATTCACATTTCCATTTAATTAGAAAGAAGGGTGTATTCCCGTATCAATACATAGATACCTTTGGGCGATTGAACGAATCGACCTTACCGGCAAAACGCGATTTTTTTAATTCATTAACGAATGTTGATATTTCGGATGTTGAATATCAACATGCGCAAACTGTATGGAATACGTTTGGATGTCAAAATTTATTAGAGTACTCAAACTTATATTTAAAATCAGACGTTTTACTTTTGGCCGATATTTTTGAAAATTTCAGGAAGATTTGTCGGGATACATAGAGTCTGGATCCGGCTCAATATTACACCAGCCCGGGCTTGTCTTGGGATGCTATGTTGAAGCACACCAAAATTGAGCTGGAGCTACTCATAGACATCGACATGCATCATTTTGTTAAGCAGAGTATCAGGGGTGGGTTGTGTCAAGTATCATTGCGGCACGCTACAGCAAATAATAAATATATGCCTAATTATGATGCGAGTGCTCCTAGCTCGTATTTAGCTTATTGGGACGCGAACAATTTGTACGGGTGGGCAATGTCGCAGTATCTACCATTCGGTGGGTTCAGTTGGGCTAGTCAGGATGAAATTGACAATCTAAATATATCTGGGGTCGCTGATGATTCGCCGATTGGCTATTTTTTGGAGGTAGATGTCACGTATCCTGTAACTTTGCACGATGAGCATAACGACCTACCTTTTCTGCCCGAAAACATGGTGCCTCCCACGTCTAAATTTCAGTATAAAAAGTTGATCGCGAATTTACAGAACAAAGAGAAATATGTCATACACTATCAAACGTTAAAGCAAGCATTACATTTCGGCCTTAAAATCACCAAAATTCACCGCGTTTTAAAATTCAACCAGTCAAACTGGCTTCAAACTTATATCGACCTAAACACCAGCCTACGTCAGCATGCTAGGAACGATTTTGAAAAGGACTTCTACAAGCTTATGAACAACTCCGTATATGGTAAAACCATGGAGAATGTTGATAAGCGAGTAGAAGTCAAATTGGTCACACGTTGGGAGGACCATGGCAAAAGTCGCGGGGCTGGTAGTTTAATCGCGAAACCGAATTTTAAAAGTGTTAGTATTTTTTCCGAAAACTTTGTGGCTGTCCAGATGGGGAAGCTGAAAGTCGTATATAATAAACCTATTTATATCGGCTTCTCCGTCTTGGAGCTATCAAAGCACCTGATGTATGACTTTTTCCACAATTTTTTGAGACGCGTGTATGCAGAAAAGGTCCGTCTGTGTTATATGGATACGGATAGTTTTATCTTAAAAGTAGAAACAGACGATATATACAGCGACATGAAAAAAAATATATCAAAATTCGATACATCGAACTTTTCGGCAAACAATGTCTACAACATAGCGCCTCAAAACAAGGCTGTTTTAGGTTTATTTAAAGACGAAAATGCGGGTAATATAATGAGTGAATTTGTCGGATTGCGCGCAAAAATGTATGCCTTAGAGGTTGAGGGTAGGGAGATTAAAAAGGTTAAGGGTGTTAAAAAGAACGTTGTGCGGGATGAGATTAGTCTGGCAGATTACAAGCACTGTTTATTGAATAATGATATTTTATTAAGAGAGCAAAATCTTTTTCAAATCAAACTACATGAGATTTATACCGTCAAGCAAAATAAATTGAGCCTATCACCTCACGATGATAAACGCAGGGTTAATGAGGATGGCGTTCATACTCTCGCCTGGGGGCATTATAAAATCGACTCACCAGCTCCTTAGATGGTCGCTGCACATGCCTCGGGTGCAGCTGCTCTACCGCCTCAAATTGGGTAAGTACCCCCACCCTTTTTTTTGTTTGCTTCTCACTGTAATTTTCTCCCACTAAATCAGTATTAGTTTGTTTGCATTCGAGTTCACACATATTCTTTAACCTCTAAGATTAAAATGGAAGCTAGTAAGAATACAAAATTATTATGTACATAAACTTATATCTATATATTTTTTAATTCTTTTCAGAAACTTATAATGAATTTATTGACGATTCACTTAAAATGGTTGTTGATAATATCGTTAAGGAAAAACAACTGATTGGGCAGTCATCATACTTCCTCAACAAATGCGGTTCGAAATGGGTGAATATCGGCCTTAGTCCGGCTGCTGGATTCGTGCCCATCATCCAGATTCGATCGCCTGCAAGCTGTGTATTCTTCACATTGGACGAGTGGGAAGAATTTTGTAAGACGGAGGGTTGCAGTCCGAATCATTAAATTCGAACGTCAACATTTAGAGATACTAGCGTAATTGTATTAAGCAGTCGCAATCAGCAGCTGGTATTGTCCTCCGATACCTATAGCAATTTGTTTAATTTGCGACTGCTCATTAAGAGTAAATTAGAATTTTTAGTAAATAGTAATTTCATAACATTTTATAAAATGATCTTAACCGCCTGCATGGCATTAACTGGAGATTTATATACGAATGTATCAAAATTACTTGTTGATCATTGTAATTCATTTAACGCTTTCCTTATGATGGAAGTGCTACATATTAGTTATAATTCGCTTTACTATGACTTTGAGGTCATGAAACTTGGAGATATTGTTAATTTAAAATAATATTGTTAATTTATGAATAATAATAAATAAATTGTTTTTCTTAAAAAATATATTGTTTGTTTTATTTTATTTTATAAGTAAGATATACATTTCAAGCATGCGGCTATCACAGAAGCAGACAGCCGTTGCGGTTTCCGCTGGAAACATGTTTAGACCTGTTTGAAGTACATTGAGAAGCGCGATAGCAAGCCTGGTAATTTATTCAGGAATTCTCTAGAAACAAAGACCATCTTGATGGTCCGCCATTTGTCTGACGTCACCTTAGTTTGGCTAGTGACCGTGAGAGGATGCTGCATTAGTTAGGTTGGCAATCATGAGAGATGCCATTTCTTGGTTAGTGGCTGTGAGAGGGCGTCATGGTATTTGGGTTGGTAATGATGAAATCTGCCATTTTGGGCTGGCGACCACGAGGGGGCGCCACATCAGTTGGGTTGGTAATGATGAAATCTACCATTTCTTAGTTGGGTTGGTAATGATGAAATCTGCAATTTTTAGTTGGGTTGGTAATGATGAAATCTGCAATTTTTAGTTGGGTTGGTAATGATGAAATCTGCAATTTTTAGTTGGGTTGGAGGCCGCGAGGGGGCGCCACATCAGTTGGGTTGGTAATGATGAAATCTGCAATTTTTAGTTGGGTTGGTAATGATGAAATCTGCAATTTTTAGTTGGGTTGGCGACCGCGAGGGGGCGCCACATCAGTTGGGTTGGCAGAGGGCGCCACTAGGGCGAGGGGGGTGAGGGGGAGCTGGGTGAGAGGGGGAGGAGGTGCCAGAATCGGCATAAGTACCCTACTTATATAATATTTGTTGCTGTTCTGACATTGAATTACATACCTTCCAAATATAACAATTTCTATTTCATTTCCTTTTATTTTCATAGAAAAACAACGAACTGCGTAGCATATTATTAAGGTTAGGGATTTATGATTTTAAAATGTCACTAAATTAATCAAGTTCTAGTAAGTACCAACTTTACTTTTACGCACTCGTGTTTAAAGTGATTTTTTACGCACGCAAATCGAATCGTGAAATGACAGGTTTTGATAAGCGAGTACAAAAAGATTTTTTATAATTGTTAATCAGATAATACAAATTTGTCAACAATGCTTGTCTATACCAAACAGAATAGCCAAGTATTAAATAAAGTATCCGTATAAAATAAATAATATTAATATTTTTATTTAAAATATTTAATTTGTACCTGACTTTCATGTTCCAGTATTTTACTAGTGGAAGCTATATAATCTAAAATATTAATAAATTACTTTAATTTTATTTCTATGGAATTGTTCAGGTCGATGGAAATTTGTAGTGGTATCAAATAAGCAAAAAGATATTACTCAATGGTAACTAGCCCGTCATACTATCGAAATATGTTATACAATAATCAAACTGTTTGAAATTTTGTGTGTGAAATATCAAGTTGACATTTGGAATTTGCAAATCCTTTCTGCGTTAGATCAATTAGATAAAAGTACACATGAGCAAAATGCATGATATATTTTATCGACAATAGTACCGAATTTCACATTAAATTCAATAGTATTTTATAAAGTAATCGTACAGTATAATGGATATATTATGTCTGAACCGGATAATATGGCATGAACTTTGCTAAACGCTTTATAAAAGAGTCGTAAATTTACAAAATATGAGAAACTATAATGGTGGAATTCTGTAACTTTCTCGGAAGCTGCGGCTGTCGTAGGCCCTGGCAACGAAGTGACGTTGCGATGACGATTTCAAAATTTTTGCAGTTAGTGACGTAGAGGTGTCAATTTACGATTTTTTGTACATAACTTTATGTTTAACATGTAAACAGACATATAATCTCCTAAACATATACCAAAATATTTCAATTTAAAATTTTAACTAATAAGAAAATTGGTTGAAATATAATATAGCGATTGCTAACATTTTTTTTTAAAGAAAATGTACGGAACATTTTGTAATGCCAAGAGATAGTATAAACATATGTTTATACTGCTGCCAAGATAGCACGAAACACTTTGGAAAATTTCAACACGAACTGTTATCATTAGGAGAGTTTCAAAGGACGTAGTATCGCACTAGTGTATAGTGAATTTGCAGATAAATGTCTTTTCAGGCACATTTTTGGATGATGAAAAGTGATTTTTTTATAAAGCCAACAAGGACAGGTATCCCTATAAAATGGACATTGTTTTTCTTACAAGAGTACCTAAACACAAAAAATACATAAACCTAGCGGACAATATCCACACAACATAAAGCATGTGAAATGTGCACAAACTAAATGTTCGATAAAGAATATTATGGTATCATGTTCACAATAACTTCACAATTTAAAGTTGACTTTTTCATAAGATTTTCTAATAATAAAACTACATCAAATTGAGAAGATGTTTAACTTAATATTATCTTGAAGAAGATAAGAGTAAATTTACCTGTTTAGTCAATGACTTTCTTTATTTGTAAGTCAAACGGTAAAGATTTTATCAATATGTAACTATATTGAACGATTAATGTTTTAGGCTCCAAAAAGGTAACATTAAGTTTTAATAGCATAGGCCAAAGTATATAAATGGTTGAAGGATATAGATGATTTTGTATTTAGAAAATCGACCAATCCTGTGATGTATTGTTGTACTTGGTACACCAAATCTTTCGATATTATTACAGGATTTTGTTGTCGAGCCTCTGAAATTATAGTAATTGAAAGTTCTCTTTATTTGCAGTTTTTACAGGAGAGTAATATTCATTAGGCTGAAATTTGCACTTTTTCAACTCAAAAGAATGTAAAAAATTATTGTTTAATAAATTTACCAGCAAGTATTATAAAACAATAGAAGACATTTGACTCGGATAATTATACTAATATTGGATATGAATTATATGTTTACTATTAAATCTTAACAATAAAGATCAAAAAGAAAAATAATAATACTGAACTAGAAATGTGAACTTTGAATAATAGGTACTCAAATAGAGATTGTTCGTATAAATATTGAAAAATAAAACACATTTTATTGTCAAATATATTTTGTTTTATTAACCTTACCATAAAAGTAGTGCTGAAATTTAGAAAAAAAATTACAGTATGTGAATATAAAATATATATATATATACAAAAGGAGAGTGTTCTTCATCGGCTAAAGGTGGAGCAAGTATATCAACATGTGTGCCATCAATTACACCTACATCTCGTGCACCCCATTTTTCATAAAAACTATACAGAAGAATAATTTTTAGAACGTTTAGAAAAGATACCCTTAATTACCCTTGGTAAATATATGAACTGGGTGCTATTGATTAAACAAAATACATCTCCGGTCTCCCATCTTTTATCATAAAAACAAAATAAAGAATTATTTTTAGAATATTTTGATACAACATAATTACCCTTGCTTGACACGATTCTTCGATTCACAATCACTGGGAAATTTTATCCATTCAAGGAATAAATTGTTTGATATTACAAGACAGACCTGATGAACTATTCGACTTACTGAACTCTGACTGAGAGAATCAAAGCTATTAACACCAACACTATTCTGATATGTCTGATGCTACGAAATTTAATGTTGTTAAGACCTGTAACAAATATATAATGTGCACTACAAAGTTATTATGCATTTCAAGTGATGTTTATGATAATAACTTTCAAATGTAATGATATATTTGTTTGTTCAATATGTCCATCCAATAACTGGATCAGGTTTTGAACAGTGTCCTTATTCAGTCTAAACATTTGTTTAAAATGCCTGTTTGGTATTTCAAAAGGATTTCCGTGATCTCTTAAACGTTTTCGGAATATACGCATATAAATTCTAAAATAAGGAAAATAGAGAATATTATGTATACTCTATATATTTTATATTATCGATTACCTACCTGTTGTGATCTTCATCTAATAGTAATGCTATAGCGCCATTCATATTTGCAAATATAAAACAATAATAATTATAACAAATAAACTAACAGAAACTATAAATATAACAACAGGAACAGTATATTAACAATAATTATATAATAATAATATAACCACAATATAACCAACAAAATCTTTTCTCACGAACGTTTTGACACTTCTACGTTACTAACTGCAAAAATTCTGAAATCGTCATCGCAACGTCACTTCGTTGCCAGGGCCTACGATAGCCGCAGCTTCCGAGAAAGTTACAGAATTCCACCATAAATTGGCTATTTATAGGTACATTTATAAAACAGAAAATGTAAACGGAAAACAGCTATTGACTTATTTGTCATTCTATGCTAATATATGTCCTCCTAACTATTGACTGAAGTGATCTTATGCCAGTCTAATCCTTTCTGAGTCACAACAATTATATTAACTGTTAATTGTAACATTTTGCATAAACAGAGAATTATTATAAGTGAAGGGAATATACTAAAAGCTTCATTTGAATTTCATTGATATGTTTAAATAATGTGTTAATTTCTATTCATTTAAAACTAGTATTACCCATGAAAGTTTAATGATGTATTATAGTTTTATTGTATGTTTATGAGTGTACGGAAAACGTCTCGTAGAAATGTTTTCAATTAGCAAGTATTAAAGACGTATTTCTACCCACTCATTTAAATTGGTTTTTAGTATGTGACATCACATCCGCTTAATTGTACGTTTAGAGCAATTTTAGATAATGCACAGTACTAAAGAGTCCACCACAGGTATAACACGTTCTATTGGAAATGCTGAAAAGATGTATTTTCTTCTAATTAGTGTAGGTGAATCAGTGTCGAAGAATTTTTACGAATAAATTCGAGCATATGGTGTAAAAATTTACACAAACTTACGTGTAGTAAATAAACTTTGTCTCGTTATATTCTACTTCGTGCTTCGTTTGCTGAATTAATTTTCTAATATTAGTCCGTATTATGTAAACTGAGTTAACGTTACAACAGAATTTATAGGTTCTAGCTACACATATCCTGTTACGTATCTACTTGTAATCGATTGGCAAAGAATTAACACAATTTGTAGACAGAATGCATATTTTGGAAAGCTTTCCTTAGGTATTGTAAATCCTGTTTTAATAATAATCCATTCCAGTATTTCTAATGTACGAGTAGTATTTATATTTAGAACATTTAATGCACTTTTAATAGTTCTATATTCCGTTTTTTGTTGACTTTTTTATTTCTTGTTATTTATACAAATTTTAACTTGATATTGTATGTACAATTGGTTTCTTTAGAAATGACCGGTGTGAGTTTAAAAACGCTGCGCGTATCTGTCGATAGTCACATTCTAATTGTATGGATGACTGGTCTTGAAAACACACTAAATAAATATCTCCACAGAATATTTATATTTGTTTGAATGCTGCTTATTGTATAATATTTTATTTACATTCCTCTCCTCCACTTCTATATTATTTCTTAAAATATATTCTGGATTATAAAACGAACTAGTTTAGCTTTCTAAAATAATTTAAATAACAAGGTGACCATGATTTACTAAATTTATTTCTATTTGCTTAGTACAACAGATAATATACCCAAATGCTTTTGAAAAATATCCTTAGTTTTATTAATATAACACATACCTTATTTTTAAATTAATTCAAATAAAAAAAATGAGGTGTGGCCACCACACGACTTTCTTATACGTATGAGCGTTTCAAATCACACAATTTTAAAAATTATTTTATACAAAAATTATTCAAAATTCTATTTTAAGTACTTCCAGTCTCTTAGTAAATCTCTACAGGATACATACTTTGTGAGATATTTGCAAAAAAATGCTACTCGCTATGAGTAAAAGTATTATTTCCGGTCCGAATTTTGAATTTTCATTTATACAAAAAATATTTCAAATCCAACTCTAAATACTTTTATACTCTTGATAAATATATATATAGAATGCATAATTTACGAAATATTTGCAAAAAACTGATTTTCGATAAGAGTAAAAGACGGTAGGAATTTCGAAAAACTTTTTTAATAAAATTCTTCTCAGATTTAATTTTGAATATACAGGGTTATTCACGCTATACGGCACGGAATATTGTGGCCAAAATACGTGACTTTCAAAAAGTTTCACTTTTGGGATATATGGGGGTCTATTATAGTTACTTTTTAAAATTATTTTCATATTATACAGGGTGTTCCAAGAGCCCTAAAAGTATCAAAGTTGTGTTTTTTTAAATGGAACCCCCTGTATATTATTGTATTTTCGGATTCTCCGATCAAAATAAGTGTCTGTTTTAATAAGGTTTACAATACCTAAACCTTAAGGTTTTTTAAATAATTTGAATTTTGCCAAAATCTAACCTAATTTTCATGTTTCAAATACTTAAGAAGTATTTAAGTTATGTAAGCGAAATTTACAGCGAAGTGTAACAATATATCATATTTTATATCCCAATCATAATAAACTTGCCATCTTATACAGGGTGTCCAAAAATTAAAATTAATCAAATAAGAACTTTAAGTGGCTATAACTTGATTAATTTAAATAGAACGCCATATTTTTTAACTTACCAGGAAATGTACTTTTTAATTACCTATCGAATGGTATTAGGGTGTTCTATAGCTAAGTCTTCGCGTTTTTACAGAATACGCCAAAAAATCGTTTTTTGCACCATTTGGTGTTTTTTAAATAAAAGTTCTAATGTATCTAGTTGCCTATGGTATTTAGAAATGTCACATAAATTCATTTAGTCTGTCAGTTTAGTCTGCAAAGTCTGTTTTTGCTATAGTGGTATTATTTTTTGTAATTGTGGAAGTTTAGATCGTTATTATTTGAATATTGTTGTGGTGTTGCTTAGTCAAAATGAAGATTTACCCAAAAGAAGAGCGTATTGATATGATTTTTATCCTAGGAGAATGTCATCAAAATTGTTTATTGGCTTCTCGAGTTTATGCTCAAAGTTTTCCGGAAAGAAATCATCCTAAGCCAGCCGTTTTTGAGAGATTATTAAACCAGTTTCAGGAAAGTGGAAGTGTCAGTTATAAAAAACCCATTACAAGAAAACCTGTCACTGAAGATGAAGAAAATGTTTTTACGGTAGTTGGTTCAGTTATCGAAAATCCCAATGTTAGTCAAAATCAGATATCCGAAAATACTAACATTAGTCAAGCAAGTATTTCAAGAATTCTTAAAAAACACAGATTTCATCCTTATAAAATCCAGCTCTGCCAAGAACTTTATGGAAATGATTTTGACAACCGAACTGAATTTTGCATGTGGGTGTTAGATAAAGTGGCAGAAAATAAAAACTTTTTTGAAAATGTGTTATTTAGTGATGAATGTATTTTTCATAACAATGGTCTCGTGAATAGACACAACTTCCATTATTATTCTGATTCGAATCCGCATGAATACAGAGTCATGAGAAATCAGAATAGGTGGTCCGTTAATGTGTGGGGTGGAATACTGGGCCAATATTTAATTGGACCCTATTTTTTTGAAGGACCTTTAAATGGTATGATGTTTCTCGATTTTCTTTTACACCAACTTCCAGTATTATTAGAAGAAGTCCCTTTAAACATCAGAACAACCATGTGGCTTCAACTGGATGGAGCTCCGCCTCATTATCATCGCGAGGTTCGGCAATTTTTAAATGCCAACTTTCAAAACAGGTGGATTGGAAGAAATGGATTTCAAAATTGGCCCCCCAGATCCCCGGACTTAACTCCACCAGATTTCTTTTTATGGGGATACATAAAAGGAATTGTCTACAATACGCCTCCGACAACACCACACGATATAAAAATACGCATAAGAGACGCTTTTGAAACTGTAACCCCGCAAATGTTGTCCAGAGTTAGCAGTGGTTTTGAAAAAAGAATATGTAAGTGTCTGGAAATGGACGGTCGACATTTCGAACATCTGTTATAAATATTTTGCTTCTGTTTTATGTTATCGTTGATATGTTATTACCATTATTGCTGTTATAGCCTGTTAGATTATAAATAACGTTCCAAGTTTCTGAACATTTGTAACGATATTCGTCATTATTATTCTTATAATTGTAAATTATCTGACATTTCTAAATACCATAGGCAACTAGATACATTAGAACTTTTATTTAAAAAACACCAAATGGTACAAAAAACGATTATTTGGCGTATTCTGTAAAAACGCGAAGACTTAGCTGTAGAACACCCTAATACCATTCGATAGGTAATTAAAAAGTACATTTCCTGGTAAGTTAAAAAATATGGCGTTCTATTTAAATTAATCATGTTATAGCCACTTAAAGTTCTTATTTGATTAGTTTTAATTTTTGGACACCCTGTATAAGATGGCAAGTTTATTATGATTGGGATATAAAATATGATATATTGTTACACTTCGCTGTAAATTTCGCTTACATAACTTAAATACTTCTTAAGTATTTGAAACATGAAAATTAGGTTAGATTTTGGCAAAATTCAAATTATTTAAAAAACCTTAAGGTTTAGGTATTGTAAACCTTATTAAAACAGACACTTATTTTGATCGGAGAATCCGAAAATACAATAATATACAGGGGGTTCCATTTAAAAAAACACAACTTTGATACTTTTAGGGCTTATGGGACACCCTGTATAATATAAAAATAATTTTAAAAAGTAACCATACTAGACCCCCATATATCTCAAAAGTGAAACTTTTTGAAAGTCACGTATTTTGGCCACAATATTCCGTGCCGTATAGCGTGAATAACCCTGTATATAAATTCTTTACAAATTTGTTTAAGCTTAGTAGTTGACGAAATATTGGCAACATTCGATCTTTTCACTGAAGTGAACTACTACTTCCGGTCTGCCGATTTTACTGAAAATCTAATCAGATCTCAAGAGGGAGATTATATTGTAATATTCATCATCACAATACTTCCTTATACTACGTATAAGAAAATAAAAAAAAACGAGTTTAACACGTTGTCTTGTGGTTTATTAATTAAAGTAATATTTGCCTTTTTACTTTCTTATACGTAGTAAGGAAATATGATGCAGATGTCCACGTTTTAAGTTCGCCTGATACCGAAAAAGTGGTTTTTGGCAAACGTCTCTCACCTCATTTTTAGACTAAAAAAAATTAAAATATATTCTAAAACAGCAAAATTTTGCATTTCGTATTAATTATTACATTATAACATGATTTAATGTATGTCGTGATATTATAAACTTATTCTTACAAGTTTATAACATAAAATAATACATATACCGGGTGTTTGTTTAAGCTCGGCCACCGGCCATATCTCGGCAACCATTTATCGTACAACCTCGCGGAAAAAATCTTGATAGTAAAATGGACGACGGAAATTACAAGTAAAATATTTTTAAGTTTCCAAAATGATCGCAAGGGGGCGCAATTCTCAAGATAAATTAAAAATTCGATAATTTTTCATTAAATTCTAGATTAAGATAGATTGACAATTTTTCTAGCAAAATTTTTAGACGTTTTTATACAACTTTCATTTGAAACTTTTTGATCTAACTCCCATACGAAGGGAACAGGGGAGGGGGGTATGTCTGCGTACAAAAGTCGGTATAATTTTGGTTTGCACCAACGGATTTTAATGTTTCTGGGCTCATTAGATAGAGAATCTTACAAAGAATTGAAGGGCATGTAGCACCAAATTACGTGATTGTCAAAGAAAATAACAAGGGGCGCTGTTCTCAATGTATCTATATATTACTTGTTTTTTCTTTAAAATTTTAAATGGAACGGCATATTTTTAATATAGCAATATTGAAGCACATAAAAAACTGAAGAGAATGATGAAAACCGGAAGTTGCTACCTTTTTTCTTGACGAAGATATAGTCATACGAAGACAATTCAAAAAAAAAATTAACAATTTTTAATATAAATTTATTTATTTATTGCGAGTAATAACTTTATTTTAATTTTAAGTGTCACTAGACAGTGTATAGTTCGCTTTCACTTGAATTTTCATCATAGTCTTCCATAAATGTATTTATTTCAATCTTCTCCCCGATTTTTTAATTCTTGCATATGTTACATTAGATGCTCTTCTTAAATGTTTTTAAATTGTCTAGCTATTTTTAAATTTCATGTCTTGGCTTTTTAGACATTGAAATAAAATAATAATAATAATGATAAAAATAATAATAATAATAATAATATATCTTTATCACCCAACTGATATACGTAGATCTAATTATAGGAAAACAGCAAAAATAATTTCCATAACTCATGAACTAAGTCGACAATAAAGAGAGAAAAAACAATATAATATAATGCATAAGTTATAATCAAATCATTTACTCATTAGTAATGAAAGGGTACACAAATTGATATCTAAATCATCCCCGCTTGAAATGAAAGTAAATAAAAGAACCTATTATATGCCTAAACACAAATAAGAAAATATATTGACCAAGTAATATAAAGGAAAAGAAAATATATTTAAATCAGAAAGTACAAAAAAAAACAAGAAAAAACTTCAACTTAACAAATGTTCAAAGTGTTCACCTTCATTTTCAATACACGTTTACTTGTCGATTAGTAGAGAGCAGAGTTACTTCCATTTCGGAGGCAGCAATTGTTGTTCTCAGCTTTTTGTGATAAACTATGTCTTTTATTCTGCCCCATAAATAAACATCAAGAACATCTGGCAAGGTGAATCAAAACTCAATAATGTCTTCTTTCGGGATAATTTAGGGAATATTTCCCCGAAGCAAGAATGCATTTTCAAAGCATTGAAAATACATTCTGTTCATGTCATAAGCTTCAAAGTTAGAACACGACATTTTACAAACTTAGTAATTATGTGCGGGCGTCCAAAAAGGCTTAATTTGCTAAATACGTACAAAAAGTTTAACTACAAGTGACACTAATATCTTTGCATTTCGATTTTCATGGCCTAACTTGGAACTCTCATCAATATGTAATTTAGTATCACTGTGCATGCCATGTTGTTTGATGAAAATTTTAAAAAAGAAAGCAAACTACACTGTTCACTATTATTATTTCATTTCAATGTTGGAAAGGATAAGAAATGATATGTAAAAAATAATAGCAAGAGTATTTAAAAACATTTAAAAGAAGAATCTAACGTAACATAAGCAATGAATTAAAAAATCGATAAGAAGATTGAAATAAATACATTTAGCGAAGAGTATGATGAAACTTCAAGTGAAAACGTACTATACACTGTCTAGAGACCCTATTAAAATTGAAATAAAATTATTACTTCTAATAAATAAATAAATTTATATTTAAAGAGTTTTATTTTTCTGGATTGTCTTCGTATGACTATATCTTCGTCAACAAAAAAGGTAGCAACTTCCGGTTTTCATCGTTCTCTTCAGTTTTTTATGTGCTTCAATATTACGATATTAAAAATATACCGTTCTATTTGAAATTTTAAAGAAAAAACAAGAAATATACATACATTGAGAACAGCGCCCCCTGTTATTTTCTTTGACAACCACGTAATTTCGTGCTACATGTTCTTGAATTCTGTGTAAGATTCTCTATCTAATGAGCCCAGAAACATTAAAATCCGTTGGGGCAAACCAAAGTTATACCTACCTTTGTGCGCCGACATACCCCCCTCCACTCTCCCCTTCGTATGGGAGTTAGATCAAAAAGTTTCAAATGAAAGTTGTATAAAAACGTCTAAAAATTTTGCTAGTAAAGTTTTTAATCTATCTTAATCTAGAATCTAATGAAAAATTATCGAATTTTTAATTCATCTTGAGAATTGCGCCCCCTTGCGGTCATTTTGGAAATTTTATAATATTTTTATTGTAATTCCCGTCATCTATTTTACTATCAAGATTTTTTCCGCGAGGTTGTACGATAAACGGTTGCCGAGATATGGCCGGTGGCCGAGCTTAAACAGACACCCGGTATACATACAAGGTCCCATGCTTGAACATCTGTGTTCAATTTCTCACAAACTCTCAAAACGAAAAGTTTTAATCTAAAATAAAATTAAAGTAGACGGGAGAGGACATTTAATAAAATTGTGAAGAAAATGTGCGGTCACGTCACATTTTTTTAAATGGATTGTTACATTGTAACATGATGAATATCCATGATGTTTGTGCACATGTGAAAGTATATCATTAGTAGCATCGCAAATTTTTTCTACAACTGATTAGCCAAAATAAATAGTTCTTTTAAAGAATTATATTCATTAAATAAATCGCTGCAATCGTAAATATTATATCGTGAAATTAATAAACATACATCTTTTATCGAAAATTTTATTGAAAGTAAGAATACCTTAGACAAAATTTGAATAATTAAAATTAAAGTCTGGTGTAGTTGGAACTATGCAATTAATGGGTAATCATGTAATAAAATTTAATTAGGATTGTAAAATTAATTACTCTAACCTTTACCATAATAAATTAAAACAAGAATTGTAGCAGATATCAAATTTTTAATAATTAATATATAATAGTAATTAATTAATAAAAAAATTGAAGAAAATGGTTATGCGATTTTGGTCTTATAGTTTGTTTCCTTTTCGCAATAATAAAAACCTTAGTACGACATATAAAATCCATTATCGTCCATATACTCTTGCATTCTTGATTGCATAGAAATTATTACAGTTTCACATAAGTTATAGCTCGGTTAACATCTGATGGCACCTGGGATGCGCAAAGGTGTGGCTTAAATATATATCATGTGCGTTAAAAACATCGGTATCGAAAGTAATACACTACGATAGACAAAGTGCAACTAAATTAAATACGGACTAATGTTTTCAAGTTGGTCCGTAACCCTTCATATGTAGCGAAATCTATGTCTATCTCACTGACTTCATGCTGCTTTCTCCTTTTTTGTCTCAAAATATAGCTATACTTCCTCTGAAATGCTCCCATACAGATTGTGCATATTGAGTAATATTTTCTATATTAACTTGAACTCTATCATTATTAGCATTCCTATTCGGCACCATAGCACTCCATATATTTTCAATGGGGTTCGGATATGGAGATTTTGCCGGCCAATAAAATACTTCTACGTTATTTTCGTTAAATAAATAAAAAAAATAAAAGAAAGTAAGAGTGTTAGTTCCGGTCCGAATTTTGATTTTTTTTTATATAACAATTATTCCAAATGTGGCTCAAACAATTTTGTATTTTTAATAAATCTGACTAGAATGCAAAATTTGTGAGATTTTCCAAAAAACCGCTATTTGATGAGTAGAAGCATTACTTCCGGTCCAAATTTTAAAATTACTTTTATAGAAAAATTGTTCCAAATGTAGCTCTAATTACTTTTGCAGTTATAATACATTTATATAGAATGTATAAAAAAAACTGCTATTCGATAAGAGTAAAGTCTTACGTCTGGTTCGAATTTTCAAATTTCTTTTATACAAAATTCGGGCTCTAAATATTTTCGTATTCTAGAAAAATCTGTAAAAAATCAATAATTTGTAAGATATTTGCTAAAAACCGGTTTAGATATGAAGGCCTACTTCCGGTAGAAATTTCGAAAAAAAAGCTTTTCTAAAATTCACATTTTAGTACCTACTTTTGTATTCTTTAGAAATTTCTCTAAACTTAGTAGTTGACGACGTATTAGTAAATTTTGATTTTTTTAGTGAAGTAAGCTAATATTTCAGTGAAGCAAACTAATTCAAAATATCAGTGTTGATCGGGAAAAATATAATTTTTAATAATTCTAAACATTTCCTTATTAGAGAATATAACAATTTTTACTTTTTATAAGAAAAACATGGATTGTTATAATACCAAATTGTTTAAGTATTATTTTAGTATTCAGTTAAACGTTGTTATTATAAAGAAAAAGCTTCAACATCTAAAATAAATATAAATCACTCCCAGAAGAATAGTAACAAGTTCAAAGTTCCATAAAACCAAGATTTGAATGAAAAACAGTGGATCTCCCTGTTGAAATTAAAATAAAAGGCTAAAGAATAAAATAAAAGCCAGAAAGATATTGAGGAACATAAAAATGATATTTTCTAATAAAGTACCTAGCATGAACGTTATCAGACAATAAATTATTATGAATAAACACAATTATTTCAAATATATTGGCTTATAGTATATGGCCGATGTAGTTTCTTTTACAAAGCAATTTAATACATAGCGTAATACAATCTTTTTCTTTTAATTGTATTTAACATTTAATTATATTTGCATTCAAAATATGTGTTTCATTCGTTACTATATATATGACATGTATATATTCGTGCAGATTGTAGAATAAAGTCTTTAAAAACTTCAGAAAATATAAACCACACTCATATTAAGTACAATGGCTTATTCATGCTTTATAAGATTTACGACGCATGTTTTTTGCTTGTCCCGTTCTGAACTCGAACATTAGAATGTTACTATCGTAGAACTTGGGGATCTATTTTCAATTTACACCGGCCATTTCAAAAGAAAGCAATTGTACCTATACATATTGTGCTGGGTAGATTTCCTTCATTTATAGTATGTTATCTACACACTTAGAAAATTCGTAAATACAAGATACACCAAAAATACTTATAAAGATGTTAAATTAAATAACGGTGCATAAATATATAATTATAAACAGTCCTAAAATTCTCAAGAGAGCTAAAATAAAGGGAAGTAAAATTCATATTATTTAAAATTTAAAGATAACTGAAGTTTGTTACAACGACAGATTAAGACTGTTTTCTAGCATAATGCAGAAAAGCCTTAAGTTAGAAAATTTCTCATCTAGACCAGTGGTTCTCAAACTCTTGATCTAAGTGCTCCCTCAAGGGTTATATGAAAAAAGTATTTGCGTTTTATTACATTTTTAGAGGAAATTAAGCAAAAAACATTGCTCATATTAGGATAGTTTTATTTTAATAAATTCAGTATTAAACTTAACACATAATAATATTTTAACCAGTTAGATGTGTTGATGTCACTGGTTATGTACGTGTGCTAAAAATTATAATTTTTATAACAAAATTTCTTGAGCTACCTTTCGCAACTTTCGCGCCCTCCGTCTCTGAGGGTCGCGACTCACAGTTTGAGACCCACTGAACTAGACTATACTTTGTCAGAGTAACTTTAAATTTCTCTCTAGAACGTACATTCGAAATGCGAGATTTGGCTTCGCAACATTTTATAAGACTTTCATTGTTTGAAAATCTATTTGAAGAAATTTAATGCACAATGTAATTGAAAATGATTCAAAAGGATATTTAAAGACATATAAAAATACTTAATCTAATTCACTGACGCTATTTAAATTATAATTTGACACTAAATGCAAGAATAATGAAACCCAGGCATTTTTAATTTGTTTTGAGGGGTTTGAGATTATAATCTTTATCGTATTGATCGTTTTTTATTGGTTGAAAAATGCGACGCTTTGCTTAGAAAGGCGGGAGTAAGCAAACTTTGGCTTCAAGTCTGAAGTTAATCACATCGCCAAATTTTTAAAAGCATTGGTGTTAAGAAGCAAGCTATTTAAGCAAAAAGACACACAATTAGAAACCTAAGTAAAGTGACAATCAAAAAAATGTCTTTCAACTATGATCTTAACGGTCACACATTAATTCTAACGTTTTTCCAGTAAGACTGATCTATAAAATCTTTCGATAAGTTTTCAAAAAATTCCTTCACCGCTTCTTTCAGATATTCATCCGCAGAAAATTGTCAACTCTTCTAGTTCTTTTTTAATTTAGAAAAGTGATAATAACACTCTATGCCATAACTGGTCTGGCAAAAGCATAATAAATCGACCTCAAAGATAGTAAATTATTGAAATTTCTACAGGAACGGACAAGGAACACATTGGTTTAACTGCTGCGCTGCAAACTGAACAAATACGGTTTCCAAATCGGTGAGCAGAATCGAAGAGGTGTCTTGTTACCTGCCCTCTGCCTTATTCTACGTAAACTTAAACAATAATTAACCTGGCAGAAGGTGGCACAAATGGCGCTGTCGGTAACTAAAATAAAATCATCCAGTCTGCAAATAAGGATGTTCCCGTTTGTCTGAGTTAAATAACTGTAACTCCGCACAATAAAATTTATGAAAGTTTCGGAGAGTTTATGTGCGACGTCTTCAATGTACCTTACCTTACTTCCCTAATGTGCGGTAAATTATATGGAGAGGGGCTTTGCCTCTAACTCATCGGCCGTGGGTCGTTCAGAATACAGAAGATGGATGAAACATAGGCACCAGCTTCCATTAGGAAAATTTAAACTCCCACCCAAAATGTCACTTATCCCGAAAGCAAGAACAATTTTGAGTACACTAGGTCGTAAGACATTTGAACTACAAAATTCAAACAATAACAATTTTAATAAGATGGTTAAATTGTTGTTGACTACACATGAACCCAGTAAGAAAATAGATAATGGCTTAAATATTATTGACAAATTGTTGTCTCGGCAGTGTGCCAAATGTTTAAAAGAAATGTAATAAGAATAATCGCTAGGCTTAGTTAAATATTAATACGTTGACACAAGTGTTTCAAGAGTTACACAAAGAAACAGTTAATATGTGGCAGGGGTCCTTCTAGATCACCCTGCATATGATGAGAGTTAAAAATCAAATTAATTAAACAAATGCTTAAATTACTGATGGTATATAACTAACACTTAAATATGATATCTCAAATCAAGCCGATCCAGTTGGAATCGGTCAACAAAACTAACCGAATCTTAATGAAACGCTTATAAAAATTTTATGAAGTTAAATTACGTGAAAGATTGCAATTTATGCAAGTGAAATTAATTAATCCAAATAATTAAATAAATTTTCAAATAGGAACAACAATATACATAACTTAATTGTGTAACTGCCTCCACAACAAGCCATCGGACTCCAAAAGAGCATCCACGGGAAGGAATAAAATGTTTCCGTGTACAATTCAATGGATAATTGGGCACACAAGGGCGGTAGAAAATTATTTCGACAATTCCAGAAAAATGCCATGTGCTAAAGATGGCGGCAGATTACCTCCGTAATCTAAAACGTGGTTGTATGATGAAATGTGTACAAGACGATTCGATACTAAAAGCTAAAAGAAAAATACTCGAAACAAGGCAGTAATCACCAGAAGGAAAATTAAGAAAATTAGAAATCTTACCGATATTAAACCAAACACCAATCCAATTTAAATCCTGCACCAACGCAGCAAAAAACTATTCTACCAAAAATATCTGCTAGTGTGTAACATCCACGTATTTTTCGTGTAAATTGTACGGGAAATAAAAATGATCAACCAATAATTAGACAGAGAGCAAAGGTTGAAGTAATTAAAGACCGTTTTTCAAAACATCTGATTTCTAAGAACGTAGACGGAAAAATGCCATGACCAACGCCGTGCCTGAGCATAGCTTACACAAGTTCCAAGGTGACAGCGACATCTAACAAGTTACAATGTGAATTGTTAACGTAAAATTATAAAGAGATGAGGGACAGTGCATATTACCACGTAATTAATAGGAAACGTAGGAGATAATTAACATAAACGTAGGAAATATATAAACATAGACTTTTTTTTTATTTATTTTTTTTATTGTCACTAGTCACATATGATTAACCTACAATTTTATTTTGAGTTCTTAAAACTAAACATTTATCTGCTAAGAAATCCCCACTGGTCTCCCTCAGGTTCTCAAATAAAACACTGATGTTCTCGTGTTTTGCACTGCACTAATACAATGCTCTGCTTTGACACTGTCACTGCGTCACACGCTGTACACTACACCAACTCGAATGGTTTGGTTCGTTTCAGTCTACGTATTAGTTGAGTATTATCCAGCATTTGCAGAACCTCAGCATTCTCGTGGGCATGGAGTCTCTCCTCATGCTTCGCTGCAATTCTGCTGATCTCGTCCACTACTGTTGGGACTTTTAAGTCTCTGTGTAGATAGTGGTTCCGGTAGTACCATGGGGCATCCACGATATTTCGCAAAACCTTGTTTTGAAATGTTTGAATTTTGTCGATATGACTCTTTGCTGCACAACCCCATAGTTGAATTCCATAGGTCCATATGGGTTTCAATATTTGTTTAAAAGAAGTAGCTTATTATATACCGACAGCTGGGATTTCCTTCCAAGAAGCCAGTACATTTTCTTATATTTGATGTCCAATTCCTTCCTCTTTTTTTTAACATGCTCCGCCCACCGGAGCTCCACATCCAAGTTCATTCCAAGATACTTTGCTTTGGAGTGTATTGGAATGCTTGTGTCATTAATTGTTATCGGTACATATGCATTCTGCGTATAAGCAAAGTTAACGTGTACCGATTTGCTCTCATTGATCTTTACTCGCCATTTCATGGTCCAGGTATTTATATCATTGCTCGCCTGTTGGAGGTTTTTCGCTGCCTCTTCACTATTTGTGTCGATAGCCAGAATAGCGGTGTCGTCAGCAAAGGTCGCAATGGTGACATTTTTTGTTTGAGGGATATCGCATGTATACAGTAGGTATAAGATTGGTCCCAAGACATTGCCTTGGGGTACGCCTGCCTTTATTTCTCTTATGCTAGTGTATTGATGTTGTTGTTAAACTCGAAACATTCTTCCGGATGTGTACGATTCTATTAAACCTGAATACTGTCCCGGTAACATGCTTTTAATTTTATTCATTAGTCCTGCATGCCATACTTTATCAAAAGCTTGGGCTATGTCTAGAAAAATGGCTGAGCAAATTTTTTTCTCTTCATATGCTTTTTCAATTTTTTCTGTTATTCTGTGCACTTGGTCGATAGTTGAATGTTTATTTCGAAATCCAAACTGATGTGAAGGTATTAGGGACTTATTTTTAATGATAGGTTTCAGTCTTTTGAGGAACAATTTTTCAAATAGCTTTGATATTATCGGGAGCAGCGAAATTGGTCTATATGATGTTGCTTCATTTGGAGGTTTGCCTGGTTTGGGTATCATTATTACTTCAGCCATTTTCCAGACATCCGGTACATGTTTCAGACGGAATGCAGCATTTATTATATGAGTAAGTTTAATGATTGCTTTTCTCGGTAGTTTCTTCAAGATCTCCTCTGTTATGAGGTCATATCCTGCTGCTTTCTTGGAATTAATGATAAACATAAACTGACATAATTAAATTCCATTGAGCGATAAATAGAAAGCTACGCTGAACATAGTAACCGACAGAAGGCCGTGCAAGTAGAATTGCACTAAACGACTGCGAATAAAAATAAGCTTTAAACTTAAACCATAATTCTAAGGAAAATAAAGGAAAACAACCAAAAATATAGTATGTGGAAAACAAAAATAATTCGCGTGAAAATGTGCAGCGACGCTCGAAATTAAATGAACTAAAAATTCCAAAGATGGTAAATCCAACTCAAAATAATGAGGACAATAGGTGTTTTGAAAAGTACGTGACAGTTTTTGACATTTCCATGTTTAGGTTATTCGCTTATGCTAATATACGCCAATTAGGCAATTTAATGTACTACCGGTAATAAATATATTGAGCGGTAAAACACTAAGGTTTGATCACTGCGGTGAATCTGAAGTAGGTGTAATGTGAGCAGATTGGAATCTATTGAAGCATAAGTGACCAATGACAGAGATATGGTGATAAAACTTCAGGAAAGTCTATCGACAGGAAGAAAGAATCAAATTTATTTAAAAGCAATGAGCAATCAATGCTATCAAAAGCTTTAATGTCATCTACCTGAAGGCGCTGGTACAATTCCATGCTTATATATTGTGTGATTTCAACAAGATTAGTGATAATCGATCGTTAAGATGGTAGATATGCTGTTATGGCAAAAGTAAAATTTTAGAGTTACTCATTATTTTCTGAATAGATAAACTCAAAAAACTTAGCAAAGTTACTTAAAATCTTAATGCGCCTATAATTGACGATGTCACATCGGTCACCTTTTTTGAGTTTATTGGGTTTGAGTTTCATACTAGAAAGTAAAACATATTTTGTAATGTAAGGCATTGTTGTAAATCCATTTTTTATTATAAACAATTTTAAAATATCAGTTTTGCAAACTTTTATAATTTTTCTAGAACGTTTTCAATTATGGTTAATGGAAACGTGAATAAGGTAATTTAATTTAATACTTTGCTATATAAATTTGTTTCTGTTAATCATGGTATTAAGATTTTATTGAGATATTATTCGAAGAATCAAAATTATACTAACATAGTATGTTGAATCACGGTTCTCCAAAAAATTGATTTATATTTATTTAAATCATTATGAATTCTTAATATACAAAATCACATCCATAGAAGAAAATAAATATCTGTTGACAATAGTTATGTACAAAATTATATTCCAATACACTAATTGAATTTTATAATAAATCAAGAGTTTTAGTTGTGTTTTGCAATATTTTTTTTATAGATTGTGACCTTTTTTAGACGATGAATCTAGAATCAGTATTACACTGTAGTCGATTAAGTACCCCACCAATTATATCTTCAGTATATGATGTACGTAACTATAGAATATATCTTACTAAGGTATTGGTTCTTTAACTTTCTCCTTTTAAATCTATGCTTAAAGAACTTCAGAGAAAGTCCTCCGTTATGAAATGGTTCTGTAGATGATATCTTCTATGATCCCCTTCAGGAAATTAGATTTGATCATCTGCTTGGTAAGGGTATCAGGAATGAATCTGATATAATATTTCTACCTAATAAATTTCGCTGTTCCTCCATCATTAATTCACATAAGCACCTAATTAATATTCTGCTTGCTGACTTATCTTAGTGGTATTTCACAATTTTTAGCTGGTCCTCTGTTCTTTAATTCAATAAAGGATTATTCTTATAAGAGTTCGAAAACCAAAAATGTTCGTCTGTTTTTTTTAAAACAAACTTATTATGCTTATTTTGTTATTCCCTTAGCAACCTTCCACATTAACAAATTATATCTTTCATAAATTACAGTTGTTCAAAATACATTTATAAATATTGTTAATCAAAGAGATGCACTTAACATTTCTTAATATTTACATCTTCAACATTCCTTTTATTTTTTTATTATCACATTTTAAACTATTTCTTTCTATAATATATCCCTCATTCGAATTTAAACTTCTGTCAAAATAAATGTCACATTCATATTTTAATTCCCGCGAACAATTTGAAATTATACTATACCAAACAAATAATTATTTTGTTTCTTTTAAAAAATTTTAAAACCGTTAAATTAATTTTTCATAAATAATATAATTACACGTTTTATATTTTTCTTTACATGTTCCAAATTCACATCGAAAATAGAAGATGTTATCATCTAACACTCATGTTAAGAAATGAGATAAAAATATGTAAGTAATAATTTATTACATATCCAATAAATTGTTGAATACGTTTTCCAATTGTTACATGAGTAAATAGTTTTTAACTTAATCTTTCTATAAGTTACCTTAAAGATTTGATATTATTTGAAAAACTAATTCAACTTAGCTTACAATTACATGGAGTTTATAAATACATAGATTTACTATTTATATCAAATTTTCTTTCTCAGTTGAGTTGGAACAGATATGTTTTTGAATAACTTTCAGGTATGTGATTTAGAAATTGAAAAATTTATAAATCTTATATTTTTGAAGTGTAAACTTCTTTAGGCGCGTTGCGCTGATTGTAGGCACTGAACAAGACTGACTGCAACGCTCGGATATGTAACGCTCGTTCGGATAAAGTCGGCTGAGGGAACAAGATAAATAAATATATCATATAGAGGTATTTAATTTCAATTAAATTGAAATTTAAATGAATAAACAAATTCATGTTCCAGAACAGATTCGATCCCGAGCCGCACGGGTATATAGTACTATGAAGCCGACACGTTACCATCAGACCAAGCGCGGGACCGTAAGCGAGTGTATATATATTGTGCTGAGTAACAATATTGATGTTTGGCACTGTATATTTTTGAACAAGTTGGAAGGATTATTTAATTTTACTAATTTTTCTTTGTGACTGTTAAATTAAAATATTTAAACTAAAAAAGAACAGTTGTGTATACTTAAAATGTTATTTATTACAATAAAGATGTGTGCAGTCAATTATGAAAACAGTACTTGAAGGAGTTGTAGTGGACCAGGTTCTTGGTGGCAGTAATTTTCATTGGTATCTGAAAATGGAGATTTAAATATTATAATTTATGTAAAAATGTAGTTTGAAATCTTGTAAAACTTGTCTAATTAACAATAATGTAAAGTAAAATAATTTAATGGTGATTGTTGAAGTATGAAGGAAACAACTTGGTAAATAATTGCGCGGGTAAAGTTTGAATAAGCGGATCTGTCAAAATTGACATTTACAGAAAATTTTGATTAGTAATATTTTTTGAAGTACAAAGTCTTAGTAATTCATTATTATAAATTAATAGAGATTTAATAGAGAAGGTTTACTAAAGTTTGAAAAGCACTGAAACGTATTAATAAAGTTTTATAATACCATTTTGAACAAGAATTGTGAGAAAAGGAATTTAATTGGATGAAATTAGAAAACGGAAATATTGTCTTGGTGACGAAAAACAAACAAAAGGAATTGAAAAATATTTTTCAAGAAAGGCGCGTGTACTTTTCGGAAAATCACGATTTTATTCCGAAAAGTATATCTTAAATTCACTAAAACCGCGAAAGTTGGTGCTTAAAGTGTTCTTTTCAGCATAGAAAATATTTATTGACGGTGTAACGAAGTTCCTCGTTAATTGCACAAATTAACATTTTTAGTCCATTATTAATTTATTTAGCAATATTAAATTAAAAGAATGTGTGTTATTTTGTTCAAATATTGTATAAAATGTTTTGGACGGACCTGTATATGTATTCATTTGTAACGATCATTCATGTTATTTGTTTATTTTTCAATATAAGAGTACCGAATGTATACGTCATGCTCGTAGTCGCGCGCAAATTGTATATTTTGAACGAGTTTTTCCTACAGAAATAGGGGGGTTTACGGATATATAAAGACACCAGCAAGTGTGTCTCTTCCATTTTATTCTCCTATCCTACAGCCGCCTTTACCTTCTTTACTCAGCCTTGATGGCGTGGGAAAGTTAGGTGATTATCCTAGAAACGTATTATATTCAGGCCCTTTCTGTGCCGTGAAATAATCGTTTCAAAATCCGCTAAAACCCGTCCGAAAGTGTCTTTTCCATTCAGACCAGGGGTCGTGGAGGAATAGACATTTTACCGCAGCAACCTATAATTCCCGTCAGAGTCAGGCTATAAATGCCGTGACTATATACATATATCTCTGCATTTAATATTTGTATTTTATTTTCAGAAATGTTAGATTTCGAATATTGTTTGTAACGCGCGTATAAATTCAAATACATTGTCCGCGCTCTGTAACATAAACAAAGATATAATAATACTTCGCCGAGTAGACGTGCAAAAGCCCGTGCCGATTGAAATTATTTTCCGTGACAAATTTTGTAAAGATTCTTCTGCGAGCGTGATAACATACAAAATTTAGTTGTAAAATAATTTAAGCAAACCTGAGCATCCGTATCTTATTTCAAACACCATTTTATTTATGATTTTTTTTAATCGGAATATTCTGGGACCCGTAATTATTAATTCAGGGACTAGAAATGTGCAAACGTTCTCGCTTAATTTCATACGTGACTTATAGAGGTCATTGACGTGTATTTATTTTGTATACTATTCATGTACATAGGCTTTGTAAATTTGTAATTAATATTAGACAAAAATGTGTATCAATTGTGACCATAGTTTAATTGCTGAGTTGTTTATTTGTTTGACATGATTTAACAATGTTTTAATAGAAATAAAAGTTAACCGTTATGTACTTTTCAAATGAATTTCTAACCGTGTGTTTTTTTTTACCTTTACCGTTTGACAATGAGATAGAGAAAGTAGTATATTCAAGAGTAACGAATCACATTAAAACAATAAGAAGTACTCACGTTTTTTTCTCCGCTGAGTTCGCTGTTGAGCAATAGTTCTTTGAACCAAGGCACCACACTATAACCGCCATATTTTTGATTTATCTTAAACTGCCCGAACTTGTTGACATTAAGGTCGACGACACGTACTTTATCAGATCATAATATTGAAGCCTGAGCATATAGGCAGCCAGGAGTGCTGTGTATCTTGGTGTCTTGGCATTCAGAAGACAAATTCTATAACCGGCTAGTTTGCCCCTGGTGTTATATAAGCAAATGACACTATGTTATAAATAAAAGTAAGCTAGCCAGGTTATAGATGGCGCCCATAACGTTTGGCCGTGTTTTAAGAGATTTAAAAAATTAAATTCCGCCGCATTTAATAAAACTGTATGAATAATTTCACAGTTTTCCGCCAGATATACATGTATAATTATTTTTTTTAAATAATAAGATAGGAAAATTGATACACAATTTATGTACATACATAGAGATAAGTTTTTATTAAAGGATAGTAAAACGTACATATTCTTTATTAATTGTGAGGGAGTAAAAGGATAGGAGAATAAATTGCAACTACAATACGTTTTTATTTTATTATTATTTTATTTTTATTTTGTACATTATAAATTATAAAATGACTGATCAGGACAAAGGCAAAAATCCAAACCCTCTTGGGTGGATATATACTTTGAAAAAAGAGGACTTAAATGCCGCAGCAGAATCTTTAGGGTTAGACGCTACCGGTAATGTCGAGGACGTACGTAAACGCATTAGCACCTTTCTGAAAGAGGGTAAAACGGGTTCAACGAATAAGGGAAACACTCCACCGCAAAGAGACACTAACGTTCAGATTTCTTCCGCGGAAATCTGTGCTCAAATAAGGAAATGGGGGATTCATTTTAATGGCAGCTCGGACGCTGTATTTTTCCTGGAAAGAGTCAAAGAACTCCAAGTATGTTACGGGATTAAGGACGAACATATGCTCCATGCATTGCCTGAGCTTTTTAGAGACAAAGCACTGCTTTGGCTCCGGAATAATAAAACTTTATGGGGTACATGGGACGAGTTCTTAGAAGACTTTAAACTTCAATATCTTCCGCCTCGGTATAATTTTTCAATCGAAGAAGAAATACGCGCTCGGTTGCAAAAACCAAAGGAATCTTTTAAAGATTATTTAACCGCCATATTAACGTTAATGAGACGCGGCCAAGATATGTCCGATGGGGATAAATTGGAACGTGTATACGGTAACATGTCACCTAGTTACAGGATGTATATACATAGGGACGCGATACAATCCCTCCGACAATTATCTAAACTCGCTGCCGACTACGAATTACTGCTGGAAGAGCAGGCGCGCTTTTGTAAGAAAGAAAGTACGCTATCAGCACCGGAACGCCCGCCCAGCGATAAACCGAGTACTTCGCGTTCGCATCATTTGTCATATGCCGCCCAGGATAATAAGCCTCGCCAATTTCCTGTACCGCCGTCGCCGTTACAAAAATTATCACATCCAGAAAACCGTTGTTGGCGATGTGGCAGAGAGGGACATACGCGTGGTTATTGCCGTAACCCATTTAAAATGTTTTGTTCACGGTGTGGCAAGTTAAATGTACGTTCCGTTGACTGCCGATGCCAGGGAAACGCCGAGAAGGGCGGTCTGCAGGCAAAGACCGTCCGCAAGCAGTAAAGCCGCCTGAATCCGCAAACACATGTATCAAAGACTCGACGGTGCCGGACAATCGCGTCTGGATCCGTGTGAACATGTGTAACCAGAATTTACGAGCCCTCGTGGACAGCGGAGCGACTTCATCGTTTTTGTCCGAATCACTAGTTGCCCGGTTGTTGAAAAATAATGAACAACGTGTCTTGAATAGGAAATCTAAAGTCCGCCTCGCAAATGGAGACGTTGTAGAATCGCCTGGCTCAGTTTTATTACCGGTCCGCATGGGTAGCCGAACTACAGACGTTAATTTTGTAATTATGCCGAAGAGCCCGTGCTCAGTTATCTTCGGAATTAATTTTCTCAAGGAAATTGGGGCTGTTCTCGATTTTTCCGAAAGGAAACTGTACTTTAAGGGAGACAATGCAGTCTTTGCCGCGAGCTGTGGGATCTCCGAGGTACAGGACCGCCACGAGACCGCCTTAAAAAAATTCCTTGATCAAGAATTAAGTAAATTTACTACCGTGCCTGGTCGGACGAATTTAATACGTCACACAATCCGTTTGCAACCGAATACCGCCCCAATAAAACAACGATATTATCCGTGCAACCCGAAGAAGCAAGCACTAATCGACGCCGAAGTGGACAAGATGCTACAAGACGGTATAATAGAACCCAGTAACAGTCCGTGGAGTTCTCCTATCGTCGTGGTCACGAAAAAGAACGGTGGCGTTCGGTTTTGTGTCGATTTCCGCAAAATTAATTCCGTATCAATTAAAGACTCATATCCTTTGCCGTACATTTCAAATATTCTTGATAAACTCCGCGACAGTAAATATTTTTCGACGCTTGATCTTAAAAGTGGGTACTGGCAAGTGGAATTAGAAAAAGATAGCAGACCCGTGACAGCTTTTACAATTCCGGGAAAGGGCCTATTTCATTTTGTGTCATTACCGTATGGATTGCATAGTGCGGGAGCGACGTTCCAACGCCTATTAGATTCGGTGATAGGTCCTGAAATGGCGGAGTACGCATTTGTATATCTGGACGATATTATTATTTTAGGCAAGACTTTTGAAGAGCATTTGAAAAATTTAAGTAATGTTTTCGCGCGTTTACGGGAAGCAGGCCTTCAACTACAACCAGACAAATGTACTTTTGCCAAACAGGACATAAAATATTTGGGTCATGTTGTAACACCGGACGGAATCCGTACAGACCCGGACAAGATCGCTGCTATTTTAAATGTACCGCCGCCGCGATCCAAGAAAGAAATACGTGGTTTTCTGGGACAAACGTCATGGTACCGTCGGTTCGTACCGAATTTCGCACAACTTACCGTTCCGCTCATAAAATTAATTAAAAAAGATGTGCGTTGGGAATGGACGACGGAACAAGACGCCGCATTCGCCGCCGTAAAGAGAGCACTGACAGAGAGCCCAGTTCTCGCGTGTCCGGACTTCTCCAAACCATTCCAATTGCATACCGACGCCAGTGAGAAAGGTTTGGGAGTCGTTTTAATACAAATAATAGAGGGTGCCGAAAGAGTGATTGCCTATGCCAGTAGGACTTTAAGTAAGGCAGAATTAAATTATTCGACGACCCAGAAAGAAGCTCTTGCCGTCGTTTGGGGTATCAAAAAATTTAAGTACTATTTAGAATTTTACCAATTCACCGTTGTTTCCGATCACCAATGTTTAAGATTCCTGAATGACTTGAAGAATCCGTCAGGACGACTCAGTCGATGGGCTGTTGATTTACAACAGTATGATTTTGTCATTCAATACCGAAAAGGAGCGATGAATAATTTAGCCGATTCTCTGTCCCGAGCACCGCTTCCTTTCAAACACGAAACCGATGAAGATACCTGTGCCTTGTTAGAAGAAACGTCTTGTTCTTGGTATAACAAGAAGGTTTCGGACGTTCAGTCAGATCCTGAAAAACATCAAGAATACCGATTAGAAAATGGTAATTTGTACAGACACATACCTGATACACAACATACCGAGGGAGTGCGCGCGTGGAAATTGTGTGTAGCTACGCCTGATAGAAACGACGTCCTGAAAGAAATCCATGACGCTCCTGAAGCTGGACATCTTGGGGTCGCCAAAAGTATAGCGAGAGCCGCTTCGTTATATTATTGGCCAGGGATGTTCAGAGATGTCCGCCGCTACGTCAATCGATGTCGATCCTGTAAACATTATAAATTTAATCAGGGAAAACCTCTAGGCCTGTAGAGAGGGCTGGAAGAATTCTCCTACCGTGAACCTGCGTGAAGTAAAAGTCTTCTAAAGGGATCAATGGGTATACCACCAGACCCATAATTTGTCCGACGCCTCTAAGAAATTTACCGCAAAACTTGCTCCAAAATTTGAAGGTCCCTCTAAAGTTATCCAGATCCTGTCCCCGTCTGTTCTTATGTTACAGGTACCAAACAGACGAAAGCCAGTGAAGGTCCATGTGAAAAACATCAAGATTCCGTCCGCCGACGAGCTCCATACCGATCTCCTACCTCCAATTCCGCAGGAGGCTGTGAGGGATGTTTTGGACTAGTACTTGCTGCAATCCGCCGCACCAGGTGTTTTGTTCCAAGGCATCATCCGGAGCTCATACTTTGTACAATCCGCCGTACCAAGTATTTGCTCATGACACCATCTAGAGCTCGTACTTCGTGCAATCCGCCGTACGAAGTGTTTGTCCACATGGAAACCGCCAGAGAAGAAAATCACTGCGACCGCTGTAGTAACTCCGACAGTGGAGGCCTGTATCAAATTTTCGACGCATGTAATTGTCCGAGGCGATACCAGCACCAGTCCATGTGCGGGTCGACGGAGTGAGCGTCGTGATGACTCGCAGGGAAGCTGAAATCCACCACGCAAATCTGAAAAGACAGAACAATCAGTGATAGTGCGTGCGTCATAGACATCGTGAGTGATGATAGACTGTCAAGTGTTAATTTTGTTTTAAATTTAATTTTCCGTTTCTGTACTTTTGATAGTTAGTTGTTAGGGTTCATTGTTTTCTTTTAAGGAGGGGGCTGTAACGAAGTTCCTCGTTAATTGCACAAATTAACATTTTTAGTCCATTATTAATTTATTTAGCAATATTAAATTAAAAGAATGTGTGTTATTTTGTTCAAATATTGTATAAAATGTTTTGGACGGACCTGTATATGTATTCATTTGTAACGATCATTCATGTTATTTGTTTATTTTTCAATATAAGAGTACCGAATGTATACGTCATGCTCGTAGTCGCGCGCAAATTGTATATTTTGAACGAGTTTTTCCTACAGAAATAGGGGGGTTTACGGATATATAAAGACACCAGCAAGTGTGTCTCTTCCATTTTATTCTCCTATCCTACAGCCGCCTTTACCTTCTTTACTCAGCCTTGATGGCGTGGGAAAGTTAGGTGATTATCCTAGAAACGTATTATATTCAGGCCCTTTCTGTGCCGTGAAATAATCGTTTCAAAATCCGCTAAAACCCGTCCGAAAGTGTCTTTTCCATTCAGACCAGGGGTCGTGGAGGAATAGACATTTTACCGCAGCAACCTATAATTCCCGTCAGAGTCAGGCTATAAATGCCGTGACTATATACATATATCTCTGCATTTAATATTTGTATTTTATTTTCAGAAATGTTAGATTTCGAATATTGTTTGTAACGCGCGTATAAATTCAAATACATTGTCCGCGCTCTGTAACATAAACAAAGATATAATAATACTTCGCCGAGTAGACGTGCAAAAGCCCGTGCCGATTGAAATTATTTTCCGTGACAAATTTTGTAAAGATTCTTCTGCGAGCGTGATAACATACAAAATTTAGTTGTAAAATAATTTAAGCAAACCTGAGCATCCGTATCTTATTTCAAACACCATTTTATTTATGATTTTTTTTAATCGGAATATTCTGGGACCCGTAATTATTAATTCAGGGACTAGAAATGTGCAAACGTTCTCGCTTAATTTCATACGTGACTTATAGAGGTCATTGACGTGTATTTATTTTGTATACTATTCATGTACATAGGCTTTGTAAATTTGTAATTAATATTAGACAAAAATGTGTATCAATTGTGACCATAGTTTAATTGCTGAGTTGTTTATTTGTTTGACATGATTTAACAATGTTTTAATAGAAATAAAAGTTAACCGTTATGTACTTTTCAAATGAATTTCTAACCGTGTGTTTTTTTTTACCTTTACCGTTTGACAATGAGATAGAGAAAGTAGTATATTCAAGAGTAACGAATCACATTAAAACAATAAGAAGTACTCACGTTTTTTTCTCCGCTGAGTTCGCTGTTGAGCAATAGTTCTTTGAACCAAGGCACCACACTATAACCGCCATATTTTTGATTTATCTTAAACTGCCCGAACTTGTTGACATTAAGGTCGACGACACGTACTTTATCAGATCATAATATTGAAGCCTGAGCATATAGGCAGCCAGGAGTGCTGTGTATCTTGGTGTCTTGGCATTCAGAAGACAAATTCTATAACCGGCTAGTTTGCCCCTGGTGTTATATAAGCAAATGACACTATGTTATAAATAAAAGTAAGCTAGCCAGGTTATAACGGTAGAATCAAAATATATTATAAAGAAGCATAAAATTATTCAATAATTTCATAGTAATTTAATTAATTGGTATCCTGTATGAATAAAGAAGATATTATATAAGCAAAATAAATATCAAAAGATTACTTACCAAATATTAACCAAGTCCGAGCGGAATATTGAATCCATCAGTTGCACGTGAGTTCAAAGAGGGATTCCAGTTATCCAAGTCCAGTTTATTGTATAAAAACGAGAAGTTCCAACTATTTAGAATCCCTGATGTCGTTCCAGTAAATGTTAAATTAATTAGAGGATCCGGTAACCCATATATATTTCCGAAGAGGTCTAGTTCAGTGTTAAGTCGAGATAGAAGTACAGCTGCATTTAAATCCAGAAGATATCCCGCAGTTTTCGAGGACACAACAAGATACATCCTGTAAGATATAACCGAAGCAGTTCCAGATCCTGAAGGAGAACGAGGATACACCAAGAAGTCGTGCTAGGAGGGTTTTCCAGAGAGTTACCAGTTGCACAGAACGAGTCCAGGAAGATCCTGTGAGAAAAAAAGGAAAACATAATTTAAACAAACCAGAGATAGAAGAAAAATATTAACAAGAGGTTGTATAATTTTTAAATAAGGAAAAATTTGAATTTATTAAATTGTAAATCGAGTAAAAGTCATAAATATTATTTAGAATTGTTGACTAGTATAAAACAAGTATAGAAATACGTTTTGTTAAAAGATTAAATCTCTATTTTCATAAAAAGATACAGAATATGCACATATATAAATGAATTGACATGACCTTGGTACTAAAACATACCTTCAACTTGTTTAAAATTTTATAGACGAAGGTTATTTATAGATAATTAAATTGCATCGTATAATGCATGCTAAATTGAAAAAGATACATTGAATTGAATTTGTACATACCTTTTGAATAAATAACATTTGCTGACATCCTTCATATAACAATAAACGTACAGGTGCGATTAGACAGGTTAACAATCTATGTACATGTCGTATAACTATTTTGGATGTATATTTTCGAATCAAGATTTTTATATTTGTTGTCATTAAACTAGTATTGTGGTGAAATTCTTCTTTTTATTTGGTAAAATAGTAACATTGTATTAGACATTTTCATAACGAACATAGAAGCAGATAAGTCAATGACCTACAAGTAAACAAAAATAAAATAGCATTATAAAGTTTATAGTGAGAGGAAAAGTATACATACCGTACTATTGTTATCCTATAAGAGGGATAATTTATTAGCAGCAATATTCTCCTCATTATAAGAATAAGTATAACAAGATTATTAGAAACATTTAAATTGTTATTTTTATGTAGCAGTGTATAACGGCAAATACCTAAGCGACATCTTTATAAAAGTAAATGAAATGCTAGTACTGCGCGGTTAAAAATAAAAACTAGTTACATTTATAGGAAAGTCATACCATAAAGAAGTGATGAATCGTAATTAATATTTGAAAGAGTTAGGAGATTAATATTTATTTCTAAATGCATTAAATAATATTATTATAAAAAAAAAAGAATTAATTAAATTGATTTAGAATAAAACTGAGTAGTGTTTGGGCATAGATAAAAGAAATAAAGAAACCTATTATAGCATATGAGTACATTAATTTTGGTGCCAAGATTTTAAAATATTATATACTGAGTGGTACATTATCATTATTATAGATTATAACCTGAGATTAATTGAGTAAATTTGAATGACTAGGTAAGAGAGGAGATATTATTAGCAATACAAATAACAAGATTTGAGTAAATTAGGGTATATTATTTATTATATGTGTTGCAAGTATATTATCCCCTCCACTAGTGCAATATATACACATACGTCCGAACCGACCAAACGAAATGGCCGCTCGCGTAAATGTAATAAATGTGCGAAATGTTTTATTTAATACGTTACTGAATATTATACGCGTTTATTTCGTATTATTGAAAATTGACGTATGAATGTGAAATTTTAGATACGGGTGTGTCTTAGATCGCCGATCACAAATCCAAAGCGGAACTTTTTTTGAAAATTGACGTATGAATGTGAAATTTTAGATACGGGGGTGTCTAAGGTCGCCGATCACGATTCCAAAGTCAAAATGTCAAAAAAAAAACAAAATGGCGGACGAGTTTTTTTGAAAATTGACGTATGAATGTGAAATTTTAGATACGGGGGTTTTGGGGGTCGCCGATCACAATTCCAAAGTGAAAATGTCAAGAAAACAAAATGGCGGAAGAATTTGTTGAAAATTCACGTATGAATGTGAAATAGAATGTGAATAGATACGGGGGTGTCTTAGATCGCCGATCACGAATCCAAAGTCAAAATGTCAAAAAAAACAAAATGGCCGAGTTTTGTGAAAATTGACGTATGAATGTGAAATTTTAGATACGGGGGTGTCTTAGATCGCCGATCACGAATCGAAAGTCGAAATGTCAAAAAAACCAAATGGCGGAAGAATTCTTTGAAAATTGACGTATGAATGTGAAATTTTAGATACGGGGATGGTTGAGATTTACGTTTTATTTAATACGTTACTGAATATTATACGCGGGTGTACATGTGTAAATGTAATAAATGTGCGAGTACGTTTTATTTAATACGTATTCGCGTATATTTCGTATTATTAACCTCGCCTTGATGAAGTTTTCACTTCTGCCGTGTGGTTTTAAGCACACTCATTCATCTTGTTTTATCAGGAATTAATGTTGATTATTATCGTGCTGTAAATGCCGCGCTTTAGTTTCAAAATGTAATGAAATACAATAAAATTACTAGACATAATATATATGTATAAATTTATAAAGATTACGAATTGTGTAAGGTAAAGCTTACGTCATAATAACAAAAACAATTTCTTAAGATATAATTAATTATGTCATACGAGACACTGTCCTTTAATAATTACTCACGTTTAGCGGCACTACATAAGAACGTGTAAAATTTCACTAAAAGTAAATTACGTACCTTAGACTAATGAAATGGAATTTTCGACGTCAATAAAAACACGAACAACTGTCCGCCCTCATTTGCCGACCTCCTCCAGGGCTAATGTGCATCAATTGTTTTGTTCCACTCCATCGATTTCACATACGGACCAATTTACATACATTATCGACCGGCTTATTATAATTCAGCATATAATTTATGGTATTTAGTGCAAACGTTTCGAAATTTTGCTCTACTCGAGCCAAGTACGGATTCCAATATCTTATTTGTTTGTCAAATGGCTTATGGCGAGAGAGCGTTGGTGTGTCGAAAAAATGAACATAACTTTGTTCAACACAATATGTTTAATTATGGTCCCTGATGTTATCATATATCACATTGGAAACTAATTGAAACGTAAGAGGTGTATATGTTTATCGTCTATATGCATACGTTCTATCTAAAAGCACTCACCGGCCTTATCTGTAAGGAATTTTGCGAGACAAGGCCGTCTATGCGGTGAACTAAATATCCGTATTTCTTTAAATGCCTAATTTATATATCCAAAGAAAGATATTCATAATACATAGGAATGTATTGGATCACAAGCGTTCTCGCGTTCTTGTTATGCAACACATTTTAAGATAATGGAAACGAAAACGAATGCGTTGCATTTTAACAACGTTAGATTATATGTACTACAAAGAATAGATATAAAATTGGCCTTAGTTTCGTGGCACCTAACAATGGCAATAATTTGAGTCTGTAATACTGAAGCACTTTGTTTTCTTATTCATTTCATCACACTGTAATATCATTTCAATTTAGTTTTGTTATACAGGTCATTGAAAGTTATGTGTACCCATATACAGATTATTAAGCGCTAATAAATAAAAATAATACATAACATGTATTTGCATTTATGGTTCTGAGGACCAAGCACTGGAGTGGGCGTTTAAATGTCTTCGGTGTAACTAGGTATGAATTTTTTGACGTACATTAAATAAAAATGTATGTACGCTGAAGTTGTTGGGGACACATACAGATCATCTCGTCTAACGACGCAGCTATAGTAACAATTCTGCATTTAACACGTATTTGCACTAGATTAATTAATGAAACAACACTTCACGTTCGTAACGTTTGGTCTTTATACCAAAACCTTGATGATACCTGATGGGAAGATATAAAATAATTTTGGTTTGTTTCCGTTGTCTTTTTTAAGACGACAGTACAAAATAACAGTATAAAAGTTGACGAGTGTAATGACAATGAAAAAGATGAGATAGCATGTGTAAGAAGAAGGCTTTCACAATATTTAGACATTTTAGAAAAAGTTTTCCCAAAAGTATTACAAATTTAGAAACCATCCGACCGATGTAGTCATTATGGCAAGAAAATAGAATTTAAAATCATTGGAAAAAAGGGATCACCCTTTCTCATTTTTTTAAATATAATTTAATCCTCCCGCAGCGTCAGTCAATGAATATTGAAATCAAATCTGATATTACCGGACCATCTCGAAAAGGAAAAAAATCGATGTGGGATAAGGAGAATATACTACCACACTATTTACCCTCTAACTCATAACTAGCTGTAAAATATATTTTTGTACTCACCGACTGTAAAGTGACATTTGGCGCATGTGTAGCTCGACTAGGAAAGAGGTTTTCCCGGTCAAGACGACTGTAAAAATTGAAAAAAGCACTGGCACTTTGGGACATTTAAAAAAAATCTAACGTGGTAGTAATAAAGTTTAGTCTATAAAATACTACTTCCCTGCACTATTCTTCACTAAAAGTTGGGGAAATAGGAGTAATAATTAAAAATTCTTCCAAAAAATTTGTGGCGCCATCAATTTTACCACATCGACATTCATTGAGAGCTTTGCTGATAATCAGTAAAGTTCTCATCTTAAAATCTTGAATAGTTCCTAAAACGGTGTAAAATTTAGAACGTAGTTTTAGGTAATGTACCCCTGACTTTCAATCCTTAGGAATAATACTATCCAATTTTCTGTCCTATAATTTCCAAGATAAATTAATTACGCTAATTGTTGTTTTTTATTGTGAATCAAGTAGACTGAATTGATTACGAGTTGTACCGTTTTTTCCTTTTGCAGGCTGTTCACTGAACTACCAAAGACAGTATACCAGCGAAAAACAACTACTAGGTACTTGTTCTCAAGTTAGATTATGCCACCATGTGTCATTGTTTAGATGAGAACAAACATATTTAATAATTTAATGTTACCAACATTACCGAATAGATGAAGTTTGCTATGCCGATTTCCACAGTGTGTTATCGCCATGTGACTATAATTTATATAAAAGTGTAACGAGGGTAGAACATCTTTCTTTTTGTTATCTAAGACCTTATAAACCACCAATAACTAATATCTTCCTCATACTACATATTTAAGAAAATAAATGTGGGTTGCGAATTTGAAGAATATTAGTGGAAATCAACTTTTTCCAAATAGATGTAGTAGTATATACTTATAAAAGGAAGTGTTTGTGTGCGTGCCTGCGTGCGCATGTGCGATGTCCAGACAAATCTATCGCACTTACAACCACGAAATTTGTCACACAGGTAGTAGGTAGTAATGTTGACTCTATGCATCTCGAAGCCTGAATTTCAAAGTTAATCCAGAATTTTTTATGTAATGTTTTGTGTTATTTTGGGCAGTACTCAGTCAATTTCAATTCGCGATGATACTTGCCGTCACAATTGACGCAGTCTACGCGAAATGCCGGCATTTAATATGGAGGTCTTTTGACATAGCTCACAATGACACCTCAAAGTCCACGTTATGTTGACTTTAATCTTACGGGAAACGTCAGAATTGAAGGATGGAAGATCAATCTGACGTTTGATTAACGTTGGCAGCAGAGGGGTTTAACTTAAATCAGACTTTGTAGCTATAGTTTTTGGTACCTGAAAACCTCACCAGATGGCACTGATTAGTACTGTCATGTAGATTAATTACTAAATTAGCTACCTATACTTTACCGCCATTATTGTTTTAATTTTGGATGCAGTTGAATTTTAATTAGCCGGTTTTGCATGAGTGTTCACTTATTCATATTTTAATATTTTGTTGTGTTTAACTGAAGTTTTGGGGTATTTTGTTTGACTATTTTTAATAGTTATTGTTTTAATTTTGGATGCAGTTGAATTTTAATTAGCCGGTTTTGCATGAATGTTCACTTATTCATATTTAAATATTTTGCTGTGTTTAATTGAAGTTTTGGTTTATTTTGTTTGACTATTTTTAATAATGAGTGTTACTTTCATTCGTTTGTATAAATTTGTTTCTGTTATAGTTGAAGTTTATAAGTGTCAATTTTGGGTAAGTGTCATATAATTGTAAATTTAGCAATGTATAATATTATATAACTACATATTATACTTTTTTAATATGTTTTTTCTACTCCCATACTTTAATTGTATTATTAGAAATGCTGAAACTGTACTTTAATGATGTCCATTACGATACAGATTTTCATTATGATACAAGTTTATTTCCAATTGGAATGCGACATTCCAATATTCAAACAATATTCAATATGGCGACTGCATATCTGACAGATTTAAAAAACAATTAAATGTGACACTTCTCTGCAATTTACAAGAAAGTAGTTAAAATTTGTGGTTTTTTGAAAATATAAACGGTAAAAATGTGGGATAATGACAGTGAAATGTAAAATTTTATTCCATCAGAAATTATGGAACAAGCCTTAGTAGCCACGAACAATTTATTACCAGCTAAATTCGCAAAGATGTACGGAAAATTTTTACGCTCAATTTATGAAATGGAGTGTTTAAAAAATTATGTTTTATTATGTGGTCGTAGAAAAAATAGTGTATGCAACTCGCATTTAATGGATATTAAGGCACTCGTATTCATTACAATACTTATTATTTCCAGTTTTACCATTCTACTCCTTCTGAAATCGTTATGGCGTATTGCTCATGTTCTATTCGGAATTCCTGTAAATATTCAGATTTATTTGTTAAATGGGTAAACATTTGTAGGAATGATATATCACATTTGTCGTACATATTGCAGAAATTTTAATTGAATGTATAGATACGGCCACCAAGATTTCAGCCAAAGCTTTTTGTAGTTTATATGTTCTTCATATAGTCTTTAGCAACAGTTGAGAGTACATGAATGAAACACTTTAGAAATGAATTTGCGATAAAGAAATCATGAGGGGAATAGAGTCCAACTAATGAAGAACTACTATGATATCAAAAATTAAATTGGTCAATGTTGGTCATGGAATGTAAAACGCTTGTCTTAGTTTAAATCATCCTTTTGAAATAATTCAATCATTGTCAAGCTACACTGACATTATCAATAACCTACAAGTGTGTTACTTACTTAGTTCAGTTGTAAAATAATAATGAAATACAAGTTATGAAATAAATAACGTTTTTATTAACCATAAAAACTAAATTACAATAATTTGTTGGAAATGTCCCCCGTTTTGTTCAATGCACAAGATTACGCGCCTCCTCATGCTGTGAAAAGCGTTTTGCAGCATTTCTGGCGTTATGGTTGCACATTGCTGAACAATTCTTTGTTGCAGTTCTTGCAAATTATGTATCGGATTTGCGAAAATCTTATTTTTTAAATAAGGAAAGATAAAATAGTCCATAATTGTCAAACAAGGTCAGTGGGTCATCAAAAAACTAGCGGAGGAAAGCAAGATTTTCTCGTGTAGTATGTGCTGTTGCACCGTCTTGCTGGAAATAACCGTATTGAAGTTCATCAACGTTGACGGTCAAATTGACAAAAATTGGCCCAATTATTCTTCTGCGAGAAACTGCCATCCAAACACCAATTTTCTGAGCATGTAGTGGGGTTTCAATAAAAATATGCGGGTTATCAGTGCTCCACGTTCGCATATTCTGAGAATTGATGTATCCCGAAAGGTGGAACCAAGCTTCGTCAGAAAAAAAAGTTAAGTTCAGCAGATCGTCATTCATTAAATTATTAACGAACCAATGGCAGTACGCAAGGCGTCTGGGGTGGTCTGCAGGCAGAAGAGCTTGATATGATTGCATCTTATATGGATGCATGTTCAGGTCCTTCTTTACAATGGTTTGGCATGTTCCATAAGAAAGGCGAATTTTTTGAGAGAGGCGTTTTAAAGGTTTTGTAGGCTCTTCTTTCATACGTTGACGAACGTCATTAATAACTTCTTCTGTACGAACTTTTGTCTACCAGCACCTTTTTTATGCGTCACAGAACCAGTTTCGCGAAACACTTCAATACAATTTGTAAGGCATGCATAAAAATTGTCCGGTAATACTGCTACGGCTGGGAAGCGCTCTCGAAAATTGTCCAAACATAAACGTTGACTGTATTCCCAAGTTTCATTAACTAGCACACCCGTTCGAAAATAGACTTCAATTATGTAAATTTTGTGTTCTGTGGTGAGAACCATGATTCAAAAACCGTGCAGGATTAGAAAACTTCAACGCAATAACTTGGCAGATTTTGACATTCAAAAAATTATGACATACCTAAATGTACGATGCACGCTACGACAATAATTTTAAAATCCATGACCACCATTGACCAATATTGTTGATATCCCGGTAGAATAGAGTGGAGAAAATAGAAGTACCTACAAGAAGAACAAAATGGTAACAGAAAAGTGCTTTGTGTATTTTATCTATATTTTTGTTTATTTGAATAAAGACTATTAAATGTTTGTAAGTAATGTAGCTTTATGTTACTTTTCGATTACCTTTAAAACACATTGTTTGTTTATTGAATATCGTTTAATTATTTTTCAGAATACATATGTGCATAATTGCCAAAAAAAAAGTGTAATCTCCAAACTCAAATAGAGATTTGTATAAGACGTACATGAACAAAACTCTAATGTTTTAGTAAATCATTTTTAAAATCCTCATGACTTGTTATCCCTAGCTTACAACTTTTGTAAATTTATCTCTTCTAGGAAACAAAATATGGAAGATTTTCAAAAATGCATGTTTTTCTTTTTCACCCTGTATCTGCCCAATGAAACAAAAATTTCAAAATCTGATGTCGGATTATTCATGGACAAATGAATACGCAACTTTTCTACCATTTAACCGACGTTGTATCTCCAACGGTTTCCAATATCCCCATGTACTGCATTTTAAACTGGACACCCGGTATATAGGGCAGGATACGCTACGTTGTATAATTTAAACGCTTTATATGTAGTCAGACCTACGAGGAAAGAATAGAACAGGAGAGATGATAAACTGATGGCGGAATAGATATTTTTTAGACGGAAGTTACCACTTTAAGGCAGGTCAGTTATGGCAATATTGACCAATCATAATTTATAAAATGAATATTTCGAATAACTTGTCATATATCCGGTATGTTTGATTATGTGTTCAGTGGCGTAACACACATATTCTAGACATGTTTTTTTATGTTTTTTTTAATACAGTTAGAATAAATGTTACTATATTAAAAAGAATAAAAGGATTGAAAAAATAATGCACCCACGATATTACTTTAATTATTATTTGACTAAGAACCTATTTTAAATGATTTTCGAGAACATACGAAGTGTACATATACCCTATACAAAATATTTATGCACGCCTATGCATTGCGGCGGCCATATTGAGTTCCCACTTTGGACAAATATTATTATTAAGGAGACTCTCTCCTGTTCTATTCCTTCCTCGTAGAGTCAGATTTTGACTTTACATCCTCAATAGCCATGACCTTAGGATGGCACTTTGGTGTTTTTCTTGACATAATGTAGAACTATAATTGTAATATTGTACATAATAACTGCAATACGTTATACAGGGTGTCCAGAAACTCTCCTGACAAACCAAGACCGGTGATTCCTCAGATAATTTTAAGACAATTTAACCCAATTCACCCTAGTTCGAAAATGCTTGCTAAGGTCATAGGCGTCCGTTTTGGGTAGGTAAACGGTTATTTTAACGCATAACTTTTTTGTCTTTACCTTTTAAGCATTTGTGAGACTAGATTATTAAATTTTCAAGTATTCTAGTACTAAAAGGTACTCTTACTTTAAGTCGGTAGGATACACCGTTTTCTAGAAAAATCGATTTGAAAACTTTTCGTTTTTTCGTCATTAAAATTCAATTTATTATTTTTTGCACTAGTTCCCTCTGAACTGCCAACAGAAATAAAACCTACGTTTTTAATTGTCAAATTGTTGTCAGTTCGCGAAGTTGAAATGACGAAAGATGAAATGACGAAAAAACGAAAAATTTTCAAATCGATTTTTCTAGAAAACGGTGTATCCTACCGACTTAAAGTAAGAGTACCTTTTAGTACTAGAATACCTGAAAATTTAATAATCTAGTGTCACAAATGCTTAAAAGTTAAAGACAAAAAAGTTATGTGTTAAAATAACCGTTTACCTACCCAAAACGGACGCCTATGACCGGTACTAGAAATTCGCAATTGATGGAATCGATACATCTCTGGAGGATAAATAAGCACACCAGTTTTTGGTTTTCTAAATAGAAGCGTTCGGGAGATATTAATAAAAAACTAATTACAAGGCGCCATCTTCAAAGAGCTCTAGCTCCCTTAGGAAGCATTTTTGGACTAGGGTGAATTGGGTTAAATTGTCTTAAAATTATCAGAGGAATCTCCGGTCTTCGTTTGTCAGGAGAGTTTCTGGACAGCCTGTATAAGGTAGAAACTGAGATGGAATAATGACTTAGTGTAAAAAAGTACAACTACTGAAAACAGAGTCATCTTACCATTTAAAATTTGGCACTAAAAAAATTCAGGACATTGACTTCGGATTGAAGCTTGCGAATGGTTTCATCATGTGCGCATGTCAGAACGATTACTTGGAAAACCGGTTGGTCAACAGGTTTTTTTAGTGTTAGTGGGGGTTAAATCATACGAAATGCCTCTGACATTTATGTATTTAAAGTTTTTTTATTATATTATTTTACAACTGAGGTGTACTTAAATATTACAGATTTTCATATTTGCTCAATCATAAATTGATAATTTAAATTGGTAGAACATGGTTCGACTGCATACAATATGCTGTTTACATTTTACTATGTAGGTACTTCAATGCATACGTCCTTACAATTGCATGGAATAAATTACCATATACATTTAATAATCAAATATACACTTTATTACAGCGTATTACCATACCAACGCATGTTTCCTAGCCACGATTATCTTAATCGTACTGATTATTTCCTACAATCGGGTCGTATGATTGAAATAAAAATAATCTCTTCACTATTCTAATGCAAATGATCGTTGTATAAACAGTTATATAGAAAAAAAAAAGTAAAATATATTAGTTGCACTGACTATAAACATTGTTTAATTGGTTCATTTGTCAAAATACATGTTTGTAAAAATGAGGTTTATCTAAATTCTAGTGTTCGTACTAGAGATATATAATGTGTGTTTGTAAGTACGACATATACATTGACTGTCCAGACCGGCAATGTAGTATACATTTATATACATGTACAGAGTTAATAATAGAACTATCGCTATTTTTAATGTAGTATTACTAAACGTATTGATTTATCAACACATGAGGAATTCAGCAACACAACACAATAATATCGACGCAAACTGTAAAATTAAAAGAATAGGTGTAATGTAATAATATGAATAGGGATGTAGAAATTGAAAATGTACACAGTTAATAGTAGAACTATCGCTATTATTAGTGTAGTATTACTAAATGTATTGATTTATCAATACATGAGGGAATTTAGCAACACAGCACAATAATATCGATGCAAACTGTAAAATCAAAATAATAGTGTTAAATATGTCTTAGTAGCCACATACAAGTAATTACAACAAACGAACATTTCTGGAGGCCGTAGCCATCAAACTATTTTCCAATAATCTAAATACCAAGGAGCAGTCCTGCATTTACAGTCACGTGTATAGCGGGTTGATTGGGTACATTAAAATTAATCCCCCACACTGGATTGACAATATACAATTATAAAGCAATTTGTCTTTATTCTTAAGATTTGGTTGGACGGACCTGTATATCAACCGTCGTGATCGTTGGCCTCACAAAATGGGGTTTTTCTTTTTCTTTTTGTAAGGAGCATATTTGTTTCGTACCTAGTCTTTCGGTGTTTTCATTCACAGAAATAATATAATGTTCCTGAATTATTTATATACATAATAAATAGTACCTATATCTGACACGGCACAGACGAATTCAAATGTTTCTTTGGAGGAAAATTTTAAAGTTGTTTTTGTTTTAAAATGTATTTGTTTCGCCGTTTCGTAGATTAGTGTTTTATAGTATTTACCATATGTTGTCTTCAACAATAGGAAACACAGATTCTAAATGTAAGTTTTAAATTTTTATGTATGAAAGATTTTTTCACTTGTACTTGAATAAACTGTTCATTGTTATTTTTAATTGTATGTAAACACAATGAATGTTTCTTTTTTTTAAATGTTACGATTAAATTTTAGAATTATTAATATTACTATTTTGTTGTCAATAGGTCTGAAGAAGGACTAAATAAAAGTCCGAAAAGTCACAAGGAAAAATTGTGTTTTATTTTTAAAACAAATTCTTCAAACCCAAATTCTGTTTTATAAACAGTAAGAATCTATATTTCAATAATAGATCACATCAGTGGAAGTGGCTGTTTGTTAGCAAAATCAATCTAAAGCATCTTATATATATATACAGTAATGCGCACACTGCTACGTTAATATACGGAATGGGGAATATGGGTGGGGTATGCCTAGCGTAGCCGCTTACTATAACACCCTGGCTAGCGAGAAAGTGCGGTGAACGTATTCACATACAACGCAAAACATTTGTCATGTGAATTCTTCAATGTTATTTTTATTTGTCCCTATTTCCTAACATCAAAGTAAATAAAATATAATGTAAATAGGATATTTTAAATGAAACGAATATTTTCTTCGTTCGCATTTTCTTTTGGTTTCTTATGTTTAGAAGGTGAAACACATCCGAATTTATCAAAATTATTTGCAAAGCGGCGAATTGTATCAATACAAGGAACAGGCCGATTTTCAAAATTATTTCTAAAAAGGCCTCTAATGGATAGAGTCGAGTGACCTTGATGATACCACTTTACGATTTGTACTTTTTCCGCTAATGAATACTCCATCCTGTTCTGCGCTCTCCCACAGGTTATATGCAACTGATTCCTCTTAGGTTCGTCGCTGTCTGATGTACACCCCCCACTTATATTCTCCTCTCTCTATATTAACGTAGCCTTGTGAGCACTACTGTATACCGTATGTGTCTATTTTCATTAGCTATAGGGATTCAATGTTTACATGCGATTTATACGTATACAAATAATACGTGGCAACGTGTCTCCCGGCAACAATCGACATCACAGCGACTTTCCCCGATCTTGCCACTTCTACATTAAATGTTTAGCTGTGAACACGTTCCGAGATATAGTCTGCAATAAAATCCGTCATCATCAAATGGCCGGCGCGATCTAGTTGTTTATTATTATTTTCAGAATCCTTTTTTATTTACCTTATTTTTAATTTTATTAGAATTACGCTTTTGTTTGTGTCATGCTTAATAATTCTCTGCATTTACTGAAAGGAAAAAGAAAAATCCTTGCAAGGCGTAAATATTATTTCTAAGCGCAGTACAAACATCCAAGTCAATAGTCCAACAGCTACTGCTAACTTGAGCTTGCATCGGTCGCGCTCGAATTGAAGAGAAAAGTAGGGGGTGCCATGTTGTCACGTATTGCATGAATTAATCGCCTATGGCTAATGAAACTTGACACGTGCTGTATATGTAATCGCGTTGTTTCGGGTTTCTTCCCGCGTGAAAGTTCTGGCGTCCTGAGAAGGACCGGTGCAACGTTTCGATAAAATCTCATTTATCATCTTCAGGCGTATGTTACTCTCTAACGATCTTCGTCTGACTGCGTGTTATTCGTTTTTCGACATTTATTTGTATAGTTGCGTTAGTAGTTGGAGTGGGCGCAACTCTGCATGCCGCGTTCCTATTGGGTCGTCGGGTCGGTGGTGGGGGAGCGTCCTCGTTTATTCCCTCCAGCGGTGTAGATGTTGATGGGCGACTGTCATGAATACGTCGCTCCCTTAGTGCCGTTCTCCAAATGTCCGGTAGCCTTTTCGCATCATCCCTTCTGTTGAAATTATCGGGTCGTTTTTCTATTTCTGCAGCCTCACGTATTATCCGCTTATTCATATGTTCGACTCTTGCTAACATCTTTGTACCCTCAAAATCGATGTCATGTCCTGTTTCTGCATGATGTTGGAACAGCGAGGATGTATGCTCTTTCTTTGCAACCGAGTTTATGTGCTCTTCCCGTCGTACACTTATTCGTCGGTTCGTTTGGCCGATGTAGCTGCCCTTACACATTTTGCACGGTACTTCATATACGCCCTGTTCTTCTAGGTGTATTTTACTTTTAGGTGTTTTCAGCACATCTGCGATCTTGCGGTCCGTTGTGAATACTGTTTTCATTTCAAACCTACGTAGTCTCTTGGCAATTTTGTCCGTTGTTCCCTTTACGTACGGTAAGAACATTTTAGGCAAATTTTCGTCTTGTTTCCTGTTCTGTGTCACTGTGTCTTGTGCTGTCTGTTGCAGTATTCTATCGACTGTTCTATGTTGGAATTCATTCTCTACTAATACCCGTCGTAGGTTGCTTATTTCAGTGTGTACATGGTCGTCATCCGCTAGTCTTTTCACTCTTGTCATTAGCGTTCTCGGGACTGAGTTTAATTGTGCAGGATGATGATGTGACTTCCGTTCAGATATCTGTTCGTATGCGTTTTCTTCTGATATAATGTGTGACCCAGTGTATTATTAGGCTTTTTGTATACGAGTACGTCTAGAAAGGGTAATTGTTGTTGTTCTTCGACCTCCATAGTGAACTTGATGTTTTGATGTACGCTGTTCAGATGTTCTAGAAATCTATCCAGTTTCTCTCTACCGTGTTGCCAAATCACAAACGTGTCGTCCACGTATCTCAACCATAATTTCGGTCTATTCGGTGCCGTGTCCAGCGCTTTAAGTTCAAAGCGCTGGACACGGCATTTGAAATAAAGCCTTAATTTTGTTGGTTAGTTCTTTATTTCAAAAAACCTGTTCCATTGCATATACAACAGCCTTCTCAAATGCAAAACTATATACGACATTAAAAGACAAAATACCAACTGATATGAACAATAATGTGGTGTATGCTATCCCCTGCGAATGCAATATATATTACTTTGGACAGACAAAACAAAGACTAAAAAACAGAATAACCCAACATAAGAGTGACAGCAGAATTAAACCGCAATCATGTGCTCTAGCAAATCACGTATCAACCACACACCATACACCGGACTATAGCAAAGTTAAAATTATCTTCAAAGAACCAAATTACAATCGGAGAATGTTCTTAGAAACCCTATCAATTAGAGCCTCAACTCAAAATCTAAATACAAAATCAGATTCAAAAATGTTTAGCAATATATATGACATATTTTTACCCAAATTAAAGAGCCTAATAACAAATAAATTGTCCTACATTTAAACAGTGATAAATATAACTTAACAAATGGTCTCGGTATAACATACACATACGAAAATAAATAAAATATTTTTACGATAGACACATCATAAAAATACAAGACAAAAATTCACAAAAAAAACAATGCAATATAAATACGAACAAACAGGTGAGAGAAACTGCACATAAAAGACATATACTATAGGTATAATATTAAAACATTATTATTTTTGTTTGTCCGTGGTTAACATGTAAAACATCATAACTTTTGTTTGTTTGTTTCAACTATTAATCAAAACAGTTTATATTTTATTTTATTCGGAATTTTTAACATCTTTTGTAAAGCACGTTTTCTTTAAATACACAGGTCTGAAGAAGGTTTGAAAACAATAAACCGAAACGTCACAAAGCTATAATAGTGTTTCAATTTTAACACCCAAACAACCCTAATTCTGTCATTTAAGACAGTAATTATCTTGTTTTATCAAGAATTACCAAATAGTGGAATACATCAGCAGTTACAAAACTGAAAACCATTGAAGTTTATATATATATATATATATATATATATATATATACAAAAAAAGGAAAGTGATTTTTCTTTCCTGGGTCTCGGATGGCACGCAGGTTGGCATTGTCTGCCTCGTGGCGAGGTTGGATGTGAATCCTCAAAACCGAGGCTCTTCTAACCGAAGCTACAAATGGCGGTCTGTCACCTGATGGTCTTCCGTGTAGCTTACATCTCCAAGGTTATCCCACCTTATTCCTTGGCTACACCGTACTGACGACGACCAATGAGTCAGAAACACGTGTCTACGGTTGCTCAACAGCGGAATTTACCCGATAATTTTCCTTTTCTTGTATATATATATATATATAAAAGATGCTTTAGATTGATTTTGCTAACAAACAGCCACTTCCACTGATGTGATCTATTATTGAAATATAGATTCTTACTGTTTATAAAACAGAATTTGGGTTTGAAGAATTTGTTTTAAAAATAAAACACAATTTTTCCTTGTGACTATATTGCATATATTGAAAAAATGAATATCTTCTTGGTAGCGGTGGCAATCATTTGCCACGATTAGCAAAAGTAATAACAAAATAACAATATGATAAGTGGTTGTCATTTAGAATACATTGACAAATGAAGAATGTCAATCAAACATGTATGACTGAAAATGTAAACAATAAGCATAGGACAATCGGTATTACTTATGCAGTTCCATTAAAAGATTTAGGTCTACCTTAAACTGTTCAATTAATGTAATTATATAAATAATAACGATGCAACTTTGTAATTAAATTAAAAAAATATATCTAAAAAATATCTATTCCCCCACCAGTTAATTATCTTATTATTACATTGTCATAATACCAACAGTTCTACTCGTAATTCTTTTAATTACATAGTTGCATCGTTATTATTTATATAATTACTTGTCATATTGTTATTACTTTTGCTAACCATTTGTCACTACTACCAAGAAGATATTCATTTTTCCAATACATTTGTATCTATATTTGGCAAAGAATTTTAATATATTTTATTAACTGCCTGGTTGAAATTCAGGCATTACACACTATTGAGTAAGTGCACTGTTGTTTAACACTTGGACATTTTTGGATTTACATTTTAAGGTAATACTATATTTTTTAATCAACACATATTTAGTGCTTCCGCGTTATGCTGCACTGACGAAACCAAACAATGTAGAAACATATATGTCTGTAGCTACAAACACATCTTAACACATACATAGTTGTGAGAGTGAAAGTGTTACTTCCGGCCCAAATTTTCAATTTTCCAAATTCAGCTCTAAATACTTTGATACTAATAATAAATTTGCATTTAAAATTCGTGTTTTAGTTTGTTTCTGAACAAGCTATATGATAAAAATAATAATATTACGTATAATAATCATTTAAATTAACGGTTTGCGTAAGGATGATCACTTTCAATGCTAAGGCCGTATAATAGAAATATTTATATAGAAAACGTAGTTGCGTGTTTGTTTCTAATTTAAAAATTAAATTGTAAACGCAGAAGTTTTAGCGGTAGAAACTTAAATATCTGAAAGACCCAAATTATTTCTAAATATTTCGATTAACTTCTATTAAAGAACCATTATTTAGTAACAATTTTCTTAAACGGTCGATGTTGAATGAACGACCCAGAAAGGAAAAGCAGGCGTTGTAGTTACAAGTTCTAATTGCATACACCTTTGATTTTCTATGGACTTTAGCGAACAGTAGAATAACCTCGGGCATTCGTGATCTTGAAAATAGCACCAATAATGTATAGATATAAATAATTACATATGTAAGCACACGCACTACCTCTTGTGTTTTACTGAAAAAAATAAAATCTGAAAAAGGAATAACAAACGATTCTCAGCACACGTATTAAATGATCGTGTTGTTTACTGTAATTATTGTGCCGCAAATTTTTAAGATGTGTTCTACCTACGCCTCAAGGATGTACAATATCGAACAAAGAAAATGTAAGATCAATACAAAGAAAGAAAACTATGCTCTTTCAGAGTTAAGTTAAATTAATTATGCTTTACATGTGCCTTCTTTTAGTTAAAGCTATTATTTTAAATAAAACTTTCGTTATTGTATATCAGTATAATAGATAAATATTAAAACTATATCATTATTACATGATATAGTTATTGCTTCATATGTCTTTCATAAATCCCAATATGTGGGTAATCTTAATTTATAGTTTGTTTTTTATATACTGTATTTTTGAAATAAATAAATCAAACCATTAAGGATCTATTGTGCTAATCCTTCCATAATCCGGAAACGGTAAACATAAATTTTAAGTACCTGGAAACTATCTGTGCCGGCTTAAAGGTAAGAGAATAAAGGAATTAATATTAATTAACTCCCTTACAATTAATACAATAAGTTAGCCAACAAAATTTATTCTTGTATTTCACATAGGGTAGGTAACATTTAGTATAAATATACATTCATATTATAATACACGTATATACACTTTTATTATTTGTAATCAAATATAGAAAATATGGGCCTGTGTTTCTCATATCGACTACTTTTATTGCATACCACCTGCCGTGTTGAACCAAGCTGTGGGAGCTTGTATTTGCATTATATTTTGAAACAAACTATATATATAAGTATTAAAAGTACGTCCTTTAATTCTGCATTAATTGCAAATAGATATCCATAAATCCCGACCATTAAAGAGGGTATATGTATTTTATTTTACCCATTTAATAATTACCGGCAGTCAGGGGCACATTTATTGCAAAACTGGAGATAAACAAAAAATACAATTCAAAATTGGGGGCGTAATTGTCATGAATCGCTATGACTGCATCCAATTTGGAATGACATTATTCGCTTTTACTCTAGTCCTGCAATGTATCACCGACATCTTCATATATATAATTATACACGAAGATTTACATCAGGCTTTAAAAGGGAAATCTGCTACTATAATTAACTACTTGCTGGTGTCGTAAAAATAATTAATTTTTTCTTCAATTTTGTCCAACCGGTCCGTACTATCGTGTAGAGTTTATGTTTTGTATTACTATTACTGGATGTTTGATAACATTTCAGTAATAATACCAGTATTTGGCTAACCTTTAGACTAATTATCTTTGAGGCAATCAAAAAGTAAGTTTCTCATATTTATATAATTAACAAATTAACTGACCTTTTATTGTGTAAAAAATGTATGTTTATGTTTCTATATTGTAATTATAAATTGTCTTTTGAATTTATAATAATTTTTCTTTTATTACTTCAGTGTCTTAGTATTCTTATTGTATTTTGTTATTATTTTATTATTTTATTTGAATCTTTTATTTTATAACTTTTTAGCTTCTATCGATGTCATTTTAGTTGTCCATAGTTCTTCAATATGATTTGCCTATAATTTTGTTACTATGAATTATTGACCAACGCTAACATTAGCAATATTTACGTAACACATCCAATATACAGTGAGGACGCGCGGGTTGGAACAAATTCATTTAAAATTTTTGGTTTTGTTTTATGGAAAAACGCTGGGATAGGTCGATTTTTATTTTTAGCTGCGATTTTTCTGACGGTAAATTAATGTACAAAGAATGGTCCAAAAATAAGTTACTACCATAAAAATTTTTTTTAAATGAAAACATAATTTTTTTTTTAATTTAATTTGTAAATTCTGCATCGAACTCTAAGTATGTTTCATGTATTATATCCTATACCTAAACCCAACAGTTATTGATAAATTTATAATTGAACACTCCATTCTCTGAAAAGGACCGATTTATTTAAAAAACAGAAAAAAAAATCAAATTAAATGATCGAACTGTTGACCATTAACTTCCTGACACTAGGCAAATATGAATATATAATTTGTTGTATTTCGGTTATAATTCTATTCTGCAATTCATTAATATTTTCCGGTTTATTGAAATACACTTTGGAATTTAGATAACACCATAGATAAAAATCTAATGGAGTTAGATCTGGAGATCTAGCTGGCCATTCGATAAAACCTCTCCTACCAATGCAGATATTTGGTAAAATATTATGAAGGTATTCTCGTACTGTTCTCGAGTAGTGTGGGACCGCTTCATCTTCTTGGAACCACATCGAATCTGCCGGTATATTTGGGTTTTAATTATTCGGGTTAAGTGCACTTTCACTGGGTACTATGTAATTTTGTAGTAGGTCTAAATATTTTTCAGAATTAAGTGTTCCCTCAATAAAAAAGGGACCCACAATTGCGGTACCCATAATTCCGGCCCAAACGTTTACTTTCTGGGGAATTGTGTTTAACTCTCCATTCTCCAATGTAGGTTTTCTGATGCTCAATATCGAAAATTTTGCCTGTTCATCGAACCATTCAAACAAAATGTTGCCTCGTCGGAAAAAGACATATGTATTACTTAAAAATTGCTGGTTGGCAGTGCATCTATCCATCATTATTTCGCAAAATTCTAATCTGCGGTCGAGATCGTCTACAACAAGTTCCTGAACTAAATGCATTTTGTATGGGTGCCATTTGTTCTTGAGTAAATATTTTAAAATTGAAGATTTACTTATTGATGGTTCTGCAGCTACTTGTCGACTTGATTTGTGAGGATTTTCTTGTAAATCGAGCATTCAATTGTGTGTTTTCTGAAACCGTAACATTGTTGGTATTGTAATTGCCTCGTACGTAGCCAAAGACTCATTTTCTATCTTACTAACAACTGATCGTGTAATAGGCCACTCCGGGTACTTATCATTAAACAATTCACAAACTTCAGCTTGTGCTCGTGTCCTGTCGCCATATCCTATCATCATCAAAATTTCTATACGTTGTTTCTCAGTTAAACGCGGCATTGTGTCAAACTTTGCAACTGCACTTCACAAGTACTTATTTTAAGTGACATTGTCATAGAGTTTAGAATATGGTACATGAAACATAGAATTCGATGCAGAATTAACAAATTAAATAAAAAACATGTTTCCATTTGAAAAAAAAAATTGATGGTCGTAACTTATCTTTGAACCACTCTTTGTACATCAATTTACCATGAGAAAAACCGCAGCTAAAAATAAAAATGAGGTGTGGCCAACACACGACCTTCTTATACGTATGAGCGTTTCAAACTATACAATTTTAAGAATTTTTTTATATAAAACTTATTCAAGATCCTATTCTAAGTACTTTCATTCTCTTAATATTTCGCTATAGAATGCATACTTTGCAAGATACTCGAAAAAAAGTGCTACGCGCTAAGAGTTATAAGTGCTACTTCCTGTCCGAATTTTGAAATTTCATGTATACAAAAAATATTGCAAATCCAACTCTAAATACTTTTGTACTCTTAATAAATATATATAGAATGCATAATTTACGACATATTTGCAAAAGATCGCTATTCGGTAAGAGTAAAAGTGATACTTCCGGTCCGAATTTTGAAATTTTTTTTGTACAAAAGATGTTTAGAATAATAATTTAAATACTTTTATACTTGTAATGTACCTGCCTAGAAAGCATGACTTGCGAAATATTCGCAAAAAACTGATTTTCGATAAGAGTAAAAGACCTACTTCCGGTTGGAATTTCGAAAAACTTTTTAAAGACAATTTGTCTCAAATTTATTTTTGAGTACATTTGAATTCTTTATAAATTTGTTTAAACTTAGTAATTGACGAAATATTTGTAAAATTCGATTTTTTCACTGAAGTAAACTACTACTTCTACCGATTTTACTAAAAAACTAATCAGATCTCAAGAGGGAGATTATACACGTAAATACAAAATTTGGAATAGATATCTACAGCGGTTTGATCGCTATCGTGGTCACAGACACACACACACACAGACAGACACAGACATTTTTTTAAAAACCACTTTTTCGGTATCAGGGGACCTCAAAACGTGGACATCCGCAAAAATCTCGAGGTCGAAAATTTTCATCAATACAATACTTGCTTATACTACGTATAAGAAAGTAAAAATCGACCTATCCGAACGTTTTTCCATAAAATAAAATCAAAAATTTTAAACGAATTTTTTCCATCCCTCGCGTCCTCACTGTATATTATGAAACATAGCATTTCTTTTTCCATTAGGTATATTATAATTTGAAATGGTATTTAAGTGTATTAATCTTCAGTTTAGAAGAACGCTTTTTAATCATGAGTAAATCAGTTCTGTTAAGTGTGTTCCAATTTTACTAGTTAACTGAACTCCTATATAAAATTATTAATAATATAAAATAAGTATAAATATCCATACAATTAACACATCAAATCAAGTTCCAACTGAAACTTACAGGACCATAATTAAATAAATAATAAATGCACGAGTTTCCTTTACTTCAATTTATTTTAAATCAAACATTATATAATGACTTGTGACTGTTAATATTCTATTGCATAGAAAAAAGAAATTTTTATTAATATCAAGTATCTTTCAGACATAATATTTCCAGTAAAAATAATCTTAATCATTAATGGTAATGCCAAATTTTACAATATCCAAACTAATTCATATACTTTTGAGTGACATTGTATTAAGACAAATGGTGTCAGTATAATATGACTTTTATTCCTTAGCAATTATACCACAGTAGTAGGTAATATATCCGGCTTTATCTCTAACAAATAGAATACATTTAGATAAGGCAGTGTGGTTAACGCCAACGCATTTATTTTTCTAAATTGCATTTATCTAATAAGAAATCAAACCCAACCCATGTTTATTATGCCTTCACATCAATAAACAAATATGTCAATTAAACAGTGAAATTTTCACTTGCATTTCAAATCAATTATTGAAGTACTTATTTATTTGAAAGTTATGCAGGTAGTACTATAACTATTCTGTTTGAAAATGTATGTTCTACATACGTATATGTATATTGTAGACATCTACAGCTATATTAAAAATTTTAAGTGATGCATGACTATATAAAGTACATTCATACTTCCAAATTAATGTACGCTCTAATAATATATGTATGTAAAACTGGGTAAGAGGCGCAGTAATAATCACTTATAAATGTGATAATGACAAATGTGACATTTGAGGATATAGTTGGAGTTGCCACAAGTATGACAATACATGTTTGTGAGTGCGTGCGTGCGTGAGTGTTTACTTCAAAATTCCTACCGGAAGTGGGTGTTTCATTCTTTTGGGAAAAATGATTTTTGCAAAGTTTGTTATGAATAATTTTTAAGTATATAAAAAATTGGAAACGCACAAAAGTATAAGACAGTTGTGTGAGGCCCACATTTTTTTCACATTCCTATTACATGTGGAGTAGGCCTAATGAAAAACAAAGAAAGTTTAATTTTTTAGAAACATGTATTTTAAGAAGTACTACATTGAAATCCACTGTACAACTTTGCAACACGCACAGAGACACGGAAAAAATTAATTAAAACTGCCGTTGACGGGATCCGCTACGTCGAAGTGTGACCCCCACGCATTTAAACATAATAGTTACATTCAGAACGGGGACTGTATGGGTTCCTTGCCATAATCTTCCCTTGTCCGTCTCGCCAATGCGTGGCCAGGTAGTAAATATTTCCAAATATAAAAAAAATATTTGCTACAATCGGTATTTCTTCTTTTTAAATGCTGCCATCTAAAATTTTTACATTTTCAGAAATTAAAACACAGACATATATATGTTTTACATGAACAATATGTTATTGGCAAAATTACATTATGCACAAATCTGTGCTTTACTATGCTAATTGGTATTTAGTTTTGTTGCCACTATTTATACCTGGTGCCCCACGGATGTCACAAGTCCATTATCTAATAATGTAGACATCGAAACATTTTTATACAAAAATTGTATACAGGGTTTTGATAAACTAACGCACAAAATTCATAAAACGTACAATGTTCATTTTTGAAAAAAATGCAAAAACACGTCAAACAGTTTATTTTATTCCGCGTCTTTTAACATAAGTCAAATAATAAAACGTCAAATTTGTCAAAGTCATGACGTCATCAATATTTTTTTAAAATATGAAGCTTGTTTTTTTTTTACTTTATTTGATAAAGCTTGTTTTTCTGCATTATAAAGAAATAATTGAAGTAGGGTCACATAAGAAAAAACTGAGAGAATTAATAAAAAACAAAATAAACTAGTTTTTGAATTTATGAAAAGAAACTAAATATTATTATTGGCCTATGTCAGATAGTGAACGGGACACAGTTTGAACAATTCCTGTAAGAAATCGTTTTGGTTTAATGGACTGTTTAGTTAATTTAAATGTTATTACTATAATAAAGTTTATTTTGTTTTTTATTAATTCTCTCAGTTTTTTCTTATGTTGACGTTTTATTTTTTTGACTTATGTTAAAAGACGCGGAATAAAATAAACAGTTTGACGTGTTTTTGCATTTTTTTCAAAAATGAACATTGTACGTTTTATGAATTTTGTGCGTTACTTTATCATAACCCTGTATAATCATAAGTTGTACAAGATGTAATGTTCGAGAACGACGAGCCATCACAAACGTAGAACGAGATGATGTTTCTTCCATTTTATGATAGACTTTTAAACGGTGATTATGTTAACACAGATTTGCATTAGCTGATATTCGACTGTTTCTGAGATATCATGATTTTTCGTAGAAAATGTACAACTTTTGAAAAATTATTCTTAAACGCTTTTGTTTATACAATGCTATTTCATTTGCTTATATTTGTTTCTACAACACATTTAGCAATTCTGCGTACATTGCAATCAACCATTCCTTCCTAATTTCTATCAATCTTTCTATTCAATAATGGGTGGAGACTGTGGCTAAAAATGTGAAATAAAATGCAAAAGGAAAATCCCTTACCACAAAAAATATATATCAAAAAATCTAAATACGTATTTCGGCAACTAAGTTGCCATCTTCAGTAGATATCTGTATAAAACAAAAAAGAGTGTTAAACGTGGTATTTTTGGCTAAGGTGTAACCTTAGAAGATATGGTTTTCACCAAATCACCAGTGGGATAACACTGATTTCTTAAGAAACGACATCCCTATATATACTACTCTAATCTAAAAACTAACGGACTATAACAGTACTCTAAACCGTGACAGACTAATCCCCTAAATTACAATAATCCGTACAAGCTGGACTCGGGGTAACGGTCCATTGTCAGAATTCATTAACTTACCTCTATTTCTATGTATGTAAATACTTTCGTAACTATCTAATTCTCTAAAATTATTTACACTTTTAATTAATCTAAGACTATCTGTAGGCATGCCATGGCCTGTATCGAAAATATGTCGAGCAACACTAGATTTTTCCGGTCTGTTGTATCTGAAATGTGCAATGTGTTCTTTGTAACGAGTTGAAATTGAACGCCTAGTTTGACCTACATATTTTTGATTACATTCTTTACAGGTTATTTCATAAATACCAGATTTTTGATCTACCTCAATTTTATCTTTAGTGTTCCCTAAAAGTGATTTTAATGAATTGCCCGATTTAAACGCGATTTGAAGTTCCTGTTCTTTAAAAATGCTGTTCAAATTTCGTGTGACTGAATGATACGGTAAAGAAACAAACTTATTACAAAGAGTTTTTTGAGGTAGCAAACATGTAGTATCCCGAATTTGTTTCTTAAATTGATGTTTCCTAATAAGCTTAGTTACTATTTCTGAATCGAAACCATTGTACTTCGCGATCTTTTTAATTAAACTAAGTTTAGAGTACTGTTATAGTCCGTTAGTTTTTAGATTAGAGTAGTATATATAGGGATGTCGTTTCTTAAGAAATCAGTGTTATCCCACTGGTGATTTGGTGAAGAGCATATCTTCTAAGGTTACACCTTAGCCAAAAATACCACGTTTAACATTCTTTTTTGTTTTATACAGATATCTACTGAAGATGGCAACTTAGTTGCCGAAATACGTATTTAGATTTTTTGATATATATTTTTTGTGGTAAGGGATTTTCCTTTTGCATTTTATTTCACAAATCTTTCTATTAGCAAGTTAAACGTTTCGCTACCGAATTCCCCAGCCACCATGATACATTTAAACGTATATATAAGTAGGTAAGTCTATGTATTGAAGAATATATTATAATAATATTATTATGTCATTTATTTTTAGAATGAAAATGAAAGCAAGATTTATTTTGCTCATTAGAGGTGACAATATTTTGTTTGATGGATCTATAAAATTTAGATTTATACAGTCTGGAAATAAAGTAACGGATAAAGGCATTAACTTTTTTTTATTTTTATCGCATTTTCAGTTCCTCACATCATTTGGTTTTCATGTTATGACGTCATCCACTTTTTTTTAATAACAATCTATATTTTTTTAATTGATTTCGATAGTACTTTCAATTCCCTATCCAATGGTATACATTTATATATTACAGTTGAAAAAAATTGAGAAATAGAATCTTAAAAATCAAATATTAAAAATTTATTATATTGGCAAAATGAATTTAGTTACCGCTGCATAAACAAAAAACATTAGTTACGGCTGTCAGAATAAATTTATTTGTTAGTCTCACAATAAAATAAGTGTTATTCCCTTTTCTATATTAGAATAATTTACCTTTTGCAAACTATTTATAACAATAGAAAGTTAACGTATGGGCAGGAATTATTGGTGACAGAATTCTAACTCCATTCTTTTTTGCTAACAATTTGACTGGAGAGAGATACTTGCAATTTCTACAGTTCGAATTGATGCCTGCATTAGCTGCATTATTTCCTAATGCAAACAGCCCTGACCTACCAAATAATAGTATAGGGTTACAATATGATGGTGCTACGCAATTAATGTGCGACGCTACTTGAACCAAGTTCTCCCACGAAGAGGTCCGATGGAATGGCCGGCAAGGTCTTCAGATCTAAGTCCATTATATTTCTTTCTATAGGGTACTTACAAAGTAAAGTGTATAAAAATCGACCTAATAATTTAGAAGATCTCAAGCACAGAATTTGACATTAAACTGGATTAACATCAGCTCAATCTTTTCAGAATGTGAGAAGTGAGTTTTATAATCGTCTAGTGTATTGCAGATGGTATGGGGTCGTCATTTTGAACACTTAGAATAAATGTAATTTAAAAAGTGTTATTTCTAGGCTTATTTTTGTGTTTGATGTTATTGTTAGAGTTTTTTTTTTCTGGTTAATCAATTTAGTTTCACTGTAATTATTAACTTTGTATGGGGTAGATAGTAAATTTATAGTTCGGTTTTTCAACGTTTTTATAATTTTATAATAAAAACGAATCCGTCAATCTTTCCATCAAATTTATGTGACTATATAGATTTGTTTAATGAATTTTTAATATTTCAAATTTAAGGCTCTTTTTCTCATTTTTTTTTCAGATGGAACATATTAGAAGTTTTATATCGTTGGATAGGGAATTGAAAGTACTATCGAAATGAATTAAAAAAATTATAGGTCATTTAAAAAAAAAAGTCGGTGACGTCATAACATGAAAAACAAATGATGTAAGAAACTGAAATGCGATGGAAATATTTCCCTTAGTTAAAATCGCTATACCCCTTCGAGATCTTTTTCAAAAAATAAAAATTAACAAAGTTAATGTCTTTATCCGTTACTTTATTTCCACACTGTATATTGTATATTCACTGAAGCAAATCTACGTGAAATATTATGGAATTTAATAATTTGTGAGATGCTATTTTACAATGGTACTAACAAAATCGTTTGTTATTACTAATTGGCTTAAATCACAGGTACTTCTACGGACAAAGAAAAGGTAAAATGTTTCTTGTGTTAGAGAGATCCGACATGCAATGAAGAACTTGTGATAACTTGGCTTGATTTTTCAGAGAGGTGGGGTGTTCGTGTAAGGAACAGGAATGTGGGTGGTTATGTCCAGGCGTTTTTTGAATGGCATAGGAATTTACTTCAGGGAATAAATTTCGGGTAGGATAATTATGTTTTATTGATTAGAGTCTCCCAATTTAACTAGGAAAAAGGATCGATGATGTCGCAGTTGCTTTTATTTATCGTTATATTAGGATCTACTAATTTGGAGTCCTCTATTGGTACCGTGTCATTAATAATGGTACGGTTAAATTAGTTATAATCAGTATAATTTATTTTACAGGATTTCTTTTATTTATTACCATTTATTGAATTTGATTTGATTTTAGTAGTAATCGTTATTTTCCAGCAACATATACGACACATAGATTTGCTTGGCGAAATAGAGAGCCATCAAGAATTTTAAAAGATAAATTCCAAACCTAAACTGCGACGAAAGCTTTTGGATTTTTCAATATTATTAAACCATGCCCATAAGGATTTTGTTCAATGTATTTTTACAAGCCTTATATTTGTCTTCTGTATTGTTTTTCTTGTTTAGTATGTTAATTTTATTCTAATTGAATTTCTGCAATACTCACGTTGTTTAAATATGTTATGAGATTAAATCGTGAGGTAATATTAATACACTATAAAAATACTGTTTTTATGTTCCAAATTTTGATAACCGAGTTATTAACTATGATTTAATCATTAATAATGAATATCAATAATAAAATCAAAATCAAACAATCTTTCCATCATTTTAACAATATTAATTTTATAGAATTTTGGAAAATAAACATTGTTTCGTACAACCGTTTTGTAATTTTAAAAATGAATTATATATAATATAAAAGATAAGATAAAATTGTTACAAATTCATGTTTATAAATTATTTATGCTTTGAGTAATATTGTTCGTTAATATTTTAAGAAAAATTAATTTATCCTTTTTACTCACACGTATTCTTTGCAATATTGATGCGAGATTGTAAATCATACGTAGTATCAGCTGTAATGGATAATTAGGATGGAATTCTACGAAGTATTACACATCACGGATACTACTACACTTGTTCTTCTTCTAGGAGATTGGGGAACTGCACGGGAACTGGAATGGCGAGCGTGGTTCGTCTAAAATTGTTCCTGATTTCGGCTGATTTCCTTCCGTATCTTGACTCTGCTTTAGGGGCATCGATTACGTGAAGCAAAAGCAACATACCAGTAGGACCGAGACTCCGGCGAATGCCAAAATGGCAAGGATGTCTACCGCTCCCAATGCGTTCGTTTGGCGTCGGCTGTTTCCCGCTTGTGCAATGGCGATTTCTTCTTTTGTTTCGGAGTTTCCCATGTCCTTTTTCTTTCCTTTGTTACCGTTCCTTTCCTTATGTATATTCAAAATAGTCGTTCCTGGCCGGCAGGTTTCGTTCCATAATTCCACTTCGAATTCTCGTATGTGGCAAGCAGGATCGCCATGAAATGTCGACTGCGTTACTTGGGACGAGAATAGTTTTACGTTACACATTACATTGTTAACAACTTTATTTTCTCTCTTAACGAGTGATATATTTTATATGTTCCATATGTTTCTTAACTTACTTACACCAATTACAAACATTTTATTGCATCTTAACCTACTTGCTTATTTGCTAACTATCGCTGAGTAGATGCGCTAGATAAGAAGGACAAGTATAGCTATGTCCGCGGTGTATAATACTTCATAAAATGCCGTCCTAATTATCCATTACATAGCAATAAACAGCCAAAACTTCTCCTAAAAGCTTGTGTCGCAAGGAGAGATATAAATCAGATGAAACACCAAAATTAACGACATAATCAAAAGGCGATGATGATATTAATTGAATAATAAGATAAAATTTACAGTAAAAATTAATAATAAACTGGCAATGTAACCTTTGAACAAAATATTTAAATTAGAAAATGTATACTTACACAAATGAAATCAAAGTAGTGGGGGGAGGCAGAACCGGGTACTCCCACTACTGTGCGCATGGGCCAGACGCAGTGAGCTCAAGTTTGTTTGCGTAATTACCACAAGTGTCGACCATAAGTTTGAATGTGTATGTCGTTATAGCAACGACAAAAAGTGAAAATATGTGTTTTAATAGGTAAGTAATGTTATTTTGCGTTATTTTTAATGATTCTGCAATTAACCTATAAAATAATTAATAATATTCTGAGTTACATAATGCATTCTTGTGAACACGCTTGCAGTAGCGAAGTGTTTTGAAGTTAATGTGTAACCGACATAATATTTTTTTGGAAATTTGCAGCACGTGGGGTAGTATCGAAGGGGCAAAATCGGGCAGTACCCGGTTGTGCCCCATATGCAACTAACATGTTTTCAATGCTCGACAGAACAGTTAACGTATTAATAACTTTGTATGTTTTGCAGACATGATAGAATGGTACGCAATTACAAAAGAAAGTCTACCCGACAAGATTGGTCTGTTGATGATATGAAGAAAGTAATAGAGCAAACACTATCTGGGGAATAGAGTACAAGAAAATTGCTAAAACGTACGATGTTCCGCAATCTATTTTGAAAGATAGGATAAAGAAGATGATCTTCGTTGGAAGATCTTTTTCTAATGGTAGATAACGTTCAATTAAATTATTTGTAATGCAATACAATAAGTTACTCTTTAGGAATGGGAAAGTATAAATGTGTTTTCTCAAAAGAACAAGAAATTCAGCTTGAGGGCTATGTCCAGCACATGGAAAGCCACATTGGGCACATGAAGGATGTACGGGATGATTTGACACCGATTTGGATGACTTTGTCTGTAGAAATTGTGAATTCAAACTTTAATATACCATACCCGTTCTTGCCCTTCTTACCATACGATTCTGCCCCCACCCCCGGGGCAGAACCGTATTTTGCAGGATGTTGGGTTTTACCTTTCTTTTGTTTTTGTAATACATGTATCGATTGTATTTAACGTTATTGCTTTTCATAAGACTTTAATATTAATAGTATTAAAAATACAATAACTAAATAAACAAATATTTTACGCGTTATTATTCTTAGCTGTCCAGTTCTGCCCCCTTTCCCATAACTCACAGAGCTAGAAACTAAGAAGCTAAGGTTACACAAATTACGAAACACATATCATGTAATCTTTCAAAATATTAAAATTTATTTAAAACGCCAAACTAGAGCACCAAACATTCATAGAAGATTTTAAAACATTTCTCTTATTAGAATAAAACTAACCGTGAAAGTTTACGAATCTAATTAAAGCATAATAATATCTAACTAAATCTGCTCACCTCACTAATATACAATATCATTAAAGAACAACATGAACACAAAATAATGCGAATTAAATTATCCAAAAGCAACGCATCGAGGTTGATAACGCAAAATTCAAAATAATAAATGTATAATATACAAAATTCTATTTGAGGACGTAACAATATGCACAATCTCTTTACTATAGATATTATTATAATTAACTGGATATGTTTTATTAAATAGCAAGATATTGGCCAGGAGTTTAAGCCCCGTTATCTTGTCTGTGAGTTCCGCTTTTACTGTGGTTTTTTACACTCCTCAGAAAATGCAGTAAAGCTGCCAACTTAAGTCGCATCATTATCGCGCCGACGTACTGATACCTATGATTGCCATTGAAGAATTCGTTAATAGGCTTTTGAACTAAATTTTAGTTTGCCGCTGAAGTAGTTGTATTTTTCTGTAGTGATACACGCTAAATTAATTTACGTTTATGAAAGTGCAAACCTTCCACGCCGTCTTCCAACAATCAATGTTTATGCATAATTTGTTTTAAATTAGAATTGGAAGTTTCCCTTAAATAAATCTCAACCATTCAAGGGAACATATAATATTACTTTATTTTATAATCAATTCTATATTGTGATGCGAATTTGTGAAAAGGTGAACTAACGCAGTGTAGGGAAGGTCGGGTAGTATCGGACAGCGGGCGGTATCGGACAGAAGCAGTTTTCGTAATATGCGGCATTTGGCAGCACCTGTCACGCAGTCAGTGTAACGACTGAAGCGAACTAGCCGGGCTCTCGCCATCTTGGATTGCTGTTGCACACGCTTTGATTTGTGCTCCGTGTTTTTTGATTTATTGGTGGTGTTTCTGTGCACGAAAATAGTTTTGCAAAGCTGCAACTTCTCTCATAGTAAGTGTATTTAGTTGTAATTGCTTTCAGATCAGTTATTATACTTTATATTATGTAAATTGAGCATTTAGGTTTATTCGTATTGTTGATAGCTGAATGAGAGCTGTTCGAACTTTTCATGTTTGTCGGCTGGTATCGGACAAGATACAATCGGGTGGTATCGGACAACACGTTGGTCGCTAAACTGCAAGATTTATCAAAGCTTTCTGGTTTTTTCAGGAAATCATGGGGAAAATACGAGGAAAATGGGATGAAGCAAGTATGAAATCGGCCATAGAAAAAGTGATGTTGAAGCAAACGACCATACGAACTGCAAGCACTAAGTTTGGTGTGCCGAGGAGCACGTTAGGTGATCGTGTTAAAATACTTTTAAAGGGTGGAGAGATAACGCCTAAGCCTTGTTGCTCAAATAACAAAGGAGTGTTTCAGAAAACGTTTACTGATGAACAAGAGGAAATATTGTATGAACATGTGAAGGCTCTGGACGCTCAGCTGATGCCACTAAGCAGAAAAGAGTTCCTAAAACTAGCCTACAACCTTGCCGAGAGGCTAAATGTGTGTCACCGCTTTAATAAAGAGAAATGTATGGCGGGAAAAGATTTTTATTACGAGTTTATGAACCGTCACAAGGACTTAAGCCTGAGGACAGCCGAGTCAACAAGCTTACAGCGTGCTGTTGGTTTCAGCAAGGACAAAGTCGACCGATTCTTTGACCAGCTAACTAAGCTTATGGACAACCCGTATCTTTAATGCGGACGAAACTGGAGTATCATGTGTACACAACAATAACTTGAAGGTTATGTCTGTAAAAGGCAAAAAGCAAGTGGGAAAATTGACATCTGCAGAGAGGGGCAGAAACGTGACTGCACTTTTAGCCACCAATGCAACAGGGGACCAGTTTATTCCGCCTTTGTTTGTTTTCCCACGTGTAAGGATTGATAATGACTTGAAAAAAGATGCTCCTCACGGAAGCATTTTTGATGGGCAAGTGAGCGGGTGGATCACTAAGGAGGGTTTCTTGAAATGGTTAAAAGCATTTGTTGAGCGGGTTAATCCTACTGAAAAGAGTCCTGTCTTGCTAATCATAGACGGACACTCTAGCCACAAGGATCTCGATGTGATCCTTTACGCTAAAGAAAATCACATTCACATGCTGAGCCTCCCACCACACACTTCCCACAAGATCCAACCATTAGATCGGTCAATTATGAAACCATTTAAAAATGCCTACTATGAAGCCTGTGGAGTTTGGATGAGGAAGTACCCGAACATGAAGATAACTCTGAAAGACATAGCTGGGCTGGTAAATACTGCTTTTTCCCGAATCTGCAGGATGGAGTTGGCGCAATCTGGATTCCAATGTACAGGAATTTACCCTCTGAATTGGAATGTATTTTCAGATCTTGACTTTGCAGCATCACTCAGTAATAAATCACAGGAGGGCGAAGAAATGGCAACAGCTCTCGGTCAGATTGCAACTACTGCTGACCTTGATGATCTTCATCTGTCAGCTGATGCTTCAAGCTTGCCGAATGACCCTCTAGCCGATCAAACCCCACCGCTCGATCAGTGTACAGAACCTTGGCCCTCTAGTTCTTCCGACATGCCTGTGACCTCAAACCAAACATATGGTGAGAGCAAAGAAAAAACTAATTTAGACTCGTCAAGAACTCAATGCATCTTGGAAAATATATCTCCGTTACCAAGCACCTCAAATGGGAAGTATAAAATAAGAGACCATCGCAGTGAGAAAAGTGAAATACTGACATCTACGCCCTACAAAGACCAACTTGTTGCGAAAAAGACCCTTCATGAAGAAAAGAAAGCCAAAGCTGAAGCGAAAAGAGCTAAAATAGAGGAAAAAAAGACAAAAAAGGCAGAGGAACAGAAGCTAAAGGGGATGAAAAGACAAATGAAGAAAGAGAAAGTAGACGGATCCGCAAATACTGCACAGAAAAATAAAAACATTCAGCCCCAAAAAAGGAATCTGCCTTCCAATTCAGCAAAATTGAACTTGAAAAAATTCCTCAGGTTCGACGACGGCGCGGCTTTTTCGTCATCTTCAGACACAAATTGCATCATCTGTGGAGAGTCTTTCGACGAAGATTGGATCCAATGCAATACTTGCAAAGGGTGGGCCCATGAGAAATGTGCCAATCTTGAGGACCATCTATTTTATTATTGTGACATGTGTAAGACAAAAAGTGATAATAAATTTTGAAATAGGTACCTTTAGTTTTAAGGATTTTATATACCTGTACATTACATATTTTTACACCTAATATAATATAAGTTCTGTCAGTAAACAGTTATGTAATCAATTGTTTGATTCCTTGCCGGCAAAACCTATTTTCAGTAGTTTTAGATTTGTCCGATACCACCCTCCAATTTTTGAAAAGGTAATATTGCAAAGGTTTAAACTTTTGTAAAAAATGTACTATTATTATCATTATTTTTTTATTGTGTTTTAACCCTTTGCGCATAACATATTAAGGTATTATTTTATACATTAGGTTATAAGATATCACAATCCTTACATCAGATAGGTCGAAGAAAGCTAAGGTGGCCGATACCACCCGACTTTCCCTATATAGGTACAGACAAATGTATTAGTTATGATCATGGGTTACGATGTAGTCGTTATTCAAAGGTCACTCGGATTATTAAGTTTACATTTTTTCTCTTAGTACTATATTCATGCAGAGCTTTGTTTAAAGTTCAAATTTAAGCAGCTTATCTTAAATAGTAAACACAGAACCAAGAAAATATCGCACGGAAGTTATTATGTCAAAGTCCTGTATTTCAAATATAAAATCAATATATTTTCTACATATTTTTCTTCTTTCTGTATTTAATACTACCAGTTTTCTTTATTCTCTTGCATATATATATACATATATATATATATATATATATATATATATATATATATATGTTGTCACTGGATTCCGGGTTTTCTTCCGCGTTTCCACTGCTTGGTCTCTGGAAAGACCGATGCTGGTTTCTTGACGACGTTTCGGCAAAATCACACTTGCCATCTTCAGGTCTGCGATAACTGTCTGCTTCTGCTTCTTGTTATTCGTAAACTGTTTACGAATAACAAGAAGCAGAAGCAGACAGTTATCGCAGACCTGAAGATGGCAAGTGTGATTTTGCCGAAACGTCGTCAAGAAACCAGCATCGGTCTTTCCAGGGACCAAGCAGTGGAAACGCGGAAGAAAACCCGGAATCCAGTGACAACACATACTACTACCCGCGGAAACCTGAAAGAGAACATATATATATATATATATATATATATATATGTAGAATTAGAAGAATATCGAGTAAACTCCGCTGTAGAGCACGTAGACACGTGTCTCTGACTCATTGGTCGTCCTCAGTACGGTGTAGCCACGGAATAAAATTTTAAAAATAATTAAAATTCAAATTTACACATTCATTTCCGAACTGCCGGAGAAAGATGTATTATTTCAACTGTTACTTGAATATATCAAGACGTTTAAGTAGATATGGACTCAGGCTTACGTGGCGCAGATGGTAGCGCGTCTTACCGACTATAAGAAGGCATGAGGTCAAATCTCATCGTAGGCAAAGTTTTGTGATAAAATTTCCTAATTAATTTACTCAGCGCGAAGCAGAAAAATCAATTTAGATATTTCTACGCTGAGAAAAACAGAATTTTAAAAATAATTAAAATTCAAATTTACACATTAATTTCCGAACTGCCGGAGAAAGATGTATATATATGCACTGACTGCCCTACATAGGGTGGGCTTCGATATTACACGACTCTTGTGGGCGGAAACATTGTCGTGCAGGAGCAGGACACCTTTCGTAAATTTTCCGCTTCCTTTTTTGGTAATGACTTATTTTAACCGCTCCAGGATTGCAGCGTAGTATACTCCAGTTATGAAAAAAGTTCCAAAAAACTGTAGCCATGAATTTTCCGGTCGACTGTGACACCTTAAACTTCTTAGGTGGTGGTGTGAGCTTTTTATGCCACAGCATGGAACCTTGCTTAGATTCAGGTTCATAATGACGAACCCAAGTTTCATCGCCAGTGACAATTCAAGTCAATACATTATCCATGGCTTCATTACAGAGGTCCGAATACGCACGGAAACATCCCACGTGTTTTTGCTTTTGCGGCGGCGTGAGCATTTTCGGCACCCACCTTGCGCTGATCTTAGTCATGCCAAGATGATCAAGAAGAACTTTAGAAATGCTTGTGTCAGATAATCCAGACATTCTTGCGGGTTGTTTCTTCAGGACTCAGCATCAGCAATGATGTGTTCCAGAAAATGGAGGTCATTTTTAATCAATTTTAATAAACGAGTTTACCTTACTCGAGTCCTTGGGAATTTTCTTTTTCCAGAGATTGAAAAATCTTCTCAAGGGACGTCATTTTAGGACATTAGAAAATATTCAAACGGTTGTAACCGAACAGCGTTTTGTGGCTTCTCAATGAAGTTATTTTGAGAGAGAAAATATAAAATTGTAATTCTACTCGAATAAAAAAATTACATATTTCATAGACTCGCAGCTGTAATAGTTGTGTCTTGGATGTAGTAAGACGAGAAAATACTTATGCGCGTTATTACATACGTATGAAAAGGATATCTACTTTACTACTGATTTGTAATAAACTCTTTAAAAAAATAAATAAACGGCAATGTATTCAGTGTACTACTGAGAATATTTTAAATGTAAATTGACGTTCGTTAAGTTATAAGAAATATTAATTATTTCCCCAATAAAACTTCTTATACACCTACGAAAACATGTACCTATATAAACACGTAGGTTAATGAAAAGCATGTCTGCTAGTTTCATGACGCAACAATTTAATCATCTATAAATTTTCTTTTGATTATTCGAATAACGCATAATACGACGTTTTCAAACAATACGAAGCCGTTGTTGTTTTAATGAATCGAAACCGTCGTGTGTGTAATTTCTGGACAATGTTAATCTCCTCGCAATTACTCGTGAATAAATATAAAATACAGAGAAGAACATACGCTGATGTACGCTTAACTCAACATAAGAGTTGGAATAATGTAATCGGAATAACAAGGAATTGACATAAAATGTTTGCTTCATCGAACAATAAGAAATGTCATAAATTAAAGAAGATAAGTGCTGGAGAAATTCTTATTGTTGAATGGACTAGGAGTAAGAAATGTTACATACAATTATTCGATTGTTCTAAGTTCTAGATTTTAAATGACTGCAGAAGCTCTTTCTAGTTTTAAAGAAAAACTGATTCATTGACTCTGCTTATACTGTGTGTCCAAAAAGTCTGGAAACACCCAAATAAAATCGAAACGGATGATTTCTGAGAAAAATGCAAAAACAGGTCAATTAGTATTTTCAAAAAACTACTGGTTGATGGAATCTGTTTGGAATTTTTGATGACCTTGAAAAAGTTATGATGTTATCAAAAAAAAATTTAAATGGCAACGTCGCATTTTTAATTTTATTTTTGATAGATCTTTTAATTGTCTAAACGACAGTCAAAAAATTTTTCATTCTACTTAAGAAAAATTTTGAAAAAAAAAATCATAGAAAACAAAGAAAATTTTAATCGTAGAAATCAGCAAAAACTCTTACAATAAATGTTCAAAATGTTGTCCTTGAGCATCTTGGCAATACCCTAAACCAGTGGTTCCCAAACTTATTTTGCCTACTGCCCACTTTGAGAATAAATTATTTTTTAGCGCCCCCATTTTTTCACCTACTCAAAAACCACTATAACTTCAAATTAAATTAATTATTGTGAGCTATATTAGCGGAGATTAAACATTCATTCTAAACGAGACTTTTACTATGGGTTATAGTAAAAGTCTCGTTTAGAATGAATGAGTTAACTTGAGACCTGAGCGTAGTAGGTAGTACACAACGGCGCTCAGGTCTCAAGTTAACTTTTACGGGCTACACCTGCCAATGAGAATGATTATTGAAACGCAACTTTATAGTATTCAGACAAAGTATCTTTTATTCAAAATTCAAAATAAAACAAACATAATCGATTCTAATATAAAAACTAATGTGAAGGATGAATCTGATGCTGTTTAATAAGTTTGTTGATATCAGGTTCCAATTTACTCAAGAACAGCCGCAAGTCACCACGTTCGGTAACATGCAAACGATTTCTCTTTTTAGTAAGCAGCGTTGCTACAGCACTAAATCCACGTTCACACAAATATGACGATGGGAATGCTATCAAGAATCGTTGAATGATTGACCACAATCCAGGGTACAATTGCGGGATCGGTTTTTGTAGCCAAAATTCTTGGTAGCCATTTTTGAACTTGATTTTTATTTCCTCGTTCGTTGTCAATTCTATAAGTTCTTCTTCCAGATGTGGTGATATTGCTGTGTTGACATTTGAAAACGGATCCAACACCCAGTCTGGTATTTCCAAGTTCAAAATATCCTGGTATCGTTCGGTGAAGTCAATGTGGAGCTTTTCCAAATGTTGGCAGTAGGCAAACAAGTCGTCGTTACTGCAGGATACTGATAAATTCGGAAAATTATGAAACTCACGTCTGCCCATATTCTTTTTGTGTAGAAGCAGTTTGGCTGCGAAAGCAGCAACGACATTTTTTGTTTTAATTAAATTTAGTTCATCGCCTTGCAGTTGGAGATTCATGTTGTTGAACAATTTATACAGGTCTGTCATGTAAGCTATATCATTTTTTGATGTAATGAGCTTGTTGCGCAATTCTGTATCTTTAGTTTCCAAAAACTCTATCACAGAGTCAAACAGGTTGTAAAATCGAGTCAGACAATTGCCTCTTGATAGCCAACGAACTTCGGTATGAAACAACAAACGGTTGAAATCTTCGTCATTAGTAACACAAAGCTGATGAAATAATCTATCATTCAAAGAGCAGTTACGGATTTTATTGACTGCTTTGATGACATATTGCAGTGATTGAAATAGTCGTTCACTTAAATTTCTAGCAACCAAATGTTGTCTATGAATAACGCAATGTACAGCAAGGACATCTGGAATTTTATTTTTTACGTACGCTATGAAGCCTTTATGGCACCCTGTCATAGCCGGAGCGCCATCCGTAGCAACTGATATAATATTTTTCAAGGGAATCTCTTTCTCATCACAAAACTTTTCCAATGTATTGAATATGGTTTCGCCTTTTGTATCGGTCTCTAAATTTCTAGCAAACAATAGTTCTTCACATATTTTCTCATCTTTAATAAACCTCACGTAAGACAGCAACAATGCTTCATTAGTTGGTAAAGTGGACTCATCGAGCTGAATTGAGAATTGACTAGTCCTCAGATGATTGCACAATGATTCTTCTATGTTTCCGGCCATTTCATCAATTCGTCTTTGCACAGAATTATTACTCAAAGGAATTTTTCCGATAATATCTGCGGCCGGTTTATGAAGCACAGTAGTTATTACTTCCTTTATTGCTGGCAAAATTAACACTTCTCCGATGTTGTGTGGTTTGCCTTTTTGAGCAATTAACAAAGAGATGTTGTACGAAGCTCGAAGTCCGTCGTCATCTTGCTTAGCAGCCGCCGAAAAGAGTTTTGCTACACTTGGCCGAGTATTATGCTTCTTCTCTAGGTCTTGAAAATATGCTACATTCTTGTCTTTCTTATCTGGATGCATTTTATTCAAATGATCTTGAAGTCTTGAAGGCTTCATTGCTTCATTCGAAAATGTTTTTAGGCATAGAATGCACAAAGGCGACGATGGGTTTGTAGGATTTTCAATGAATCCGAATTTAATATATTCCGCACAGTATTGCCGTCTCTTCTTTTTTACTTCCGACATTGTTTTGTTTTGAGAAATACGTAAGTATAAGTGTTGAACTTAAGTACTGCTTATCTATTACGCGCGAAACCGCAAATGAAAATAAAATAAATATTACGTTGTTTATATAGGATTGCATAAGCAGCACGCACCGACAGGAATAAGACAAACATGCATAAACTCGTTTATCTCATTCGACGCTCAATCGTACTCAACAAGTAAGAACAAGTATTCTATGAACCAGCCGATTGATACAGTTGCCTTTTTATTTGTTTGTTTGTGTCTCTTTTCGTTTCGAAACGGAGCGACCGATTGATATGTTTTTTATTTTATTTATTCAATAAAACAGGACAGATATATGAACTACTCGGAGAGAAATATCGAACCGAGTTGGTTTGAGCAATCTCTTAATTAATATTAGTTGATGTTCACAAGCTGTAGTCGAGAGTAGGGATGGGACATCGGTGGGTAAACATCGATATCAAACATCGATGTTAACATCGTTGATCAACATCGATGGTTGCAAAATATCGACTACCAAACATCGATGTTTTTAAACATCGATAATTATATTTATAGATTTATTTTTTGGCAGTTTAACAAAAACTTTATTATAACTTAATTAATTTACGTCCTTAACAAAATGATATAAAAGATATCACTATTCAAAAAAAATAATAAAAGAAATATATACATTTATAATATGTAGTTAACTTTAGAAACTACTCAAAAAAAACTATATAAAAAAACAATATTATGCAATTACGCATGAAACAACCACATGACTTAAATCGTCGGATACTTAAAAAATATATACATTTACGTGTATCAAAGCTTTTTAAGAGAACGATTTTTATTTGGGATTTTATAGTCTTGCATTTTTTTTGACTACGCTGGCAAATACCGAGATACATATGGATATGGTTTTATATTTCTGATGTGTCATCTTGCATTTAATACGTGTATCGTCGTGTATGATTGTACGCACTAGGGAATTTCCCGAAGAAGTATACATCGGTAATGTCTATCTCCCTTCTTTTTCTATGAAAATACGTTTACCTCCTTCACTTATTCTGCATGCATACATAATTTAACTTTTATTCTGCACATTAAAAGTACTATAAATTTATGTATTTAATTATATATTATTTAAATATTTATACTGAGTAATATTTAAAAGAGCCTAAAATGAAATATTCGAATTTATATGATATAGCACTGTGTAATTTAAATACTTCTTTTATTCGTAGACAATTTTACATCCTCGTAGCCTGTATGTGAGCTGTTAATTTGGAAACATTTTTGTATTTGTCAACAGAGGACGCTGTTTTATTTTGTGATTAGTGCAAATACATTTTGTCAAGCTTAGAAGTTCGATGTTCACTATATTTCTTCTAACATCGATAGTTTATCGATAAATCTAAATTGCAAACATCGATGCAAAAACATCGAACATCGATCCTAAAATATCGATGTTCAATGAACATCGATGTTTATCGCCCATCCCTAGTCGAGAGTCGAGAGCTCAGTCGGTGTCTAAGAGTCCTCCTAGATTCTAGATGAAATTACAAATCGCCCCCTAAGCCTTTACACAACGCCCCCATTTTTTTTTCTGGGTCTCTTACCGCCCCCCTTTAGACCTGCAGCGCCCACAAGGGGGCGTTATCGCCCACTTTGGGAACCTATGCCCTAAACGATAATAAAATTCATTTTGAACGTTTACTATCATTTCAGGAGTGATCCTTCGTACTTCAATCTCAATCCGTTGACGCAAGTCTTCCAAATTTTCAGGTTTAGTTGCGTATATCTTATTTTTTAGGTAACCCCACAAAAAATAATCAATAGGCGTTAGATCTGGCGACCTAGCCGGCCACTCGATAGCCCCCCTGCTGCCAATCCATCTGTTTGGGAAGGTATTCTCGAGATAATGCCGAACATTTCCCGCATAGTGGGGTGGAGCCCCATTTTGTTGAAACCAAATTCTTTGGCTGGGCAAATTAGAATCTTCATGGTTCGGAAATATTCCTGTTAATGACGGAATTAAATAATTTTGTAAAAAATCCAAATACATTTCCGGCGTCAGGTTACCGTTGAAGAAAAAAGGCCCTATAATTCTGTTACCAATTAAACCAGCCCATACATTTAATTTCTGTGGATACTGAGTTCGTATCTCTCTCATCCAGCGTGGATTTTGGCGTGCCCAGTACCTGCAGTTTTGTCTATTAACAGTCCCATGTAATGTGAACGTAGCTTCATCTGAGAATAAGATATTTCTGATAAAAGACGGATCATTATCACACATAGGCATCAGTTGTTCGCAAAAGTGTACACGCCTGTCGAAGTCGTCTTCAGACAGCTCATGAACCAAACAGATTTTGTAGGGATGATACTTAGTTTTCCGGAAAATATTACCAATTGTACTCTTCGACACGTTAAACTCCCGAGCAAGCTGCAGTGTACTAGAATTTGGAGTTTCCTCTACTGACAATAATACGTCGAGTTGCGTATCTTCTGCGATCTTTGGACGACCACTTCTAGGGCGATCTCGAACATGGCCTTCTTCATGAATTTTTTTGTGAATCTTACTCACTGCAGAAATACTAATTGGGGCACGCTCTGGATGTTCTGTATTAAATAAGTCGCAAACTTCTCTAACTGAACGAGCCCTATCCCCAAAACCAATCATCATCAATATTTGAATACGTTCCCTCTCACTTAAAACCATTTTTAAACAGATTTTTTTAACTTACGCACAATTCGTATTTGACAGAATGTCACAAATAAAACAAAATGTATTTGAAAAATAATCGACTTTTAAGCCAACTATGTTTTTTTTTAAAGACAAACTTTTCCATTTTCGAAGAAGTAATTAAATTTTTCTCGGTCATTTTCTTAAGTAAAATGAAAATTTTTTTTACAGTCATTTAGACAATTAAAAGATCTATCAAAAATAAAATTAAAAATGCGACATTGCCATTTAAATTTTTTTTGATGACATCATAACTTTTTCAAGGTCATCAAAAATTCCCAACAGATACCATCCGCCAGTAGTTTTTTGAAAATACTAATTGACCTGTTTTTGTATTTTTCTCAAAAATCATCCGTTTAGATTTTGTTTGGGTGTTTCCAGACTTTTTGGACACACAGTATATTGCTTACATATTAATGATAAAGTTTTCCAAATATTATTGGAAACATGTTTTTGTTCTTCTAATGAGTACAAATAGGCGACATACGATATTTAACCATAAAGTTTCTAGACTTTTTACAGGTTAGTTTTAATTAATTTTCAACTATAACCTTTAGAGCAGTTACCGTACACAGCAAGCAACACTACAGCGTTTTAAGAACTTCTAGAAGTATCTTTATTTCAACGCTTATTAAGTGCATACTGCAATTAGTTATCTCGACAATGGTGTTATAACGGCGAGTATTGAGTTGGTATTCGTCATTTGGAAGAGGGCGAAGTCCGTAGGAGTTCGGCATGTAGAGTGAGCACCCCATGGCAGTAGTGATGGGCGTAATAGTTCGAATCGATGAACTAGTTCATGCGAACTAATTGACATGGAAGAACTAGTTCGTAGGAATAGTTCGCGAAGAACTACTTGTAACTTATGTCTACATCTTAGGACAGAAATCTTTGTTGAACTAAAGATTAGCAGTATATATTATACTTTGTAACATAGTACCTACTCTTCACCGCTTGAAATATTAATTGTAAATCCGTAAATTTATGAGAAAACTAAATAGGTAGACTCCGAGTTAGAATGAGGCAACTCATTTTAGTATTTCACATTGATATTTCTAAACTAACAACCGATAATCATCATATTATAGAGATTATAAAAAAATTAAATTATTGTACGAGAGAGTTTAGATTTAGGCGATACAATAAAGTGTATGGTTGTTCTCATCCATATACCGAGGTCGTCATATTTTAATTTCTGATAGGAAAGTAGTAAGTGGAAAAGAGCGCTACGAATTAAACTAAAGATAGACATAAGCGAGGCTGCCACACTGGACATTTGTAAGGCGTGGGGGTCCCCCGCCACTCCGTTGCTCTCCCTCCACTGTTAGCAAGCAGGCATCGCTGCATAGGATAAGATCATCTTTTGCATATGATAGAAGTGCAAACCGAAATTAAAATTTGACGCTTACGGTATACTACTGTACGTAAAGATTGGTAATACAAAATGGTTCTTTATAATCAGTAGATCTACAAGTTCCCTTTAATTCCTGGATAGTTTAAGATTTTTTATTTTTGTAAAGAAAATATTGAAAATATATTATTATTCGTTTATTCTCTAAAAAAAACGTATTCAGTGTGTCCACATTATTTTTACGTATACGGTCTTATGGCAAGTAATATAATCTATATATATGAAATTGGATGTATGTATGTTTGTTTGTATGTATGTTCCCTATAGACTCCGAAGCCGCTGAACCAATTTCGATGAAATTTTCAGGAAACCTCGAGCATAGTCTGGATAGTGTTCCTGTGAAGTTTTCATTTATCACTTTATCTTAATAATAATGTTTTTAGAAATGCACTGAACATTTATTTTATTCTGCATATTAGTACTTCGGAAAATAACATTGATATATAATCAAATTTTATTTTTATTTTATTTTATACACATATTGCTGTGGTATTTTTCTGCATAAATAAATAAATAAATAAATAAAGAAATCAAACAAATAAAATACCAACAAAAATAAAATACCAGCACATTTATTTAAATAAATACAGGTTTACATATTTGATATATAAATTATAATTTAATATTTCATCAGATATAAATATAGAACAATCCATTAATTTATATAAATATATATGATTTAAATTATTGCATGACAATAAATATTTGAACTGATGAACATGCAATAGAATACACATCAATGCAATGTGGGTTGCACACCCGTCAAGAGAAAAACAAAAATGAGAGCATTGAAATTGAAAGTGTTGACCCCAATTTTAAATAAATTAGAGCACAAAAATTGCGTTAAATATCATACAAAACATGATGTTCAAATACTGACCTCAGTCTAAAAAAGGATATGTAATGATTTAAACATTATTATTAGTAATTAATAGAAAGTAGGTCATTCGGTAATACATTCTTTAGCAGCAATAATAATCAATGAATAAAAGCCTGCATTTAACATATTGCGATAATAATAAACACTACGGCAAAAACAAAGGTCTTTATACGTAAATAAATATATTCCACTTATTTCCCAATCACTATATAAAGATCAATTGTATTTTCTTCCGTATGGGACATAGAAATGCATAGTATATGATTTATTTGTTTTCTATACACCAACACATCCAGAATGTAAATATTGTAGTCTGGTTCACTATTAAAAATAAAACATTATGTTGGGTATGCGATTTTTCACTGATATCTCCAGAATAAAAGACATTATTGAATGTACATTTAAATATGCGATTGGTACATAATTTCCTTCCTATAAAAATGCTTCAAGAGATTCCAAGCTAAAAACAAATAAAACATTAGTCAGTATATAATATAGCAGCTCAAAAATACCTACCAATCGATAAAATCAATCGATGTTCATTAGATATGCAAATACAGGATATGTAAACAACAACAACGGTAACATGGCGGAAGAAAGATCACGTGATCACATGACATCGATAGTTACCATAACAAACACGGAGGGTGCAGTAGAAGAAAATTTAAATTGAACAAAAATAATTTTGAAACCAAATAAAGCGTTTGTCAATTGTTGAAGGGTATATAAACGCGTGCATTTGCAGAAAATAGGGAGTCCATCCGAAGATCTTCAATACTCAAGAAGAAAAAGAAAAAGTTGATCAGCAGTCCCTTAAACTTAAACCAGTGCTTCAAGTGTTGTAAAATAAAATAAAATAAAATCTAAAAAGGCATAAACGCTTTTAAGATTTAGACGTTGTGAAATAAAACGTGTGATACGTTTTTCAAACGATAAGTGCGCGCTAAATACAGTAAAGCGCGGGATATTATTATTCGACTCTATAAAGCCCGCCATAATAAATTTTCAAAGGAATGGAAGGCAAGAATTATCAAGAAGAATTCGAAATGATATACAGTCAAGAAAAGTAAGTACAAGCACTATTAAATAAAACTCCATCTTGCAATCTTATAATAAATAAATAAAGGAATCTTCATGTGTGTGATATAAAATTACTGGATAACAACAATTTTAAGAATATTATTTAAATATTTAATAAATCCTTCTTTGAGTATGCCTTGGGTTGACGTGAAAATCTCAAGTTAAGGCGATTCAACGGAGTATCAATAATTTTACCTGGATAGCAACAATTTTAAGAATATTATTTAAATATTTAATAAATCCTTCTTTGAGTAAGCCTTGGGTTGACGTGAGAATCTCAAGTTAGGGCGACTCAACGAAGCATTAACGTTTTCATTTGAATAACAACAGTTTTGAAATATTATGGAAACATCTAATAGGTTCTTCATTGTTTAAATCTTGATTTTGACGTGAAAATCTCAGGTCGAGATGATCCAATGGGGATACGTCGGCAAAAGGTAAAGAAAGTGAATTTAGTAATTTCCTTGATTTGTAAGCATACATGAAGAAGTAATTCAGTAGACTTTTACAATTTTCTTAAAGGAACAAAAGATTTGCAAGGTGCTTGTACCATAACTAAGAAGAAAACACATCTAAATAAAATAAACTATTGTATTGTATAATAATAAAAAATATTTTCCATGTTTTTGTAAATCTATACTGTAAATAAATATAAGTTGTGCTGACACTCACTATTTACTTATTTACACCCATCCCAAAGGAGAACATTAGGAAAGTAAACATCACAATCACAGCTAGAACTCACAATAAGGAAAAGCTGTGACATTTTCCTTTTTCATAAAACAAAGAAATCTACCTTTTAGACCCTGAGATTATTAAAGAATATTAATTTATTAATTTGACTATTGGTTATCAACCAGAATACAGCAGGTCACAGCAATATGTATCTGTCATATAAATAAAAATTATTATTTATAAAATATATTTTTAATTTTAGTAATATTTTCCATACAGGTATATGAGAAATGAATTTAAAATCTTGCGAACTAAAATTCTCTGACCGAAAGTTGGTTTCAGCATGGTTTCAATGGTCACACATACGTAGTTTACTGCTTTTTGTGAAAAGTAGTTCGCCGAGAACTAGTCCGCTTGGAAATTGCGAACTACTTCATTTAGTTATATGAGAAGAATCGTTCTTATTGAATCGGTCGTTCGCAAATTACCCATCTCTACACGGCAGTGAGATTATGTGTGAGAGCACGGTGATAGATACGTGTATTGTCGCCGTGCAGCATCTGCCTTATAGCACGCTATGGATTCATTTGATTTAGTATTCAGTATTGACTAGCCATATATCTAACTACCTATTCGATTGTTGTTACATTTATTGCGTTCTTTGTATTGGTATTTATTCGGCAATATTATAACTTTTATTTCAAAAGTATTGTGTTTGTCTGTTTTGATTGCTCTCGTATCTGTTCACGGTAAAATTAAGCTATGCTCGGCAAATTATTTTGTAGAAAGTAATTCTCTTTTATTTATGGAATTTGAGTTTGGGATACATATTTGTTTTTCTAGAGTATTCTTCAGTTTTTTTGGTATGTACAGTTCTGTGCAATAAATTGGCGTACACTTAATATACGCTTATGTGAATATGACTTTTGTTTGAATACCTGTCATGTATGACAAATTGAATTGACGCTATAATTCCATTTGTCAACTTAACTTAAGCCATTTTCACAATGGCAAAATAATGTCAAAAATAAGCAATAAGACGTGTACGCCAATTTATTGCACAAAACTGTACATAATTAAGTTTCCGTTATTTAATGATATTGTGTAATATACTTTACCGGCGACTACGTGTCATTCAGTGCTTTGTGCGTACCATTTGTTTATTTATAGATGTCTCTACGGGGTCCGTTGCCATACTAGTACCTTGTTGATCATTTTAACTTCTTGTTGCAACTTTAGATGTCTTTTGTATAAGTACTTTTTTGTAGTCCATAATTAAATTATCTTTAAACTTCTTATTTTAATAATTTCAAACCTATTTAAATTATCCCCCATCACTTCTGGTTCACTTACGACATTCTAGTACTTGAATCTCTCTCATTGATCTTTTACCCGTTATCAAGTAAGAACGTTAAAAAGTATGTAGTGCATAAGGATACAACATTTAGGGTATGCCCTGTATAATATCTTACAGAATTAAATAAACTAAAATAAATTAATCCTTAAAACAAAGGTAAAAGTTCTACGGAAACTGTCTCTTAACAGATTAAAATTAACTTAAAACTACACTTATGACAATTCCCTTCACAAATTAATACAAATAAAATTCAAATCCAGATTACGTTGATTAATATTAATACTAGGATAAGTTCGAGTACTAGGTATGAAATGTAAATGATATTGATCATGCTTTCGACCACAATTTACAGGTTAAATTCGACATCTACACAAAAACAAAGTCGTAGATAAGAAATATTACGATGCACTTACGTGACACAATTACAATAAAATGTTAAAATTACCTTAAGAATTATACAATACCCAGACACTTGTTGCGTACTTCGCAAGTGTGGGAAATTCCAAGGATGTGATCCGTATTGGGGTGTAATAGTCAAGATTAATTATAACCTCCACTGCGATAGCACATGGATGTGCCGAGAAAAATATTTAACAATTCTTGATCGTAATTAGTTATAATTCGATGATACATTAGTTGCAAAAGAAAACGTGGTCTAATAGATCACACCAAAAATATCAATTAACACTGCATAATCAATTTCCAATAAACGTTATAGAATCAGTTTCATGCTCGGATTATCCCAGGAAACGGTTGTAATTAACGATACAACAAAACAATATTCAATTTGCATGAGACTGGTAACCTATACAATTATGCACCTGTTACTATACACGGTGAGCATTTTTGAATAATAGTACGTAAATGCTTGATCATATACAAAGTGTCTAGTTTCATGATACCACTGGGTATTCAAACACTCGTAACTGGATTTAATCACTAATTTATTACTTATATATAAATTTTAAATAGTGTTTAATAATATTTTGACTGATCACAGTGAAAAGTTGGTCACACAAAATTGTAGAAACTTTGTAAGGTGACTAGATATCTACGCCATTAGATCATATATTGTAAGAGTACTTCGTAGTTTTTAATTAAAATTTCTTTTGATATTTCAATTTCTAATGCACTTATGCGCGCTTTAATTCTGATTTAATTTTTGTTCATTAAGCATTGCATATTTTTTTATTCATTTTCATATTGCAGTGATCTTGAGTTGGGTTGTAAATTATAAATAAATATAATCAAGATCACTTTAAGATTTTATTTAAATTAATTTTTATTTCATTTATTTTTATCATAATGTGTATGTAAATATTCACTATATCAATAATTTGCCAAAATTAATTTTTATTTAAGTAAAACAATAAAAGAATCTTAGTAAAATTTTTATAAAGCCATAATATTAAATTACGCATCAAATGCTACGTTTTCAATAATGAGAAAGTGTTTCTCGCCCGAAGAATACTGGCACCGGCAAAGATCGACCGTGTAGGCCGGCGCAAGCAATATTGTTCGCCAGATGCATGGATGAGTCATAAACGTGTAGACAAATTTATATTCACATGTTTGTTTACCTTTTTCAAGGATTGTTAGTGCGCTGTTTTCCCAAGTGACCGATAAGAGCAGCACCGTCGATGTGCAGTTTTGGAGGTGGATTCGTACATCCCGAGAATTGCCGTACGTTTTTATAAAGAAAATTAGGCATAAAAGAGCTGACGGATAAAATTTCCGGGACAGCTGGTGCAAACCGCTATCTTTAAATAGTCTAAAAGTAGGTGATAAACCACTCCCTCCTCTTTTAAAAAGGATTACTCTTAAATCCGGACTTAGAATAATTTTTGAGATTTTCGACACTTATAAAATTTTTAACAAGATTCAGCACTTGTAATATTTTCTGTAATAACATGCAACATGTTTTACATTGAGATTTGTAGTTATTTTTGAATAATTATTTATGTATGAGATAATTTTATTTATGAATTCGGATTTTGAATTTATTTAATTTCATTTTATTTTCTTTTTCTAGAGTGTTTTGTTTTGCATGTAGGGGTACTATGCCATACATTATGACAAAACATTCTAGTGATTGTAATGACTGCTTTGGATAGCATAATCATTTTATTTTTGTATAACTTATTTTTTTCTTTTCAATTTTATTTATCATACAAAAGGGATTTGAAATTAATAATTTTGTTTTATGTGTATATAGGATATATATATATATATATATATAAGTGAACAAGTTTTTGAAATTTATCATGGATGAGTTTGAAATCATGTACGAAGAGTTAAGGTGATTAGATAATATTTGTTATAAATGTGTGTATAGTGGTGTACCAAATTCTTTGTTTGTAGTGGTGTTTTTGTATTGGAACTTCACGAGAAGGTAAAGTTTATTTTTAATGTATATATTATTTCTTCTTATATGTATATCAAGTATATTTTTGTTGTATTTGGGTGTTCAATGTTAACGTGTTGAATAATACATCAGGAATGTGTGAAATGAATTAAGTCGTTATTTAATTCATAGCATGGAGTCCTGGTGAATTTGAAAGACACGAATTGGTCTTGGTGGTACTGCGTTTGGGAGCGAGAAAAGGCACCAGGCAGAACTAATCAGGGCTGAGTTAATCTATTGAATACGCAAAGACATTATTTTATTTCATTTTATTTATATAAAATTTATTTATATATATATTCCTTAAGGAGTGAGCACATTGTGATGTATGTTCGGGTTGTGTCCGACGAGTTGAAAAGACATACTCGTAGGGTGGAACTTTGGGGTACTCATCTGTGTGAATTTGCTATCTGATGGTACTGTGTTGGGAGCGAGAAAAGGCGCCGGACAGGACTAATTAGGGCAAAGCCATATCCTTAATGTTTATATTTTGTTCGCAAATAGTAAATCTCGTAAATTTTTGGTTATTTATATTCCAGTACAATTCATCATGTGTAATTTATTTTATTTTATTTAAAGATGTTAATTGTTTACATGTATCTATGACAAATATAATTCATAATAATCACGTTCACATTTTAAGACATAAGCTTTTCACGACGTTATGACTTCATTTATTTTATTTCTTATAATATTTTTTATTAATTATGATGTATAGATTTGAATGATGTTTGAGATATTGATTCTTTGTATGTAAATATTTGTATATTAAAATTTTTGAATTCGTTTAAATTTATCTTTAATAAATTAGATGTTAAGATTTATTTTGCATTTTATTTTCTTTACCTGACCTGGAGATAATTAAAGAGCAGGAGAATCGATTGGAGAATCAACTCATATTTTCTGCCCCTGAGAGAATAATTTATTTTAAACTGAGCTAGTTGTATGTAAAAGTTTTGCTTAACCTACTTTCAGCAGAAGATTCATTGTATCTTAGTCTAGCATAAGGCCTAGCACTGGGATGCGTGCTTGACTCTCAATTACACATTGATTAAATAAATTAAATTTATTTCATTTATATATAAATTTGTAAGAGTCACAGCATATATATGGCGCCCAACGTGGGGCCATGATACATTTACATTTATATATATCATTTATTAACACTTTCCATAATGCATATATGGCGACCAACGTAGTGGGGCAAAACTTTTACATTTTTATACTGATTAGATAAAAATTAATTAATTATTTAATATTCAGATAGCTGTGTAATTAAAGGGAGGTATTTTCACCTTTAAGTGCATTGGAATAATTAATAAGTATAATTCACAAATAAATTTTGTCAAGTTTTGATTTATTTTTCTCCACAAATAAGCCTCTTTAAGTGCCAGGACAGATAAAGTAAATATGTCTGAGAATAAAGGTGAGGGTGAAAATCCTGAAAGTGGTACGGATACCAAATATTTATTTGAAACGTACAGGGAACCACAAGGTATTTCCTCTGTGACAGACTCAGAAAAGACTCTACCTCTTGATGAGGATGAAAATGTAACTGATAATGTAAAAATTGAAACGAAAGAAATGCCAGGCGGAGACAGATTTGATTTTCTATTTGAAAAACTTTTTTGTAAATTGGAAAGTGACAAGATAGAAATGAAAGTAGAATTGAATAAAAAGTTAGATGAGAATAAAATAGAAATGAAAACTGAAATGAACAAGAAGTTTCAAGAAAATAAAGAAGAGATGAATATAAATAAAATAGAGATACAAACTGTGGTAAAGTCGAAGAATGAGAAGATTGACGAAAGAATTAAAGCCTGTAGAATGGAGATGTCTGCAATGAATGAGAAATTAAAAGAAGATGTGAAACAAATCACAACACAGATCAATGAAAGAATAGAAGCAAGCGAAAAGAAGTGTAAGAATAGCAGTGAATTCTTAATAGATGAAATGAATCAGAGGGCTAGGGTAACAAATGAAAATTTTAAACAGATGGAAGAAAAAATTGGGGGACAAGATAAAAAAATACAATTCTTGGAACTGAAGGTGGACAGTAGTGCCATGTCAGTTCAGAAAGATGTTCAAAATTTAACAAGCAAGTTTGAGGACTGTAGAGTTAAATATGGGACGTGTACAGATTCACTTTTAAAATTACAGGATATGACATTAAATTGTCAAGATACGATTAAGAATTTGAAAACAAGAGTTGAACAAGGTACAATTACACCTGGTGTTGTGCCACAACAGATATCAATTGGTACAGAAAATATACCAAAATTTTCTGGATATAACAAAGACAACCCAATGGCATTTCTTAAAACTATTAAGACATACATTCGTGGTATTAATGATGATATGTCAAAATTACATTTCATGAGAGGGTGTCTTAGAGATTATGCATTATTATGGTACGATATGGTAATTGATGAGGTACAGACGTACGAAGAATTAGAGAACATGTTTATTAGACAGTACTGGGGACAAACTCAGCAAAGGCGCATCAGACATGACCTTACCTTTGGAAAATATCGTTCCATCACGTCTAGAGAGAATTATGTTATTAGGAAATATTCTTTCTTGAAGCACATACAACCTGTGATCCAGGAGTGTGACATTGTTACACAATTAGCTAATCATTTCGAGCATGAGGTAGTACAAGCAGTTGCTTTACAGGGTATAGACACCGTTGAGCAACTTTTGGAATTGGTAAAGCGCCTGGACGACGTGGAAGATAGAAGCGTATCTCAAAATAGATATGGGTATAAAGCAGGTAATAATGGTAACCATTATAACACTCAGCAAAGATATAATGGTAATTACCACAATAACCAACAAAGATACAATGGCAACCGGTATCAAAATAATAGTTACCAGAAAGGAAGAGTGGATAATGGTAACAACAAGAATATGAGTAGTAGTAGTAGCAATGATAATAATAATTGGAGACAAGAGGGTCATGCAGGAAGGAAATATGGAAAGAATGAAACAGAAAATGCTAGAGGAGTTAATAATGTAATTATACAAAGAAAAGAAGATAAAACAGAAGCCGTAACAAGAGATGCGTCAAGAGGAGCAATAAAGAAGGACCTGGATTTTTGGTAGGTCCAACCAAAGGGAAAAAGAAGAAACAACAAAACAAGAGAAATTTTATAGATTTAAGTAATATAATCACTGAATTTCCACTGGTAGATGTTAAAGTAGGGGATGTATATGGGGTAGCTGTAATAGATAGTGAATTAGAATTATCACTTTTAGATGGGGGATTATTTGATAAAAGGTTTGAAAAATTAGGTTTTTACAAGCAAGATAATGTATTTTGTATAAATATAGAGATGGGTGATGTAGAACTTGTAACACAATTTATTGTTACACCAAGATTAAAATATTGCTGCGTACTTGGGATGGATTTTTTGAGTCTATATACATTGAAATTGGAAAGGGAAAATACAACCCTCCACAATAGTAAAGTAAACATGTCTTGGGACAAAGGTGCTCAAGATGATAAAATATTAGTTAATAATTCAATCATTGATAATTTTGATAGGGACCTCACTTTAAAAATAAATAATGATAGTTTGATTGACAAGGATAAATGTTCACGCCATGTGGATGATCTTCAAAGGGAAGAGTCCATGTTTGTTACGGGTGACACAAAATATAGATGTACACACCATGTGGAGGGTCTTCAGAAGAAAGACGCCACGATTAATATGGGTGACATAGAAAATAAATGTGCACGCCGAAATTTTATTATGGGTGACAAAAATTTGATTTGCAACAAACAGAACAATAATGATAATGTGAGAGATCCTTTGACAAAAGATATTAAATTATTTAATAATAATATAGATTTAGTAGTAGGCTATGATAATTGTTTTAAAACAAAAACGACTCATCCATTTTCCCATAAGCAGAAATTAAGTGTCAAGTTTAAAATTAAAAGTTTGTTAAAAGATGAAATTATTGAAAACTTAGTATATAACCTAATAAACCCCATCACAATAGTAATTAAGAAATATTTAGATTATTTAGAAAACATTGAGAATGATAAATTAACTTTGTGTACATTTAAAACAATAAAACAACAGCTACAACTCCCCAAATTATTAGAAACATTATTGTCAATAAGTACCGATGCAAAGTGGTTTGTAAACGTTAATTCTCTTTGGTTGGTACAGCTATATAAATGTTTCATGAAATTATATCCAATAGTGGTAAATTTATTAGTGAATATAAATAAAATTGTTCATAAGGAACAAAATATTTTACATTATGGGTATGTAAAGCCCGTACAACACATATTAAACCCACATGATGGAAATGTGTCACATCATGTGAATGATAAAATGATTTTAGGAATGGGTGTGAAATCTAAATGGACCCATGAGAGAGTAGAGGCTTTGGATGCAGTTGAAAAGTACCCACAGCCCAGAAATTTAAAAATGTTACGAAGTTTTCCCAAAATAGTGGACTACAATTGCCACTTCATTTTAAGGGAACTCGATGATGCAATTACAATATTTGTAATACGAATGAAAGGTGTAAAATTTAAAGAATTTAAGTACACTTTTGTATATATAGTTATAAGTAGTTTTATTATTTTATGTGATTTAAAAGTTATTTGTTTAAAATTTCTCGTCATGAAAGGAGTGAAGTTTAAAATAAACTCCAAGAGTTTTGCATATAATTTTGAACTCGACCCTGAGTAATATAGCAGGGAAAAGATAGTATCAAGAGGTTATAAAACACTTGAGGATGCGAACCTGTGAAAACCACGTAGTATGTAAGAATGGATTGAACTTACCTCTGATTTGCATATAAATATAGAATAAGCATATTATAGGGAACTTTCATGTCTCTATGTTTTATATTAATAATATTGTAAATAATGTATGATTATGTTAATTGGTATTTATGGGAAATCTTGGATTTATACCATTAGCATTAGCGATTCTCGCTTATAAATCGCAGATATTCCCATAGGGATATTTATGCAGTGATCTTGAGTTGGGTTGTAAATTATAAATAAATATAATCAAGATCACTTTAAGATTTTATTTAAATTAATTTTTATTTCATTTATTTTTATCATAATGTGTATGTAAATATTCACTATATCAATAATTTGCCAAAATTAATTTTTATTTAAGTAAAACAATAAAAGAATCTTAGTAAAATTTTTATAAAGTCATAATATTAAATTACGCATCAAATGCTACGTTTTCAATAATGAGAAAGTGTTTCTCGCCCGAAGAATACTGGCACCGGCAAAGATCGACCGTGTAGGCCGGCGCAAGCAATATTGTTCGCCAGATGCATGGATGAGTCATAAACGTGTAGACAAATTTATATTCACATGTTTGTTTACCTTTTTCAAGGATTGTTAGTGCGCTGTTTTCCCAAGTGACCGATAAGAGCAGCACCGTCGATGTGCAGTTTTGGAGGTGGATTCGTACATCCCGAGAATTGCCGTACGTTTTTATAAAGAAAATTAGGCATAAAAGAGCTGACGGATAAAATTTCCGGGACAGCTGGTGCAAACCGCTATCTTTAAATAGTCTAAAAGTAGGTGATAAACCACTCCCTCCTCTTTTAAAAAGGATTACTCTTAAATCCGGACTTAGAATAATTTTTGAGATTTTCGACACTTATAAAATTTTTAACAAGATTCAGCACTTGTAATATTTTCTGTAATAACATGCAACATGTTTTACATTGAGATTTGTAGTTATTTTTGAATAATTATTTATGTATGAGATAATTTTATTTATGAATTCGGATTTTGAATTTATTTAATTTCATTTTATTTTCTTTTTCTAGAGTGTTTTGTTTTGCATGTAGGGGTACTATGCCATACATTATGACAAAACATTCTAGTGATTGTAATGACTGCTTTGGATAGCATAATCATTTTATTTTTGTATAACTTATTTTTTTCTTTTCAATTTTATTTATCATACAAAAGGGATTTGAAATTAATAATTTTGTTTTATGTGTATATAGGATATATATATATATAAGTGAACAAGTTTTTGAAATTTATCATGGATGAGTTTGAAATCATGTACGAAGAGTTAAGGTGATTAGATAATATTTGTTATAAATGTGTGTATAGTGGTGTACCAAATTCTTTGTTTGTAGTGGTGTTTTTGTATTGGAACTTCACGAGAAGGTAAAGTTTATTTTTAATGTATATATTATTTCTTCTTATATGTATATCAAGTATATTTTTGTTGTATTTGGGTGTTCAATGTTAACGTGTTGAATAATACATCAGGAATGTGTGAAATGAATTAAGTCGTTATTTAATTCATAGCATGGAGTCCTGGTGAATTTGAAAGACACGAATTGGTCTTGGTGGTACTGCGTTTGGGAGCGAGAAAAGGCACCAGGCAGAACTAATCAGGGCTGAGTTAATCTATTGAATACGCAAAGACATTATTTTATTTCATTTTATTTATGTAAAATTTATTTATATATATATTCCTTAAGGAGTGAGCACATTGTGATGTATGTTCGGGTTGTGTCCGACGAGTTGAAAAGACATACTCGTAGGGTGGAACTTTGGGGTACTCATCTGTGTGAATTTGCTATCTGATGGTACTGTGTTGGGAGCGAGAAAAGGCGCCGGACAGGACTAATTAGGGCAAAGCCATATCCTTAATGTTTATATTTTGTTCGCAAATAGTAAATCGCGTAAATTTTTGGTTATTTATATTCCAGTACAATTCATCATGTGTAATTTATTTTATTTTATTTAAAGATGTTAATTGTTTACATGTATCTATGACAAATATAATTCATAATAATCACGTTCACATTTTAAGACATAAGCTTTTCACGACGTTATGACTTCATTTATTTTATTTCTTATAATATTTTTTATTAATTATGATGTATAGATTTGAATGATGTTTGAGATATTGATTCTTTGTATGTAAATATTTGTATATTAAAATTTTTGAATTCGTTTAAATTTATCTTTAATAAATTAGATGTTAAGATTTATTTTGCATTTTATTTTCTTTACCTGACCTGGAGATAATTAAAGAGCAGGAGAATCGATTGGAGAATCAACTCATATTTTCTGCCCCTGAGAGAATAATTTATTTTAAACTGAGCTAGTTGTATGTAAAAGTTTTGCTTAACCTACTTTCAGCAGAAGATTCATTGTATCTTAGTCTAGCATAAGGCCTAGCACTGGGATGCGTGCTTGACTCTCAATTACACATTGATTAAATAAATTAAATTTATTTCATTTATATATAAATTTGTAAGAGTCACAGCAATATGTCAACTAACTTTCCTATTTCAATTCCCTTTACGCTCTTGTTTATTTTTTTTAGAACTTGTATTAAGTAATTTTAATGGACGCCGGTCAGTTCGACCACGGGTACCTGGATAATCTTTCACTCAAAAATGGTTGCGTTAATCCCACCCTTCAGTTCGACCACGTAAGGGATGGTCATTGAAGGGGTATATAGCTTTTAAAAATGGATATTGCATACCGGTAGTTTTTTGTTTGTTACCTGATAAAGCAGCTAAAACATATATAAAATTATTTAAAAATATTGTAAAAAAATGTGAATTTGAAGGATTGCAGTTTAGACCTCAAAGCATTGTAACTGAATTCGAAAAAGCAATTTACAGTGGTTGTAGATTTCATCTTTGTCAGGCCTGGTATAGAAAAGTACAAAATTTAGGTTTAACCACAGAGTATACAACGACAAAAAATCCGATATTGGTGCATTTCTGAGATTGTTCTTTGGAATACATTTTTTAGAACCTGCAGAAGTAGGTGATTTCTTTTCGGGGGAAATATACTCTCCGATTCTTATGGATGACAGAGTTATAAAATTCTGTGACTACATTGCAGACAATTATATAGATGAAAATTCATCTTTTCCGTCATATATGTGGGCTTCTACAACTGACAGTATGCATCGAACAACAAATTCATGCGAATTCTTCCATAATAAATTTAATAATAATTTCTATTCAGCACATCCGAATATTTTCTCCTGTGTAGATATCTTGCTCAATTTTCATGCAGAAACTTATATTAAAATAAATTCTGCAAAACACAATATTAAAAACATAGGTGTCATATTAGAAAAAACTCCTTGTTTCGTCTTAAGAAATTTTCTTTTATTTTTCCCTTTCTTCCCTAAGAATTATTAAGCTTACTTCTCTTTGTAAATTTTCGCCTTGAGTAAATTTAAATATTTGTACAATTGCATTGTTAGTTTTCGATTTGTCCGTCTGGCGTTGTTTGTCTTTAGTGGAAGTTAATTAGATGTCTTCTCGTTAGTTTGCATTTTCCGTTTGGTTATTTAAAAAGCAGATTAAATTCACCATCGCTAATCACTGCAATTTATTTGGTGGAAATATTAAAGATATTACCGTTATCGTTTCGTAAAATTACGCTTGTAGGCGGATTATTACTGCAGTGATTAATAACCTTGGTTGAATACTTTTCCGACGTTTTGTCAGATTATTTTATGCGCTTGGTAGATTTATATCTGGTGACTTCCTTCTCTTAGTTTTTTGTTGTGTGGAATTATTTCTGATGTATTCCGTTTCCCTTGTGTTATAGATTCTTATTTTGTGTGAAATTACACTCATATACCGTCCGCGTCCTAAGTGACTGGAAAATTAGCATCCAGACATTTTGGAACCTTGTGTGGGAATTTGAATGTAATTTACTCTAAGAAGAAAGTTAACTACGGAATCAGTAGCGCTAAGAATTCTTGAATCTTCTCACACGAAGCTTGCTTTTCCTGGAAGCCCGAATAGTACTAATTCCGGCTTCCTACAGTATATGTTCAGACCGCGCCTTTTTGGAGCATAAGAAAAGTGTTAATCGTTTTCTAGTAATTAATTGTGTTGATTAGAGCTAGAGAACGTGAATTAAATTTTCATTTAAGTATATTTGGAACTATCGTCAGAACTTACCAGGTGAGGGCTTAGAATAAATTTTCTGTTATGGGGTTTAATGTTCTAAATTTGTCATTTAATTAATATTTCTTGTGCTGAGTATAATTTAGTTGTATTCTTATCGATAAGTCATCTCAGCCTTAATTTCTAACCTTAGTTTTCTTTTTGTGGCCTTAAGCCAATGATTTTGAATTTTGTGTAACGCTAAACAGGGTTCAAATCGTGGACTCTGTCACATTACAAGCATATCTGTGTCATTTAGTGACATTAAGAGGAATCCGCCTGGTCGTGATCTGAATACTATGCAGTAGTCTAGCAGCCCTGTTAGAATAACATCTAAATATTACATTTTTGTACAAATCAAAATAATATTACCAAGATTATTAATCATTCTGTTTCTCTGGTGTTATTTTTTCAAATTTATATTCTTAATTTTTTTTAATGAAGGTTTGAAGTTGGCTATTTTTCGTCATTTTGACCACACGTTTTTAAGAATTATGAAGACATGCAATGTAATATTTAACATTTATTCACGTGTTTTATGTGTTAATATTTGTTTTATGTTAAGATTGAAAATGCAGAGTCAATTAAAAAGTTTCTTTCGAATGAAGCCATAGTCGAAACATCCCAAAGATTCGACAATTCAAAGTCTCTGACTAATTCAGTCCTGAAAAATAGGAAGAAAAAACGCAAATTATTGGTAGACGTATCGTTGGTTATGATTATCATTTTCAATGTTTGCAAGAAATCAGTCTTCATGGATTATAATTTGGATGCACTTTGAAAAAACTCGAAATACAATCTGAAACAAGAATTGGCTTGAGCTCTATAATACACTATAAATGTGATATGTGTAAAGAACAATTCAAGATGTCAACAAATGAGACCGCGGAAAACAAACTGTACATTAATGCGGCTGCCGTTGAAGGCATAATGAGTATTATAGGTGGGGTTTTTTATAACTTGGAAGAATGTTGTTCAAGTATAGAAATACCAAGCATGGGTGATAAAACCTACAAGAAGCACCATTCTATTGTAGGAAATGACTGCAAGACAGCGGCTGTGATCAAATTAAGGGAAGCCGCTAAAAAGAAGCTGATTATGCAATTGCACAGGGCAACGTAAACGAAAATCGCATTCCTTGCATAACCGTGATCGCCGATGGATGTTGGTTAAAACGGAGCTATCGTACTAATTACAGTGCTCAGTCGGGAGCAGGTGCAATTTTGGGCAAAGAATTCGGTGAAGTGTTGTTTTTGGGCATTAGGAACAAATTCTGCTTGATTTGTAAAAAAGCTGAAGAAACCCATGAAGTTCCAAAAGAACACGTGTGCTTTAAAAAATTTTGTGGATCTTCAACAAGCATGGAATCTTCGATAATTGTTGAAGGATTTAAAGACAGTGTATAATTGTATGGGTTAAAATTTCCTAAACTTATAGCAGACGACGACAGCAGTACGTACAAGAAAATGTTGGAATGTAAGCCATATAGTAATATTACTATAGAAAAAGTGGAGTGCCGAAACCACATTTTGAGAAATTTTTGTAATAAACTTCAAACCCTTTGTTCCGAAAGTCGTCATCCACTTCACTTTAGAAAATCCTTAAAACAAAGAATTTCGAGATTGGGCACTGGAATAACACATGCAATAAGATATAGAAAGGATATGCCTTGTGAAAAGAGTGAGAAGGTAGAGTTACTGAAAGAAGATTGAAAACACCATATGCCATGTGTTCGGTGAACATTCTCGTTGTGCATCCTACTTTTGCAAAGAGGTAGATCTAAAGGTAGGCGAGAATATTATTCTGCAAATGAAGACATCGGCCCCAGATTTATTTAATAAAATAGAGGCAATTCTGTTTTGCGTTGCAAGGCATTCAAGAAGCCTTATATATTATGTCGATAGCAACATTGTGGAACAGTTTCATTCGGTTGTTGCAAAATTTGTCGGCGGGAAACAAATAAACTTTTCTAAAAGTGGTGCCTACCAAGCGCGATGCTATGGAGCAGTGGTTTCATTTAATAGCAAAAATCAAAGTCACTACACATTACATAAAACCCTGTTCGATAAAATCTCTCCAAAAATAAAATCTACTTTTGAATTGCGGCGAAGAAAAAAGTTACACAAGTGTTAAAGTACAAACAAGTTAATAAAAAACCACTACGTAACACACGAGTTAAAAAAAATCGTTTGAAGATGGTGATTATGATGTTTATTGTCAAAAAGAGGATATGGACGTGAAAGAATTTGCAAAGGAAAAGGAAACCTTCATTCGTTTAGTGTTTCATTTTCATCTAATTCTTAAGTACATTTATATTTAAGCACAGTGTTGTAACACGTAGAGCACATATTGTAAAACTTATGTAAAGCAAAAGATCTCGAGTTATCGCTAGGATTGAATTTTGTTTGAATTGAAAATATATCATTGCTATTACTTGTATGATATACAGGTCACCAAGATTGGGATGCATCTGATTATATATATTTTACCAATGACTTAATATTTACTTTTGTGCACCAATTTAAACTGAACAACGTTTTTATTTTAATCACTTGTACATCATATGTGAATGAATGTTTTTTTTAAATATCCCATAATTTAATTAACAATCTCATATTCAACACCGTATTCATATTAAATATTAAATTGTTTTGTTGATGGAAATTTGTCGATTTGCTTTATCTTACCTTGAATACTTTTACTGATTTTCTACCTGATCAAAGTTCATTTTGGGGAAGGGAATAATACACATGGGAGTGGCGTCCGTTTATTCATCCAGCTGTGATTTTGTGTATATCCGTGGCCCACAAAATTGATTGAGCTGGAGGCAGTCCCTTTCTTCATATTTATCATCTGTAAGTAGAGGCAGGTAAGGCATCCTTAAAGATGTAAATGTAAATTTTCCGAAACTTTGCTGGATTATTAAGAGACGTTACAATCATTTTAGCAGCACCAATAATTGTTACTAACAGTGTCGAAGGATGAATAATTTTTAATCTCGCGACGACGCCATATTTGCCTGCGCCTTTGTTTGCTTTGACATTTCGTTTTTGGGAGGGGGTAGGACGTCTTATGGTGTCACCTTCAATAATTTACCTTATTTAAATAAAAGTTGTGATTATGTAGTGTTAAATTGTTTGTTAATGTATCTATTGGTTGCTTCACTCTTTACTTTCTTACACTTTGTAGGTGCATATAAAAATGATCGACTTTTTGCAAATGTCGACGTTCTGAAATACAAAGCCATATAGTAATATTACTGTAGAAAAAGTGGAGTGCCGAAACCACATTTTGAGAAATTTTTGTAATAAACTTCAAACCCTTTGTTCCGAAAGTCGTCATCCACTTCACTTTAGAAAATCCTTAAAACAAAGAATTTCGAGATTGGGCACTGGAATAACACATGCAATAAGATATAGAAAGGGTATGCCTTGTGAAAAGAGTGAGAAGGTAGAGTTACTGAAAGAAGATTGAAAACACCATATGCCATGTGTTCGGTGAACATTCTCGTTGTGCATCCTACTTTTGCAAAGAGATAGATCTAAATGTAGGCGAGAATATTATTCTGCAAATGAAGACATCGGCCCCAGATTTATTTAATAAAATAGAGGCAATTCTGTTTTGCGTTGCAAGGCATTCAAGAAGCCTTATATATGATGTCGATAGCAACATTGTGGAACAGTTTCATTCGGTTGTTGCAAAATTTGTCGGCGGGAAACAAATAAACTTTTCTAAAAGTGGTGCCTACCAAGCGCGATGCTATGGAGCAGTGGTTTCATTTAATAGCAAAAATCAAAGTCACTACACATTACATAAAACCCTGTTCGATAAAATCTCTCCAAAAATAAAATCTACTTTTGAATTGCGGCGAAGAAAAAAGTTACACAAGTGTTAAACTACAAACAAGTTAATAAAAAACCACTACGTAACACACGAGTTAAAAAAAAATCATTTGAAGATGCTGATTATGATGTTTATTGTCAAAAAGAGGATATGGACGTGAAAGAATTTGCAAAGGAAAAGCAAACCTTCATTTGTTTAGTGTTTCATTTTCATCTAATTCTTAAGTACTTTTATATTTAAGCACAGTGTTGTAACACGTAGAGCACATATTGTAAAACTTATGTAAAGCAAAAGATCTCGAGTTATCGCTAGGATTGAATTTTGTTTGAATTGAAAATATATCATTGCTATTACTTGTGTGATATACAGGTCACCAAGATTGGGATGCATCTGATTATATATATTTTACCAATGACTTAATATTTACTTTTGTGCACCAATTTAAACTGAACAACGTTTTTATTTTAATCACTTGTACATCATATGTGAATGAATGTTTTTTTTAAATATCCCATAATTTAATTAACAATCTCATATTCAACACCGTATTCATATTAAATATTAAATTGTTTTGTTGATGGAAATTTGTCGATTTGCTTTATTTTTAACTACCTTGAATACTTTTACTGATTTTCTACCTGATCAAAGTTCATTTTGGGGAAGGGAATAATACACATGGGAGTGGCGTCCGTTTATTCATCCAGCTGTGATTTTGGGTAAATCCGCGGCCCACAAAATTGATTGAGCTGGAGGCAGTCCCTTTCTTCATATTTATCATCTGTACGTAGAGGCAGGTAAGGCATCCTTAAAGGTGTAAGTGTAAATTTTCCGAAAGTTTGCTGGATTATTAAGAGACGTTACAATCATTTTAGCACCACCATTAATTGTTACTAACAGTGTCGAAGGATGAATAATTTTTAATCTCGCGACGACGCCATATTTGCCTGCGCCTTTGTTTGCTTTGACATATCGTTTTCGGGAGGGGGTAGGACGTCTTATGGTGTCACCTTCAATAATTTACCTTATTTAAATAAAAGTTGTGATTATGTAGTGTTAAATTGTTTGTTAATGTATCTATTGGTTGCTTCACTCTTTACTTTCTTACACTTTGCAGGTGCATATAAAAATGATCGACTTTTTGCAGATGTCGACGTTCTGAAATACTCTTATAACAAAACAGTGGTTTCTTCATTCATGTTTGTGTATCAGTGTCCTTGTGTGTCTCTATATGGCCATGATAGTGGCCGAACGGTTAAAGCTATCAAGTCGGTAGACCGGGAATAGTAGTTTACTTTAGGGAAAAATACAAATCTTATAAATATATTGACAACTACTAAGTTTAGACAAGAATTCAAAGTAAAGAAACGTATATTTGTGAAAAACTTTTTAACATAAGTTTTAGAAATTTCACTTTAATCGAAAAATAGTTTCTTATTACGAATATCTTGTAAATTAAGCACTATAGTCATATATATTAACAATAAATAACTATTTAGAACTTTATTTGCAATAGTTCTTCTTTTAACCCTTTAACTACGGCTGTCGTCAATAGACGACTGTACGAAACTTTCATGAGATACGGCTGTCGTCAATAAGCGATTTGATGAATTATGCAGGGATCAGGCCTGGCTTATTGACTTTTATTTATTTTATCATAAGATACTCCAGTTTAGAAATAATTTTGGTGTGTTTAGTTGCATTTCATATTTTAACTACGGCTGTACCTACATAAGAATGTCAAAATTAAAGGGGAAACATAAGATCCCTAGCAGTAGACAAACTAAAACTTCTACCTAAATAGACTAACAAAATACCAATTTGAAAGGAAAATATGTTACTTTTTTCATCAAATTTGTTTTCTGGAGTTAGAAATTTTGTAACATTCGCCTAAACAAAGTCCTACTTTACACTCAGGATACCAGGTTGTACTCCCGTTTTCTTTCACCTCAGTCAGTATTTGAACATTCAAACTATACGTATATAGCGAATTACATATAATTCATTGAAAAATGACATAATTAGACATATAGGAAACGTATATTCTGGGTTTCAGCTCTACTGAAGATGACTCACATGTCAGCCGAAACGTTTAGAGAAGAGACAACACAGTTCGGTACCCCAAAAACAAGTTTTATACATGAGTGCGATTAGAATCATTATTATTTCAGAAATCATATTTCTACTGATGCAAAACTAAACTTAGTATTTCAAATAACACATGAAGTCCAAAAGCAATTAGGAATATGTTGAACTTTATTATACTTCAAAATTTATACCTACAAATAACACAGTATAAACAAGAAAAGACATGTTTGTCCAAAAACAAATATGTAATAAAAAAATTCTTTTACATAACATCCATATCAGTAAATAGACTAAAACTCTAAATAGACTTATATAATAAAATACCAAATTGAAAGGAAATAATGTAATTTTATTTTATCAAATGTTTTTCAAGTGTGATAAATTTTGTGACATTTGTCTAAACAAAGTTCTACTTTACATTCAGGACCCCAAGTTGTAACATACTTCCCGTTTTCTTCACCTGGGTCAGTATTTGGAACATTTGCATGCGAATGTTTGTCCATGAAATTCGCTGCAACTGAGCGACTTATTACTTCCACACTTTGTCTCCCCGGTCTAGCAGCAGTCAGAGTTTTATTTTCTCCAAAATTTGTTGCACGACTTTTCTTATAAATATGTTCAAACGTATTGAAGTTTTTACTGTTTTTACAAGAATTACATATAAGCATTTAGTAACAGCAACCATGTGAGAAAATGGTTCTTTATACCACTTGATTGATTTTCGGACATATTCCACTGTAGCTATAATTGCATGTCACATTTATCACTCATGCGCATGTTTTGAGTATAATATATTACACAGTCTGATTTCCTAATATGCTGGCTAGTTCTATCGTCCAATTTTCTGCAATTGTTCATTACTCCGCAATTGCATGTTTTTTATATGTGGAATCAACAAAATTATTGCTAAAAGGCTATACATACATTTCATTCACATTAGTAATCAGTAATCACCCATGGTTTTCTTTCTGGAGCAGGATCGTTATGCTCATCAAAATATTTAAAAGTTACTCGTACTCATTATCTTCATTTTCTATTTCAAACCCTTCCGAGATGCAAGAATTTTCATCATCAAAGTGGTACATTGTGAGATTGAAAATATCGCAATTTTGGCAACGTAAATCTCCTGCAACAGTTTCTTCATCACTGTCACTATTTGAGTCATTGTCTCTTTTACTACCATCACTTGCACTATCCAGGTCACTAAGTGAAAGAAATCATCTTTATCACTAAATATGTCATTGTCACTCAATTCTGTTCTTCAACGCTATGAACCGCGAGTACCACGAGTTGTACATACCACGAGACGTTGACGGTAAATCCATGTTCGATATAATTATGCAGTAAATAAAAAAAAATATTTTTTTAAGCGTGCAAGAATAAAATTGAGTGACAATGACATATATAGTGATGAAGAAGAAATTCTTTCACTTAGTGACCTGGATAGTCCGAGTGATGCTAGTGAAAGGGTCAATGAGTAGCAAAATTGCGATATTTTCAGTCCTACGATGTACCACTTTGACGATGAAAATTCTTGCATCACGGGAGCGTTTGAAATAGAAAATAAAGATAACAAAGTAAAATATTTTGATGAGCCTAATTGTAGACGAAACTAATAGATACCATGAGTACAGTGCCAGTGATAACTAATGTCAATGAAATGTATAGCCTTTTAGCAATAATTTTCTTGATGCCACATATAAAAAACATGCAATTTGGATTATTAGTCAATAGATCCCATTATTGCCAGTAATTTTATTAGCAATACATGACAAGAGACAGGTTCACACAACTGTTGTGTTATATTCATTTTGTCGATAAATTGTGGAAAATACGAACCATATTTGAAGAATGGAATAAAAGTGTTAAACATTTTTTCATCCTTTTCAAAAGCTGCTGTTCCATAAATCCCGGATATTCTTCAAAGGCAGACTGCACTTTATCCTATCCAAGAAAAATGGATTTGAAATTAACATTATTGTGTTATGTGATTCTGAGATGCGAATTGTTCTGCACTTGTTAGTGTACACCGATTCTGAAATGAATATTCTTCAAAATGACCCGTTAGGTGTTTCAGGTGCGGTGCAAAAAAAAATAGTTGTGAACTATGAACAAAAAGGGCATCTGTTATATACAGATAATTGGTATACTAACCCTAAACTGGCAATTTACTTGGACCAGCAAAATGCCGGTTTCTGTGGTACAGAAAAAAAATAGAAAACTTTCCGAAATTTTTACATCGGATGGCACGCGGAAAGTGCGGAAATGTAATGGCTCTTATGCGGAAAGACAAACGTGATGTATTAATGCTTTCAACATTCATAACGAGTAATGAACAATAGCAGAAAATTGAACCATAACACTGGCGAGCATATTAGGAAACCAGACTTTGTATTAGATTATACTCAAAACATGCTCATGATTGATAAATGTGACATGCAATTAGCTACAGTGGAATGTGTCTGCAAATCAAGTGGTATAAAGAGCTATTTTCACCTGGTTGATGTTACCATGCTAAATGCTTATAATGTGTTTCTTGTAAAAACAGGAAAACCTTCAATACGCTTGAACATATTTATAAGAAAAGTTGTGCAAACAATTTTGAAAAAAAATAGAACTCTAACAGCTGCTAGACCGGGAAGACAAAGTATAGATGAATAAGTCGCTTAGTTGCAGCGAATTTCGTGGAAAGTCTTCGCATGCAAATGTTCCACTTATTGGGAGTGACAAAGGGGGCAAAGTATTTACAATGTATGTTCAAATACTAACTGAGGTGAAAGAAAACGTGAAGTATGTTACATCTTGGTGTCCTTTGTTTAGGCGAATGTTACAAAATTAATCACACCAGAAAACATTTTGATGAAAAAAAGTTACATAATTTCCTTTCAATTTGGTATTTTGTTATATAAGTCTATTTAGGCTTAGTCTGTTTACTGATATGGATGTTATGTAAAAGAATTTTTTTATTATATGTTTGTTTTTGGTAAACATGTCTTTTGTTCTATATATTGTGTTATTTGTAGGTATAAATTTTGAAGTATAATAAAGTTCAACATATTCCTAATTGCTTTTGGACTTCATGTGTTATGTGAAATACCAAGTTTTAGTTTTGCATCAGTAGAAATATGAGTTCTGAAATAATAATGATTCTAATCGCGCTAATGTATAAAACTTGTTTTTGGGGTACCGAACTGTGTTGTCTCTTCTCTAAACGTTTCGACTGACATGTGAGTCTTCTTCAGTAGAGCTGAAACCAAGAATATACGTTTCCTGTATGTATAATTATGTTATTTTTCAATGAATTATCTATAATTCGCTATATACGTATAATAGTTTGAATATACTCAAAATTATAATTTTTTACAACCCCCTGTCTATAAAAAAAGGGTGTTTGTAATGTAATAGATAAATATGTATGTACTAGGAAGGGTCCCGGTCAACAATCTTAGAGGGACTAATTTTCTTAGCAAACGTATTTTTTATATAATATATAAGAGTAATTATATTAAAAGGGGGGTAATTTCCCCGTTTACCCCCTCCAATTTTAACATTCTTATGTACATAACTCATCACATAGAGATAAGAAATTAATTTATCAGCATTTGAACAACTTTCTTTTTTATTTTTTTTCCCGTTTAGACAGACAGATTTGTGGATACATTCCAGTAGCTAAAGGGTTAAAGCAAATGTCAAAACTTGGATCGAAAACGACACTTTTACTGGTATAGAAGAGGACTTGCTATTCAATATATAATCTGCGGAAATCTTACAGTTTGGAAGTCTTGAAAATATACTACTACTCGAATATATTTTCCAGAATTGGATATGGTATAATTCATTAGGGTCATTGCAGAGATGCCCAAAGGGTATCCTTGATGCAAAAAAAAGCTGAAAGGTACATAAATAACCTGAGATTGCAAGGGTCCTGTAGACCTGCCTTTAGAAAAGAAATAATTCTAACATTCTTTGACATATACATATTGGAAGTAGTGTCATTTGTACATGTAAACAGGTCATCTTTTATCTCCAGTATAGACCACAAATACAGTACACGGCAAAATAATTACATGCTGCCATTTTGAGCATAGAACAATATTTTTTCAAAGAAATCTTTATAGTGGTTGTAAATTATACAATAAACTTCCATCCGAGATAAAACAGAAAGGTTTAAAAGAATTTAAACTCAAAGTTAAGGAATTACTATTAATATTGATTTTTTACTACTGTGATGGCTTCTTGAATTAATGGTTTGTGACCTATATTTTGTAGTTTTCATTTTGACGTTTTCACATATGTATGTTTTCTTTGTATGTACTCATGTCACTGAAATAAATTATATTATTAATTTGGGTACAAGAAAGCTTTCCATATCCCGACAGTGCTCACAAATCCTTTTTGAGATTTTTTAACAAACATGATGGCGACATTTCCAATTCTTGTGCATGGCGTCGACGAGAGACACCCGGACTTTCAGCAACACTGCCTCACTGCATCAATATTTTCTGGTGTACGTTGGCTTAATTGTTGCTCTTAACTTTATCTATCAGTATATATAAATTTTCAAAATTATTTAAAATAGTCATGTAATTTTCTCCGCGTATTCACAGTTGAACAATTATTCAAATATGTTTTTTAATAATTTCTAGTTGTTGCGGCGCCATCATAAATTGCTTTTATTTCGGGAGAAGGAGAAACCCAAATGGGCCGCCGAGATCCACTTCACTCAAGGAGTGTGAGACTTCTACTCACTAAAACCCCTTCTCATACCGGTGGCCAGATGGGATCGCCTTGGCTGCATACTTTATCTGGACACCTCTGACTATTTCCTCGGCTTACTGCTGTTGACGTTGTCGCTCTTCTTCCTAGTCCTTGACTCTTATATCGGTATTTATCATGCCTGCCACCGCAGTCCACCCATTTTGGTCCGGAAACATGATCGGGGTCATGTTGTCAGGGGTAAGCCTCTCTCCCACCAGTAGCTCTATCTGTCTTCTCTTGCCGACCCATCTATCACACTCCATGAGCGTATACTCTAACGTGTCACCCCGCGTCAATATACATAGCTGTTATTTTCGGTTAGCCTAAACCGATACAGGTAGATACCAAAACATCCATGGCCCGTCAGCCCCTGCATTAAAAATTAGTCGACACCACCGTGCTTTTGCATCAGCCACGGCACGATGTGGGGGATGATTTTCTTTGTCCACTGTGACGCTTCAGATTCCTTCTCCCATTCGTCCTGCCACAGCATAATAAATTGCTATCGACCACTCTTTACGACTTTCAAAAGTCAAAATAACGACCAAGAAAAATCGACCTGGAACATAAAACGCACCCGATATATACAGCGTGTGTAAAAAATGTCGCAAAAGCTAGACGCAGCGACATTCTTCGTTCGGTTCTGAATAAAAGTGTTATTGTTAAAATGTCGTATCATGCTTCGTATGCATTCAGGAACCATTTAAAAGAGACATACATTTGGCAACACTGTAGCCGCATACTATTGTAATTGTAGATACCTCTATAACTTCCGTATTTCGATCTTCGAAAACATTTTACTCGTTATTAGTATTATCAGATGGTAAATCTGATGTTTTAATTCTACACATTACGCGAGGTATAATTTACTCTTCTAGTTTTATTGTACGCCTCTTTTGAACGACCAGCATTAGCATTTCTCTTAGTAACCGAACCAGTTTCACTTAGATGTTGATTCAACCTTCGAAATACATTTCCACTAAGATGTCTCCGATTTGGGTAAAGACGTGATATTCGCGTTTTGTCATATTAGCATTTCCATTACATAAACCATACACCATGTACATATCGGCATATTCATTAAATGTAAAATCCAATATGAGTGTAATAAATCGGCTTACGCGATTTATTTGTTAAAATTTTATATTTTTGTTTCATGTATTTATTTAATTATTTTGTATTTTTTTTTCATATCATTCCGGTCAATATTTCGTAAAACCCCTCTCCTTAAATGAAAAAGGGCAGCACAAGAAATCTTATGAACTAAAAGCACACCTATCGTCTATATACATGGACCAACGAGAAATTTATACATATTTCTAAAAAGAAATATATTATTTCTAAGTCTGTCAAGAAAAATGAATATACAAGTACCTTTAAAGGAATTCATAAATATTCTTTAAGGGAAAATACAAGTGTGTGAAACAAAACTATCACGTATGAGTGTCAAGTGTGTTTTAGACGTTCTTACGTCTGCTGAAAAATATTAGATCACACACAGTGTTGTCTAAATTATATTAATGACAAGAATAAAACAAGAAGGTATATGTGAAAGTCGTACTTTTAACTAACATATGCAAAATAAGTGCGACCAATAAGAGTTAAAAATGGGTTCGTTAACTGTATACAGGGCGTGAAAGAATTAGACCAAGAACTAATAAAACTAGGTGCAGAAGAAAAATAAAGACAGTTCCGGAGTCCCGACAGTTCCGGCAGAAGTTCCAACAGTTCAACAATTCCGCAAAGTTGTTGAATCATCGAAGGATCTCAATCTCGACTTGAGTCATCCTATAAAACAATCGCAGTTTAAGTTGTGTGTTAAGAATTCGTTCTAAGAGAGTATGAACTGCCTATAATTGTGTAACCAGTTGAATTCCTTTGGTAAAATTGTGTTATGTAATTTTTTTGTTGTTGTTTCCATTTTCTGCGTTATATAAATTATGTTCAAGCTATTGTAATAAATAATTAAATTCACCAGTGATTGGTTTGTCAATTTGATTAATTGGTGGTGGTGTAGACGATAGGCTGGATGACAATAAGGTCGGTAAGTCGTTAATATATTTTGTTTTGTTTTGTTGTGGTTAAGGTTAAATTTAGGGGAAATCATCAGCGGGACGAATATAGCTTTGCGTAAATAAGATTTCAGAGGGTGAGATAGCGCCAAGTACATTCTTCTAGTTTTGTTTATTTGTTTAATGTTTTTAGTACCTTAGCACTATTAAATACTTAGTTTTATTAAAAATACATGTTTTCTTTATCTCAATCCCGTAAAACCCCACGCTCGAAGAGATCATAGTTAGTTACTTGACCAGCACGACGCGTTACTCAACAGCACGTGACACCTGAGTGGAAAAAGATAATATAAATATTATATTTAATTAATGTAACTATAGTTTACATTTAGTGGCAGCGAAAACAATATTTTCCGATACCACAGGTGCAGGCTATTACATGAGGTAATAAAATGACAACAAAGATATCAAAACGATAGAATACATTAAGCACAACAACTGATCAAAACAATACAAATAACCACGAAGAAGCAAAGTTTACACAAAATGAAACACGATAGTCGAAATAAATGCACAGGTAAATGTCAAAATGTGATAGTCATGATATTGATTGAAATCACATTGAAATACAAACTCATTGTTCTTCAACGTTGTGAAATGTGTTTTTCGTAAAAATACGTTAATGAAGAATTGTAAAAAAACTTTTGAATTAAAAGGTTTACGAAATAATACTAGTAAAAATATTTTTTAAACTAGTTTGCAGCTATCTCTATTGATAGATATGGAAGAGGAAGGCTAAGTTACGCACTAAAAGTCTGAACTTCAAGAACCCCGTAATAACAAACAAACATTTTAACATTACGATTTTTTATTCAGAACCGAACGAAAAATGTCTCTGCTTGTAGCTTTTGCGACAATTTATTAACACCTTATATATAGTGAATAATAGTGGGCCTGATATGGAGCCTTGTGAAACTCAAGAATTCAAAAACACAGAATCAGAAATTCACTAATTAAAATAAAATGTTGATATGTATCGATAAAGGAAAAAAAGTACTAGCTACATCCTTTGGCCCTATCAAAAGAAAAATAGCCAATAGTATATCACGGTTTAGCATATCGAATGCCTTCGACAAGTCCAGTAATACTACTTTTATCATTGAACCGACTGGGCAAAGGCGTATTTGAGCACATACTGAAAAACTAAACATCACGTCTCATAAAATGCTTTAGTTTCATGTATTTATAATTCTATGTCACTTTAAATATAAGAGTATTACTGGTTTTTTTATATATTTGGACTGTACTTCTTTAAATCGTATTATGTAATTCATTAATTACAATATTGCTAGTAATATAGTAACTGTAAAAGGTCAGTGTATAATTTCAATACAATTAAAAATAAATTAAAAGAAAATCATCAAATTAATTCGTTTCATTTCGAAAATACTATGTAGTTATACACAGCGTAGTAATGCAGGCGATAAAATTTATTAACCAACGAATGGCCCACTGGATGTTACATAGAAAATGTAACGGTAAGTGATAATTATACTTTGATTCAATTAACTTCTTGCACGCCAGGAAAATGTAACTAATTATTTGAGTACCATTTCTGGGAAATTATTATAAAATCCGTGATTATTAATTAATTAGATAAACTACTATTAAAGATTATGTTATAAAAATATTTAATTTTATACTTTGATTACATAATTCGTTCTGTAGTTGTATATGGCTATTGTACCCAAGCGATTAGCATAAGTACTACGACTCTATTAGAATGATACTTGAGGTAGTTAGAAGTTTCTAGAAATTCACTTTTCCTCTTAGTTATTTAGGAAACAAATCAACAACTCTCCGCACAAATAGAAATAAAATGTACATATAATATTATATTAATAATACAGTCTAATTTATAACTTATTTCAGTCACTGCTCATTAACAGCAAATCTTTAAATAATGTCGAAAAAAAGTCCAAAAAATACATTAATAATGAACGGGCGTATCACCGTCACATTAAAAAAAAATGTACAGGGTGAGTCATTAGTAGCCGCTTCTTCGATTGCTCTTTTGTCTTTTAAATAAAAGAAAAAACAATTTGTGGAAGATTCATGGTTGCTTGGGGCGCATATTCCAAAAATACCTTCAGTTCTGACGCACTTCCGGTTTCACAGGAAATGTATGGAACTTAATTTTTTTAAATGACACTCTATATATTTTTGGGTTTTCTAGTACTGCTTTAAATTGTCTATTCAACTGTTTTTTTCTTTTTCAAAATTGAGCCAATAGTTTTTGCGTTATTATATTATATATATGTATAATATATTATAATCACATATATTCATATTCTTAATAGAAATGACTTATTACAACGGTATCGGCTCACTTGCGCTCAGCGCACTTGCGCTACCACCTGAAATCGACCTATTTGCGCTCTGACCCTAATGACAAGAAATTAATGATATCTTCGCCGACCGACTTGCGCTCCCGTTTTCTTGGGATATATACATTTATATATAAAACTTAGGATATATATTGTACATAGTGCCTTTCATATTAGATGACCTACCTTATTCAGGCGAGTATATGAAAATTACTTATTGTAGGTTTTTATAAAATATATATACTCGCTTCAATAGGGTAGGTCATTTATACAAGAATTATTTTCTTATGTATCTCTAACCTGACCAAAACTGTTTTTTACTTCAATTCGTATTTTTATTATATAATTACGTGACTATGTATAGAATAACTCAAACCATTTTTTCTTGTGTGTTTTGCCAAATTAATAATAATAATAAAACAAGCAATTAAACAAGAGAATTATAATAGTCAGATAAAAGTTAATAAAACAACACTTTTCTTCACATTTCATCCAGACTTACGACTGGCAAAGTTTAATACATAAATATAAACTTTGGTATGTTTGAAAGTGTGTAATATGTCTTTCTTTTTTGAATAAAGAAATCGTCAATATTTATGCATTTTGTAGAAAAACATCTCATAATATGTAAGTAAGTATGTCTTCCTTTTTGAATAAAGAAATCGTCAGTATATTATATGTAAGTTTGTTACTTTATTTTAGCTTCTGAATATAAACCATCGTTCTTAAGAATAGTCCTATGTCCTTCGTTTCTTCATATTTTTTTAACGTTTTTGAAACTCTGCAAACAACTAAAACATATCTTCTTTTGCGCCGTTGTCATTCTAAATTTAGAGTGCTTCTGTCGTATATGTGATCGCAATATTCTGCCTCTTTAAGTAGACTTTTTATTAGTTGGTATATATTGGAATGTGGCTTTATTAGCTTATTTAAGCGATTATTCCATCTTTAAACATACCAAAGTCAAGTATTTATGTATTAAACTTTGCCAGTCCTAAGTCTAGATGAAATGTGGAGGAAAATGTTGTTTTATTAACTTTTATCTGACTGTTATAATTCTCTTGTTTAATTGCTTGTTTTATTATTATTATTAATTTGGCAAAATACTCAAGAAAAAATGGTTGAGTTATTCTATACATAGTCACGTAATTATATAATAAAAATACGACTTGAAGTAGCAAACAGTTTTGGTCAGGTTAGAGATACATAAAAAATGAGGTGTGGCCACCACACGACTTTCTTATACGTATGAGCGTTTCAAAACTGTACAATTTTAAGAATTTTTTTAATACAAAACTTATTCAAAATCCTATTCTAAGAACTTTCATTCTCTTAATAAATCACTATAGAATGCATACTTCGCAAGATACCAAAAAAGTGCTCTTCGCTAAGAGTAAAAGTGCTACTTCCGGTCCAAATTTTGAAATTTCATATATAGAAAAAATATTGCAACTATAGTTTCAAATACTTTTGTACTCTTGATAAATATATATAGAATGCATATCTTACGACATATTTGCAAAAAATCGCTATTCGATAAGAGTAAAAGTGGTACTTCCGGTCTGAATTTTGAAATTTTTTTAATACAAAAGATATTTAAAAGTACGTTCTAAATACTTTTATACTCGTAATGTACCTGCCTAGAAAGCATGACTTGCGAGATATTCGCAAAAAACTGATTTTCGATAAGGGTAAAAGACCTACTTCCGGTAGGAATATCAAAAAACTTTATTAATACAATTTTTCTCAAATTTAATTTTGAGTACATTTAAATTCTTTATAAATTTGTTTAAACTTAGTAATTGACGAAATATTTTCAAAATTCGATTTTTTCACTGAAGTAAACTACTACTTCCGGTCTGCCGATTTTGCTCAAAATCTAATCAGTTCTCAAGAAGGAGATTATATTCGTAAATACAAAATTTGGAATAGATATCTACAGCGGTTTGACCGCTATCGTGGTCACACACACACAGACACACACACACACACACACAGAGAGAGAGAGAGAGAGAGAGAGAGAGAGAGAGAGAGAGAGAGAGAGAGAGAGAGAGAGAGAGAGAGAGAGAGAGAGAGAGACATTTTTTAAAAACCACTTTTTTGTATCAGGGGACCTCAAAACGTGGACATCTGCAAAAATCTCGAGGTCGAAAATTTTCATCATCACAATACTTCCTTATACTACGTATAAGAAAGTAAAAATAATTCTTGTATAGTTTTATTTATATATACATTCATATTAAATGACCTCTATTGAAGCGAGTATATATATTTTATAAAAACTTACAATAAGTAATTTTCATATACTCTCCTCAATAAGGTAGATCATCTAATATGAAAGGCACTATGTACAATATATATCCTAAGTTTTATGTATTTATACATGTATATATCCCGAGAGAACGGGAGCGCAAGTCAGCCGGCGAAGATATCATTAATTTTTTGTCATTAGGGTCAGAGCGCAAATAGGTCGATTTCAGGTAGGAGCGCAAGTGCGCCGAGCGCAAGTGACCCGTATTCATTACAACATTTTAGAAATTATTACATTTATTGACTTAATTATAATCCATTGTTTTAAAACTTATGAGAAGTTCTTTATTATTGATAAAAACAATATTTTTCCATTAAGAACGAGAGATGTCAAGAAAAGCATTTATTGAAATAAAAATAAATTAGCTAATTGGGTTGTTACTTACCTTGTCTTGTATTATTGTATTTTGTTAACCTTAAATTGTGACAGCATAATCAAAACGTTGAAATCACAATATACAAATAATTTAATTTTCGAAAGTAAGTATTACAAGAATTAAATTCCTTTAGATAAAAATAATGTTATGTAGAAAGTACCTAAACCTGAAATATGAGTTTATTGCATATTATAAAGCCAACTCAGTAAATATATTTGCATTAATAGTTAACCGGAGCATATATATATATAAAATCAAATAAAGTATTTGAAGAACGCCTAAAAGAATCATGTTTATAATCGTACATAATTATTTGTAGCCAGTACAGTGAGTAGAGAAAATAGTTATACAGAAATTTTAAAATTTAATTTCACTTATGGCGAAAGGTGATGGCCAAGTGTGCAAGAGAAATAAAAGTATCGGAAAAGTATTCCCGTTTTTATAAACAAATTACAAAACCTATTTCCTTTTTTAAAGTAGTATATGACTTAAAATGCTCTTCTACGGAGATGCAACGACTTAAGTTTTTCAAATAAAACAATGATTTTTTAAAAAGAACATTAATTTATTACAAAACTTTTTGAACCGTTACATTAAATGTATACGTAACGACTGAATAAGTATTCTAAAAAGCATCTTAAACATAAAGAAAATGCAATCGCTTATCTATTTTATAAAGCGCATAATAGCACGTACGCTACTTAGAATTAAATGATAATTGTGTTCTTAGCGTATACGAGTGGAATCATAACAAACGTCTTACCTTTTTTATTTTTTTTATAATTGTTGAGATATTTTGTTTAATTTCCGTATTTAATATTTTTTTAAAATTCTGAGAAAGGGAGCATGTGAAGACAATATTTTTAAATATAATCCAAAAGAGAAAAAAAAATCTGATGAAAATTACGGCTCGAAACGCAAATAGTATCCCCAGAAATCATTACTCTTCAAATGCGGAAAACACATCTTCGGAAAATATTTAATTTTTGCAGCAGAAACAGAAACATTGCAAATGCCAGAAAATGTGCCTATGGTGGATTACAGGGACAGGCAAAACAAATTAAAGTATATCACATAACACTCATCCAAAACCGAAGATGTACCCTGCCAACATTTTGACAATTGAGGAAGTGTCGAATTATAAAGAAGTTGAACGGTGGCTATGACTCAATCTATAAATCAACTAGTCCGTTTGTGGAAGGACAGGCTTCTTACATATATGGACTAATATATACTGTTATATTAACAAGCTAGGCAATAGCATACGTATCTTCCTTTTTACTAAATAAATTTCTGAACACTGTCACGGATTAATTGGCAGTTACACAGCTATAGTATTAACAAACAACTTCTGCAACTAACACCTTTTGTAGCGCCCTGAGCTGTTTTCTTGTAAATAATCTTAAGCAGTTCCCTGACATTTTCCATGCTATTGAACTATAAGCCATACTTTTATAAAAGGGCGATTATTAAACAAATTTAAGACGGAATATTTCTTTTGATCAGGCACTTATCTTCTCTTTGAATTTTATCAACATTTCTGTATGTATTCATTATATTATGTTATGTAATATTAATAGTCCAATAATTGGCATTGTTATATTCTGTTGCGAAATAGTGAGTTTTATTATTATTTTTAATACTAACAAATCCAGCCATGATCTTAGTCTTAGTCATAATAATATGCAGAATTTACGACTTTACGACTCAATATATCAATATGTTTGCTTTATGTAGTTATAACGTCTATCAAGAGTTAAACCCAGGAACTTGGTATCATCCAAATAATAAATATTCATATACTACCTTAAAAACTCAACTATTTAACAAAAATAAAAATTACTTTTAGTGTATCAAGTATATTATCATACCAATGTTAGTAATTTTTATATTGATTTTATCAGCAAAGAATTATGTAAATAAATGAAAATACTCTTATTATTATTATTATGATCGAGAATGCTAGAGGCCTTGCGCAAGTCGACCTATAATAACTAGTCGCGAAGCAAATGGAATATTCCTGACGAAGTTTAGGGGCGTTAAATGTAAACATCAGGTAGGTTTTTGCCTATTCTAGAATTATTAAAGGAGGCATCTAAGGAGCATTTAAATTTCGATATAAAAATGTCGGGAATATATTGAATTACAATTTTGAATGGAATTTTAATTAAATAATTGAGCATAATGAGTGTGAAGCACCCACACTACATATAATTCGTAACATCGCAGTTAGTATATAAACGCATTTCATTTTTAAAATGGTTGTATTAGATTTCTGCGTGGGCTTGTGAGTACTAACAGTTGTCTTTTAACTGTAATATAATTAATGTTGAGTAGAAAGCAATAAGGCGCAAATTGAAGGATGCAGACTTTACACAAAGATTGTCTCTAAAATTATAAAAATTTTTGGCAAAATAATTTATTCTTGGATCCAACAAGAATTTACTTGTGGAAGCCAGGCTACGAAGGGAAGAATCTGGGAAACGATATACAAACTGCAATTAAATACACAATGTTAGTTTTGGTAGAGACAGTTAATGCTTTTGGAAGAGGTATCCGTTCCAAAGTTATTTGACGAATGACTAGAACTTTTGTATCACAAATAATCTGTAAGATCATGTATGGGCATATGCTGGGCATATTGGATATGAATTATTATTACAATATATTAATGTGCAGTAGTCCTCGACCATATATAGCTGCTGTAGTGAATAGTTGTCTTGATGAAGTGCGGTTTGGTAGATTGTATTGGCTATGTTATGTCAGATATGAACCCTATAGGATACCTATGGGATGATCTAAAATGACGCATAAGATAAAAACACATTTCAATTAAAATAGAAGAGCTATGGATATCGTGACGAGAAGAATTTCATTCAATTTTTCAACATTTAAATAAAATTCTAATTACTCGCGTGCCTAAAAAGAGTAACTAGAGCTCGAAAATGGAAAATTAATAGTTGACTGTACTATAAATTTAATCAGAAAGCTTGTATGTGTCGTCCAAAGAGTTTCTAGTAAGTTTCTTTTAATTATTATAACATTAAGTGTTAGAGTTTTTAGGATATAAGTCACAAAATTGTTAACTATGAATTTGTAAAATACGTTATTCTTTCTAGTACATAATGTCTACATGTTTCAATTCATTAAACCTATGGAAAAGATATAATATTTGTATTAGACTCGGAACTTCATATTATTCCCGTGTATATATTTATTAGTACATACATAAGTGAATTATGAACTTTGTTAATTTGTTAGGAATAACTCATTTCAAATTTATTTTGTGATACTACCTATAACGACAATAGTTATTCAACGCACTTTCTTATACACATGTAATGGGTTAGCATTGAACTTTGCAATGCAAAGGAGTAATAAAGATTGCAAGACCTAGTAGCTAATTGAGGAGAAGAAGCAAAATACAGCAGTTGATGATTACCTGCAGCGTGTCCAGAGGCAGTCATCACGCTAACCTCAGGCAGGGTCACCGACTCACCCTAAGGCTTAAATTTGCAGTTGTTCACAGGTTCTCACGCTCCGCCCGCGCGGTCAAGGATCCTCGGTGTCCAGAAACAAATACTAAGTAGCAGCATCTGCATTCGACAATTACCGCTACCTCAAAATGTACTTCGGGAAACACTTCTTGCGGTCGCTGGAGTTGAGGCGCACTGTAATTGTTACGTGTGCGTAATATGACGGACAATTATAAGACAATTTTGAAAGTGTAGATTACATTACGCTAAGTTTAGTACTAATATTACCTGATTTAAAAAGCTCTTATAAACACAGTACTACTACATCTTCTTGACTGTTGTAGCAGACACTTCTTGGTGAAATATTTTTAACTTCATACATTAAATAACTTAAAACACGTGGTTTGTTTCACTATGAGTTTATTAACAATACTCTGACATATACAGGGTTAGTTTTTTTGAATGTTTAGCATTGGGATCTCAGAAACTACTGGACATAGAAAAACGCTTAAATGGGGAAAGATGCGCAGTTTTACCTACGAGTTTGATTTAAAACTGGCTTATTAGATATTCAAAGAAAACTAAATTTTACGATTTTCTTTAAACATGCTTATCATCGTTAATAGTAATTTTAGAGAAAAAGTGTTCAGACAAAAGTTTTAGATAATTTTACGCCAAATAAAACTGTATAGCTGATATTTTTTTTTCGTTCACCATTATCGATTTATGACACAAACTTGTGTTTTTTTTAAATGGAAACTATAGTTGGTTTTGACTTCATTAAAAAGCTTATTTTTTGCTGATTACAATGATATAAGATTTGATATAGTTATTTTAAAAAATAAAGAGGATATAGACATTTTTATGGTTTTTATGGAAAACTATTGAATTTCGAACTGATAAAATACAAACCAAACGAAAACTTATTTTGAAATCTTATGTAGTAATAAAATGAAAACTATAAGAACTTTTATTAAGGGCACACAACATTATTAATGTTCAAAGATACCTCGATTATTATTAATACACAAATTGCATCTCTTCACAACAGAATTTGTAGCATTGCGTACTTTACGCCTATCGATGTTATTAAAAGCAACTAAGACAGCTTCTCTTAAATCGTCGATTGTTTCATATGTTCTTTTGTATACTGTGTCCTTTAGTACACCCCACAAGAAAAAATCCAAAACTGATAAATCAGGGGATATAGCCGGCCATTCAATGGGTGCATTTCGTCCTATCCATTGATTAGGGAAGTTCAAATTTAAATAATTTCTAACATTCAGTTGATTGTGCGGAGGCGCTCCGTCATGTTGAAACCATTGCATCATTGCTCGGGTTCTTAAATTTAAATTATCTAACATTTCCTCGAAATCTTGTTGTAAAAAATTAAGATAACGATTGCCAGTTAGTGATCCATCAAAAATAAAAGGAGGAAGAACAGTTGATCCTATAACACCACACCAAACATTAAACCCAAATTTAATTTGTGGTCTCCTATGTTCAACGTGAAGTGGATTTGTTTGAGACCATATGTGCTCAGTGTGCCTATTAAACATTCCACAATTTGTGAAACGAGATTCATCAGTCCATAATATTTTCAATGAAAAGTGTGGATCGTTTTGATACTGATCTTTAAACCATCTACAAAAAGCTATTCGTCTGATGTTATCACCTTCATGTAAAGTTTGTGATACTGATAATTTGTAGGGACGAAATTTATGCTTCTTCAACACTCTGACAATAGTGCGTTGAGAGGAGCCTATTTCTGTTGAAATTTGTCGGGTCGATGTAGATGGATTGTGAGCGACACATGCTAATATGTTTATTTCTCTATCTTCATCCATCCCTTTTTTTGATTTTGGTTTAACGAACCAACCATAATCTGCTAAATTATACCATGATCTCTTAAAACTAGATAGCGACGGCTGACGTCGATCAAAATTATTTTCAAAATAAACTTCAGCACCTCTAGCAGAATGTAACATTCAACCATATCACGCTTTTCTACGTTAGAAAATTCCATAGCCAATGCAAACTTATGATTAACGGCCGTTTGAACCGCTTATAGTTAAGTTACAATTAAATTAATTAATAGTTAATTGTCAATGTTTGACAATTAACTTAAAAGTAAAAATTAACAGCCCTCACTTCTGTGACTCAACGTGAAAGCAATGTTAGTATATTTTTCTCGACTGCTCCAACGAACACTATTGTAACTCAGATTTTTCGTTTTTTGAATTACAAAACACCAAACATTTTTTTTTAAAAAGTTTATATCTTATAAAGTGAACAATCATAGAAATGTCTATATCCTCTTTATTTTATAAAATAACAATATCAAACCTTATATCATTGTAATCAGCAAAAAATAAGCTTATTGTTTTTTTTTGAAATACAAAACACCAAAAAAATTTTTTTTTTTTAAGTTTATATCTTATAAAGTGAACAAACATAGAAATGTTTATATCCTCTTTATTTTTTAAAATAACCATATCAAACCTTATATCATTGTAATCAGAAAAAAATATGCTTTATAATGATGTCAAAACCAACTATGGTTTCTATTTAAAAAAACAAAAGTTTGTGTCATAACTCGATAATGGTGTACGAAAAAAAAAATATTAGCTACATAGTTTTATTTACCGTAAAATTATCTAAAACTTTTGTCTGAACATTGTTTCTCTAAAATTACTATTAACGATGCTAAGCATGTTTAAAGAAAATCGTAAAATTTAGTTTTCTTTGAATATCTAATAAGCCATGAAAGTTATCGGAGAAACAAAAGCAGTTTTAAACCAAACTCGTAAAACTGCGCATCTTTCCCCATTTAAGCGTTTTTCTATCTAAAGTAGTAACTGAGATCCCAATGCTAAACATCCAAAAAAACTCAGCCTGTATGTTTCGGTTGTTACACCATTATCAAAGACATATACAAATCTAACTTAAAGTCTGTTTGTCTGTTCTTGTGTGTGGTAGGGTGTTATTATGTTGTTAATGACAGTGTCTATGAAGGGTGTATTGCTAAATTCTATCTGTGTGTTGGTAACTAATCGTTTTTGTTTATGAGCTTGTTTTATTTCTAATATTTCTAAGAGAATTAATGTTTTGTTTTTTGTAACATTATGTATTAACTCGCAGTTATCTATGTCGGGAAAGTAGTTGTAATCTATACAATGTTCGGCAAAGCTTGTGTTTTTCTCACTATATAATATTGATTTTTTATGTTCTTTGACTCTAGTTTTAATAGCTCGTCCACTTTGCCCGATATAAATAGCCTCAGAATCTTTACATTTTAATTTATAAACTCCTGATTGTTCCATTTTATCTATTTTATCTTTGTTGTTGCTAATCATTGTTCCTAAATTTGTTTTGTTTACCCAGCTTATTTTGAAATCTAATCGTTTCACTATTTTGTTAATTTTGTTTGCAAGTTGGGGTATACCGCATGTGTCAATTTTCATTAGCCATAGGCGATCAATCCATGCAATACGTGGCAACGTGGCACCCCTACTTTCCTTTCCAATGCCAGCGACGCGACAACCGATACATGCGGTAACCATTGGACGACCGATTCGGGTGTTTATAATGCGTTCAGAAATAATATTTACGAGTTGCAAGGATTTGTTTTTCTTTTTCAGTAAATACAGAGAATTATTAAGCTGCGTTCACGCTGCATGACACAAACACAAGCGTAATTCTAATAAAATTAAAAAATAACCATAATAAAATAAATAAAAAAGGATTCCTCCCTGCAAAGCAAGACATTGCCCTAGGTGGTCGTAGAAATTTACTCTTACATTTTCTAACATGTGAGGAGTTACTGAATTAGCAGCCTCAATTATTTTTTCTCTCAAGGCAACTATGTTTTCTGCTCTACCAGCTTCATGGGTATAAACAATATTTTTTAAATATCCCCACAAACAAAAATCGTTTGGAGAGAGATCAGTAGATCGCGGAGGCCATTTGATGTTTCCCGTTCCAGTAATAAGACGACCAGGGACCGCACATGTTCCCAGCTAAACATTGAATGTAAAATCTGGGTCGGGATCAGAGAATATCGTTGTGATGTCGGTTGTTGTCGGCATTGGTGACGGACAGTAGGGGTACCACGTTGTCACGTATTACATTCATACGTATAGATCGCACGTAAACATTGAATCCCTATACTTAATGATATTTGACACATGCGGTATATGTAATTATGTGGCATTTTTGTGTATTTTCTGTTATTTTCGGGTATAAGTGTTTGTTCTTCTTACTGAGCTTTTCTTTTTGTTTTAACAGTTTTTCTATGATTTTAGAGTCATATCCATTATTTATTGCAATTAATTTAGTTGTGTTTATTTCTTTATTAAAGGATCTCTTGTTTAGTGGTATGTTTGTGGCTCTATTTATGTACCCGTTAGGCCCTCTATTAGCATAAATATACATGAATAACTTCGAAGAAGAACTCAGTATTAATCCAACAAGTTCATTACTGGGCCAGATATGTTGACGATGTAATTTGCATTTGGAAAGGTACAGAGAGGCAATTAACGGAGTCCTAGAAGAATAAATTCTATAGACCATAAGATACAATTTACAATAGAAACTGAAAAAGACAAGTAAATAAACTTTATAGACATTACAATAAACAGAAATAATAAACTTACATTTGAAACATATTACACGTAAATGCTAAACAATCAATGAAAATAAAATTGGCAGCGTTCCATAGTTATATACACAGAGCCACAAACATACCACTAAACAAGAGGTCCTTTAATAAAGAAATAAACACAATTAAATTAATTGCAATAAGTAATGCATATGACCCTAAAATCATAGAAAAACTATTAAAACAAAAAGAAAACACAATAATAAGAACAAGTACTTATACCCGAATATAACAGAAAATACACAAAAATGGCACAAAATTACATACCTATATACCCCAACTTGCTAACAAAATACTGAAACGATTAGATGTCAAAATAAGCTGGGTAAACAAAACAAATTTAGGTACAATGATTAGCAACAACAAAGATGAAATAGATATAATGGAACAATCTGGAGTTTATAAATTAAAATGTAAAGATTGTGAGGCGACCTATTTCGGGCAAAATGGACGAGCTATTAAAACTAGAGTCAAAGAACATAAAAAATCAATATTATATAGTGAGAAAAACACAGGCTTTGCCGAACATTGTATAGATTACAACTACTTTCCCGACATAGATAACTGCGAGTTAATACATAATGTTACAAAAAGCAAAAGATTAGATCTCTTAGAAATATTAGAAATAAAACAAGCTCAAAAACGAAAACGATTAGTTACCAACACACAGATAGAATTTGGCAATGCACCCTTCATAGACACTGTCATTAACAACATAATAACACCCACCACACACAAGAACAGACAAGTATATAAGACAAACATTTATAGACTTTAAGTTAGATTTGTATATCTCTTTGATAATGGTGTAACAACCTAAACATATATGTCAGAGTATTGTTAATAAACTCATAGTAAAAGAAGCCAAGTGTTTTAAGTTATTTAATGTATGAACTTCTACATCTTTCATATTTGAAGGAATACTATATTTATGTATTCAATCAATCAATTGTAATAGACTTGTCGAAAACTTGCCTTACTTATTTCTTTACTAGAGCTGTTTGACACCATTTAATGTATATTAGTCAGTGGTTATTTTGCCTTTCATGTACTTACTCAAATTAATATGGCTATTGTTTCATAATTACAGCAAAATACGCACAGAAAAAATCAACATTAAAGAAAAACAAGTTCGTTTATTTTTCGAAAAGCAACAGAACTTAATTAAAACACAGTATACCAGTAAAAACACAAATATTGACCATTTCTATTCCTAATGCTGGGTAAATGGCCTGCTCTTTTTTCTATAGCTGCCTGAATTCGGACGTTGAGATTCTGCATAATACACCGCAACATATCTAACGGAATGTTGGCAATTTCTTCAACAATTTTTCATTTTAGCTCCGGAATATATCGGGGCTTATCAATAAAAACCTTGCTTTTGAGATAGCCCAACAAAAAGTAATCGCACGCCGCGCCGTTAGGTCTGGCGATCTAGGAGGCAACTCAATGCCACCGTGTTTAGAAATAACGCGATATGGAAACAGTCGTCGCACAGCAATCATTCATACCCTTGCGGTATGTGCAATAGTATCGTCTTGCTGAAACCATGTATTCTGGTTGCTTTGTGGAAGCAGGTTTAATTGCTGTGTCTGAAACTGGTTTATCATGTCAGGATAGCGTGCAGAATTCACTGTAACAGCATGTTCATTTTGATGTTCAAAAAAGTAGGGACTAATAAGTCTCATAGAAGACATTGCACACCATATTGCTACCTTCGGACTGTGTAATGGTTGTTGGTGAAGTTCCTTTGGATTTTCCAAAGATCAATCACGGCTGTTTTGCTTATTGGTATAGCCTAATAAATTAAAATGCACTCCATCAGACATCTATAAGTTATGAACATCAATTTCTTGTTGTAACATTTTTTCAGCGAAATGTAGGCGTTGAGGCTAATCTGTTGGCATAAGTTCTTGAACAATCTGGATATTATAAGGATGGAAACGGAATTCTTTTTATAAAATTTGGAGAAAAGTCGTCCTAGCAGAGCCAATTGCATGCCTATGTTTTCGACTGGAACCTTTCGGACTGCGCTGTATAACTGCTCTAACACGTTTAATGTTATCCAATTTTCTGACACTATGTGTGGTCCCGTGCGTTTGACATTGTTGGTTAATCAGCTTTTCTCAAATTTACGAACCCACTCCTTTATGGCCTGACTAGATGGAACTCTCCCGTGATGAGAAATATTGAAATTAATCCGAAATTTCCGTTGTACTGCGATAACAGAATCATGGCAACCTATGCATAGTTTCATAATAATAACGTTTCCAAAATCTCCCGTTACCATAGACCACTTAGTAGTAATAAATAGAAAACTTTAAATTTTAGGCCGGGTAATTCAAAAATGTAATAGTACATATTATAGGCTGTTCCATTTAAAAACCTATACTATTGTCAGCCACCAATTTATAGGACCTCTGTATATTACAAAATAAATTTTAAATATATAAAAGTTCTCTAAAACAAAAGGTAAGGAAATTGAGTGGCTATTATAGGAAAAAAACCGCTTCAAAATATCATTTCCCATAAAGTCATACTCTGCCTCCCCTGGAAGTTGGTTCTCTCTGTATATCTGAATATAACCTGCTTATAACAAAAATATTGCTTTAATTCTCAATTATATTACGACCACTTGTTTAACATGGTACAAATAAACGTACTTGCGTGTTTTTAGATTTCACCATCTGTTGTATGTACAGTGTAATGCCACTAATATATTGTTTCATAAATAAGTACTATGGATCAGTTTAAATGGACCAATCAAGCAATTAATAAGATTGTCAAAACATCATCTACTTAAGAATATTGGACATATCCACGCTTCTATGTATATTACTAGTATATGACAAATTAATAAGGACCAAAATATGGACTTTTTCTGCGAGCGGGCATAGTTTACTATCCTAAGGATTATTCTTCAACTATGTGTAACAGCAGTCATACCACAAATGATCAAAAGTATGTAATGTATACAAGTTCTCTAAAACAAAACCTTTGTACCTGAAATTAATATTTTGATAATTATAATTTCCTCCGTATTAAAAATACTATACTAATATTATTTATGTTTAATAGTAACAATTATGGCGATTGTGCGCACTTAATTTGGAAAGGTTTGTATAGTAAAAGAAAGTTTAAGTAAATGTACTATATCTTGATATTGTATCATATATATATATGAATTACATTACTATTAGTATTTGGAATATTCATATATTATAATAAGAAACTTTTAATATAAAACTAAATAAATAGGATTTGTGCCTCGATAAAAGCTAAACATAGAAGCTTAGGTAAATTTTTAATGATAATCAGTTAATATTGATTGCAATCACCAATTTTAACACCTGTACTAGTTCCAATGAAAAATGATAAACAGCATTCAATGTAAAACATATAAAGGAAAGAGCATTTAGTTACATGATTAACTTTAAACGCATCTGTATCCTGTATTAATTTGACAACAAGACTATAATTATGTATATATAAGCACGTGTTTACATGAATATTGATATTTATTATTACTGATATGGATTATAAAGTATAAGTAGTTATTTTCTTGACAAATATGTAAATGTACGTTTATCTCGATTATATCCATATACCAAGTTATTTTTGGATGTGCATAAATATGTATTATTGGAAAATTGTTGGGCAATAAAGGAATTATTGACTAACTACCATTTACGCGCCAAAAATTATACTTCAGAGGGAATGTAAGCAAAATATATTGAACTCCGCTACGATGGAGGTATTTATAAAAAAACACATATTTTCATGTAAAACCGTCGGTCTCGGCTATCTCAGTAGTAAGTAGTTAGGCCAAGTAAGATGTGCTTAATCGGTCTAAAAACTTAAACTTAGTTATAGAGGTGGGCAGTTCGGGTCCGAACCGGTTCAGTGAACCGAATCCCAGCAGGGAACCGAGGGAGCCGGTTCACTAAATTTCAATGACCCGGATCTCGGCTCACTTGGGTAGTTGCTTAATTTGTATACAACAATCTGATAATTTGTCAAATTTGTAAATTTTTAATGATAATCAGTTAATATTGATTGCAATCACCAATTTTAACACCTGTACTAGTTCCAATGAAAAATGATAAACAGCATTCAATGTAAAACATATAAAGGAAAGAGCATTTAGTTACATGATTAACTTTAAACGCATCTGTATCCTGTATTAATTTGACAACAAGACTATAATTATGTATATATAAGCACGTGTTTACATGAATATTGATCTTTATTATTACTGATATGGATTATAAAGTGTAAGTAGTTATTTTCTTGACAAATATGTAAATGTACGTTTATCTCGATTATATCCATATACCAAGTTGTTTTTGGATGTGCATAAATATGTATTATTGGAAAATTGTTGGGCAATAGAGGAATTATTGACTAACTACCATTTACGCGCCAAAAATTATACTTGAGAGGGAATGTAAGCAAAATATATTGAACTCCGCTACGATGGAGGTATTTATAAAAAAACACATATTTTCATGTAAAACCGTCGGTCTCGGCTATCTCAGTAGTAAGTAGTTAGGCCAAGTAAGATGTGCTTAATCGGTCTAAAAACTTAAACTTAGTTATAGAGGTGAGCAGTTCGGGTCCGAACCGGTTCAGTGAACCGAATCCCAGCAGGGAACCGAGGGAGCCGGTTCACTAAATTTCAATGACCCGGATCTCGGCTCACTTGGGTAGTTGCTTAATTTGTATACAACAATCTGATAATTTGTCAAATTTGTGTGCATTATAGCTTCAAATAAATTGTTTGTCAAACATTTTGTATAATTGGTGTACGCGCAGCCTAAATAATCCCGGTTCGTTTGAGCCGACGCGACGCCGACGGCGCCGAGTATTACATGTCCTACACGTTCCTGGAACGGTATGCTATTACGGATCCACACGGTTCAAATGAGCCGGTTCCGGGACCCGGCTCACTATGAGGAGCTGAATCGAGAGAGCCGGGTCAATGAAAAGAACCGTTTTGCCCACCTCTACTTAGTTAGAAGATACATAATATTCATTTATACCGGCTTTTTAAAAAAGATTGCCCAATTTAATTTATTTGTATTTCACGAAATATAAATTGAATATGGACAGTCTATATATCGAAAGAAGTACCAAAGTTTTGTTTACCACCGTTGTTGATAGTTGCGTAAACAGCCGCAAGGGTACTAGGCAATAGGCAGACATTACGTGTCACCGTCAGTTGTGTAAGATGACTACTAAGCAGTATAAGGTTCTTTGCGTTCTTCAGTTTGCAAGAAGTGGGACGGTAGTTACAGTGCATCGGGGATTTGGTCTCCGATTCGTTGGTTTAAGCAATTTCAACAATCGGATATCTCTGGAAAGGAAACAGCCCGGGCCGACCGCGTGTGTCAGAGGATGACGACAGACGAATAGAAAAGAGTTTCGTTCGTAGTCCAGGAAAGTCAATCAATAGAACTAGTAGAAAAGGAATACACCAACCAACTGTATATGGCAAGTTTTGAGACGAAATTTGCTGTACAAGCCCTACCACTCACAACTTATGCAGGTTTTCCTTGAGAATGACAAAGAAAAGCATATTGAATTTTGTGGTGATATGCTAGAAATAATGGAGAATGATGCGTTTCTACCGCGCTAACTTTTAGCGATGAAGCTACGTTCCATCTTATTGGAAAACTGAATAGACAAAATGTTCACATATGGCGCCTGCAAAGTTCCCGTACAATATTACAACATGAGAGAGACTCGGTGAAGCTAAACGTGTTCTGCACCTTATCACGGACAAAAGTTTATGGACCATTCTTTTTTAAAAGCACTTTAAATGGAATAACGTACCTGGACATGTCATCTTACCGAAGATTCACAAGACTTTATTTTCCAGTAGGATTGGGGCTTCGCCCCATTGGCACCGTGATGTCCGAGGATTTTTAAATCAATGTCTTCCTCAGCGATGGATAAGTCGCATGGGAAATCAAGACCTGGCTAGAGACTTCTGGCCACCGACATCTCCTGATCTTACACCATGTGACTTCTTCTTGTGGGGCTATGTTAATAAAGCTTTTTACGTCCCACCTCTACCAAATACTCTGGCTGACCTGCGGAACCGTGTTGCTACTGCAGCGAACTCAGTAACACAAGACATGCCTCTTTGCGTGTGGGACGAGTTTAGCTTACGCTTAAGGGGCCCACACACTGCGTTTTTGTTCGACAGTTTTGTTCGACGAACAAGTCTGTTCGAACAAAAACGACGATCGTAAGTTGCCCACAGACTACAGTTTTGTTCAGCAGTTTTGTTCGGCAGTTTAATAACATGAAGACAATATATGTGTGTGCAGTGGCGGCGCATTAGCCATAAAATCAAAAGAGGAGAAAAAAAAAACGGGCAAAATGGGCGAAGGAAGGAATTGCAATACCATTACAAAGGATTATAAGATCAGGGTGATAAACAGTTTGGATTTTCCGAAAGTGTTAATAGATGTTTACAAAATCTCTAATGTGGGGAATAATTACCTTCGGAGAATTGTGTAATAGGTGCAGTAATTTAAATCTTGTAAAATATTTGTATGTTTTAAATTACATTATTTGAATACAATAAGTTGGTGTACAGATGTTGAAATTACGTAGATTAACTAAACTTGAAATGGTAAAGATTTTACAGTTATAATAACACGACTTAAATAAATATGAATATATTACATAGAACTACACCACTGCAAAAAACCGTCGTCTTTTAAAACTGTTTACCCCACACACTTCAGATTTGTTCGACGGTTTTGTTCGACGGACATAACCAGGCCGAACCAGATTATTTTCAGCAGACTTGTACGCCAACATCAACGACGGTTTTCGACCCACACACTTCGGTTTTACGACGTTTTTGTTCGAACAGACTTGTTCGTCGAACAAATCTGTCGAACAAAAACGCAGTGTGTGGGCCCCTTTAGACAGGGGGTGCTGTTATTAATATATGTATATTGCTTGTTTTCTCTTTAAAATTTTAAATGAAACTGAACTGAAGAGAATGATGAAAACGGGAAGTTGCTACCTTTTACTTTCTTGTACGTAGTATAAGGAAGTATTGTGATGACGAAAATTTTCGACCTCGAGATTTTTGCAAATGTCCACGTTTTGAAGTGTCCTGATACCAAAAAAACGGTTTTAAAAAAATGTCGGTGTGTCTATCTCGCGCTGTGTGTGTATGTGTGACCACGATAGCGGTCAAACCGCTGTAGATATCTATTCCAAATTTTGTATTTACTCGTATAATCTCCCTTTTGAGATCTGATTAGTTTTTCAGAAAAATCGGTAGACCGGAAGTAGGAGTTTACTTCAGTGAAAAAAATCGAATTTTCCAAATATGTCGTCAATTACTAAGTTTAAACAAATTTATAAAGAATTTAAATGTACTCTTAATAATTTACTCTTATTGAAAATCAGTTTGTTGCGAATATCTCGCAAGTCATGCTTTCTAGGCAGGTACATTACGAGTGTAAAAGTATTTAGAACATAATTTTCAATATCTTTTGTATAAAAAAATTTTCAAAATTCAGACCGGAAGTAACACTTTTACTCTTACCGAATAGCTACTTTTTGCAAATATGTCGTAAATTATGCATTTTGTATCGTATGTATCAAGAGTACAAAAGTATTTAGAGCTGAATTTGGATTATTTTTTGTGTAAATGAAAATTCAAAATTCAGCCCGGAAGTAGCACTTTTACTCTTAGCGAGTAGCGCTTTTTTTTGTAATATCTTGCAAAGTTAGCATTCTATAGAGATTTATTAAAAGAATAGAAGTACTTAAAATAGGATTTTGAATAATTTTTGTATAAAAAAATTCTTAAAATTCTATAATTTGAAACTCTCATACGTATAAGAAAGTCGTGTAGTTGCCACACCTCCTTTTTTTCTTGACGATGATATACTTATACGAAGACAATCCAGAAAACTAAAGTTTTTAAATATAAATTTATTTATTTACTGCTAATAATAATTTTATTTCTATTTTAAGAAGGTCTCTAGACAGTGTATAGTTTGTTTTCATTTGAATTTTCATCAAACTTCTCCATAAATGTATTCATTTCAATCTGCTCACCGATTTTTTAATTCATTGCATATGTTACGTTAGATTCCCCTTTTAAATGTTTTCAAATTCTCTAGCTATTATTTTTTAAATTTCATTTCTCTTCTTTTCCGACATCGAAATAAAATAGTAATAATAATAATAATAACAATAATAATATATCTTTATTACCCAACAGATATACATCTATTTATAAGATAACAGCAAAAATAATTTCCATAACTCATGAACTAAGTATACAATAACGAGAAAAAAATACAATATTGAGGTGGTCTTGAGCCTACTCAATACCACTCAATAATTATTTAAGTTTGTTATTAGGGACGAACCCTTGTACATATTGAAATGTTGTAGTTCTTTTGAGTTACGTAAATAAAGGAGAGATATTACTTGGCACACAGATTCAATCCCATCTAATCGTTTAACAAACAATTATATCTTGATCATAAAGTTTAGTTGAAGAAATAAGGTTAAAGAATTTAGCATAAAAACATGACCATAGTAGTGCGAACAAATTTCAAATACAACAGAAACGCACTATACAATCTTGTACTTATTTAGCATACATTATTTTCAATCTTGCGTTATCATTTTACATTTGGTTTTGACAAAGCATCCTATCTAACACACACAACACATGCATTTAGAGCATACAAATATGGCCGATATAAAAATGCAAATTAGGACTAAATCAAAACATAATCATAATTTGTACATACTAGGAGTGACACTCCAAAGCCCGTTGATTGTATATCTCTCATGATTTTAAAAGCACAAATAGAATTAGTGACCTAGAAATTTTCAATAGCATCATTTAATGTAAAGCATGGACGTTCATTCTTAGGACGCCCAGTATCAAGTCAATTGCAATTTAACTCTGTGAGGAAACCAATTTTAATGTGAAAACACAAATTAATTACAACCTTTTCTATATTTAGAACAGATTTTAATTAGGGCATGAATATCAATAGGGCTTTAATTTAAGTACAAACAGCATTTGAAGCATCACTAAGAGACCTAGAGCACATGTTATATTAAAGCTAGAATTTCGTGACTAAATTTAGTAATTGCCTGGTATATGAAGTTAAATACTCAAACTGCACATATCACAGCACAGTTATGATTAGCAATTCTCAGGAATTACGCCCTTACAAACGCATTATTACCAAAAGCATCTTTTCAAATTTAGGACGAATAGCTTCATTAAGAAATGTCAAACATTAATATTTTAAATGCAGAAAAACGCACGAAATATAAGTATGCATGGCAAATAAATAGTATGAGTTGTGTGCATAAATAGATGCCCTATTTGAATAAAGCTATTAACAATTTATTACTGTCAAAACTAAAATGTTATTTGAAATCCAAATAATTAAGTGAGCACTTGATACAATTAAACGCATTTAGAAATGTTAGGATAATTCCTTGAATGGCAAGATATAACTGACTTGATAAAGTTTTGATAAGCTTTTAAGCAATTTAAACCAAAATGACTATATAAAATAAATTTAACTTAAATTTGGAAATTTAATATTCACAGCAGGCATTATCTTATGAACGAACGGATTTTAATCAAGTAAAAAACGGAAATAAATTTATATGTATTTAGATTTTAAGATTATTTGTAAACCAGGTCCACAAAATCTATTAATATCCTTATTTTTGGATAAAATCCAAAATATTAGAAAATATCATTATTTTCTTGTACATGACTGTACTGATTTTTCAAAAACCGACGCTAAAGCTGTCAGACGCATTAAAAATACAAATATGAGCATTCAAAAATTTTACGCACTAAAAATATTTTTTATTAATCATAAATATAAAAATAAACTTTTAAACAATATCCAAATCACGTTTGGATACATAAAATAATAACAATTAATAAAATTATATGAAGCAACTGCTTTGGGTTCAAGGCTTTAAACAAGAGACTACGGTAACATATAAAATAGGTAGACATTGCTGAAAGCAGGGAGATTAAATTAGATAAGCATCCACTAAGGATGAAACATCAGAGTTCATAAAAACAAACAACATCCGTGATTAGACGAACTTGAATCAAACCGACAAGTAGAGATAAATCCCAGTGCGGCGAAACTCTACGCCAACCAGATAGGCGTTCCTTCGATCATCGAACCTGCATCAATAAAATACCACGAGCATAAAGTCCATGGCCTAGAAAAGAGAAAGAAAAAAAGAATATCAACAACGAACATAACCAAGAATAAAGAAAAAACCCCGAGCCGGACCCGAGAATAAATGTCAATAGATTAAACGCAAGAAAATTAACTCACCTGTACGCACATCTGCAACACCGAGACTTGCGGCTGCCGAGACTTGAAGTATCAGATACTGCAACCTACCGAAGCGGATTCTGCTACCTGTATTCCGCCTACGAACGAGCTGCCCACCGGCGTTACCTGTCCATAGATCCAGAGACATATCCAACCCGAATACGGAAAGATTCCAGGGAGTAACCAGCCGAGATTCCCATACCAGTCACATCCAAGGGATCCACCATAGAGCTAAAGGACATTTAACATAATTAGATGAAGGTATCGTGATATGTTTACAAGTACTAATAAACCGAAAGAAAGGTTCAGTTGTCAAATAACAATATTTGCGTCAAATCATTTTGTAATTCGTGTTTTACGACGATTAAAATCAATGTCAGTATGTTAAAAGTGGTATAATAGTCATTAGTAATCAAATAGTTAGAACTCACATATCAATAATTTGTCTTTCGTTAAAATTAACAAACATTTAAGTCAATAATCAACATACAGTCAGTCACATTCAAGGAAATAAAAACCTAACCTATCTTGGTAAACAAGTAGCTCTATACTTTGCTAAGATTTAAATTAAACAATATGAATAGCTAACCTTTAAATTAGATTTGTTGTCGCCAATCTGAACTAATTTTCCTAGTATTGAACAGATTGTTTTCATAGTTTCTTTTCATCATAATTAAACTCATATATAGTTCATTTATATTTGCATACTCACATATACGTTCACCCGCTTTGGGAAATTTTGCACGATTGAGTGGATCTGTGTATTATATCTCTCCAGGTCATAAATTGTAATTTATAAGGTATATTGTTGTTTTTTAATGAACATACTCATAAGTTAAATTTATATGTAACAATTGGAAGTAATTATATAAAGAATTAGAAGTTATACCTACCTTTGTGTTTATTATTTGTATTTTGAATTGGCATCCATCGTAAATTCGGGGAGACACATCATTCATTTTATATAGGTACCAGTAGCAGCCCACAACGTGCACACACAGGAGTCCTGGGATCTCGTAAGAATAACAGGTATTGCGTAAGTCACTCTGAGTAGTAGGTATTCCGCAGAACCCCTATAACGGCCCGGAGATAAAATTTAACATAGCGCGCACTGGCGTCATTACATATTCACATAATTCATTGTAGAATGCCGGAAACAACCCCTTCCCCTATTAGAAATAGAACATTGGTCAATATATAAGCGATAGGAAGTCATTTTCAAGCGCGAAATTTAATACAGTTCAAATTTATTATCGCAGAGTTAGTCACCTTTTAATTGAATTGTTAAAGTAAACCCACATATACAGTTAGTAATAATTTTAGATTAAACTTTCACTAGCGTACTATTAGCGTTCAAAAATTTAATTTGGTGAACTTTGCTTTCTTAATTTTTAATCTTTTTTATTTTTTTAATTTACTTAGTCTCATTGCTCTTTAAGAACTTTAAATGCTAAGGGCCATATAACGCTTCACACCCCCCCCTCCCTATAGCATATTGGCGCACCAACGTATTGGGGCCATTCGAATAACCTACAGAGTACACTTACAGTTTTTTTTTCCAGTTCATCTCCGAGGATTTAAAGAAGTGGAGGACATTATTTTTTTTTGAAAATAAAAATAATTGTATAATAAAAATATAAAAAGAAAGATGTGTATTTGATTTATGTATTTGTGTATGTGCTCTTCCACGAATTGATGATCGATGTTAAATAAATAAACACAGGGTATAATCGAAATTATTTATTCACTGCCATATAAATTAAAAACACAGGTCAAATATTTTATTACAAACATTTTTACAACATATTGTACAGGGGTCGCATCCAAACGACACATCGCTGCTGTTTTATTAGTATTGTGTGTATTTGTAAAAATATAATAAACCGGCAAGATGGAGACAAGATCCAGAAGCGTGTCTAATGTACCTCAGGAATCATCAAGCGAAGATGAATCTCCTCAAAATCAAGGTGATAGCACCCAAATTACAACGACGCCCGCAGAACAAGGAGTTGGTTCGAAGCCAGAGGAACAGAGTGAGATGCTCAAACAGATTACTTTGATGTTCCAAGAAAATAAAAAGGAGATACAAGAACAAAACGAAAACACGAATAAAAATATAGAAAAATTAGAGAAAAAATTAGAACAAAAGATGGAAGAACAAAACGAAAATACGAATAAAAATACAGAAAAATTAGAGAAAAAATTAGAACAAAAGATGGAAGAACAAAACGAAAATACGAATAAAAATATAGAAAAATTAGAGAAAAAAATGGACGAACAGACCGAAAAACTTAAAAAGGAGTTGGAGGGATACATTTCAATGAGGATCGGCGACAATAATAGAAACATTAAAAAAGATATGGTAGAGATAGAGGCGAAAATAATCGACGTAGAAAATAAACTTGACAGTAAGGAAACTGAAATGATGACCATCATAAATTCCGAAGTTGTACAAATCAAAAGACAGATGGGCAAATTTGTCGATTACTCGAAGGAGATACAAAAAGAATTTGCTGATAACTCCGATAAGAAATACAGAGAATTCGCTGAAGACTCAAAGAAGAAACATAAAGAATTTGAGGATGACTCAGATAAGAAATACAGAGACCTCGCTGAACGTATCCAGGCTGGCGATGACAATATTCGGTCAGAAATGGTAGACTTAGGCACAAAAGTAACACGCGCGTACACAAGTAGAATAGTGGAAGTGGAGGAAAAATGCCGCCAGGAAATTAAAAGCATCAAAACATCCAACAGAGTGGAACAACAGGATATGACGGAAGTTTTTGTACAATGCGAGAACCAGAAAAAAGAAATCAAGGAATTATTACAACAGGCCCGGAACGTACAATTACCTAGCACGTATATACCTGTACAAAATATACTGAACACTGGGATACGCATTGAAAATGTAACACATTTTAATGGGGACGTGATGTCAACACATCCAATGTTTTATTTAACTAACATCCTGAAATACATTGAAGATTTACCGGACTTCAAACAGAAAATGAGTGTGGTACGTTCAACATTAACACATGGCGCGGCCGAATGGTTCCAACGAATCGAGGACAATTGCTATAATATGAGGGAATTCTCTGAACTTTTCCAAAGAAACTTCTGGAATGACACCCACCAGAATAGGGCACGAATAAGGCTGTTGACAGGACGGTTTAAAACAGGTAAGGCATCAAGGGAGGACTATGCCCAGAAGATGTATAATTATAGCAAATACATCACAAACATGGACGAGCAGACGATTGCACAACAGCTGATGAAACATTTCATCCACACCGACACTCATGCCATCATCTGTCAGAATGTGACTGACATGGAAGGATTAATCGACATCTTACGCAGACTAGATGATTATTCCGATACCACGAACATTAACAAGGGATATACTCAGTCCAGTAATCAGAACGCCAACACAAACCACGCACGTCCTCCGATACCCCCGAATAGGAACGAGAACCAGAATAGAAACGTTGGATATCACCCACCAACACCCAATCAGACATACAACAATAATAGCCCTCCCCGAAACACCAACTCTTGGTTCAATAATCATGCCCAGAACGAGCGACGAAATAATGTAGAGTATCGCCCAGCCAATAACAATTGGACACCGAACCGATCAAATGCACAGTATGGAAATAACTACAATAGACCAAATAACCCTCCGAGAACAAACTATCAAGACCAGAACAGGCACTATTATGGGAAAGGAAATAACAACCAAAGACAAGTGAATACCATTTCAAAGGAAGTAAGATCAGATCCAGGTTGGAGGAATTCGAATGGAAATAACCCATTTAACGAAACACAAACAGAAAGCATACAAAGAGTAGGACCGACCCCAGAAAAAAAAAAACTTCGTTGGAATTCCAGAACTCGATGATATAAGAAAATCCACATGCTGGAACGTCCAAGGATCCCCAATAAAGCAGTACATTAATATTAGCAATTTAAGTGTAGAGACAGGGTTAGGTAACGCAGTAGATTTAAAAGATATAGGAGAAATAATAAATAATTACGATTCATTGCCATTTGTTAATATTAAGATTAGGAACATTAATTTTAAAACTCTCATAGACACTGGAGCCGAAATATCCCTAATTCGAGAGGAATTAGTTACACAAATACCAGAGTATCTAAAGAATATTATCAAAATTAAGAATACGAATGTGATATCCGCAAACAGGAAGAAAATGGGACGAATTAATCAAAGAATATGCATCGAAGCCGAAATAAATAAGCAAAAATATTTGTTACAATTTTACTTACTTCCCAATCTATTCTATGATTGCATTATGGGAATAGACAACATGGGAATTTTGGGAATGGCAATTAACTTCGAAAAAAATAGAATCCAATTAGGAGAAAATATAATACCTTTCGAGAAAGTAGATGAGACATGCGAAGCAATCTCGTTTTATGAAAGGAAGAAAAATATTATACCAGGACTGTGCAACATTATACTAGAAGATAGAAATGAGGAAAATAATGAACATGAAGAGTTAGAAAACATCATGTTTGATTTACCAAATCAATATACGGATACCTATGAAGAAGATGATAGAATCAACAGTGAAAGGGAAATAATAAGCGTGAAGGGCAGGAAAGAAATAGAATTAATTTTGGAAAAACAAGAACTCTCCGAACCTTGGATTAAAGAAAATTTAGTGGAAATATTTTACAACAACATCAGACTGATAAATGATGAGGTTGTTTTCGCGAAAGATTACGAACACCACCTAGTCGTGACAAATGATGCTCCGCTCACGTGTAAGAACTACCCAATACCATATCACTTCAAGGATAAAGTCGACGAGGAATTGAAAAAACTAGAAGAAGCCAACATTATTGAAAGATCAAACACAGCATATATAAGTCCGATCGTATTAGTGAAGAAAAAGGACAATTCCATACGCTTATGCCTTGATGCTCGCTCTATAAACACTAGGATCTTACCAGACATGGAAATGCCTCAGAACATTGACGTCTTATTAGCGAAATGCGGCAACAAAAAGTGGTATTCGAAATTGGATTTGAAGAACGCATTTTGGCTAATTAAACTGGACGCCCAATCACGTAAATATTGTGGATTCAACATTAATGGAGTAAGTTATAATTTTGTAGTTTGCCCGTTTGGCATCCGCAGTTCGCCTGCCGGATTAATCAGATTCTTACACAAAATACTCGACCAATATGAAAAATTCGCCATACATTACCTCGATGATATCATAGTCTTTTCTGATGACATAGAATCTCACATCAACCATTTAGAAATTATCATAAACACATTACAAGAGAACGGAATGAAGTTAAACTTGGAAAAGTGTCAATTTTGTAGGAAGGAAGTGAATTACCTAGGATACATCATTAATGAGAAAAACATACACCTCGATCCAACCAGATTAGAAGATATTAAAAATTACCCAAGACCAAAGAAGCTAAAAATGCTAAGAGGATTCCTAGGACTGTTGAACTATTACCGTAAATTTGTACCTGAGTACAGCCAGAAGACGAGGGTATTGCTAACATTATTAAAGAAAAACACTAAGTGGAACTGGACACCGGAATGCGAGAAATGCTTCCAAGAACTTAAACAAAGTTTCGTAGACAACTTAAGCTTATATCACCCTGATTTCAACTCAGACTTCATCGTGCGAACGGACGCCTCACACTCGGCCATAGCAGCCGAACTTCTACAAATAAGAAATGGTGAAGAGGTACCTATTTGCTTCATATCAAGGACATTAAAAGCCAACGAGGTCCGGTACGGCATATCAGAAAAAGAAATGCTGGCAATCATATTCTCATTAAACAAACTACGCTACTATTTGATCGGAAAGAAATTCGTCCTTGAGACAGATCACAAGGCATTAATCAATATCATGAACACAAAATTGAACAACAATCGAATTTACCGATGGACACTATTAATCCAGCAGTACGACATTGAAATCCGTTACAAACCTGGAAAGGAAATGATAGCCGCGGACATTCTGAGCAGAAAGGAAGAAGAAAACAAGACATCACACGTAACAGTGAATTTAGTCAAACTAAGGAAACATGGCATATTCTCCAAACAACATATCCGGGAAGTACAAGAAGAACCAGAATTCCAAGAGATCAGACAACTCCTCACTGATGGTGCAACTTACAAAGGTATGCAAATTAAAAACGGCATCATCACTAAACAGATTGGCGAAACCGAAGTATATGTTACAAACGAACAACACACCAGAGATATCACACGATATTTACATGAATATTATACCCACATAGGAGCCAGAAAATGTTGGCTACTTTTCCGCGAAGCCTACTATTGTAAGAAAGACGAAAAGATAATCAAGAATACTATAAGAAAATGTGAACTGTGTGAATTGGCAAAGTACAAAAATTTTACTAACACCAACATCAGTCAAAGCATCATAACCTCGGACAAACTAGAATTAGTAGCAATGGACTTTATCTCAAACTTGATACCAAGTACACACCGGTATAAAAACATCCTGGTAATCTGCGATATTTTTTCCAAACATGTAAAATTAATACCAACACAGAAATGCAACACGGAAACCGTTCTACAGGCGATTCAGGATTATACAACGGAATTCGGAAAACCAACCGCAATCTTAACAGATCGAGCAACGTATTTCACAAGTCCTGCATTTGAAGATTATCTAAAACAAAGGGAAATAAATTCATACCACATTTCCGTAAGACATCCAAATGCCAACCCCTCAGAAAGGTACATCAAAGAGGTGTTAAAATATTTAAGAATTTTATTAGAGGACCAACATCATAAATGGGCAAGACACTTGAAACAAATAGAGTTCGTAATGAACAATACGCCAAGTACGGTACACAATCTATGTCCAATCACAATTTTCACTGGACAACCTCCTCAACGACCATGGTATTCCGAACAAATAGCGGAATTGAGTGATAAGTACGACAAGGTACGACACAAACTCCTGGAAAAGAAAGAAAAATGGGAAAGGAAAGCCAACGCACAACAAACAAAATTAAAAACCTACGAGGTCAATGACAAAGTTATTGTCAAGGCGAATCAAATAACAGATAGAAAACACAACATTGTAGCAAAGTTAACAAGACCCTACATAGGACCGTACATAGTACATAAAAAATTAGGTTTGAGCACATATGAACTAATAGAAGAAGAAACTGGATACATCAAAGGCAGATATCACATATCCATGCTCCATGACTACATAAACAAAGATGAATAATTAGATCTCATCTTAGTCAGGACGGGAGATTACAAAGAGATCGCCTCCCGAAGGTATTTACGACACCTATCTTTCCCAGTAAACTCTTAGATCTCATAATTAGTCAGGACGGGAGATTCCAAAGAGATCGCCTCCCGAAGGTATTTACGACACCTATCTTTCCCAGTAACCCCGTTGATCTCACAACCCCAAACTCTATGTCGAGAAATAGACACTGCTAGGTCTCATCCATTTAAAGAACCCTATACCCCCCACAATTTCCCAACTCTCATAAGAATTTCTCACCCCAAAAAGATTTCTGACACACCCAACAGACTTCTCAAAACCCTTTACAATTTCTTCGAACCCCAAGAAGACTTCAAAACACCCAAAAATTATATCAGCATCAAAAAACCATCTCTCACATGTCACAGCAACATAAGCCCCGCTGCTAGACAATGATCCGAATAAGGATATAACACCCCTGATAAACAAAATAGTTGTTTAGAAATAGGATAAAAATAGTCGTACTACCTAGCCATAAGTTGTTTAAAGTTAACCTGTCTCTACACGAAATACAAATAATTAGAATTAAGATGTTACTTATCCACGTGTAATATAAGTTGGACAACAAGAATCAGTATCGGACAACATTACAAAAATCAGTATCGGACAACATTAGAAAATAAATACAAACCCTTATGAAGATAAAACGAAACTAAAAAGCAAAATTTGAAGAAAAAAGGAACAAAAAGGAAACCATACATGCCAGAAGGAAAATTTTAAAAATTCACGAACAGAGCAAAACTTGGAAGGAAAATAGTAGTCAACGAACAATGTGAAGAAGAAATGGACATATCCAAAAATGAAAAAAACATAGCAAGTGTACAAAACAAAAAGAAAAATACTCTGTGATTATTGGAGAGAAAAGAAGAAAAAAATAAAAAGAATTCAAAAGAAAAAGCCTAAGAAAAATATAAATTTGTGAAGAAAATGTTTTATTTATTAGCAGAAATGACTGCATAAACAGTAATTATGATTACTAAAAATATAAAAATGCGAAACATGCGAGAAAGCATGAAAATTATGAATTATGAAAAAAAAAATATATGAAGAAAGAAAAAATGAATTATTATAATGAAAATGATATGGTATTCAAAGCACCTAAGAATGGGCTTGAATATATTTCCTCAAAGAAAGGGAAATAAATTGATGCGAAATGCATAAAATATGGAGAAAGCGATTTAATAAAGAAAACATTACACAAGAAAATATGAGTTATTATTAGGCCAATAATATCAGCCACAGCTGAAAAGAATCAGAACTTCAAGAAAAATACACAATCACATAATCACAGAAAAATATTCAGAAGTACGGAAAGGACCATTTTACAAAACTCCAAGGAAAGAATCGGCATAAGAAAAAAAAAATCCAAGAAACATACTCCTGAAGTCAAATTTTCATAAGGACAACTTACTTAAAATTACACACATAATTTATAATATAAAAAGAAAAAAAATAGTGATTACCCATAGAGTACGATACAACTTATATATAAAAAAACATTGAAACAAAATCAACAACAGCTTATACTACACAAGATACAAAATAAAATTAAGTTCATAAATATACTGTACATACATATGAAATTCCTTTACATAATTAACAAAGAACATTAGGTATTAAGAAGTTATCAAACAAAAATTAGTATACTGTAAAAATTGTTACAAACATAAATTCATTATAAGTATTAACTTAAAACTTAAGAAGTTCTCTAAACTAGCCTAAATACTTTATAAAAAAAAAAAATTTTTAGAATAAAGAATATTTTCCTAATAATTAATTAACAGGTTAATGAACGGAAATTTTAATTGCATAAAAATTTACATTCATTAAGAAGGGCATGTTGAGGTGGTCTTGAGCCTACTCAATACCACTCAATAATTATTTAAGTTTGTTATTAGGGACGAACCCTTGTACATATTGAAATGTTGTAGTTCTTTTGAGTTACGTAAATAAAGGAGAGATATTACTTGGCACACAGATTCAATCCCATCTAATCGTTTAACAAACAATTATATCTTGATCATAAAGTTTAGTTGAAGAAATAAGGTTAAAGAATTTAGCATAAAAACATGACCATAGTAGTGCGAACAAATTTCAAATACAACAGAAACGCACTATACAATCTTGTACTTATTTAGCATACATTATTTTCAATCTTGCGTTATCATTTTACATTTGGTTTTGACAAAGCATCCTATCTAACACACACAACACATGCATTTAGAGCATACAAATATGGCCGATATAAAAATGCAAATTAGGACTAAATCAAAACATAATCATAATTTGTACATACTAGGAGTGACACTCCAAAGCCCGTTGATTGTATATCTCATGATTTTAAAAGCACAAATAGAATTAGTGACCTAGAAATTTTCAATAGCATCATTTAATGTAAAGCATGGACGTTCATTCTTAGGACGCCCAGTATCAAGTCAATTGCAATTTAACTCTGTGAGGAAACCAATTTTAATGTGAAAACACAAATTAATTACAACCTTTTCTATATTTAGAACAGATTTTAATTAGGGCATGAATATCAATAGGGCTTTAATTTAAGTACAAACAGCATTTGAAGCATCACTAAGAGACCTAGAGCACATGTCATATTAAAGCTAGAATTTCGTGACTAAATTTAGTAATTGCCTGGTATATGAAGTTAAATACTCAAACTGCACATATCACAGCACAGTTATGATTAGCAATTCTCAGGAATTACGCCCTTACAAACGCATTATTACCAAAAGCATCTTTTCAAATTTAGGACGAATAGCTTCATTAAGAAATGTCAAACATTAATATTTTAAATGCAGAAAAACGCACGAAATATAAGTATGCATGGCAAATAAATAGTATGAGTTGTGTGCATAAATAGATGCCCTATTTGAATAAAGCTATTAACAATTTATTACTGTCAAAACTAAAATGTTATTTGAAATCCAAATAATTAAGTGAGCACTTGATACAATTAAACGCATTTAGAAATGTTAGGATAATTCCTTGAATGGCAAGATATAACTGACTTGATAAAGTTTTGATAAGCTTTTAAGCAATTTAAACCAAAATGACTATATAAAATAAATTTAACTTAAATTTGGAAATTTAATATTCACAGCAGGCATTATCTTATGAACGAACGGATTTTAATCAAGTAAAAAACGGAAATAAATTTATATGTATTTAGATTTTAAGATTATTTGTAAACCAGGTCCACAAAATCTATTAATATCCTTATTTTTGGATAAAATCCAAAATATTAGAAAATATCATTATTTTCTTGTACATGACTGTACTGATTTTTCAAAAACCGACGCTAAAGCTGTCAGACGCATTAAAAATACAAATATGAGCATTCAAAAATTTTACGCACTAAAAATATTTTTTATTAATCATAAATATAAAAATAAACTTTTAAACAATATCCAAATCACGTTTGGATACATAAAATAATAACAATTAATAAAATTATATGAAGCAACTGCTTTGGGTTCAAGGCTTTAAACAAGAGACTACGGTAACATATAAAATAGGTAGACATTGCTGAAAGCAGGGAGATTAAATTAGATAAGCATCCACTAAGGATGAAACATCAGAGTTCATAAAAACAAACAACATCCGTGATTAGACGAACTTGAATCAAACCGACAAGTAGAGATAAATCCCAGTGCGGCGAAACTCTACGCCAACCAGATAGGCGTTCCTTCGATCATCGAACCTGCATCAATAAAATACCACGAGCATAAAGTCCATGGCCTAGAAAAGAGAAAGAAAAAAAGAATATCAACAACGAACATAACCAAGAATAAAGAAAAAACCCCGAGCCGGACCCGAGAATAAATGTCAATAGATTAAACGCAAGAAAATTAACTCACCTGTACGCACATCTGCAACACCGAGACTTGCGGCTGCCGAGACTTGAAGTATCAGATACTGCAACCTACCGAAGCGGATTCTGCTACCTGTATTCCGCCTACGAACGAGCTGCCCACCGGCGTTACCTGTCCATAGATCCAGAGACATATCCAACCCGAATACGGAAAGATTCCAGGGAGTAACCAGCCGAGATTCCCATACCAGTCACATCCAAGGGATCCACCATAGAGCTAAAGGACATTTAACATAATTAGATGAAGGTATCGTGATATGTTTACAAGTACTAATAAACCGAAAGAAAGGTTCAGTTGTCAAATAACAATATTTGCGTCAAATCATTTTGTAATTCGTGTTTTACGACGATTAAAATCAATGTCAGTATGTTAAAAGTGGTATAATAGTCATTAGTAATCAAATAGTTAGAACTCACATATCAATAATTTGTCTTTCGTTAAAATTAACAAACATTTAAGTCAATAATCAACATACAGTCAGTCACATTCAAGGAAATAAAAACCTAACCTATCTTGGTAAACAAGTAGCTCTATACTTTGCTAAGATTTAAATTAAACAATATGAATAGCTAACCTTTAAATTAGATTTGTTGTCGCCAATCTGAACTAATTTTCCTAGTATTGAACAGATTGTTTTCATAGTTTCTTTTCATCATAATTAAACTCATATATAGTTCATTTATATTTGCATACTCACATATACGTTCACCCGCTTTGGGAAATTTTGCACGATTGAGTGGATCTGTGTATTATATCTCTCCAGGTCATAAATTGTAATTTATAAGGTATATTGTTGTTTTTTAATGAACATACTCATAAGTTAAATTTATATGTAACAATTGGAAGTAATTATATAAAGAATTAGAAGTTATACCTACCTTTGTGTTTATTATTTGTATTTTGAATTGGCATCCATCGTAAATTCGGGGAGACACATCATTCATTTTATATAGGTACCAGTAGCAGCCCACAACGTGCACACACAGGAGTCCTGGGATCTCGTAAGAATAACAGGTATTGCGTAAGTCACTCTGAGTAGTAGGTATTCCGCAGAACCCCTATAACGGCCCGGAGATAAAATTTAACATAGCGCGCACTGGCGTCATTACATATTCACATAATTCATTGTAGAATGCCGGAAACAACCCCTTCCCCTATTAGAAATAGAACATTGGTCAATATATAAGCGATAGGAAGTCATTTTCAAGCGCGAAATTTAATACAGTTCAAATTTATTATCGCAGAGTTAGTCACCTTTTAATTGAATTGTTAAAGTAAACCCACATATACAGTTAGTAATAATTTTAGATTAAACTTTCACTAGCGTACTATTAGCGTTCAAAAATTTAATTTGGTGAACTTTGCTTTCTTAATTTTTAATCTTTTTTATTTTTTTAATTTACTTAGTCTCATTGCTCTTTAAGAACTTTAAATGCTAAGGGCCATATAACGCTTCACACCCCCCCCTATAGCAATATATTATATTAGTTATAAACAAATCATTTACTCTTTAGTAAGGAAAGCGTATAAAAATTGATATCTAATTCATCCTCATGTATAACATGAAAGTAAGTGAAAGAACGGATTATTATACCTAAACGTAAATAAGAAAATGTATTGACGAAGTAATATAAACGAAACAAACAAAATATATTTAAGAAGGTACAAAAAATAAAACAAAACAAACTTTATCATACAAAAAAAAAGTGTCCACTTACTACACAGCCACTTCGGTTTCGGAGGCAGCAATTGTTGTAGTCGGATTTTTGTTATAAACTATGTCTTTTATTCTGCTCCATAAAGGAAAATCAAGAACATCGCGCGAGGAGAATAAAAACTCTACAGGAATAATTTCTTCTTTAGGGATAATTTAAGGAATATGCCGGGAAGCAAGAACTGCATTTTCAAAGCATTGAAAATCCATTCTCATCATGTCATAAGCTTCAACGTTAGATTATGAGATTTTACAAACTTAATAATTATGTGCAGGTGTCCACAAAGGCTTAATTTACTAAATACGTACAACACGTTTAACTACAAGTAAGACTAATATTTTGACATTTCGATTTTTATGGCACACCATGGAAAGCTCATAATAATGTAATTCAGTATTACGGTGCATGCGATATTGTATGATGAAAATTTAAATAAAAGCAAACTATACAGTGTTCGGTACTATTATTACTTTATTTCAATGTTGAAAAAGACAAGAAATGATATTTATAAAATAATAGCTAAAGAATTTAAAAACATTTAAAAGGGGAATTAAACATAATATACGCAATGAATTAAAAAATCGGTGATAAGATTGAAATAAATATATTGTTTGTTGAGTATGGTAGAATGAAAGCAAACGTATACATTTATAAATTTATATTTAAAAATGTTATTTTTCTGGATTGTCCTCGTATAATTATATCTGTCCTTGTATAACTATATCTTCGTCAAGAAGAAAGGTAGTGTTTTCCGGTTTTCATCATCCCCTTCAGTTTTTTATATGCTTCAGTATTACCATATGAAATATACAGGTTTGGCCTACGATTGTCTTGCATGCGGCTTTCGGCACATAACACGAAAGCAGTTGCCAAACCGTACCTACCTAACAGATATACATATGCGAGCCGACAAGTAGACCTTCAGCGAAACAATATTAAATTCAATCATAAAAATAATAAATCTGAAGGAATTCTTATAATATTAACTTAAGATACTTTTTTTAAGTATATTAAGAATGAGTATTTATAATATTAGTACTTAAAAATGAAGATAACAACCCCTGCAACATGCACACATGCATTATATTGGAATCATGATCGTAATGATCGTATCGGCCAGTCGTCGAGCGTCGAACAGTACGTGCCCACTGCCCTCATGTGTATAAATACTGGCAACAACGTTCGTTTCAATACATGCACTCTAGCTCGCATGCAAGGTAAAAACAGACCGAACCTGTATATTGTTCCATTTAAAATTTTAAAGAAAAAACAAGTACTACACATACATTAAGAAAAGCGCTCCCTGTTATTTTTTTGGACAACCAGTAAATTGTTTACTATATACACTTCAATTCTCTGTAAAATTCTTTGTCTAATGAGCCAAGAAACAAAAAATCCGTTGAGGCAAACCGAAATTATACCTACTTTTGTACGCAGACATACCCTCCTCCACCCTCCCCTTTGTATGAGAATTTGATCAAAAAGTTTCAAATAAAAATTGTTTAAAATCGTCTGAAAATGTTGCTGGTAAAAATTCTAATCTATCTTAAATTTGGGATTTGATGAAGAATTATCGAATTTTTAATTCATCTTGAGAATTGCTCACCCTCGGGGTCATTTTGGAAACTTAAAAATATTTTCGTTGAAATTCTCGTGGTCCGCCAAGTTATATGATAAACGTTTGCCGAGATATGGCCGGTGGCCGAGCTTAAACAGACACTCGGTATATAGTCATATATTCCCTTAGGAATTGTGACCGCCCATTTCTCGTTTGAGCTATAGCAACTCATTTCTTGTGGTGAGCTACTCCACGTCTTTCTATTCTTGGTTTACTTTAAACTGTTGTTCCACTTTGTTTACTCAGTTATCCTCCTCCAGGCATCTCGGTCCTGGACTTGCTCCTTCCATCCCGTATCTTCAGTTTCTTAATATCCTCTATCACCTAAGCATTCTACCTGCTTCTCGGCGTCCTTCTGTGTTTGGTCTCCATGTCGTGATTTTCTTTATTTCCCTGTTATTTTCCATCCTTCTTATGTGGCCGTACCATCGGAGTCTTTGTGCTTTATGAACTTTACGATCTTTTCTCCTTTCAATATGTTTTCTATTTCGAAGTTCATTAGCGTTTTGTATTGTCCATCTGTCACTTTCTTCGAGACGTATATTTCGCTTACAATTTTCCTCTCAAATCTTTTCAGTTTTTCGTGTTCCACATTTGTTCATTGTCTCTGCCCCATACGTCACTACTGGTCGGATTGCTGCTCTGAATACCCTCATTTTTGTATTTATGCGTATCCTCTTACTTTTCAGTATGTTTTTGTATTTATAATAAGCTCTATGTCCTCCCTGTACTCTATGATCTATCTCCATGTTTCTGTCATTCTCACTGTTTATCATTGCTCCTAAGTACTTAAAGTTTTCAACTATTTCAAATTCATAATTTCCTATTTTTACTCCTTAAGTTTTTGTACCTCTATTTCCTCTGCTTATTTCCATGTATTTACTTTTTCCGTGGTTTATTGTTAGGCCTCTCTCTTTTTGCTGCTTGATAAATTTTTTGAATTGTTTTTTCCAAGCTTGTCCTGTCTCTAGTTAGTATAGTGAGATCGTCCGCGCATGCAACTACGTGTATCATCTTATTGATTATTGTTCCCTGGAAATTGCATTCCTTGACCACTTCATCCAGTGCTAAAATAAACAAGGTGGTTGATAGTCCGTCACCCTGTCTTGCTAGGTTAATTTCTAAGTCTTCAGTTGCACACATTACTGCTGTTTTTAACTTTTTCATCGTCATATCTGTCAATCTCAATAACTTCACTGCTTTTATTATCTGCTCTCGCTTCAAGCTATCAAATGCCTGCTTGATGTCAATATATACTATTTGTAGCCCGACGCTGACGAAAATTACATAGTTGTGTATATTTTCGTGTTTATCTAGCTGTTTATTTAATAATAAGAAAAGCCTTTTTGGTATCAACAACCGAGATAAAATATCGTTCCCGGAAGGTATTACCAATTGTGTAGAACGCAAATTACTGATAGGACAGTGCGTTAAATTCAAACACATTTCAATATTTTATGAACAGACAGTAGTGTTAAGTGAAATATGTATTAATATAATCTGATCTAAAACACGACTATAAAATGCTGGAGATAAAATAGAGCAATTTCAATATCTATAAACGCTCCTTTTATTTTAATAAATTGTAATCTTGCATTATCAGCAGATAAACACAAATATAACAGTAAATATGTCTTGTCTGGCTTTATGTAACTTTAATAATCAATAAAGGAATTAATTAATAGGATGTTTATTTAGAGTAACAATGTATTACATAGATAATGTAGGAATGCAATTTTGTATATAGATTTGTATAATTCACTTTGTTAACCTTCTTTGCACACAAGACATGTCTTTCTGCTTATAAGCTGTACTAATAGCAAAAATGATGATTTCAGAAATACGTACATCCATAGAAATACGAATTTAAAATGTACCTACATAAATGCTCTTTGACTGACCACTCCATTGAAAAATATATGGAGACCATCCTACATAATGAAATTGAATCCGGAATGTTGAAGACACACTCACGTATTAGCCAAATATGGTAATTTTATGTCTTTTCTATCACCTGTTATCGGCTGTTTGTCTACAAATGCCTGTGATTTGTTGGCGGGTATTTAATAAGTGTCATTCGCAATAATATGCTAATAGACCTTTCACAAATCGGTTATTTATTCAAAATATGTACATACAAATTGGTAAAGTATAAAATATATATTAAATTTCGTCCCTCACAAACAAAATTTATTAATATTGGAAAGGATACATTCTACACTTGTAATACATGCCTTTTTAAATACAGCGGGCCAACAGGTGTTTTGTATATTTTCAAAAGACTACATAGAAATTAATTATACGGACAACAATGTATTACATTTTAAACGAATGTAAACTGGAGACAGTCAGAATTTTCTCATATTAATCAAGGCGGGCTTACTGTTACTTTTGGATAAACAAGATCGTAATTAAATTAAATTGACAATTAAACAAATAAAGGTTGCGTAAAATAATAAATTTGAAACATGAAATGCCGTTGTTTTTCTCCCCCACACAAAATATGTATAACATACGTATGATATTAGGCTCGGACGCAGACAATTTTATATCTATGAACCACAATACAGTGCGTTCGTAAATTATTAAGATGAAATTCAAATTAACCACCCAATATTTAAAATTTAAGTTGGTAAAAAATAAATGGCCCTATCTTTATGTAATGTGGCTTATGTCTGTTGTATTCATTTTCTATTAAACTTTATATTTTGATTTTTTATTCGTTGTGCACCAATTATTGCCACCTGATTATGCAAATCGCATAAGATATTGTGAATGATTTAATGAAAATTTAGCATGCAATAATAACCTCCTTAATTTAACATTTTATACTGATGAAGCGTGGTTTCACTTATCAGGTTACATCAATTCACAAAACTTACGAATTTGAGCCGCTGAGAATCCCCATAGTTTTATTGAAATCCCGTTACATCCTCAGAAAGTAGGAGTGTGGGTTGCTATTTCTCGAAGACGAATAATAGGACCTGTATTTACATGAAACTATTACAGCAAAAAGTTACTGGCGCACTTTTTACAACAAATTTTAACATAACTCCATGATGATGAATCAATAATGGTTACTTCCAACAAGATACTGCTCCAGCGCATACAGCAAGAGAAACAGTAACATTTCTTCAGGAATTTTACAAAAATAGCCTCATTAGTCAAGGCCTATCACCTCCGAGATCCCCTGACCTTACACCGTTTGATTTTTATTTGTTTGGTCGACTAAAAAATATTGCTTTTAAGAACAGGTTCCATAATCAGAAAAAACTTCAAGAAGCAATTTATGCATAGAAAAAGTGGGACGACACTTTCAACAATTATTGTGAATGTTCTAATTAATTATTATACTTGTGTTACTATCCGATTTGTAATAAACTTTTAATGTAGTTTACCTACTTTTTAATCCAAACAAATATTTTACAGAGTATAATCATATTTAGAATTTTTTTTGGCAAGTACCAATCTGTATATTTGGTTGCCTATGGTTCTCATCTTAATCATTTACGAACGCACTGTAGAGTGTTATAGTTGGTTGCGTTTATACATACACTGGTGGAATTCAGTAGACGGATCGGGAACCGTTCTCGTTCCAACTGTTCACTTGACAACAGTTGAGTATTGGCTGGACAGGACCGTCCTCTTTTATGTGATCGTCTGTCATCTGATACTTTTCATTGCTGCCAAATATAATAAACAATAATAATAAATTGTTTTTCTGCATTATATTTCGGCGATGTTTTTAGTGTAAGTCTAGTATTAAAATAAATTTATTTCTACACATCGTACGCATATTTAACAGCAAGGTTTGAGAAAATGTTGGATGCCGTGTGTGAGAGACCTGCGACCAGTACTATTTAGTTTGTTTTACATTTCAAGTAGTTTTCTCAAAATTTTGTGTTACGTTGATGTTATAATGCGTTAATGTGCATGTAAAACAGAATATGTTCGCTTAATGGCGCAGAATTTTTCCGCTCACTTAAATTGTGATCGCTCCACAACATGTTCAGAGTGAGCGAACGTCTTCTGGACATGTTCAGTGAGTAGTTGCGCAACTGTTGTATCTGCTGAATGCGACCACTGCTTTTGTCGGTGCTCATGCGCAGCTTGTACTATTGAGATTTAGTAGGCATAAAATTATCTGCGTACAAATGAGTCATAATATCTATGTTATAAGCGTAAAACGTTGTTATGTGAGAGCATTAGATTTATGTAGCACGAAATATCACGTACTTCAAACAATATCATGTTTAAGATATTACTGGTCACATTGACTGTTTACGACAATTTTAACCTAAATTTTGTTTTAAGCATTGTGGATATAGTATCATGAACATACTTTTCAGAAAAATAAAGATACCAGGACCATCAAGAGAAGAACAATACCTGACTTTAAGGTAAGTATATTTATAGATAATACATAATAATTGCAATTTATCAGTAAACAGTGAAATCATTTACCAAGGAGACTAATATATGTGCCATGTTCCTAGTAGAGAATTGGATGAATCTCTAAGTAGCTATTGTACCTGTTGTGAAAGATTCTGATTTGTTTGTCTGACTGGTTTAATTACTAATTCACTTACTATATCGTTTGTATCTTAACTTTAACAGTTATTTCTGGATGAAGAGTTTTATCAGTCATTGCTATGTTTTTGAACAAGCTTCCACTTCTGAAAAGTATCATACAAACACAGTAGGCATACTCAATTTGTTCTTTCCAGTAGATATTTTTTGCAACAAGTTTAGTATCTGTTTGCCAATATTGTTACTGTTCATTGAATTATGAATGCAAAATATTGCTGAATAAAAATAGCGTCACAAATTCGTCAACTACAAAATTCTGTTATGCTACAAGGCAATTTTTGACGATACACTACCATTCAAGATTGTCCGTAAAAAGTAATATAGAAGAGCTTTTACCTACCACTAATAATAACGCTATTCACTTCAAAACAAAAGCATCCGAAAAATATATTTTATACCAGAGGTCTCCAAACCTTTTAGCTTAAGGGTACAATACCTAATTCGCTATCATACAAAGATACTGGAATTTTGAATTACGCAAAAATTTTCATTTTGAGATTGCTGGCTGATGACTTGTTTGGATGGTTTGTGTACTTTCGAGTATTTTCGAATATGTTATGCACACCCAAAACGCGTGGTATAAATATGGGAGACAATGAAAGTCGCACAGTTTCAAATTTTAAATTCGGAAAGACAAGTTTATGATTTTGCTTTTTGTGTCGATTTGTATAAATATGGACAAGACACGAAATATGGATAGTGAGTGCAAAATATTTAAAGAGCAGTGATGTTATTAATACTTAGTGATTGAGTCAGTAGGTAATGTATATAATTTGCAATGAATCAATATTAGACCTTAAAGAATACAATGTTGAATATCATAATGAAACTAAACATTCTCAGAATTATTAGACCTTAAAGAATACAATGTTGAATATCATAATGAAACTAAACATTCTCAGAATTACTCCTAAATTACAGGAAGCTTACAGTTAGAAAAATATAAATCTTTAAAACGCGGGTTGAAATCTCAGCATTTTATGTTTTGGAGAGAGTACCTAAAATGATAAACAAGAAACATCAATTCGCGCTAGTTTACGCGTGGATTTTTTAACTGTGAAACCAGACACCACCATTTACTGACGGCCAATTAATCAAGGATTGCATGATTGTAGCAGCAGAAGAACTGTGTATAGAAAAATATAATTTATATAAAAATGTCACTTATTAGGGAACACTATGTCTCGAAGAGTAGATGATATTGCAAAGAATATTGTACCCAATTGTTTGACAATAATCGACACCTTGAGTATTTCTATTTGGCCCCGGTCAGCTGTTATTTTTTATTCGAGAGATAGATAAAAATTAGCTAGTGTATGAAGAGTTTCATGACGTTCATAGCATTCACGGCACGACCACTGCAGAATATATTTTCATAGGAGTTCAAAATCTGTTCCGAAAAATAATTTTCAATGGGAAAACTGAAAGAGCATCACTACTCATACTGGCAAAAATATGTGTGGAAAAAATAAAGGTGTCGTTGCTTTCGTATCAAAGGCTGAAGATAATGGTGGTAGTTTCAAACCATTAATCGTACATTGCGTCATTTATCAACAGTTTTTGTGTCAAAAGTTTTAAAGTCAGTCGTCTTAACTATTAATTATATCAGATCGAATGCGCTCAATCATCGTCAATTTCGCAAGTTTATTGAAAACATTGAACAAAACGAGCCATACTAAGTTCTAAAGCGATTTTTTTGAGCTCTGAGCAATAATCGAAATTTTCTTGAATGAAATAAATCGTCCTCTTAGTTATAAAAAAATGAGTGGTTATGGAAGATATCTTTTTATTCGGATATAAATAAACATATTGCTGTAGTTGTAACAATTAACATAAATGAAGACATAAACAAAGAAAGAGATTTTTTATGAAAATAAAATATGTTACATCTATCTAAATTTTATCAAATAAGCTTACAGATATAACTAACTACCTAGTGGGTTAGCAATGATTTTCATACATTAGCATTTCTTATTCTTTAGATATTCAACTACTCCTCAATAAGTATATATATTTATTTATACATTGTTCATTTGGTTAGATGAATAGGGTAAAGAATAAAATATAACAAATGATCTCATTGGAACTATAAGAAAATTATGATGAACGTTAAGAAATTTTATTGTATAATACTATTACAATAAATATTTAATTGAAGTAATGGACACGCTGTTCGGAACTATATTGAAATAAATTTAACAAATAATTAAATGTGAGTCAGGATGCGTGAATGTAAATTATCTACAGATTTAATAAACAATATATGTTCTACTAAATAATTTACTACACTTTAATGAACCATGCTAATCAAAAATTTAAAAGTATATAGGTACACATAGTCTAGCTAGCATGACCTGATGATAACAAAAAATCTTATTTTGAAATTAATGAAGTCTCAGTCCAGGTGTTACTACAGTTATCCATGATGTTTTTACAGTCACGTATAACTGGGTTATTCCTGGGCCAAGCACGTAGGTTAATCGGTCGTCTGCCCTCTGGAATCTATTATGAAACCAGTGAGCACAAGTCTAATTAACACAAGCCACTTGCCATTACTAGAAACAAACCCGTAACTATTTTCTTGTACTGACGTTGATAACACAATTGTGTATTTTTAAGCTCAATCGTGTCATCTTTAGTATATACTCATCCGTTTATTGCTTGCACAGACGCTTATATTATGAGCCATTTATTGGTTTACTATCAAGCGCCTGCCCAAAAACAATCGCGCACAAAATAGTTATTCAATATTTAGTCCGTGCCCGCGCGTGTGTCGGTCTGTGTGTTTATGTGTCCGTGTACGTGCCCGCGCGCGCGCGTGTGTGTGTGTGTGACCACGATAGCAGCTAAATGGATAAAGCTATCAATACCAAACTGTATTGTACGAGTATAGTCTCCTTCTTGAGACCTGATTAGATTTTCAGTAAAATCGGTAGACCGGAAGTATCAGTTTACTTCAGTGAAAAAATCAGAATTTTCTAGTACCTCGTCAGATACTATGTCAATTTTAGAAAGATTCTATAAAAAGAAGTGTTTCGAAATTCCTACCGGAAGTAGGCATTTTATATTATTGAAAAATAGCTTTTTGCAAATATGTAGCTAGTTATGTTTTATAAACAGATATATTAAGAGTATGAAAGTACTTAGAGCTGAACTTTGAATAATTTTAGTATAAAAAAGTGCAAAATTTGGACCGGAAGTCGCACTTTCACTTATATCTAATAAATTTCTTGAAAAATATCTTGCAAATTAAGCATTCCATGCATTTATTAAGAATACAAACGTATTCACAGCTTAGGTTTAAATATTTTTTTTAATTCGGACCGGAAGTAACACTTTTGTTCTTATCGAGTAGCATTTTTTTGCAAATATGTCGCAAATTATGTATTCTACACAGCATTATTACGACTATAAAAGTATTTAGAGCTAAATTTGGAGTAATTTTTGTATAAAAAAAAATTTGACCGGCAGTCGCACTGCCACTCGCAGGTTTATTAAGGAGACTTTTTGCAGATATCTCGCGAAGTATGCATTCTGTAGAGATTTTTTAAGAGACTAGAAGTACTTAGAATAGGATTTTGGATAATTTTTATATAAAAATATTCTTAAAATTTGTACTTAAGTTACAACTTACTCACAGGTTTATTTTTTATGAAGATAAAATTATTTGAAACTTATCTTAACAACTTTTGTATAATTTGAAAGGCACATACGTATAAAAAACTCGTGTGGTGACCACACCTAATTTTTTTAAATAGATATAGTTAGATTAATAAGTATATTCATGAAATAACTTTATTTAAGAAAGTAAAATATCTCTCTAAGTTACTAACACCTCTTGCATAGGGAACTCATATAACACAACTTTACATTTTTTCTATGCCAATCAAGAATTTTGGATAAATTGCCTTACACAGAAAATAGATATGAATTTTATGTTCTTATTCCACACTTACAAATATATCTAACAGTATACATGAATAATTTTTAGAAATGAAATTTACTTTTCTAATAAATAATAGAAACTTTTCATTATGCAATTTATATTTGAAAAATTAATCGGTCAAAACCAGTCTGCTTTATGCACTCATGTTAGTCAATTTCGGAAAAATATTTTGTTCAATCCCTAATAAATAAAAATGTTTCATGCTTTTTAGCACATGCCAAACATTCAGTTAACAAACAGATATACATCTTATATTACCAAAACGTCCGTGGTCTTCGAACAAAGCTTGATAATGTGTACTCCGCTAGTTACAACATGGATGCTGATATTGTATGTCTCACAGAAACATGGCTAAACTCGGATATATCTAATGCTGAGGTGCATGACCCATCTTTTGAAGTTTTTCGAGAGGATAGAAATTTGAGGCTGTTGGGCGTTCTTTGGGTGGTGGTGTTTTGATTGCTGTTAGAGATAAGTCTAATGGTAAACGTCATGATTTCATTCAGATACAGAATTTAATTCCTTTAATTGATATTATCACTGTCAAATGTAAATTGGGCGCAGTATACGTTTATTTTATAAACATATATGCCCCACCCGATATTTCATGTGATGACTATGAGCTCTTTTTTGAAACATTAAGTCTCGAGCTTCTCGATAAACAACTTTTAATATGTGGGGATTTTAACTGCCCTAGCTTTGATGCTTCACCTGTTGATGATCGCAAGCAGTTCGTTCTTCGACATTTTATGGATTCTTTAAATCTGGTACAATATAATGGTATAACTAACTCCAATGGAAAGTTACTGGACCTTATCTTTTCCAATATTTCTGGTCAAGTTATGGTTGAACACGATGTTGTTCCTCTTGTTCGTGAGGATGTACATCATCCTGCCTTAGATACAACTCTGAATGCATCGTTTGTAGACTGCATCATCCGTTTTCTAAATAATAATCTGCGTTATAACTTCAACAGAGCAGATTTTCCATCCCTATACAATGCCATTGCCTCGATCGACTGGACGTATCTTGATGCTCTCTCGAATATCAACGACGCTGTTGACAGGTTTTATGATGTGATGCATACGACAATTGCTTCCGAAAGTTTGGATCCTCACAGCGTGCGTTTCTGCCTTGGTTCACTTCTGACATTAGGAGGCACTTGAAACTCAAAGAATACTATTTCACTAAATGGAAATGCTTGGGCTCTATTTATATCCGAAATGAATTTTCTAGTCTTCGGTGCTTGCTTAAAACAGAGATTGCAGCGACGTATAAGGTGTATCAGACTAGACTTGAGACTAACATTGCCCGTGATGCTTTTCTGGAGTTTTGTGAACAGCAAACGATCTACTTCTAGAATACTTGGATCTTTAACACTTGATGACGATATACTTGAACAACCGCAGGATATTGTTCAGGCCTTTCAGACATTTTTTCTGATGTCTTCAATTCTCCTATGCCTGACCTCACGGCTCAGTCTGACTTTGATGTGAATACTGTTCCCTTTAATATTGGGTACTTCACTGCTGAGGAGGTGCTTTGTGGTTTTGGGAAACTGAAGTCAAATATGAATTCCGGCAATGATGGTCTTCCCAGTTTTCTCCTTCGGGATTGTGCTTCAGTGCTATGTTCTCCACTCACAATATTATTTAACTTATCGCTTCGCACCTCTACTTTCCCTGATCGCTGGATGATCAGCAAAATTACACCGGTGTTTAAAAATGGTTTTCGTAGTAACATTCGTAACTACATACCTATCAATATTATATCAACCTGTGCTAAGGTATTCGAATACGTCATATATGAGAAGTTGTATAGCTGCATTAAACCACATATTTCAGTCAACCAACATGGTTTTATTGCTGGAAGGTCAACTATGACAAATTTAGTTGAAATCACTCAATATATAAGTGAGGCTTTAGATGCTCGTCAGCAAGTGGATGTCATTTATACCGACTTTACTAAAGCGTTCGACACAATCGATCACACTCTGCCTTCTGCTAAACTACAATCCTCAGGTGCTTCCATAAGAACTCTTGCTTTCTTAAACTCATATCTGCGGAATCGCTTATTCTATGTAGCCTACAATGGGTATGTGTCCAATATTTTTACAGCCTTCAACGATGTTCCGCAGGGATCTAATTTGGGCCCGCTATTGTTTAATGTATACATCAACGATCTCCTGATGCTGCTTGGTTGTAAGGTTCTTGCATATGCAGATGACTTAACATTTTTTAATGTGATATCTACTCCTTGGGATTGTTTAGTGCTGCAAGAAATCTTACATTCATTAATGAATGGTGCAACAATACTATAGTTTGCTTAAATGTGGACAAATGTGCAACATTCTCCTATTCTAAATATTCAAATGTTCTGTCGTACCCATATGCAGTCTCTCAGAGCTGTGTTTCTCGAGTTTTGCAGTTCAGATATCTTGGTGTACTTTTCGATAGTCAACTGTCCTTTGGTCAGCATATCAGCGACTTATGTGCTTCCGTCTCCAAGTCCTCTTATGCGCTGACACATTCTTGGGGAGGTGATGATGTATTTATATATTTTTTTTAATGTTATCTGTATTTTTGTATTCTGTATTGTATTCTGTATTTTATTATTATCTGTATTTCATTTTTGCATCGTATTGTGAATAATTTTAAGTCATTGTTAATTTTTTTTTATAAATTACCCTGTAAATAGCTATGTCTGTTGCGTATTAAATGAATAAATAAATAAATAAATAAACTAGAGCGCCATTGCCGTGAACATTTTGTAATAGATGCTTTGGGTACTTTAAAAATAAATTTTGTGAACCCTTTCTTCGATTTTGAAGTCATTGCAAACGAAATCAAGATTTCTGAAAGTTATTTTAACGCCGTACAGGCATGGAAACTCTTGACCAAGAACTTCATATGGAAATGATTGATTTGGAGTGTAGCGATATTTATAAAGAAAAATATTTAAATCCATCTTTACTGGAATTTTATATTAGTATTCCACTCAGACAGTTTGATCAATTACATAAAATAGTTGTGGAATGTTAGGGCTACATAAATCTCATTAATTATAATTGTAATGTTTAATTTCTTTACCTATGTCACTTATCGTGTTCCTTAATTAGACGATAAATAGAAATATGTGATTATTATTTCAAATAAGTATGGGTTTTTTGAACACCTATCAACTACTTATTTCGTCGTGCCTGTTAAATATGATATGGATGTATAATCGATCGGTAGGTTCAGCACTACCCTTATCTTTGAACTAATGCTGAAGAGCTTTGAATTAATAACAACAACAATAATAACAACTTTAATTACTTCCTAATGTAAGCATTTGAAATATATTAGCAGCAAAAGGAAAGAAAATAAAATATTCTTATTTGAAAAAGTTAATGGATTTTCAAAAAACCTTTTTATTCAATGATTCTGGGTGGTCATATCTCAAGTTATCATCTAGATTCTGCTGCATCTCCTACCTTGTTGAATAACAATATTTCCAAACTCGTTGTCTCTGGCGGTTCTAGGCAATATCAATTACTGTCACATACACGCATATGAGATGGGGATATTCTCCTATTTTTTGTATATTGTATGTATGTTTATTGAATACATCAATTAATCTATCGTCTCCAGTACGTACATACAAATATTAGAGGGCAAAATGTGTATTTATTAATTTATTAATATTTAAAATTATTGCTTTAAGTATATTTGCTGTTTATGTTTCTTAAATGTGAAGTATATGTTAAAATTAAAAATGATTTTCTGTAAAAAGTTCCATTATCATTTGATAAAAGCATTTTAAAATATATGTATTTTAATTTTTTAATGCAAGATTGCACAATAAGCCAAAAATAAGGAGAATATACAGTAATCATTTGCAGATATCTAACTAAATGCATTCACATTGAAGGGTATACATAGCAAACAGATATCAACAAATACTAATAAGTGAAATTATAAACATATATAATAAAAAATGAGGTGTGAGTACCACACGACTTGCTTATACGTAGGTGCTTACCGAATTTTTTATACAAAAGCTGTTCTAAATTAAGTTTCATTGGCAACAAAATATAATGCAAATGAGAAATGTGTAAAGTTGTGAATAATTAAGTATAGAACAGCCACTACTATCTATGCAGTTTTATTAAAAGGCCTTGATCTAGCATAGATATGCATTTAATTCCAACACATAAATAATATCACGCGAATTGAATAATTAAAAGAGTAATGTAAACGTTTTAATTGTGTTTTTATTGTTAAATTTTAATATTTGACAAGTAATGAGAAACAGGCCGCTAATACCGAGAATTTTAATGTTTTTATTTTTATATATTTATATATATATGATATGATATATATTTAATTTCAAAATGACATTTATTTCTAAAATTGATTTTTGACAGTTTTTCAAAAAAAGATTGATTTAATTTTATTTCTAAATGCTATAACATTTACAAAATTAATAAGAAGTATATTTTATGGTATTGAAAATACCTTGTCATGTATTATGAATATACAATAACATAAAACAATAAATTTTATAGGTAAGTTTCAAAAGCTTAGATGTGACCGTTCCTGTATTTAATTAAAATTTGTATTTTTCTTTACAGTTTTACTGATGAAGGCAATAAAAAATTGTCGAAACGTTTAAAACTATGTATTATTGAGTTATTTAAGGTCGCTAACACCAAGAGAAAGATATATATTATATATATATACGTGTAGGTAAATTCTTGGTATTAGGCCTTTTTAACGAAATGCAATAAATACTAGGTTTTAACGTTTCGACATTTTTTAATATTAATGTCTTCTTCAGAAAATTAAGAATAGGTATAACAGTTAAAATTGTATAAATAAAATGTTTCTCTTAAAATTTTGTCAAAAGACAAAGAAGTCTTTTGACAAAATTTTAAGAGAAACATTTTATTTATACAATTTTAACTGTTATACCTATTCTTAATTTTCTGAAGAAGACATTAATATTAAAAAATGTCGAAACGTTAAAACCTAGTATTTATTGCATTTCGTTAAAAAGGCCTAATACCTAGAATTTACCTACACGAATATAATAAAGGCCAAGAAATAATAGTATTATTAATATAATACTTATTTAAATATATATATATATATATATATATATATATATATATATATATAATATTTAAAAATAAACGTTTTTTCTTGGCCTTAATGCATATATATAAATAAAATATTTTTTCTTGGTTTGTTAGGCCATTGTTGATGTATAAAATTTAAGGGAACTAAAACAACATTCTCATCGACGTTTCGGTTTTATTATAACATCAAAACCTTTTTCCAGATAACTGTAATATGACAAAAACTGTACATTTTCATTATATTAACAATGTGTATAAGAAAACATTTCCAAGAAATTACTTTAATACAAGGAACAATTATTAAAAACAATGTCTAAAAAAACATGTCTAAAAATACATATGTTTACTAAAACAATAAACGCATCTAACAATCAGAAATACTTACATTAAAAATAAAAGTAATGGCCTATATACAATTTTTTTAAGGGAAAAAAAACATTTCCCTAGGTCATGTTCTAACTACATTTTTGATAATTGTAAAAAATTAATTTATCTGAAAAACTAGCCGATCAGATAAATTAATTTTTTACAATTATCAAAAATGTAGTTAGAACATGACCTAGGGAAATGTTTTTTTTCCCTTAAAAAAATTGTATATAGGCCATTACTTTTATTTTTAATGTAAGTATTTCTGATTGTTATATGCGTTTATTGTTTTAGTAAACATATGTATTTTTTAGACATGTTTTTTTAGACATTGCTTTTAATAATTGTTCCTTGTATTAAAGTAATTTCTTGGAAATGTTTTCTTATACACATTGTTAATATAATGAAAATGTACAGTTTTTGTCATATTACAGTTATCTGGAAAAAGGTTTTGATGTTATAATAAAACCGAAACGTCGATGAGAATGTTGTTTTAGTTCCCTTAAATTTTATACATTAACAATGGCCTAACAAACCAAGAAAAAATATTTTATTTATATATATATATGTATATATATGATGCTATATATGTTATGGATATATTTATAGTCATTACTCCTTATAGTGAGTATATAATAATCGACTACAGTTGCCTACAATTTATAAACAACAACGTTGCTATGATTCTTACTAGATGTAATAAGGCATCGTCGGTACTTTTTTGTAATAACAGATTGCATTTCTTTGTTGGAGTATATACCGCCGGTCTGGCATAAAGCGGACTAGCGGAACGGATATTTATTACGTTTCCGGCTGCGCGATGCCTTCTAATATAATTAAATGGATCATCCATTTAAATAATTCAGATTGTAAACGGAATAATGAAATATCGTTTGAATTTCAAATGGGATAACTTTTACTGCGCACAAAGTAGAAGATCACATTCAAAAGAAATGCAGTTATAGGATATCCATTCAAATCGCAATCAACAACTTATTATAAATAGAGCGTGTACCTGTGTATAAATAATCTCTTTGTGTTTAGTTTCCTATGAATCTTGGATTAAGTACAGTTGAAATGGTCTCATACAAAATATTTCTGTTCATTGAACCGCCGTCACTTTTATACTAACCACTTGTTATGTTAGTTCCTTGTAATTTAAATTCTTTATACTTACTGTGTACAAAAAGAAAAACTTTAAGGAAATTCAGCAACGTTCTACGAAAAGCGAACTTAAATGTACTGTTAATTTCATTACTCTCACGAGTTCTACATTAGGGATGTACAAACCGTGACTCTCATTTGATTTGCCATAATATGTTGACAAGTATTACCGAAGATAGTTTTGAAAAATCACACATTCTTTATTTTCTTTTTTCGTTTGTAATAATATATTTTTTTCGCCGTGCAACTTGCTTATTATATTTGAGCTTATGCTGATTAAGAACCATCTAATGCTTGTTGTGTGTATTTAATGGCTTATTACTTAACACTTATGCCGCTAGAGGGGAAGAACTGATAAATTGTTTTCTCAAAATTGAAGAGGACCAGAAACTGTATCCATTGACTGCAGTGTCCACTTTCTTATAATACATTTTTTGTGCGATGGATCCTATGTCCATACTTGCCAAGACTAGTGGAGCCGCCTAATATGGATTCATGTGTATTTAATGGTTTATTACTTCACGCCTATGCCGTTAGATTGGAAGAAATGCAAAATTGTATTTCCAACATATGAGATGAGCAGGAGACGTAACTGTTGAGTCTAGTATCCCACCATCCTAAACTTTTTACTTGGGCAAGCCGTTATGATAAGAACTAATTCGTATACGATACAAACGTCGTTTTTCTTGTTTCGCAGCCTCCCCATATGTCACACAGTTGATCAATGCCACCCTTACTCTTAACTAGCTAGTGCATATCTGTATAGTGATTTTTTGCATTAATTATAGACAATAAAGCTAGTTTTGCTTACATTTAAGTACAAATCATTTTTCTGAGATGAGCAGTGATAAAAGTATCCCAGGTAAGTTACAATGTAAAAGATTTATGTAGATGAGTACATATTACAGTAATGTATTGTTTTTATAGAAATTTATCCAACTAGCGATGACAATGTGTGGCTTCCTCCCGAAAATTAGGTTAGGGTTAGGGGAAGTCCAGTAGGGAATTATGATGTGTTCATTACTAAAAACGAAAATGGGAATGATAAGGAAGAAGCAAAACCCAATATCAGATCCGCAAAAATAGGAAAGAGAAAAAAGTTCAAGTTAAAAACCTCTCGTATACAGAATGAAATGCCAGAATCTCGCTGTAAGTGCAAAACCAAATTCACTGGTATTTCCTATAAGCATGTTTGTGACTGATGTTGCCGTCCGAACCATGTTTTCACAACTCTACATTATTATATCAAAAAATATAAAACCGATGAACAAAAAATAATAACATAATAAAAACAGATAAATATATTGAATAAACATTATTTACATTCCTTGCGTGGAGTTTTTCGAAGTATTGTGGTGTACTGCATTATTCCATGACATTCCCCGATATCTGTAGACCGCTGTGTTGTCCTGATCGAAAAAAAGACTGAAAAGCAGAAAAGTGGATAACCCAGACTATTACTATATTATGCAGATACCTTTGAAGTAATGTGCCTAGAACAGTTGCTATTTACCAAAAGTAGCAGCATTTTAGGAAATTTCGTGATACTTAAAGTGCTGGACTATACTAAGTTGTAAGGTGACAAAATAAAATCGTCAATACTGGAAATCTCAAAATGCCTATCAGTCATTTTTTCTGTTGTGGATAAACCAAGAATGAGAGAAGCTATGACTGGGGATTATACCAATTGTTTCAGCTTATACAAAGTAGGATATCAGAGACTTCGTTTCAACATTATCCCAAGCACTGCACACAATAATTTATTTTTAATAAAAGTAGAGAAACCGGGAAAAATAAAATTTTTGCTTCAATTGAAAGAGAGAAATACAGGGACTTCTGTAAGGTGTTTCACGAAGAATCTCTGAAGATGGGAAGAGAAGAAGCCTAAGAGTCTGATGTAGAACAGTTTGAATAAGTTTTTTTATGTAAATCATTATCTTTTAGCAGAAAAAACCTTTATTGTTTATTACGACAATAAATTTAAATTTGAGGGGAGGTTTATTTTACTATTATTATATAATTATTGCTTTATTTTTACCTGAAATAAAAACTTTAAAGCAATTTTTTTTTTTGTTTTGAAATTTGGCAATAATATAAGAAATGTCACAATTAATCTTTAGTAGAAAAGATATGTCAAAAACAAAGCAATGTGACATTTCTAAATCAAATTAAAACATAAAATTAAATACCTCAGAATATGAAAAAGTGACTAAGGGACTTCTTGCATAGAGCCCTTCATTTATTTACTGGAAAGCACACGATGAAATACTGTATCAGTAATTTGGGGTGCTTATATTTTTTACAATTTGCAGTTAGTTCAGATCAAGGTACAGTAAAAAGATGAGTAAGTGTAGTTATTGTTATTGTTAGTATCATAAACTTGCACATTTATTTTACAATTAGTTACGATATCGTAGTTGTGATTAACAAGTGTTGCTATTGTTACTGTTTGTGCCATCTTTTCACAAATTACATAAGTCATGAGGTACATCAAATGACTCTCAAATCCAAGAAACATTTTGATGGATACCAGATCTGGGTAAAGCTAATAAATAATGATAGTTTGTACGATTTCGGTTCTTTATTACTCTATAGAGTAAAACGTGCTTGTCGCCTGTGCTTCAAGAATAAATCGTTGTTATTGTTAATAATTAATGTACCATAAAAACATTTATATTGTTGATTTTACACAGTTTTCTTTTTCATGTATTCTGTTTATTAATTATTATTGCTTGTAAGGTTTTTCTAATGTAATCCGGTTCTACAGGAGCAAGATTAGATAATTACGTACAGATGCAAATTTTTATTCATTGTTGCAGTAGTTGTATCCTATATCCAGGAAAAAAATATATATTATGGGCGTGTTACAAAGTCTATCGATTGTTATAAATCATGTAAGAGTTATCGTTAATGTCCTTTTGATTTTATCAATATAACGTCTTTCTTCAAACACCAGAGGCGTTCAAGTTTTTCAGTTCAGACTGAATGCACATGCGTCAAGTGTCTACAGATTTAGTGATGTGTTGGTTATACTGTCAAATATAATGTGCCAATTATGTTACAACCATATTACATTACTTTGGATATTCTTGATTTAAAAACTGTTAATTGACTAGAAATTAGCAGATCTAAACACCCCACTCGGCGCCAAGTTCTAGAGATTCAACTTAAAGTTATAGATGTGAGTCGCGCTTAAGGATAAATTGCATACTAGAAAATATAACTATGTATTAGGCATATAATTTTGTTTGACACTGTTGTCAGCTACCTTAAAGTTGATAATATTAGTGCATATTCTTGAGAAACATAGAATGTGAACACATTGAGTTAATTATATATACTTAAAGCTAATATTGTTTGTAATATCAAGATAAAGAACAGATTGAACTGTGAAACACGAGCATAATATTAATGAAATCGAAAATATTGAAATGAAGTCATTTAATTAAATATGCTTTTGTAGATATGAAATTAATCGGTCTGCAATCTCATATCTATATTATATGTATGTACATTATACATCCAGATTTAGCGTTAAAGGTCAAGAAAATATTACCTTTGATAGTTAACAAAGACGTTCAGACTCATGTGCTCCATCTTTTGGAAGACATGCTAATTTATATCCGCCCAACTGTGTTGAAATATTAAACACTTTATTACAGCCTTTAGGATGTCAATAAATTTCATATCACTCCTACACACTAACATAAAAATTTAATTTTCTTTTTACGCACATGAAAAATGCGGCATAAAATTCTTACCCGAAGTAATAACCAAATTTATATGAGTTCACAATATGTTATATCTTTCTTTGAAAGAATTAGTAGATATATTCCAAAATTACTGACGAATGCAGTCGAAGAAGTTCTATTAAGCAATAATTTCTTTATTTACAGCATATACTTTTGGTATATCCTTCACTAAGATCGCCAAAAATTATAAACGGTAAATTCTTAATTAACGAATATATCTTAAACTTAGAGTAGTAATAAATAGATGGTCACTAATTAGAATCTAAGAGCACAATAAATTACATTTTCTTTGCAAACCTTATTTTCGTTATAATTATTTATGTATTATGCGGTCTTATATTCATATACATATCATCATCGTTGGTAAGTCTGTTTGTGATAGTGTAACTTGTGAACGACTTCATCTATTAAGATTATATTTACACAAAATGTTTGTTTTGTCGATATGATGGTTCATAACTGTAATGGGATTCCACAGGTGGCGCTGTTGTCAAGTTATTAACAAATTCTATATTTATAAACCAAAATAACTTATATTCTGTATATGGTCACATTATAAGTTGGTTTAGTGTGAAAATAAAAATCACAAAATCTGGTAATAAGTGGAACTGTCAAGTTATTGACTTGTCTGTCATCCAATGACGCCAACAAACTCTCCCGTCCAGACTTTCTTATATAAGGACTTTAACCAAATTAAACTCATCACTCCACCTATCGGAGAGGTCAGAGTAACGTCTACCTGGGCAGCTATAGAGCGTATCAACCTTAGTATTCAGTATGCGTCTTATGCAGATACACAGCATAGTTGTCAGTTCGACAATGACAGGTTAGGTTGGTAACTCTTTATAATGACTAATGACATATCATTTTAAATACTTGTTGGTTAGGATATTATTCTAATATATTATTAATTTGACACTTGACAGGAAGGTTATGATATGATACTTACACCTCACCGACAATACCAACCATAAACATAATAAATCGAACTGACAACATTGCCTTGAAATAAAAAAAGACGGTTTATTACTAATTGCTTACGGTAGTAAAAAAGGTATACACTGTGTATCAGCCAAATGAAATAAATTCGAAAATAATTAAATGGGGGCGTGTTCGAAAAGACACTCGGACACGTCGATTAGTATTTTCAGTGGTACATTTTTTTCAACAGAAACTTTTTATACATGGTGTCATGTAACAGTGGCCAATACCAACTTTTTTATTTTAAATGTTTTTGGATGCTTCGGAAAATTCTAGACATATTTCATGTACAATTTCCTATACCTATCCTCAACTGTTTCGGAAATATTAAGTGTTTTCGGATTTATTGCAAAAATTAACATTAAAGAAAGAACATTATTTGATTACAGAAATTCGCTACAACACACTCAAAAACTAATAAGTAATCTGTTTATTTCTTGATAATGTAAAAAAACATTAATGCTAATGTAGGAGATGTTCAATATGCTCGCCCCGAACGTCTTGGCATCACCCTAATCTTGAATAGAAATTTCTTCTAACGTTACACAACATCTCAGGCGTGACCGATCTACTCGCAAGCGTTATTCATCGTCTTAAGTCAACTAAGTCAAGGGCTTTAGTTTTGTGAACAATGCTTTTGACATATCCCCATAAGATGAAGTCTAATGACGTCAGATCGGGGGATCGCGCTGGCCACTTAATCAATCTTCGCCTCCCTATCCATTGATTTGGAAATATTCGGATGAGGTATTACCGGACACTAATTTGGTAATGGGGTGTGTTACGTTAATTTTGAACAGTTTTGTATATTCTGGAATTTTGTTTCTTTTATTTATTTTGGTAGGATTATTACTATGTTTTCTGTCGTTTTGCCGTTAGCAATTTTTGCTTTGAATTTATTTTATCCATCATGTTATTATTTTTAGTAGAAACGAACTTCTGTAATTATAAATTAAATATGAATTAGTTTAAATTCTATGTTATTGGGTTGCTCCACCATCTTTTGGCGAGTTCGGTCTTTAACGTAGAATAGACATATAAGATATACAATAGATCTCTACTTCGCGGGTCTGTTACAGCGAGTCATAGTCAAGTCAGTTATATGTAACTCTAATTACACTTGGTCTATTGAATGTTTTATTCTGATACATATACAACCTTAATTACGCTAATTTGGTGATATCGAATTTAAATAGTAATTAAGTACTTTTTACTTTTGTTTTTGTCTTAGAGAATTTTCTTTTAATTTTTCCTTCCTTCCCAAGTAATTAGTAGGCTTCCTTTTGTTTACAAGTATCGATATAATTATACATGTTGGTACCATTGCAATTTATAGTTCTCCTCCTGCTGATGTTTAACTGATGTTCATTTTAAAATTGTCTAAGCCTCTCTGTTTTTTTTTTATATACGGGTAATCATTTGTAATTTTCTCAGACTACCGAACCCTACAATTATCCATATTTTGTTTAATTAAATTTGTTATTGTTTGACTTTGTTGTTTGACTGTTATTTACTACCTAGTGTACTTAGATTGTTCTTGCTTTCAGAACAAGTGACATTTCGGGTGGGGTTTATTTAAGAAAGCTGGCGCCTATGTTTCATCCATCTTCATTATTCTGAGCGACCTGCGACCTCCCCGACGAATTAGCGGCAGAACCTTCTCAATTTTATCCACCGTACTCTAGGGAAGTAAGGTAGGGCACATTGAAGATGTCGCACATAGACTCTCAGAAACTTTCATAATTTCTTTTTGTGCGGGGCTACAATTTTATCACTCAGATAAACGGGATCATTCTTTACTTGCCGACTGGATGAATATATTTGGATACCGGCGGCGCCAATTGTTCCACCTTCTGCCAGGTCAATTATGGTTTAAGTTTTACGTAGAATAAGGCAGAGGCAGGTAACATTTTATTTTTGTGTATAACGAATTAATATCTCTCGTAATCTTCTTTAAATATTTGTTTTTTTTTTAAAAATGTCTAATTTTATAATTAACTTTATATGTTAAACAACTCGTGGGAGTAATAAATTGTTTGTTGATGGAAATTTGTAGTTTGTCTTATCTTTTGCTTTCTTGAATACTTAAACTGATTTTTCTCCCGGATCAAAGATCATTTTAGGGAAGGGAATATTACACAGAGGGAGATGGCGTCAGTATTATTCATCCATTTGAGATTCTGTGTAAATCCACGACCCACAAACGATTGAGTTGGAGGCAGTTCCTTTCACCATATTTATCATCTGTACGCAAGGGTAGTGACAGATAAGGCATCCTTGAAGTTCTAAGCATAAACTTTCCGAAACTGTGGTGGCTTTTAAGAGGCGATACAATTATTTTAGCTTGTCCATTACTTTTTGCTATCAGTGTCGAAGGATGAATAACCTTTAGTTTCACGACGACGCAAGTTTTCTGCGCCTTTGTTTGACCTTGACAATTAATTTTAATTTAATCCTTAGGAAGGGCGTAGCAGGCGGTGCTTCATCTTGCTGAAACCATATTATATTCGCTGGAACTTGTGGGTTTGCTGGATCAGGATGTAAATATGTCAAAATTTATTATTTTGGAGTTGTGCTAAATAATTATCGCCATTCAAATTGCCATCAATGAAAAAGGGACCAATGATATGATCTCCAACAATTCCTGCCCAAACATTAACCTTTACATGGTATTGCGTATGTTCTTCTCTCATCCAGTGAGGATTTTCCCTCGACCAATAGCGGAAATTTTCACGATTAGCATGACAGTGAAATGTAAACGTGCACTCATCAGAAACCAAAACATGTTCTAATTGGATCACATTGATATCTAACATTGCCAGCATTTGTTCACAAAAATACCTTCTCCTATCAAAATCATCTTCCATGAGCTCCTGAGTTGGTATCATTTTATAGGGATGCATTTTATTTTTTTAATGTTCGAATAATCGATGAATGGCTAACATCGAACATTATGGCTGCTTGTCGACTAGAAGTAGTTGGGTTTTCCTTAAACTCAAGTACAATATCCCATTTGTTATCATCACATATTGCATTGGCAGCTGCTTTTTTATCTGCCTTATATGTCCAAGCTCGCAAAACTGCTTTTCTATTTTAATAATTGACAAATTTGAAAATTTTTCATGAAATAAGCGAGCAACTTCCATTTGTGTCCGTGTGTTATCTGCATAACCAATCATTTGTATCATTGTATTTCTGTTAAATGAACAATTTTTCTGATATGCAGTTAACGAAGTTCAAACGACTATAACACTCACAACTAAACTGTCATGCAGGCAGACAACCATTTGCTAAGGTCAAGCGTTTTAAACAAAACTATTTACAGTTTTTGTTTATTTCATATCGGTAAAAAAGGAATGATTTTTCTACATTGTCAAGAAATAAATAGATTACCTAGTAGTTTTTGAGTGTGTAGCGAATTTCCATAATCAAATAATTTTCTTTCTTTTATGTTAATTTTTGCAATAAATCTGAAGACACTTAATATTTCCGAAAGAGTTGAAGATAGGTATAGGAAAATTTACATGAAATATGTCTAAAATTTTTTGAAGAATCCAAAAATTGAATAATATACAGGGTGTTGTATTTAAAATAAAAAAGTTGGTATTGGCCACCGTAACATGCCACACCATGTATAAAAAGTTTCTGTTGAAAAGAATGCACAACTAAAAATGTTTCTTCGAACACGCACCATTTATCTACTATCGACTTTATTCCAATTAGCTGATACACAGTCTATATCCTATAAGAGACTGGAGTGAATGAATACTAAGGTTGAGGCGCTCTATAGTAAGTTTATAATTAATTTCCTATTTTATATTAATAATACACGTGAAATTGACTTTATACTGTGTTTGATATACTTATTGCTTTGGCCTTCTTATTGGAAATAGGCTGTATATAGATATTTAATGTTAAAAATTGCAGTAAATTAAGACTCAGTAAATTTATATTATTTAAACAATTAATAATATATTAAGTAAAACAATGATTAAGAATGGGCTCCAATTCGAGATTAAATCAGTGCGAGTTTTATACCACCAAGAGTACTCATTAGCGGTGGCCTGGTGATATATCTGAGGAGAGAAATATTTTACATTAGAACAGGGTAAATTAATGATAAAACAATGTTGTAATGACATCTGCTGGTCGGTTAAGATATGATGAACCCATAAAAACCATCCTTCCTCACCGTACAAAATGGTTCGAATGCCGTTGCTCAAGTAAATTCTTCTATATCTGGATAACTTACATATCTACCGCATACAAACATCAATGTTCTCTTTTATAAAGGCGAAGTCGAAATTTTCTCTCTGGAACACTTTATAGCTGAATTCAATCCTATGATATGAATAATCTTCCAGCACACTGATCGATATGTAATCTACAGGCGAAGTTGTAGCAAAAATTTAGTATTCCGTTTTGGCGAAGACGACAGTAAACTCTATACATTGCCACAATTCGGGAACAACTAACAAACAGACCACCACAACGTAGGTTCGAACATGCTTTTCAACCTACGCTGAATTTTGCACAAGATACACCATATTATTGAACTTTTATAATCACCCTTGTATATGTAATATTCATGCTTGATGTCGGGAGGATACACTTATTCCCAGTGGTTTTAAAAGAGGGCGTGTTTGCGAAGCTCTTTGACACAGTACGTTCCATAAGTATTGATTTATACACCTTTGGATTTAAAATTTTATTATTATATTATCCTGTCTTTCTGAGATAGCATAACATAAGATAATACCCTTGTCAGTTCCCGTAATTACAAGATAAAAATGAAGATAGTACATTCCATCGATTTTGTTGCTAAATAATTACGCTCTTTGTGGGGCACAAAAAATAACATAATATATTACATGCTTGTCGTTTTATTATTAGTTTTATATAATATTAATTAACTCCCACTTGCTTTCACGATTAGTGTGCACTGTGCAGAGTATGCAGCTGCTTGCTTCTCCAATTAAATAATGACTTTTTTTGTTTGTATACGGCTACACATTTTACTTACCAAAAAAAATAAGATATCAAACGTTTGATAATCACAAGAATTTAATTAAGCAATCATTTTCATCATTTTTTATGCACTACGTTTTAATTAATTCGTTATTTCGCTGACGATGCAGGATAAGGTTAATCAACATGGCTTTGCACAATGGTAATTTTCAGTACCAGTAAATGATAAAGAAATGTGTCAGCAATTTTTCAACAAACTTTTTTTAATTGATTCCGTGGGAAGAAAGGGTTTTTTGACAAGGCCTTAATTGAATTTGCTTTTCTGAAGTGACGAGATTCTAAAAGTGTATTCAGTCTCAATTTCAGGCGAGTAAGTATATTTAAGATTTAACAATTAATACATTATTCTAGTTGAAACTGTAGTACGTGAAAAGGTTTTCTTAATTAAGTACTTTTCATATCTAAATGAATACTTATAAACTGTTTTAATTAAGTATTTATTACTATGGCAAACGATAAAAATAATTGCTGCACTTTCCTTATTTATTGTAACGTTATACGGCCTAATTTATACGAGTAATGATCTTTTTTTAAGTTCCCTCAAGTCGTATTATTTATTCGATTTACATGACAAAGGTATAAAGGTATAAAGCAGATAGAATAAAAATATCTTTTGTGATATTTAGCACCTGCCGTAATTCTTTAATTGCTTAATAAATTATTTTCAGGAAAGGATCATTTAATAACTGCACTTCTTATCAATTCACGTTCTAGTTTATATATAATCATGAATTATTTTACGTGTTAACTCATATTTCAAAATTCAATAAGAAATATGCATCTATATAATGTTCTGAGAAAGTATACCTGTAGGTACTTATAAAAACTGCTCTACAATGTTATAATAAATTAAGTATGTATATGTAAAAATTCAGGATATGGAAGGATTTTTGAGAAAACTTGTTTTTAATATTTTGACATATTAATTAATTTTCTTTAATGCGACAGCCGGTTTTGGTTTGATCGATATTATTCATAACAACAATTGCTTTGCACATTTTTCAATAATTATATTCTGACCGATTTTATATTATTGAAAAATATATTTGAGATATATTTCGTGTGTCGGCTCCGTCGTTTATTGCGTTTTTTTGTTTTTTAATGTTTAGGTTTTCAAGTATATTTCTTGATTTATAGTTATGTTCTGTAGCTAATATTGTTGTTTGCTTGTAATTAAAGGAATGGTTTGTTTTATTTACGTGTTTCTTTAAAGCTGTACTTGGTGGCGTATTTGTGCCTATTTAAACGTTCCTGTAGGTGTTGGGATGTCTGTCCGATGCATACGCCATCACAGTTGTTGCAAGGTATTTTATACACGATGTGGGTCTTTTTTGAAATGGGAATGTTGTCTTTAAGGTTTGGGTATAGCATTTACAGGTTATTGAAATTTTTGTTAGCTCTATTTATGTTGTACGGAGATAGTATTTTATTGAGTCTCTCATTTTATTGTAAATATTCTTCTATTTTTCAGTGTAGCAATTTTCTTTCTTCCTTTTAGTATTTCCTTAAAGATATCATAGGTTGTGTTTCCTTAATTTTCTTTAATTTTTTTAAACGGTGGCAACTCAAGTGTATCCATTTTTCAACCAGGATTGTAATAATATTGTGTGAAGGATTTATTTCTTTTTTCTCCAATGTACACAAATATACCAACAAATTTATCCCTGCAAGAAATAGAATCACGATGGTATAACTTGAAGGATTTTACCACACTAACACTACCAGAATTTAAAAAAGGGGTAGAACTTACCCTGAACGATACATACTTCCAATACAACAACCAACATTACAAGCAAATTCATGGCTGTACAATGGGCTCACCAATATCAAGCGTTATAGCACAATTAGTTCTTGAACAACTTGAACAAACGGTCATAGGTAACCTAAACTTTAAACCTATTTTCTTTAAAAGATACGTAGATGATTGTATTGCCTGTATCCCTGCAGACAAAACAGATTACAACCTCACAGAATTCAATGCTTTTCATCCTAAACTACAGTTTGAAATTGGAAAAGAACAAAACAAGTCTATAAATTTTCTTGATTTCACAAAACCACATACAAAAAATAGCTTCTCAACAAAACTTTACCAAAAGCCCACTGCGTCAGACAGACTCCTCAATTACAAATCTAACCAAACTAACTCACTCAAAAAAAAATTTCGCAAAAAACCTAATCACCAGAGCTATAACCTTAACAAGTTCAATTCATAGACCACAGATACTACTAAAAGTGAAAACATTACAGAAAAATAACTACCACCTACACTTTATAAACAAAATCATTAAAAACCAGCTTCACATCTACTATAACCATAACACAACAACAAATTCACAATCGAATAAAAATAACCAAAAAAAAATATGTACCCATACCATACATCCCTAAACGAAAACTCAATAAAATACTATCTCCGTACAACATAAATATGGATAACAAAAATTTCAATAACCTGGAAAAGCTATACACAAACCTTAAAGACAATATTCCCATCTCAATAATGAGGTGTGGCCACCGCACGACTTTCTTATACGTATGAGAGTTTCAAACTACACAATTTTAAGAATATTTTTATACAAAAATTGTTCGAAATCCTATTCTAAGTACAGGGTTATTGACTATATTTGGACCAATAGATAACTTCGTTATTTGAAGGATTAGAAAAACGTTTAAATTAGGAAAGTTGTAGGATTTCACTCAAGGCGCCAGAAAAAACAATCGAACGTCGTAAAGCCGTCAAAAACGGCTAACTTAGTTTTTTTTAAATGGAATACCCTATATAATGTTACATAATCTGATTCTAAATAAAATTTCGAGTATATTCCATTTATATAACATATACCTACATTCAACTGGTTTCGCGCTATCGCTGATTGAAAATCGTACTACTACTATGTTTCCATAGAAACCCCGTACTGACTTACGTAAATTCATATACGAAGGGTGTAGAAAACATATTAGTAGTACGATTTTCAATCAGCGATAGCGCGAAACCAGTTGAATGTAGGTATATGTTATATAAATGGAATATACTCGAAATTTTATTTAGAATCAGATTATGTAACATTATATAGGGTATTCCATTTAAAAAAAACTAAGTTAGCCGTTTTTAACGGCTTTACGGCGTTCGTTTGTTTTTTCTGATATCAAATTCTAGCGCCTTGAGTGAACTTTCCTAATTTAAACGTTTTTCTAATCCTTCAAATAACAAAGTTATCTATTGGTCCAAATATAGTCAATAGCCCTGTACTTTCATTCTCTTAATAAATCGCTATAGAATGCATACTTTGCAAGATATTCGAAAAAAAGTGCTACTCCCTAAGAGTAAAAGTGGTACTTCCGGTCCGAAATTTCATGTACACAAAAAATATTGCAAATCAAGCTCTAAATACTTTTGTACTCTTGATAAATATACATAGAATGCATAATTTACGACATATTTGCAAAAAATCGCCATTTGCGAAAAATCGCCATTCGGTAAGAGAAAAAGTGGTGCTTCCGGTCCGAATTTTTAAATATTTTTTATAAAAAAGGTATTGAAAATTAATTTCTAAGTACTTTTATACCCGTAACGTAGCTGTCTAAAAAGCATGACTTGCGAAATATTCGCAAAAATCTGATTTTTGATAGGAGTAAAAGACATACTCTCTATAAATTTGTTTAAATTTAGTAGTTGACGAAATATTGGCAAAATTCGATTTTTATACTGAAGTAAACTGCTACTTCCGGTCTACCGATTTTACTGAAAAACTAATCAGATCTCAAGAGGGAGATTATACACGTAAATACAAAATTTGGAATTGATATCTCCAGCGGTTTGAGCGCTATCGTGGTCACAGACAGACAGACAGACAGACAGACACACAGACACACACACAGACATTTTTTAAAAACCACTTTTTTGGTATCAGGGGACCTCAAAACGTGGACATCTGCAAAAATCTCGAGGTCGAAAATTTTCATCATCACAATACTTCCCTATACTACGTATAAGAAAGTAAAAATAGCATGTTCCATTCGGATTAAAAATGTCTTTTCGATTCGTACAATTTTATATTCGCTCGGCTACGCTACGCTCCGCCTCGCAAATGTAAAATTGTACTTGTCGAAAAAAGAGACATTTTTAATCCTAATACAACAATCTACTATTTTCAATAATATAAAATTTGTCAGAATGCGCCGCTGTACTACATTTGCAAGTAGATAAAACTTTCAACTAAAAAAGAAAAAAAAACATACATACATACTTGGACATCGTGCTATTGCACCCCAATAAATATTTTTCAAAGAGACACAAAGGAAACATTACTATTTAAAGGAATATAATTATTCAAAAATGTGCAAAGTAATTGTTGTTATGAATAATATCGATCAAACCAAACATATGCATGTATTCAATATTATTGTAAGTATTATCTATTAAAAATGTTTTCTGCTGTTCGTCCTTCTTGAAAATTTTTTGTTTGTCTTATTTTACAGTGTTATGATGTTCACCTTCAATATTAAAAGAAATGTAACTATAAAATGACCATATGACGTATATTGTATTATCCAAAAAACCATGATGTAAACGGTCTTTTACTTTCTTATACCGTAGTATAAGGAAGTATTGTGATGATGAAAATTTTCGACCTCGAGATTTTTGCAGATGTCCACGTTTTGAGGTCCCCCGATACCAAAAAAGTGGTTTTTAAAAAATGTCTCTGTGTGTGTCTGTCTGTCTGTCTGTCTGTCTGTCTGTCTATCTGTCTGTCTGTCTGTCTGTCTGTCTGTCTGTGTGTGACCACGATAGCGGTCAAACCGCTGGAGATATCAATTCCAAATTTTGTATTTACGTGTATAATCTCCCTCTTGAGATCTGATTAGTTTTTCAGTGAAATCGGTAGACCGGAAGTAGCAGTTTACTTCAGTGAAAAAATCGAATTTTGCCAATATTTCGTCAAATACTAAGTTTATACAAATTTATAAAGAATTCATATGTACTTAAAATTAAAATTGAGAACAATTTTATTTAAAAAGTTTTTCGAAATTCCTACCGGAAGTAGGTCTTTTACTCTTATCGAAAATCGGTTTTTTGCGAATATTTCGCAAGTCAAGCTTTTTAGACAGGTACGTTACGTGTATAAAAGTATTTAAAACATAGTTTTCAATATCTTTTGTATAAAAAAGATTTCAAAATTCGGACCGGAAGTAACACTTTTATTCTTACCGTATAGCGATTTTTGGCAAATATGTCGTAAATTATGCATTCTATATATATTTATTAAGAGTACAAAAGTATTTAGAGTTATATTTTCAATATTTTTTGTATACAAGAAATTTCAAAATTCGAACCGGAAGTAGCACTTTTAGTCTTAGCGAGTAGCACTTTTTTTCGAATATCTTGCAAAGTATGCATTCTATAGCGATTTATTAAGAGAATAAAAGTACTTAGAATAGGATTTTGAATAAGTTTTGTATAAAAAAATTCTTAAGATTGTATAGTTTGAAACGCTCATACGTATAAGAAAGTCGTGTGGTGGCCACACCTCATTTTTTCTTTTTACTTTCTTATACGTAGTATAAGGAAGTATTGTGATGATGAAAATTTTCGACCTCGAGATTTTCGCAGATGTCCACGTTTTGAGGTCCCCTGATACCAAAAAAGTGGTTTTTAAAAAATGTCTGTGCGTGTGTGTGTCTGTCTGTCTGTGTGTCTGTCTGCCTGTGACCACGATAGCGGTCAAACCGCTAGAGATATCAATTCCAAATTTTGTATTTACGTGTATAATCTCCCTCGTGAGATCTGATTAGTTTTTCAGTAAAATCGGTAGACCGGAAGTAGCAGTTTACTTCAGTATAAAAATCGAATTTTGCCAATATTTCGTCAAATACTAAGTTTATACAAATTTATAAAGAATTCATATGTACTTAAAATTAAAATAGAGAACAATTTTATTTAAAAAGTTTTTCGATATTCCTACCGGAAGTAGGTCTTTTACTCTTATCGAAAATAGGTTTTTTGCGAATATCTCGCAAGTCATGCTTTCTATGCAGGTATATTACGAGTATAAAAGTATTTATATGAAAATTTTAAATATCTTTTGTATAAAAAAAATTTCAAAATTCGGACCGGAAGTACCACTTTTACTCTTACCGAATAGCGGTTTTTTGCAAATATGTCGTAAATTATGCATTCTGTATATATTTATTAAGAGTACAAAAGTATTTACAGTTGAATTTGCAATATTTTTTGTATACATGAAATTTCAAAATTCGGACCGGAAGTAGCACTTTTACTCTTAGCGAGTAGCACTTTTTTTCGAATATCTTGCAATGGATGCATTCTATAGCGATTTATTAAGAGAATGAAAGTACTTAGAATAGGATTTTGAATAATTTTTGTATAAAAAAATTCTAAAAATTGTATAGTTTGAAATGCTCATACGAATAAGAAAGTCGTGTGGTGGCCACACCTCATTTTTTTTGAAATGTAAGTACGCGATTTTTAAATACTTAAGAACCATAAAATTAGTATTTTATAGTTTTAACTTATATTAATTCTGATGAAGATATTATAAATAGTATGGAAACGTTAAAACGGTTTTTTAATATAACCCAACCTTCATATAATACTGAAAGCCGATATTACCCAGATATTTGTCTATATATTATACAATAAAAACGGCTAAAAAAGAAAGAAAAAGAAATAAATCCTTCATACAATATTATATATTGTAGCGAATTAATAAACAGGTAATTCAAGTACATTTTTTGTTGTCTGAAAGAAATAAAAGAGAAGGTTGTGAATTAAGTTTGCACATTCAAAAGAGTACTTCCTTTAGTAAGCATACAGATTATGTTTGTATTTCATGTGTATGGCTTGGTTGGGTAATTCAGCTGTCTGGCTTGGTGTATCGAGGTGGAATTGTTGCTAGTCTTTGTATGTTCTGGCTTTCAGTATTCAACTTTGTGTTAGGGTGCTGGAGTTCTAAAAAATAATAACAAGTGAAATAGTTTTATGTGTAACGTCAAAAATAAATAAACTTATCTTTAGATATGTATGTGACTGCCATCTCCTGTTGAATAGTTTATAACAGAATTCATGCCTAATTAAGGTAAATGTCGTGGATAAATATCATAGTGTATATGGTTTCAATAAAATCTTAGTTTTCTTCAAAGAATAGGTTATTTTATCAGTAAGGCAAATAGGATCTTGTTAAATATATTAAATTGCTTCTGACATCAATCCTTAAAGATTTTGTATTAATATCCCTAAAACCTAAAAGATTAATTAACACTGATAATTGTTATTATCGATAAATAAACACTCGCCTGTTAAAATGTAAACAACTGTTTTATCGGCAATGCTTGTATTCTCATGAGTGTGAAGGACTCTCCCTTGTGTTGAATGGCTCAAACAAAATACCTGTGGGGTTTAAATACATTAGTGCACAGCATCTGTGTATAGGGGGTTGAAGCTGGTAGGAGGTTCATCATCCATACGTATAGGTGTCATCTTGATATAAATAGAACTATATTATCATAGAACAATTAATATAAAAGAAATTAAGCGGGTCGAGTGGTTTATTTATAAAGAAATTAGTTCAGTCATAGGCATTTATCGGGACAAAATAAATATCCCTACATTCAATTGAACAGGATTTTATTGCAAGTATAATATGTTGAGCCAATAAACCAGCTATTCTAGAATATTACGACTATATAAAGATACATTTCTATTCGAGTACAGAAGAAGATGAATTTTATTATCTGCGTACTTTGACAGGTAATTTTGTTAAAATAAAAACATATTATTAGAATCTTTCAATTTATGAATAATACAGTACGCTGTTATTTGAATAAAAATAGAAACAAGGGGTTATTAATCTTCAGACATGAAATTCTGGTATGTAAAAAAAATGTAAGTCCAACGTTATTAACAATTTAATATTCATATGTGATATTGTTTTTTTTGTTATATATTAACTAATACAATGGAGAATAATTAGAATATGCTTAGAAAGAAAAAAGGAAAAACAATAGAGGGTAGTATGATGCCGTCGATATAAAAATGGCTTGATTCATTTTGAAATAAGAAGAAAATTAAATTCTTTATCAAGTAAAATATCAGTACCTCTAATGAATAGTAAACCAAAATAAGTGTTAAACCATTAAGATAAACAACAATTCTAATCTGGAAAACTTCAACTCGAAATCCAATTTTGTTGATATTTTCTACGAACAATCTTTGGATAACAGAGCTGCTGCCAAACATCTAGAAGAATTCACTTCCTCCTAGGAGCTTAAACGGAGTACCCTCGAGTGTGAAATGATCCACGTACTAAAAAGAAACCAAGGTAAATTAATATACCTACATCAATTATCGAGATCTCAGTAAAATTAAGATTACTATTCTTCATATTGAATTAATTAACTTTAAAAGCATACTTACTCTAAATTAATAATGCATGAACTAGAAGATGCACTTTTCTCCAGAGAAAATTATAGTTTAATTAAGTTGACCGTTATTCATTAAGACATTTTTTTTGCATTTGTCACCATATTGGGTTTTAAAAATTTCTTTGATAATTTAAATATGTAATTTATATAACATTAATGTTTTTCTAATACGTTGAATCAACTGTACCTATTGAGTTTTCGTAATTTAATGTAAAAATAAGAGTCGTTATTAATTTAATATTTTAATTTGGAATATAAAATGAGTATAGTTGATATAAACGTGAAGGAAAAATCATGTATTTGAAATTGTTACAACTGTAAGAAACCAAAGTTTCTTGAATCTTCAAGATAGGAGGTTTATTATGTAAGATCGATGTATTAGAGACTTTCATGTTTCAAGGACAATCTCATAAGTTTTTGACAAGTAATAAATAACCTATAATTATTTCAAAGAAAATATGCAGTTTAATTGTTGAATATAAGTTAGATCATAAAAGGATACTGAGGAACATAAATAATGATGAATCCAAGGAATCATACTATCACTCATTTAGTACCTGTTAAAAATTAAACTGAATCCACGACCCTGACTAAAATTATAGTATTATTTGATATAAACATACAAATTATCATATGCTTTAAAATGGTATAATATATATTGTTGTGAATAAATATTAAACATTTAATTCATGTACATTGTTGTTGTCTGAAACAAGTAAGAGTGAAAGTTAGAAATAAATTTGTACACATTAAAAAATACTCCCTTTAGTAAGTATACAGGTTATATTTGTATTTCATATAAATGCGTAACTCAAATGGATAATTAGCCATAATCATACTATCACTCATTTAGTACCTGTTAAAAATTAAAATGAATCCACGACCCCGACTAAAATTACAGTCATTTGATATAAACATACAAATTATCATATGCTTTGAAATGGTATAATATATATTGTTGTGAATAAATATTAAACATTTAATTCATCTACATTGTTGCTGTCTGAAACAAGTAAGAGTGAAAGCTAGAAATAAATTTGTACACTATACAGGTTATGTTTGTATTTCATATAAACGCGTAACTCAAATGGATCTTTATATGTTCTGGATTTTAATCTTCATCTTTGTATTAAGGTACTGGAATTCTAAAATAAGAGCAAATAGAATAGTTTTTATATGTTAACGTATAAAATAAAAAATACTCATCTTTAGATATGTGGGAGAGCCCTCTAATGTTGTCTAGCATGTAACAGAATTGACGACTAATAAGTTAGATGTAAATAATATTATGTTCATGGCATCTGTGTATAGGGGGTTAAAGCTGATAGGAAGGTCAACATCTATACGTATAGATGTCATCTTGATTGGAATATACCTATTAGGAGCATTGAATTATTAATATAAAGGACATTAAGCACGTTGGAGGCTTTGTTTATAACGAAATACGTATAAGGTCATTGAGTAGCACGGAAATTAGAAGTTCAACTGTCGTTTCGGTTCTGCCATCATTGTTCACGATAAAAATAGTACTACTTTGCTCATTTAACCGATACTATAGCTTTATTAATAACAAAGTTAGCAATACGTCCAGCAGATACGTCCTTGCTTCTCCCTTAGTAATGATGATTATTAATTTATCTATATCTTCGAACATTTTCCCTGAACAATGGAAAATTGCAAGAATCACCCCAGTTCATAAAAAGGGGGATCGTACATTATTGAGTAATTATAGGCCTATCTCTATTATTTCTAACTTTTCGATATTGTATGAGGGGGTATTATACCGCAGTCTTCTTCATAGTACTCGATCCCTTATTTCGTCAGACCAACACGGATTCATCGCTGATTGATCTCCTCTTACCAATTTGGCCACTGTTTTTCAATACATTGGAGAATCCTTAGATAAGCGTGTTCAGGTGGATGTAATTTACACCGATTTGTCGAAAGCATTCGACTCGATTGATCATGAAATATTATTACATAAGATTGGTTCATTTGGTATAGTAATCCCTTCGATTAATCTGCTTAGATCTTATCTTTTTGAAAGAAAATGCTGTCACCTATAACAGATACTCTTCTAGCAACTTTATTCTTACGTCTGGCATCCCTCAGGGATCCAACTTGGGACCGTTATTATTTGTCCTATTTATTAATGACTTACTCCTCCAAATTAACTGTCCTGTTCTTGCGTACTCGGATGACATTAAAATATTTTCTCAGGTTACATCAGCCAGAGATATGCAGAATCTTCAGACATGTTTGGACATGTTGGCCATGTGGTGCGAGAGATTTAGGCTTAAGTTAAATATCAACAAATGCTGTGTGGTTACGTATACACGTTCCTGTACACCTTTCTACTACTGTTACCAGCTAAATGATAACGCCCTTGAACGAAAATTCGAAATCATGGACCTTGGTGTTATTTTCGACTCTTATTTTACCTTTGGAACACATATTGGGGCAATATGTTCTGGAGTCTTTATATCACTTGGATTTGTAATGCGTGTATCCAAATATTTTACGAATATTGCATTGCTCAAATCCTTGTATTCGGCCTACGTCTTGAGTAAAATTGAATACGCAGCACCTATCTGGAATCCCATTTATACATACAACTCGCTGGCACTAGATCGTATTCAACGTAAGTTTCTAAAATTCCCGTCATTCAAAATCGATAGTGTTTATCCCGAGAGGGGCACTCCCCAGGCGGATTTACTATTACGCCACAATTTAGCATCTTTACAAGCAAGAAGAGATGTTCTTTGCCAGAAATTCTTGCATAAGCTCATCAGAGGCGACATTGACTGCCCCTTCGTGCTCGAAGGATTATGGTTTGTTGTCCCACGAGTTACATCGAGATACAACTCAACGTTTATGATGCCATTTGCGAGGTCTAACGCAATGAATCTGCCTCCAGCATATCTACTTGCCAGGGTGCGTAATGGGATGAAGTTGGATTTATTCTTGTGAGGGTGTGGGGATTTTAAAATGAAATATATATTGTGCGAGTATATATATATATTTATATATATATATATATATATACAGGGTGGTTGGTTTTTCATTGTCCAGCCTATATCAGCTTTATTATCAAAAATTCAAAAAAATGTTAGAGGAAAATGTTTTTTATCTCGAAATGGTCTATCATATTGCATCATTAGTAATCTTTCATAGCCTACCGATTTTTAGCAGCGATAATCAACTTTAATTTCTTAAATGGAACACCCTGTATATTTTCTATAAAAATGAATCCTCATTAAATTCTGTTTATTATGATACGTCACAAGTTGGCATATGTGTAGCAATTGTCTACGGAAACGAAATAATAAGAAAAAGTATGGAAAACTAAAATTTGCTATTTCTATTATAAATAAAAAAAAATTAAATACTAAATAGTAAGTAATGTGTCTTATAATAATTGTTGAAATTTGTCGGCTCGCGTAATTATGTTCCTCCTGGCGTTTTGCAGCATTGCAGGTGTAATTAGCAAGCAAGCCGTGGTAATTTTATTCTTCAGTTCCTGAAGATTTTGAGAAGGAGTATTATAAACTTGGTTTTTCAAAAAACCCCATACAAAAAAATCAAGAATTGATAAATCAGGCGATCTGGTAGGCCACAAAATTGGTCCTCGGTTGCCGATCCAGTTTTGACCAAATTCATTTTGTAGATAATTTGTTACTGCAGCTCCATTATGAGGTGGGGCGCCGTCATGTTGGAACCATAAGTTTCGTCTTAAAGCTAATGGGAGATTGTCTATGTAGTCTTGAAATTCATTTTGTAAAAATAATAAATATCGGTTCTGAGTCAATGTTCCATCGTAAAAATATGGCCCCAAAATTTCATTGCCGACTATCCCTACCCATACATTAATTGAAAATCGCACCTGCGCACGAGCTTCAACAATTACGCGAGGGTTTACATCGTCCCAGTAATGTGTATTCTTTTTATTAAAAATTCCATTTCTGTGAAAATTAGATTCGTCTGTCCAAATGATATTATTTAAATAATGTCTTCCCACATTCACGAGCCATTCACAAAATATTATTCTGTTGTTGAGATCATTAGCATGTAGTATTTGGACTAAATTTAATTTAAAAGGCTTTAGTTTGTGCAATTTTAAAACATTCATAATTTCGTGTCTTGGAGTATTCAAATCAAACGCTGCTTGTCTTGTAGAAGTTCTTGGATTTGCTCTAAAGTAAGCTAAAATAACAACTTCATTACTGTGGTTGTTTCCTCGTCCATTTTGAATATTATTTATACGCCTTGAAAAGGTGCCAGTTAACCGCAGAGAATTTTCTAAATTTTGAAAAGTATTTACGTGAGGTTCTCTTCTGTCAGGATATAAATTTTGATACAAGATAGCAGCCTGACGATTATTGTTGTTTGATCTGTGAAAACAGCACAGCATATCAACTTTTTCACTGTTTGTGAAGCCCATGTTCATTTTTCTTATACAAAGCACTAACGTTTTCTTAGTTAAATAAGAACCGCAATACCTTTGTCACTTCTAATTGACTTATGTCAAATATTTACAGGTATAAACAACAGAATATCACTGTCGACTACTATAATTTCAAAATAACAAAACACTTATACTTTGTTATATCACTATATTAATTCAAATGTGTGACCGCGGTTTCGACCAACATGGCCATTAACGAAGACACACAAAATGTATGCTAAAAATTTGGTGTTAGGCGGTAATTATAAAGTAGGGGGGATACAAGGAATAATATATAATACGTTGTAATAACTATTAGTTAATTATAGGGAAAACCAGAAAATAGAAATTTGACTACAGTAAAATGGTAAAATGAAATAACCTAAGTACAACAGGTAAACAGAGGTGTTATATCAAATCAGTCTGATCGTTAAGCAATATAATATCTGAATTGCGGGAGGATTTGAATATTTCTAGGGCGTCTAGGAGGTTTAATTTCTTACCCTTCTCGGCGAAATGTAAGATTTTTACGAAATGAACTATAATTTCGTTTTTCCCATTATTAGGCATAATTTAAAGGCAGCTCCCTACTTGTTATACATCGTTATAAAGAGAAATGTATTTAGAATCATATCCCGTAAAAATATACAGGGTTTTCCATTTAAGAAATTAAAGTTGATTATCGCTGCTAAAAATCAGTAGGCTATGAAAGATTTCTAATGATGCAATATGATAGACCATTTCGAGATAAAAAGCATTTTCCTTTAACATTTTTTTGAATTTTTGATAATGAAGCTGATATAGGCTGGACAATGAAAAACCAACCACCCTGTATTTATATAAAGGGTCTTCCATTAAGACGTTTCATTTTGAATAGCCCGCCATTGTAACAGTTGTTATGACTCAACCGGTAATTACTTGACAGATGAGAAGTAAAAGTCACGCCATTAATAAAAATGAGGTGTGGCCACCACACGACTTTCTTATACGTATGAAAGTGTTACTTCCGGTCCGAATTTTGAAATTTCATTTATACAAAAAATATTCCAAATCCAACTCTAAATACTTTTGTACTCTTCATAAATATATATAGAATGCATAATTTACGACATATTTGCAAAAAATCGCTATTCGATAAGAGTAAAAGTGGTACTTCCGGTCAGAATTTTGAAATTTTTTTTATACAAAAGATATTTAAAAGTATGTTCTAAATACTTTTATACTCATAATGTACCTGCCTAGAAAGCATGACTTGCGAGATATTCACAAAAAACTGATTTTCGATAAGAGTAAAAGACCTACTTCCGGTAGGAATTTCGAAAAACTTTATTAAAACAATTTTTCTCGAATTTAATTTTGAGTACATTTGTATTCCTTATAAATTTGTTTAAACTTAGTAATTGACGAAATATTTGCAAAATTCGATTTTTTCACTGAAGTAAACTACTACTTTCCGTCTACCGATTTTACTGTAAAACTAATCAGATCTCAAGAGGGAGATTATACTCGTAAATACAAAATGTGGAATTGATATCTATACCCCTTTGACCGCTATCGTGGTCAGAGAGAGAGAGAGAGATTCATTTATAAAAACCGCTTTTTCGGTATCAGGGGACACATTACACAAAACTGTACATTTCGTATACTGCATGTACATTTTCGTATTGCATTGTTATACATAATCGGTAGTATAACAAATTTTTTGCAATTAGTACCGTAATCATACCATTTATTTCACTAGTGCTGTAATAGGGTCTATTACAGCACTAGTTGCGTAATAGAAATGGAGATGTCAATATGACATTTTGTAAGCAAGTTTGAGGTTTTTATATTGAAATTCATTGTAAGATTTGATATTTTTAATTAATCTTTGAAATAGTACAACTATTATAAACATTTATATTAACGTTTGAATTATCTTTCGAAGTGATAGTGATACCGTGTGCAGTAGAAACATTCTGTTGAAAATTATCAAAAATGTGTCAATTTTAAATTAACTTGTCAATTTAAATCTTGTGCCAAACCAAGGTGACAACCGCCACAAAATTTCCCTTGATTATCAAATTTTTCTCGTTTTGCTTTTACAAAAAGAGAAATTTTAAAACTAATTGCAAAAAATAGCATAAAAGACACGCATGTTTTTTATGGAATGTCTAAGGGTATAAAGTAAAGTTATGTTTACATCTCGTTCTCTTGATTACTTGTACGTTATCGATTGAAAATGTATGTCCTGTGTTAACAAAATGATGCGCTAAAGCTGATTTATCACTGTTATGATTTCTGAAATGATATAAACGTTCTGATGTTCTAATTTCTGCGTTTCTTTTTGTCTGCCTAATATACACTTTACTGCAATTATTACATTCGATTTTGTATATCCCTGAGCCTTTTAAAGAGTCTAATTTTTCAATTTTGGGTTGTAATATAGACTCTTAGTATTATTTGCATTGACATAGGAGGGTGGTATCCTGCATCTTTTACAGAAGTTTGAAATTTGATTTTCCCATCTTTTATTTAAACTAAATTTACAATTTTTTTTATTCTAGTGTAGTTCTGGTGGTAATGAATTTTTTTCTTATCTAATTTGTGTTTAATCTAACTACTATATTTTTTCCGTAACTTTTTTTGTCTGCCCAATATACACTTTACTGCAATTATTACATTCGATTTTGTATATCCCTGAGTCTTTTAAAGAGTCTAATTTTTCAATTTTAGTATGTAATATAGACTCTTAGTATTATGTGCATTGACATACGAGGGTGGTATCCTGCATCCTTTATATACGTTTGAAATTTGATTTTCCCATCTTTTATTTAAACTAAATTTACAATTTTTTTTATTCTACTGTAGTTCTGGTGGTAATGAATTTTTTTCTTATCTAATTTGTGTTTTATTCTAACTACTATATTTTCCCGTAACCGGTGTACGAAGTATTATGGATATAATTATACGCATGTGTGGCATTTCGGTGGACACACACACACTGACACACTCACACACAGAGAGAAATTTTTTAAAAACCATTTTTTCGGTATCAGGGGACTTCAAAACGTGGACATCTGCAAAAATCTCGAGGTCGAAAATTTTCATCATTTCAATACTTCCTTTACTACGTATAAGAAAGTAATAACTTACTAAACACAGATGTATCTCCACTTAGTCAGAGTTTCCTCGAATTTATACCCTTAGACATTCCGTAAAAACCCACCATACTTTATAATATTACTGTAATAAAAGTACGGTTAGATTTAAGAAGGTTTTAGCAATAAACGTTCGATTATGTATATTGTGTAAAAACATTGAATAAATTTGTTATAAATATATTTTTCATACACGTACACTTTATGCGTTTTACTTCAGCCCTAATAATAATATTAATAAAGTTAACGATAATTGAAACTAAACTACTTGTAATTATTCTGCTTATATTTTCAGTATTTATTAACTGTATTTTTTTATAATTATCACTACCTACTGCGAAGAAAAATAAGATATTTTTAACATTTGTTTTTCCACCACATCGTATCAGTTTTATGTTCTTATATTCTTAATAAGAGACTTCAAAAATCAAATTAATAAACGATTTCATATTTTGATTGGAAGCACACATTATTGAAGCAATTCTGTCCTAATGTACATAGTATCTATTTTAATTTGCCCTATTTCCACATGTATTCGTTTATATATTGCATAATAATTCATGAATTAAGTTCTTTGCTTGAAAAAGAAAAATATTAAGCACACGAATTACAAATGCGTAACTATTATCTGAACTCTAAGAGTTTCAATAGTAATAAATCAATTAGTCAGAAACTGTTTCTATTTCAATTTTTGTGAGATGCCTAATCATCGAAATTAATAACTTTAGCATTTAATTACGTTTCATTAATTAATAATAAAATATCTACATACATCAACTAGTTACACCCAGAATACAACAAAAAATAATTTATCTAAATTTAAATTATACTTCCCCAACCTATAATCATTTGCCATACCGCTTCTGTCTTGCTTAGTACGAGGCAACAAAATGTAAACCACATTGCACTCGCCAGTTTAAATCACCCTTTTTATGAGTTAAGTTACGGCAACACTGCTTTGGCTCAGAACAAGCGGTGCTATTACATGTTTGTGTATATACAGGACTGAGTTTGTACTAAAAGCCAATGGCTTCAGATTACTGTATTATTGAGACTATATACTAAAACTATATTATAAAGAAAAACTATTGTATATCATGATTTCCATGTGTACCATATGTCACTTAGGTCCCTTTGTGTAGGAATTTTTTGTCTGATATATATATATATATATATATATTGTAGTGAATTCTTTAACTGTAATATAACTCAGCTTCATTGTTGTTGTTGTTGTTGTCTGAAACATATAAAAGAGAAAGTCTTAAATTAAGTTTTGCACGTTAATTTGAATACTTCCTATAGCTAGGTTATGTTGACATCATGATTACATATATTGACTGAATATTTGTTTTCTTTGCCTGTGCATTATCCATATAGAACCTTGTTATCTATATTAATTTGTTCTGGATTTCCTTGGTCATCTTTATATTGGTATACTGATTTCCTAAAAATAAAAAAATACATAAATTAATATTCTTTGTTTACGTCAAAATTATTTAAATGTTAGAGTCCTCTAGTTTGAGTAGCGAGAAACTGTAAGCATGCAGAATGGCGTATATGCTTCTTAGTAGATCTCAAAATGAGGGGTACAAGCTGATTAGAAGTGGTTCAACGTCTATACGAATAGATGTCCCCTCGGTAGTCATATGTAGATCTAAAATCACAGAGTAATTAAAAGGAAAGAAATAAAAAACGGTTTGGGATAGTATTTAAAGAGAAATAAATATAAGGTCAGCCAATGACGTATAGAGTGTAAATATAATTTCCCCTAAATCATTTTGAAATCACTTTATTATTAATAAATTAATTTAGTCATGTTATGAACCAACAGGAATGATATCCTACTTTGTGCATGATAGTATTCTGTATTAATTTCAATATAGAATAGTCAATAACATTGATTTCTTATTTATTAACATACGTTTCATATTTATTAAAATCAAAATACGTTTATTATGAATTGTATAATTTATGGATATTTAAATGATTTAAATGCTGTTACTTAATATCGTTCAATGTCAGGAATAAAGGAACAATTTGGAAGTGAGAAAATTATGTGTTCGTATTAGAGGGTATGTGTTATTAGAATTTATATAAATGTAATTAATGGGAATGATATGCAAGTATGCCTTGAAAATTATAAAAACAAAGGAGAGAGGAATGCCATGAAAGAAATGGTGGAAGCATCATATTTGATGTAGAAGAAAATTCTAAATTTCATCATAAATTAATAAACAGATGTATGTACCTTGGTAAATAATAGTCCAGAAATATTAGTGCAGTAATTCGAAAGTGAAAATAAATTGTTTTCGTCGTGTGAAAGAATATATGCAGTTCTACTTGTTAAAACTTCATCGGATCCATCGAACATCACTAGATTTGGAGTAGAGGTTTGCTTTCCAGTATCCAAAGAAGAACAGAATATTCAATAATCACATCTATAAATATTCATCAGGATTTGGAACTAATTTTAAACCAAGCTACAAGGTAAAAAAATATAAAAATATACATGAATATAGATTCTTAACCGATCAAATATGAGCTTATAAGAAGTACTTCATATTGATAGACATTTAGAGGCATACTTACACTCGTGAAAAATGCGAGGAAACAGATATATCTTCTCTTCAATAAAGTTCAAAATTCAAATTTAATATTTTTAGAAAATTGTTGACCGTTATATGCTTTTGAAGCCATGTTATATATTTTTTTTAAATTTCACATTAACAAATAATGTATGTATTTACGTAGAATAAAATTTCTTAATACCTTAACAGTATATCTTACTGATCGTAAGTAAGTTAAGTAAATATGAATTTTGATATGATAACTTGTCGGATTAATTAAAATTCTTCAATAATTATAATACTTTAACGTATTAAGAAATTAGAGGTCTATTTTAATAATGTTACCAATATGTAACAATTAAGTCTCGAAGCTTCAAGAGAAGAATGTTTTTCAATGTAAAATATGAACAGTGATTTTTGTATTTGCAATTTGTTCCCACATTTGACATTCAGTATCAAAATAAATAACCTATAATTTTTGAATTAAAAACCTGAAGTTTATTCTTTAAAATAATTAGAAACTTTGAAAATAAATGTAATAGAGCAAATAATATAGATGATGAATGCACACTATCACCCGGAGGATACCTATTAAAAATAGTTGAACCCACACCCTCATAAAGATTGTATTTAGTAAATGTGCTAAAATAATTTATAATAAGAAAATAGCATATATATATATATATATATATATATATATATATAATTAAATTTCTTGGACGATTTAGAGGTCAATACTAATTTCAAATTAATTTAAAATTAGTTTAATTGTTAATTAGGTAATTTTTAATCTTTAAAAATTACCCAGCGGTCCAGGAATCGAACCCGAAATCTCCTGATTACTAGTCAGGTGTGTTATCCACTACACTACCACGGGCTTTCGGTCTTGACTCCTTTAATTGTACTGATATACATATACATATACATATAGCAAGTAACAGATGGAAAGTATTGCTGGTATACCAGCGTATATAAGCACCGAAACGTCCATGTGCTGTATATGATAAATAATTCTAAATTTTTCTTGACCTTATTCACATATTCATGTGCATATATATAATTAAATTTCTTGGACGATTTAGAGGTCAATACTAATTTCAAATTAATTTAAAATTAGTTTAATTGTTAATTAGGTAATTTTTAATCTTTAAAAATTACCCAGCGGTCCAGGAATCGAACCCGAAATCTCCTGATTACTAGAAAGCCCGTGGTAGTGTAGTGGATAACACACCTGACTAGTAATCAGGAGATTTCGGGTTCGATTCCTGGACCGCTGGGTAATTTTTAAAGATTAAAAATTACCTAATTAACAATTAAACTAATTTTAAATTAATTTGAAATTAGTATTGACCTCTAAATCGTCCAAGAAATTTAATTATATATATGCACATGAATATGTGAATAAGGTCAAGAAAAATTTAGAATTATTTATTATATATATATATATATATATATATTTCAAATTGTACCCAGTCGTCGGTAATAGGATGTAAGAAGAAAAACAAACTCAAATTACAACGCTAACGTTTCGTACATTTAATCAATGCACTTTATCAAAGCTACAACATGATTAAAAACACATATAACACAGTCAGTAAAATTAAATTATATAACAGCTATTTATTTACCTTAGTAATTTATTGTAGAGATAAAAACATATGAAATGTAAATGATGTTTACGCTACTCACATAGTAATTTATATATGGTATTTAATACTTTATTCTCGGACATTATGTTATACTCGTTTATATGTTCTCAACAAACGAGACCGTGATCATCTATAGGTTAGCACGTATGTATGTATCTTATTTTAAAAATTATATTATTTTCTTGCGAATAACAAAAACATCACCCACAAAAAGAACAAGCAGACACAAAGCAAACCGAGGTCATTACACTAACAATATAATACACGTATATACCCAATACTCAAAAGATAAAATCTATACAACAATTAACAACTATTATAAATTCAAATGAATGGAAGAATACAATTATTATTATTACTTTATGACCCCTGCATATACATTCAATATTTGTAACGCTGAATCATCTTTGACATTGATAGTATACTGGGACTTATATATATTTATTTTCTCAAGAAACAATCTCTTAGTGAGATTATTTTCCTTATCTAAAATTTCCGGGCTGTCAAAATCAAACTCATGGTCAAACTCAAAATGATGTCTTGATAACGCTGTTTGTTATCTTTTATTTCTATTTCTATCAAAGCAATCTTGTTTATGATTTTGTATTCTTCTAGATAAGTATTGCTTCGTTTGGCCCACATAAACTCCTTCGCATTGCTTGCAACTTATTCTATATATGATATTAGAAGCAGACTGTAATGAGATTGGATCTTTCAATTTTGTAAAAAGATTTGCTATTGTTTTTGAATTGTAAGTTGTTAGACATGTGTCATTGTTTTTAAGAATTCTTATCAAACTAGGTGTCAAATCTTTTATGTATGGTAAACTAAAATATCTCTTATTCTTGTTAATTTTTTGTATCCTTTGTGAACTTTTTGTTATTCGCAAGAAAATAATATAATTTTTAAAATAAGATACATACATACGTGCTAACCTATAGATGATCACGGTCTCGTTTGTTGAGAACATATAAACGAGTATAACATAATGTCCGAGAATAAAGTATTAAATAGCATATATAAATTACTATGTGAGTAGCGTAAACATCATTTACATTTCATATGTTTTTATCTCTACAATAAATTACTAAGGTAAATAAATAGCTGTTATATAATTTAATTTTACTGACTGTGTTATATGTGTTTTTAATCATGTTGTAGCTTTGATAAAGTGCATTGATTAAATGTACGAAACGGTGGCGTTGTAATTTGAGTTTGTTTTTCTTCTTACATCCTATTACCGACGACTGGGTACAATTTGAAATAAGTAGAAGGATACGCCAGTTGGTTTCTATATATATATATATATATATATATATATATATATATATATATATAAAATATTACAATTCTTTGCCAAATATACAAATGTATTGAAAAATTCAAAAGATTCTTGACTATATAAGTAATCCCGACTGTCCTATTGCTTATTTGATTACATTTTCAATTATACATTGTGATTTGCATTTTATATTTGTCATTGTTTTCTAATTGACAACCAGTTGTCATATTGTTATTACTTTTACTTCATTATATGCCACTACTACCAAGAATCTTTTGAATTTTTCAATACATATATATATATATATATATAATTATCAGTAATTATATCTTTAATCTGACTATATATATATATATATATATATATATATTTTCTATTCTTTGTTGCCGTATTTATATATTATTTAAACTCTTGATGAGCATTGGGCATTTTCGGCATTAAATAAACATACATTAGTTTATAATGTTTGATTTATTTTTTAACGTTTCGACCTTTCTTTTGGTCTTCATCAGAAATGATAATAGGTAAGAAACAATTTTTCTGAAACAACATACACCATGTACATACAAAATGCGATAACACAAAAATAATTTGATATAGGTATACAAAAAATATAAGAATCATATTAAAAAATGATTAAAATGATTTTAATATGATTCTTATATTTTTTGTATACCTATATCAAATTATTTTTGTGTTATCGCATTTTGTATGTACATGGTGTATGTTGTTTCAGAAAAATTGTTTCTTACCTATTATCATTTCTGATGAAGACCAAAAGAAAGGTCGAAACGTTAAAAAATAAATCAAACATTATAAACTAATGTATGTTTATTTAATGCCGAAAATGCCCAATGCTCATCAAGAGTTTAAATAATATATATATATATATATAGAAACCAACTGTCGTATCCTTCTACTTATTTCAAATTGTACCCAGTCGTCGGTAATAGGATGTAAGAAGAAAAACAAACTCAAATTACAACGCTAACGTTTCGTACATTTAATCAATGCACTTTATCAAAGCTTAGTAATTTATTGTAGAGATAAAAACATATGAAATGTAAATGATGTTTACGCTACTCACATAGTAATTTATATATGGTATTTAATACTTTATTCTTCGGACATTATGTTATACTCATTTATATGTTCTCAACAAACGAGACCGTGATCATCTATGATCACGGTCTCGTTTGTTGAGAACATATAAATGAGTATAACATACGAGACCGTGATCATCTATGATCACGGTCTCGTTTGTTGAGAACATATAAATGAGTATAACATAATGTCCGAAGAATAAAGTATTAAATACCATATATAAATTACTATGTGAGTAGCGTAAACATCATTTACATTTCATATGTTTTTATCTCTACAATAAATTACTAAGCTTTGATAAAGTGCATTGATTAAATGTACGAAACGTTAGCGTTGTAATTTGAGTTTGTTTTTCTTCTTACATCCTATTACCGACGACTGGGTACAATTTGATATATATATATATATATATGTTCTCTTTCAGGTTTCCGCGGGTGGTAGTATGTGTTGTCATTGGATTCCGGGTTTTCTTCCGCGTTTCCACTGCTTGGTCTTTGGAAAGACCGATGCTGGTTTCTTGACGACGTTTCGGCAAAATCACACTTGCCATCTTCAGGTCTGCGATAACTGTCTGCTTCTGCTTCTTGTTATTCGTAAGTTTACGAATATTGTAATATATTTTATATATATATATATATATATATATATATATATATATATAAATTATATTACAATTCTTTGCCAAATATACAAATGTATTGAAAATTGAAAATCTTCTTGGTAGTAGTGGCATACAATGAAATAAAAGTAATAACAATATGACAACTGGTTGTCAATTAGAAAATAATGACAAATATAAAATGTAAATTAAAATGTGTAATTGAAAATGTAATCAATAGGACAGTCGGGATTACTTATATAGCCACATCAAAAGGCTTGGGATTTACCACAAACTGTTAAGTCAATGCAATTATACAAATAACAACGACGCAACTATGTAATGAAAAATTAAGAGTAGAACTGTTGATATTATAACAATATAGAATGTAAAATCAGTCATGTATAAATGTAAATGAAAGCAAATAAGCATAGGACAATCGCCATTACCCATGTAATCCTATCAAATCGGATTAGGTTCACCTAAACATGTACAATCTGATTGAAATACATAGACAATCAACGATGCAACTATGTATGTGTTAAGATCGTTGATTGTCTATGTATTTCAATCAGATTGTACATGTTTAGGTGAACCTAATCCGATTTGATAGGATTACATGGGTAATGGCGATTGTCCTATGCTTATTTGCTTTCATTTACATTTATACATGACTGATTTTACATTCTATATTGTTATAATATCAACAGTTCTACTCTTAATTTTTCATTACATAGTTGCGTCGTTGTTATTTGTATAATTGCATTGACTGAACAGTTTGTGGTAAATCCCAAGCCTTTTGATGTGGCTATATAAGTAATCCCGACTCTCCTATCGATTACATTTTCAATTACACATTTTAATTTACGTTTTATATTTGTCATTATTTTCTAATTGACAACCAGTTGTCATATTGTTATTACTTTTATTTCATTGTATGCCACTACTACCAAGAAGATTTTCAATTTTCAATACATTTGTATATTTGGCAAAGAATTGTAATATAATTTATATATATATATATATATATATATATATATAAAATATATTACAATATTCGTAAACTTACGAATAACAAGAAGCAGAAGCAGACAGTTATCGCAGACCTGAAGATGGCAAGTGTGATTTTGCCGAAACGTCGTCAAGAAACCAGCATCGGTCTTTCCAAAGACCAAGCAGTGGAAACGCGGAAGAAAACCCGGAATCCAATGACAACACATACTACCACCCGCGGAAACCTGAAAGAGAACATATATATATATATATATATATATATATATTATTTAAACTCTTGATGAGCATTGGGCATTTTCGGCATTAAATAAACATACATTAGTTTATAATGTTTGATTTATTTTTTAACGTTTCGACCTTTCTTTTGGTCTTCATCAGAAATGATAATAGGTAAGAAACAATTTTTCTGAAACAACATACACCATGTACATACAAAATGCGATAACACAAAAATAATTTGATATAGGTATACAAAAAATATAAGAATCATATTAAAATCATTTTAATCATTTTTTAATATGATTCTTATATTTTTTGTATACCTATATCAAATTATTTTTGTGTTATCGCATTTTGTATGTACATGGTGTATGTTGTTTCAGAAAAATTGTTTCTTACCTATTATCATTTCTGATGAAGACCAAAAGAAAGGTCGAAACGTTAAAAAATAAATCAAACATTATAAACTAATGTATGTTTATTTAATGCCGAAAATGCCCAATGCTCATCAAGAGTTTAAATAATATATAAATACGGCAACAAAGAATAGAAAATATATATATATATATCCTACTATACTTGCAGCGTCCGATAATTGACCACTTACATTGCATGTGGCGTCCGACCGACATATGGCGTCCGTATACGGACGCCATATCGCCGGCCTATACTAAAGTGTTGCTGGCATTGCATAGGTACTATTGGTAAATTTTGAGCGGGACGCCATATGCTTGGATTTTGTATGTTTTCGAATATTATAGTTCAGGCAATTGTCGGACGATGTTTGATGGCGCTCCGCAAGGAAAAATATACGGCAATATACATGATTATTTCCTTCACCTGTCAAATATAAATTTTGTCCAATCACAATCAAAACTCAAGTTGAAATTAACCAATGAAAGGTACCGGTTCTTGATATCAGCGACTATTACAAATCGACTATTCAAATGTAGGTAACAAATCAAGTATGTATTTTTTCATTAAGTGGCATACGTGTCAAATAGATGAAAATGTCCGACAAAAAGAGATTTAGCGATGTTTCGGATGAAATTATTGATAATCACATCGATTTGACAACTCATTTTTTATTATGAAACTTGGTTTAGGAAATAATCTTAACAAATATAGCTCGAGCTTGATAAGTAGTCGACTATTACATTGTTTCAATTTTTCTCGTGTGCCTCCTAATTTGACTTAACCAAAATTGGCATTAATAATTAAAGACTAAAGCCCTCGAGCTAAAGCTCTCGTGCTCTAGTCAAATTATTAATGCCAATTTTGGTCTCGTCAAATTGACCGTAGCGCACACTCGAAAAATTGATGACAATGAAATAGTCGACTGTTTGTCAAGCTCTCGTTATATTACCTTTGAATATACGGCTATCAGTTCATCGATCATTTGGCGTCCGGGTATAGTTTTCAAATGATCGATTATATGGACTCCATGAAACTCTTTTTGAGATTTGTCTGGTAGTAAAAGTAAACTAGTGGATATGTTCGGCGCATATTATATATATTAACCTCTCTAATATACATGCGGCGTCCCATGCATTTAATCTTTATATGTCATATCAACCGTATCAGATTCTTAATAATTTTTCTAACCTTATTAAACATAAATACAATGACCTTAAAGGGCATTCATAACAACAGGTTTACTATGAAGTATATTTAATTAGTATTAATCAATATTTTTGTTAATAAAGTTTTAAGATATATGACGATTTGTTTTATCGGAGTTTTTGGTATCTGGCAAAATATGTTTTCTATGTCCTATTATTTAACCCAATACAGGGATTGAGCTAAATTCTTCAGGCCTTTTAATACTGCTTTCGAAGGAACAGCGAAAAAATTAGAAGTTGTATGAGTCATGATCAATATATAAGAGTACATTTTGGTTGAAACTTAGAAATTTAAGTTACAATCAAAAGTACATGATACATTCATAGTATCTTAAAACTTTTAGATTTAGATTAAGTCTCTTCAATTTTAATTATGTCAAAAAATGTTTAATATTTACGGTTTGTATTGAAAGCATTCTTCAAAGACGTGTAATTTCGAACAAATTTCATACATTTCATACCAATGTGACTAATTTTGTCATAGAATTACGCAAAGATTCAGAATAGTCCTATTTGGTAAATTAAAATTTGATATCATTTCAATCGTTTCAGATTCGAATTTAAATACATAAAATCGTTTCATGATCAATTTGAGATACATCACAGCTCTAATTTGTTTAGGAATCTTATCAATTTTCTTCAGGTAAATTACATACAATATAGACATGAAATTTAAACACTTTACAGACAGAACCTTTGTGGTACCAAATTCTACTATTTCGACATGAAGGTGGTCAATCAAAATAGTGGTTTTTGTAGAAACGAAATAACAACTGCGCTGTAAATGTGAAAATCCCTTATTTTTTCCGAAATTATTAAGTTTATTACTCGAAAATGACGGACTTCAAATAAATATCGTATAATCCCTAATAAGGAAACCGCGTGAAAATCGGTTTATAACTCCTCGTCACCAAGTTGTTGCCCCTTCCATCGCAGAGCAGTCATTTTGCAGGAAGTCAAATTGAGCACCTCTACGATGAAATTGTACTGACAGAAAACATGAGGCAAGCTGGATCTATAACAAACCCTATTGTTTGAAATAATGTATAACAACTAGGTTTTCATTTTATTCTACTTATAACGGCATGTTTATTTGTTTGGTTGCTAGGGTACTATAGAAGAAGGAGTTCGCATAAATATGAGTTATCAAAAAAAAAAAAAACAAAGGCAAAATATCACCGATTTTGTAAAGATGTCGTATTTTGCTCATTTTGGGTTTACAATTGGAAAACAGGATAAGTCTTGGGTTCTCCATAAAGCGTGTAAAACATGTGCAATATCTATTGCAATGCATAATAGGAAAGACAAAAAGCTTAAACTTTGGCAACAAAAAACAATAATGGCGATTGTTATTTTTGTGTCTTGAGTGTGAACGGCTCTAATCCCTACAAGAAACATAAATGGGAATATACTGTTTTAGAGTCAGTAAAACGACCATTACCACATGCTGACAATATAGTTATACCAGTTTACACATCACAGACCCTGCTTTCGTTGGCAGATTTAGAAATGCTGCCGGACTCACAGCCCACTACAACTACTACACAATCTACCACTGGAAATGCGGATTTGGTGCGTGATCTCCATCTGCCGAAACAATCATCTGAATTTCTAGCATCCAGATTAAAAGAAAAGAACTTAATTCCTGACTTACAATATTTACCTTTCAGAACAGGAGAGCAGGAAATTCTCATATACTTCAGTACCTGTGTTTTATCTGTATTTGGGATAGTAGAGTAAAGTATGGTAACTGAACGAAAAAGAAATGGCCACTTATAGAAAAATTAACTGTAAGTATAGTGAACATGATGAACGAGCAAATCTAAGTCGTAGGCTTCCATGGTTGTCGTTGATACCCTCTTGGTTTCTGGGCTGAAACCGCGTCCTCGTCTCTGCTACTACGCCGACGTTTCGTCCATTACCGTAAGGGACATCTTCAGGGCTTTTACTTCTGCGATGGCCTGAAACAGACTGGCATGTGTTGGTAGGGGGTTTATATTGTGTGTAGTGTTGCGGTTCAGTGGAGCGTCTATGTTGTGGTTGACTTGTGTTTGTATGATGGACTTCCAGGAGTGATACAGATAGTAACCTTCATCTCGGTTCAGGTTGTTGGGATGTTTTTGGATTTCGATGGATTCGCGGATTTTGATAATGTAACAATGGGAATCTTTGGAGAGGATTTTGTGGAATTCAATTGGATCTGGTGTCTGGCTTCCAATCTGTGCTCAGCCAGTACAGACCCGGCCGTGCGCAACAACAGGGAGTAGCGTTCATGCTCGGAGAAGCGAGAGCTGACCGATCACTTTATCTCGCCGATGTATACACTGCCGCACAAACATGGAACCCGGACATGTCGGAGAATTCAAGAGGTTGCTTGCCTTTGAGAGCCAAAAGGAAATCTGATAGTTTGGAATGGGGTTTCAAAACGGTGCAATTATACAAATAACAACGACGCAACTATGTAATGAAAAATTAAGAGTAGAACTGTTGATATTATAACAATATAGAATGTAAAATCAGTCATGTATAAATGTAAATGAAAGCAAATAAGCATAGGACAATCGCCATTACCCATGTAATCCTATCAAATCGGATTAGGTTCACCTAAACATGTACAATCTGATTGAAATACATAGACAATCAACGATGCAACTATGTATGTGTTAAGATCGTTGATTGTCTATGTATTTCAATCAGATTGTACATGTTTAGGTGAACCTAATCCGATTTGATAGGATTACATGGGTAATGGCGATTGTCCTATGCTTATTTGCTTTCATTTACATTTATACATGACTGATTTTACATTCTATATTGTTATAATATCAACAGTTCTACTCTTAATTTTTCATTACATAGTTGCGTCGTTGTTATTTGTATAATTGCATTGACTGAACAGTTTGTGGTAAATCCCAAGCCTTTTGATGTGGCTATATAAGTAATCCCGACTGTCCTATTGCTTATTTGATTACATTTTCAATTATACATTGTGATTTGCATTTTATATTTGTCATTGTTTTCTAATTGACAACCAGTTGTCATATTGTTATTACTTTTACTTCATTGTATGCCACTACTACCCAGAATCTTTTGAATTTTTCAATACATTTGTATATTTGGCAAAGAATTGTAATATATTTTATATATATATATATATATATATATATAAATTTATTTCATGTACTTGTGGTAAAGACATCTAAGTTTATATATATATATATATATATATATATATATATATATCGATTCCTGGACCGCTGGGTAATTTTTAAAGATATTAAAAATTACCTAATTAACAATTAAACTAATTTTAAATTAATTTGAAATTAGTATTGACCTCTAAATCGTCCAAGAAATTTAATTATATATATATGCACATGAATATGTGAATAAGGTCAAGAAAAATTTAGAATTATTTATTATATATATATATATATATATATATATATATATATATATATGTATATATATATTTATCGGCGTCCGTTGGATGATCCGCATTTATTTGAAGCCAGTATTAACGGAGAAGCTTACGAGTAATTTCTATCAAGAATTTAGTGGAATTATTGGACGATGTTTCGCTAAATTTACGAAGAGATGTAGATGCAACCAGACGGCGAATCCCCACATTCTATGCTACAGACATGAAATATATTAATGAAATGTTTCCAGTGAAGTGGCTAGTCCGTGGCGGCCCTATTAACTAGCCTGCTGGGTTTTCGGACATCTCAAAATTAGTTTATTTTTATAAGGATATCTAAAAGAGCAAAACAGTATACCTGTAACCACAAATGAAGTTATAATGGAACATTTTCAACAAATATTTAGAGATATAAATATTCAACGCATTATTAATGTCGATTTATCATTTTGGAAGTATGTTCAGAAACTTTTAAATGTGGATTTGAACACTTTTAACTTTTACCTACTTTAATGTTCATATTTATTGTTATTTTACAATTTCTATTCCACTAATTACTCATCCGTTCACCAAACAGTTCCTGTTTCTACACCTACAAGTTAATAAGTTTTTTGTGTGGTTTTAAAATTTGTTTATTGTGCGTATTCTAACATTTTTAAAATTATATTGCTGTATTGTAAATAATATATATCCATTTTTTTGGTCATTACCCCAATACATCAAAAAATCATATCTCTAAGCTCATTTCTAGAAAAATTCATTATAAAATCAGGTTTGACAACTGAAAAGCAACTTACTAAATGCTATCTATTCAATTGTCAATTTCGCGGCAAATGTTTTGGCTGCCTTACTAAATTAACAATTGCATTTTATAAGTGTATGTAGGTATAATACTTTTATTTTTTTTAAATCCATCTTTGATTTTTACGGTGACAGATTAGGTCATACATCTAATTACACTGTTGGATATTTACGTACTGGCGTAAATAATTGCTCATTACTTATTCTAAAATTGAGCTACGACATTTAATAATTGATTAAATGTAAACAGTTGTGCATGTACTTGCATAGGTGCCTACACGTTGTTTTCAGTTATAGAACGCGTCTCCTTTTTCTACGTTTAAAGGCACTTGAGTTTATTCTTGGCGAGAATATTTTGCCACCTGCTCTCTATATGTTAATGGTGTTTCAATGACTCGTGACAAACGAATCAGTCGCGCGAAAAATACAGTAAATGTTTATTCAAACGCAAAAAATGCAATAAATAACACTTGCCTGTAAATATCCTCGTTCTTATTTTTGACCGCTAATAATTTAGGTATATTTGTAATAACAAGAAAATTGTAGAAAATTTCCATTTAAAATAAAGACCTTAATCTGTCCCAAAATATTTTTCAATATTCCTTCTTCTTCATTCTAGTAATAATTGCTCCTATTATAAAATAAGTATCATGAAATAATCATATTACGAGCCGACAAAATATTGCTAATAATTGCTTCAACGGCTTTGCTGGGTAATCTGATCAACTGTAAGTTCTTTGGGAAATGAAACAGGATCTGCCTTGAAAAAGAAAGCTCCAGGTGGCATTCGAACGGTACGTACCCCAGAGAACATTGAAGCTGTTAGAGCTGCAATCGAGAGAAGTCCTCGCCGTTCCGTTCGACAGCATGCATCTACGCTAGGGATTAAGCGACGAAGCTTACAAAGAATACTGCACGAATTACATTTCCATCCCTATAAGTTGCAGATTGTGCAACAATTACAAGAACGAGACCCAGCGTCACGTATGGAGTTTAGTAGGCAGATATTGGCTAAAATTAACGAGGACGCGAATTTCATTGGTAACATATGGATATCAGACGAAGCACATTTCCACCTAAACGGTATCGAACAGAATTTTCGTTATTGGGCCCAGGACAATCCTTGTGAGTTACACCAGCGACCACTACATAGCGACAAGGTAACAATATGGTGTGCTGTATCATGTCATGGTGTTATCGGCCCTTATTTTCTTACAAATGAGAATGGTAGTGCAGCGACAGTAACATCCGCTCGATATGTTGAAATGCTTCAAACTTTCTTTACACCGAAACTGTACGAGCTTAATCTTAACATCGAAAACATGTGGTTCCAGCAGGACGGAGCCACGTCACACACTGCTCGACATTCGATGGCAGCAGTTCGTCAATTGTTTGGAAGACGCATTATTTCACGTAACGGTGAGATTGAATGGCCTGCGAGATCCCCTGATCTTAGTGTGTGCGACTTCTTCCTGTGGGGGTATCTTAAAGGCAAGGTGTACCGTACACGTCCTGCAACAATCCATGGACTGAAGGAGAACATTCAGCAAGAAATCATTGCCATTCCCCAAGATTTGCTACACCGCGCATTTCAGAGTTTTCATAACAGGCTGTTAGAGTGTGAACGCCGAATGGGAGGACAGCTTTCCGATGTCATCTTTAAAAAGTAAAGAGACACTTTTGAGCATTTTGATTGTAAAAACATAAATGGCATGCTGCATACATGCACTTTCGTTAATAAATTACTAGTTTTATGAATTTATTCTTGGACATGACGTTATTTCAAAATATCCCGTTCCCCTGCGCCACCCTGTATAATTATGGTCACATTAAATATTTATTACAGTACTGAAATATTTAATTAAATCATTTGAATAACATATCTACTTACAACAACGATAAATGTACTGAAATAAGTGAAAACTGTAAAGGTAGCATGTGCTTGTAATTTTCTATCATAATAATTTCCAAGACTTACTGCTTCTGTTTGCATTATTATCAGAGATGAAGAAACATTCCTAAAATATAGTAGGTATCTAAACGAATTTCATTTTCATAACATAAAAATAGATAAACTAGCCTCTTACTAAAGATTAATGTATTTAATCTACTATAGTCTACTTCAAAAAAATTAAATAATTCTTGATCTGTAGACGTATGGAATTCTGTCAAGGAATTACACAGGTACCTACCTATATAAATATCTATTAATAAACAATAGAGACTTTTACTTAAAAATAAATTAAGTTTTTCATTGCCATAAAAATTGTTAAAAGATACTTCTAAATAGGCTGGTAAATATTATGTAAACAAAAATCCATAGGAATTTTAAGCTGTTTTTAAATACAGTGATATTTCCCTTAACGGGCACTTCTATTAGCCGGGCACTTCTCTTAAACGGGCATTTTATCCGGTCCCGAATTTATAAGTAGGGAATTTCTAATAAATTTGTTTCTCTTATGCAGGCACTCCCCTGAACGGGTGCGGACAGTTATTTAGCTGCTTTTTGACGGGAAAGTTTACATTAAACGGACGGATTTGTATTTGAATACATTCATTACCGCATGATATCTGGCGAAGCTGTTAGCGCAAGTCTAGAAAATGTCGAAGCTTTCATAAACAGGTTGTCGTTAATAACTAAAGGGTTCAAACCCTGCGATATTTATAATTTGGACGAAACACGGTTATTTTTTCTTGCACTACCAACAAAGACGATGGCATTAAAAGGCAAAAAATATATGGGCGGCATGTTATCGAAAGAGAGATTAACTATAATGCACTATGTGAAAATGGCAGGGGAAAAAGAAAAATTGTAGGTAAATCGGCACGTCCTTCTATTCAATAGTATTTAAATAACAAGGCTTTGTTGACAATTCTATTATGACAGTGTGGTTGCATGAATTTGATCGGAAAACGATCGATCGAAACAGAAAAGGTTTATTATTTTTGGACAATGCAGCTGCCCATCCTAAGGACGTACAGTTGCAAAATGTTAAACGCGTTTTCTCACCGCCAAATACGACAGCTTAATGCCAACCACTGGATCAAGGTATTATAAAAATGTTCAAAGCTTGGTACGGACATTTAATACTAAAACACATTTTATCTCTGTTTGAGAGTTCTGATTCGGGTCATAATTCAAGCGTATTAGACGCGATTTATTTTATTAAAAAAGCATGGGAAGATGTCTCCTCTGTAACAATTAAAAACTGCTTCGAGAAAAAAAACAGGATTTCAAGAAGTAAATGAGGAGTTTGTTCTTTTATCTAAAGTGGCTCAAATGTATACGCTAATGCAAAAATTAGAAAACAATGATGTACAGGAATTTATAAATATTGACGCCAATTTGTATACAGAAGACGACAATCCAGATCATATTTTATCCGATGATTTAGAAAAGAAGAACATGAAATATAAATTCCTCGAACTGATGATTATGAGAAAAGAGAATAGTATCGTATAAAGATGGTCTACTGGAAAAAAAAATGGGTGTGCTTAAGACCACACGGCAGAAGTGAAAACTTCATCTAGGCGAAGTTAATAATACGAAATACAACTTTTTTTCGTTCTATATTCATTTATATTTAATTTACATTTTCCATTTTCTATTTTCGTTCTATATTACATTTAAAAAATATATATTTATTATTATTGTGTATACATTATTCTAGTACATTTTGCTCGGTCTGATCAAGTTTTCACTTCAAAAATTCATACGTACGCATGTATATATACAAATAGACGATATGATAATTCACATACGAGTACCTGCGCTGGTCTAATGGTAACGTGCCGGCCTCATACCCGGGCGGCTCGGGATCGCATCTGCACGCGGACAAGAATATTTCAGAAAATAAAAATACAATATTTCGCGTATTTATTCTAAATTTCAATTTAATTGGAATACCGCTAGTGTTATAATACAAAGCCGAGCGTGAAACGGTTGCCGATCGAGTATAGCAGAGACCGGCACAGACGCGTTAATTATATCTCTCTCGCTCCCTTAGTCGACTCGACTCGAGCCGATTTTACCCGAACGAGCGTTACATTCCGAGCGTGACGACTCAGTCTCGTTCAGTGCCCAACAATCAATGCATCAACGCGCCCATAGAAATTTTCACTTCAAAAGCTAAAACAATTTTGAGGCGAAATTGGCATGTAATACACACAAGCAAACTTTCATTTTAGAATATTTTGTAAGATAGTACATACATTGTATACCTATATAATAATATGTTCCTATTATATTTATATATAAATGTGCACATGACCATTTCGTTTTTATTTAGCAAATAAAGTATATAATGTTACACTGTGTGCCTATAGAAAGTTTCACTGTATTGTTTTGTGGCTGTTTTAAATCTGGTATACCTTCCAGATCAGTGTTAACTATTTTAAAAACTTGATTCCTGACAACAACGACTGTTATAATGATGATTTAAATTAACTCACGACATGAAATTTTACTTTTCACATTCAATTTGCGTCGCACCACAAAACATACCAAAATGAAGACCAAACATTGGCGTTCACAGTACTACAATCTGTGTTACATGGAAATTTTATAATGTAACGATGAGTGAAAATTTTGCTGCTAGCATTTAAAAATATCATTCCAGACAAATTGTATAACTAGAATCATTACCTAATGTAGTTTCGCTAATCTAATTTATAACTTATGCTATTAGGAATTATTGTATTTCTACTGGTTCTCAGGTTGCGTTATACTATTTTTTTATAATTGCACCTGCAATGGAAAAACTAGCAGTATTCTTGACACCATAAAGTCGGCAATAATATAATAAACTGCACCAATAATTCACTTTTACTCATACAGCCTCACGAACATTACGCATTAATAAATTTACAATGCGCATGATAGCTGCACTTGACAGGCACGTGTAGTGCGGATGCCATATTTAAAAAAGCTGAGGCAACCCGTCAACCGTAATTTAAGTGGATTTTAATCCTAGTTAGCTCCGCGAGACAATATCATTAATATCTGAAATGGACGGACGCGTTACGCTTCAGTTCCCGAGTCAGCGATCTCTTTGTCGATTTAACTGTCACCGAGATGTTAGAAGGCGCCGTTTGCCATAAATGGCAATAAGATCTGAATACATTAACCGTAATTAGTATGCTGTAATTGCAAGAGCAATTAGGTAGAAAGTGATAATTTAATGTGAATTATGCATTCTAAAAACACTTGACATTATAATTTCGCCGACCAAATTACACATAAAATAAGCAATAAAAGATTTCAAGATCTGTGATGATGTTTACGGTATCGTTACTGTTTAGACACTTATAATTTGCGGCAATTACCTGTTAATGAATATATGTTCAATAATTTTGTTCAGAATTCTTGGTTTGAAAAATTCAATGAATTATTTTATTAATTTAGGATGTGGTTGTGTTAACGATTTTCGAAATGTTTATTAGCAATTTGTGTATATTTATCCTCACCTAATTGTTGTAATTAAAATTAATTTTGCTTATGATTAATAAATTACCATTGTTTAATGTATTTTGTCGTTCTGATTTACGTTATGCATACTTATTTGTTATTTAGTCACATTTTCGAATGTACTTTTTTCATAAATACGAAATTTTAACACAATGTTAGTCCTAAAATTTATTACATTTTGACAACACATAGTTTAGCACCTTCATATTATTAGTGCCTAACTTATAGTTGGGTTCAATTGCTTTCATCTTTTATGTTACCAAAATTGTATTGTATTTGTTTTCATTTTTTTATTGCCCAAAGCATTACTATCGTAAGACTTTCTCTGACTTGTTATATTGGAAATATGCATCATAAAACAAAATTTTGAAATTTTTGTCTAACTTTGTGTTATTTGAACTTTATTGTAAGATAATTTACATTTAGGCATTCCTAGAATTTGTTCCACAAGTAATATTTGGTTTGGTGGATGTAAGTAAGTTTTAGTAGCATTTTATCTATTAGTCCAAAAGAAGTAGGAGTTCTGAATTACTTACATCAGATCTATCTGCAATATCTATATATCTGTTATATCTATTCACATACCATTTGACAAAGGTAGTTAACATCTCAGTTTTTCTATTTTTCGTCATTCATTCAACATACTTTATTGCAAGTAGGGTAGTCTGAGTTGAAAGTATTGTGAATTGTAATTATGCTTATGTTTTATTGAAACTATGAAACCTTTCGTTCTTCGAACGCTAAACGTTTTGAGAAATCTAGCGTGAAGTCGCTTCTAGTCCATACACGAATTATTAGATCTGTCTAGAGAAAGAGCAAATAAAGTCAGAATTCGAAATATTTGTTTTTAACTTCAACTTTTTAGTAGTAAAAGGACGAATATTTATGGTTTTTGGTTAGTTATATAAAATTAACTTATACACTTCCTTTTTCGTTCAACTCAAATAATTGTAAATGATACAATGTACAATCAATATATGGAAATAGATAGGTCGGGGTCGACATTTTTGAAATAGTGTGGCCTGATTACTTTAAAACGATCTTGATTTTTCCCAATACATTCTTATGTGTTATAATACTTATCTCATCTTATGCTTCCTTCTTGTTTCCCAGAAGCTGAAGTGGAAAAAAGAAGTTTTAAAATTCTCCACGTATATTATGTAGTTGCCAGTCAGTCATCAAGCGGCTTCTATCGTAAGAAGTCAGTTTTGTCTGTTAAAATGTGCACACAATAATCAAGTAAATGCCTTTGTTTTGGCAGATTTAGCCATAAAACAAAATGTTTTCATTAAAATCAAACAACTCAGGCTAATGTACATAAAATAACAAAATTTTACACTCAACTGTTTGTAATAGTTTCATATTTCCATAATTCTAGTATACATAAATTATTCAAGACGCAAGTCATTGTTAAGGTTTACCCCAAATGCGATGGTATTCAACTCTTGACAGAAGCCTCCTGAAGCTAGGAGAGCCTCATTGCTTTAAATAGCTTACCTTATGGAGTCTCTGTGTAGTGTCTTTGAACTTTAGCTATAAATTATTTAACGGTACATCTGGCCATGTTCCGGGTACTTACTTCTAACCTCATGACTAGTGTCTTTGAATTTCGAAGGCCTTAATAACTAGAAATTACTGATGGTAACATTTGAAGGAACTTCAACCATGTGTCATTCACACTAACAATTATTATGTGTTCAACTTTTACGTGTTGATTACATTAATGTATGTAAAAATACTTCAAAATAGTGCAGTTTCAAATATACTGTAGACAATTTGGACTAAGTTTAATAAATAGTGGAGAACAATATAGCAGTAAACTTCTTTAAATATCTAATGACCATAACGTATCCATATCCATATGCGTTTGATTATTGCAAGTCGTTACGAGAATAGGGCGTTTTTAAATGTATGTAGCTATGTATGTAAAAGCAGGGGTTCTGTTAAGTTTAAGAAAAAATCATATTACAAAGGTTAATAATTAACCAAATTATATAATTTAGAATCTATGAAGTAAGAGTTGGTTGCTATAGAAATGTTAATTACATTAGTCGGTAAGTCCATTGACTTCGTAAGAAATTCTAAAAATTGCCGACGTAGTCCTTCGATAGTTAGTTATGGATTGTATTATGAGTAAGTGTTTCCTTAAATGTGTTATGAATTTAACAATAATCATGATTAAAACATATATTATGTCATAGATGTTCAATTGTGTTTATAGCAACATAGACGTACTCAAACACCGGCAGTACAACATAAAACTGCAATACTTTCGATTTAAGTTACTACTAAAATTTTTGTTTATAATTATTTAAATTCTACTACAAAACTGTAATCGGTTACTATGACTAGTCTAGCATTCCTTTTTATTTACTTGACAAGTAGTACGCTTATCCTTAGGTCGCTCTAAACTGACACACATAAATAAAGTCAGATTGTCTGTTAATATCTTGTACTTTTTATAATAATAATAATTCTTTATTTTCCCAACAGGTTATACCCAATAACAGAGAAAAATTACAACAGTTATGCAAAAGAGTAAATAAATACATACACATAAACATACATATATATACCCACAGAAAATTTCATTTCAAAATCCCCACACCGTCACAACAATAAATCCAACTCCATCCTATTACCCACCCTGGCAAGTAGATAATATGCTGGAGTCAGCTTCATTGCGTTAGACCTCGCAAATGGCATCATAAACGTTGAGTTGTATCTCGATGTAACTCGTGGGACAACAAACAATAATCTTTCGAGCATGAAGGGGCAGTCAATGTCGCCTCTGATGAGTTTATGCAAGAATTTCTGGCAAAGAACATCTCTTCTTGCTTGTAAAGATGCTAAATTGTGGCGTAATAGTAAATCCGTCTGGGGTGTGCCCCTCTCCAGATAAATACCATTGATTTTTAATGACAGGAATTTTAGAAACTTACGTTGAATAAGCTCCAGTTCCAGCGAGTTGTATGCATAAATGGGATTCCAGATAGGTGCTGCGTACTCAATTTTACTCAAGACGCAGGCCGAGTACAAGGATTTGAGCAATGCAATATTCGTAAAATATTTGGATACACGCATTACAAAGCCAAGTGATCTAGTGGCTTCAGAACAGATTGCCTCAATATGTGTTTCAAAGGTAAAGTAAGAGTAAAAAATAACACCATGGTCCATGATTTCGAGTTTCGTTCAAGGGCGGTATCATTTACCTGGTAACAGTAGTAGGAATGTATAGAGAACGTGTATACGTAACCACACAGCATTTGTTGATATTTAACTTACGCCTAAATCTCTCGCACCACATGGCCAACATGTCCAAACTTGTCTCAAGATTCTGCATATCTCTGGCTGATGTTATCTGACAAAATATTTTAATGTCATCCGCGCACGGAAGAACAGGACAGTTAATTTGGAGGAGTAAGTCATTAATAAATAGGACAAATAATAACGGTCCCAAATTGGATCCCTGAGGGATGCCAGATGTAAGAAAAAGTTGCTAGAAGAGTATCTGTTATAGGTGACAGCATTTTCTTTCAAAAAGATAAGATCTAAGCAGATTAATCGAAGTGGGTACTATACCAAATGAACCAATCTTATGTAATAATATTTCATGATCAATCGAGTCGAATGCTTTCGACAAATCGGTGTAAATTACATCCAAAGATTCTTCAATGTATTGAGACACAGTGGCCAAATTGGTAAGCGTAGATCGACCAGCGATGAATCCGTGTTGGTCTGGCGAAATAAGGGATCGAGTACTATGAAGAAGACTGCGGTATAATACCCTCTCATACAATTTCGCAAAGTTAGAAATAATTGAGATAGGCCTATAATTACTCAATAATATACGATCCCACTTTTTATGAACTGGGGTAATTCTTGTAATTTTCCATTGTTCAGGGAAAATATTCGAAGATATAGATAAATTAATAATCATTCTTAAGGGAGAAGCAAGGACGTATCTGCAATCACGGATAAGAAACTGACAACTGATCATCACCTGCTGTGCTCTTATTGTGGAAAGCAGCGAGTAATTCTAACAACTCATCCTCAGTTACGTATGAGAAGGAGTTTGGCAGAGAGTTGTAACGTGATTCAAGGGCTGCAAATCTAGTAGATGAAGGGAGTCCACCCGAGAAGGTGTTCGCAAAAGTATTGACAGTGTAACTAGGTTCCGTGAAGGTAATACCATGTTCATCACATAGTACATTAAGTATCCTAGTAGTACGTCTCTTTGAACAGAGAAAACCCCAAAGCTTGGACGGGTCAGTTCTAATAGAATCCTCCATTAGTGATAGATATGCAATATAATTTTCATTAATCTCTCTCTTTACTAAGGTGCTAAGTCGCTTAAATTCATCATAGAACACCGCATTTTTTGATTGAATCCATTGTCTATGATAGTAGTCTTTGTATTTAATGTGCGATATTATCTCAGACGAGAACCAAGGTGATTAACTAACATTGGGATTTGATTTGCGAGGCACATAGAGATTCAGAATGGAGAATAATTCATTGTAGAAAGCACCCAATGTATCATTGACATTAGTATAATCATTCAGAAAAAAACAGACATAGCCATGCAAGTGACTATATAACGATATATAATCGGCTTTCTTAAAATTATATCGAGAATTATCAGCCGATGGAAAACGCTTGCCTGACGAAGACTAAAATTTCAAGAGCTGAGGTAAAAACTTCCAAGTCTTCCGTAGACACATCAGGAGGCATATATATTAAAACAATAAACATATATGTATCGTTCATTAAACATTTACAAATCAGTCGATCAATAAGAGGAACCAGCCTACATTTTGATAATAAATATTCAAAGGGATAATTGGCCCATTGGTAGCGATTAGTTTTCTGATTGCATAATTGGCGGGATACCGTTCTTGTACTTAATTTTCAAGTTATTTCTCCCTCCTCAAGGCGTGCGCTCAACTCGGCTTTAGCAGATTTGAAGAAAGCTACCTGTTTCGGCGTTCTGTCTGGTGATATCGACAAATGGTAAAACTGCCTTTTAGTTTTTATTTGCTTAGATTTGCGCAAGATTCAAAGGACATCTTCCGCAGACGAGAGACGCACGGCCTCACCACTTCACACGCAACACCCACCTCACCGAGTAAACTCCATACCATACCGACGCCCATCTCGACCTCCTCAGTACAAACTACATCTAAGGACTTTAGAGGCGGATTAGTTGTATCACTAATCAAATCCGCATACTTGGCCTTCATATCACGAATTTCCTCTTTTAAGTCATTTACAAGAGCTATCAATTTAGGGATCTGGTGCACACCCTGTTCACACTCACTACATATATATTTTACCCTACGCCTAGCACTGGAACGCAGTGTAAAACACTTGATCTCATTATCAGACAGCTCTATTGCAACCATCACACCTGAAAAATTATCCGATTTTTCATTGATTACTATGTTGCACTTTAGACAAGACATTATACGGATTTATTGCTTACAATTAAACTGTGAAAATATGCATTCAATGTATTGACATAAATGGGAATAGAACGGGGACACACTTCACAACGACCCGGCCGTTAGCCGTTGACTCACAGAGAAGCACGAGGGCCGCAGAATGGGAAAGGGTAATAATAACAGTAGGATATATCAATACATTAATTACTATTTAATTAAATTAGATTAAATTATAACAGAAAGTAACCAAGGACGTGCGATACAGCAAAAATAAATATACTAGTATTAGGCAAAGCAAAAAGAAATTGAGTTTTATTTATGGTACTTTCAAAATAGGAAGTTTCTATAACAAAAAAAGTAAAGAAATACATTACCGGTCACAAAATATTCGTACTTTCCACTCAAATTACACAAAAAGTAACATGAGAGTTAAATTGAACTGAACACTAGAACGATCAGAAATGTTTAAAGTTTCTATTGATAGAATCAGCATACAAATTAACAATTTATGTTTGTAGATATACCGAATTTAAATGGAGATATGTAAATACCGTGCGTCAATGCGTGTGGTGTGGCACGACTTATTTTTAGTTCTACAATTAGTAATACTGCTTGTATTCAATTGATTTTACTATGTTTGACATAATTTATTCAATCACGCAAGTATACATGTACGAAACATTTTTTTTCGTATATGAATAAATGTTTGAATGCACATCTACCCTAAGCCGGCATTGCGAACAAACAACGACAGCTGTTTCGACCTTACATTGGTCTCATCAGTGCAATGCCTCAAAAGCTTAGAAAACCTGATATTGTCAACTTACGTACCAAACGCCATGAGAGATTCTCAGCGGCATCTGTTACCCAAGTGCGACATCGCAAGGTAATGTTGCCCTCCGTAGTACAACTACTAATCAGGCAACTGTAGATATACGTGCATTCAATGAACACGCTATAGGTGGCGTACCTATTACAATACAATGTAACAGTACTTCTTGGACAGTAAGCACTCTCACACTATTATTACCTTGCGATGTCGCACTTGGGTAACAGATGCCGCTGAGAATATCTTATGGCGTTTGGTACGTAAGTTGACAATATCAGGTTTTCTAAGCTTTTGAGGCATTGTGAACAAACATGTTCGTGCACTGATGAGACCAATGTAGGGTCGAAATAGCTGTCTGCACGTTGTTTGTTGGCAATACCGGCTTAGGGTAGATGTGCATTCATACATTTATTCATATACGAAAAATTTTTTTTCGTATATGTATACTTGCGTGATTTAATAGTGTGAGAGCGCTTACTCTCCAAGAATTACTGTTACATTGTATTGTATAATTTATTCAACTAAGTATAGAATAATAAATGAAAATTTACCTACTTGAAATTTCTAACAAAATCTAATGTGCAATATATGAAATATATTCTTACCCAGATTTTTTTATGTAAAGTCTGATTTGTACTTTATATTTCATAATACGAGTTGCTTTCAAACAATTGTGATCTCTATTTTTATCGATTATTGTCTATAACTTACTTTCCAAACGAATGAATAAAATGAAGATTGAATTTAGATTTAACAATAATGTTTCTGATTATCTCTTGGATACGTATAAGTGAAATAGCATTTTTATTAACGGATAGACTATTTCGTGTGTAAATTAGTGTTTTCAGAAATATTAACTTCAACACAAGAGAATGCGTTTATTACTGTAACGCAGTCATAAACGCACATTGTAAACCTACAATGTGCCTTAATAAATTTCCAAGACAAAAGTTTAAAATATTCACTTGGTTGCGCAGACGTGTGAAACAAGAGAATGGCCATTAAGCGGAAAAATAAGAAGTGTTTAAGAATTATTTACGGCAAGTGTTGTCCATAATAGCTGTTTCTTTCTGTCTGGATCAAAATACACTTTGACGAATGTTACTGGGAGGACATTTCTACATTGCTCCGTAAATGTTGTTGGTGGTTGCATTAAATTGAAGCGGTAATTTTACCAGCTTGTAAATCTATCACAGATTTCTAAGTATAGGCGGCTAGTTTTTAGACCGACTGCACCATGTTGGAACTCAGATACTGCAGATTCCTCTCCTACAGACTCGCATTGGGACACATATATCTATCATTCGTGTCACGTCTTTGTTCTGTAGGCATTGCATTTCTATTGAAATCAATAGCATTACCTATTTATATGCATGAAATAAAGCTACGTGGACCTATATATTACAACCTGTGTATGTTTATCAATATTTTATTAAAGAGTAAAAAATAAAGTAATTTGTTATCGTATACTGAGTAGTTCTGAAGCGTGAAAAAGCGATTTGATGTTTTATTCCATTTTATACATATCTAGAATAATTCAATCAGACATATACATGGTGAAATACAAATAGGCAATAGAACATTTCGAAAGAAAAAAGTAACGGCGACAAATTGAGTTCGTAAAGTAGCAGCCTTTATTTGTTGTAGATAATACAAAACATATTATTGAAATATAGTCACCAAATTATAAATGTGTAAATTAAACAAAATGCCGCACGATACATTACGTATTAAAAAGCAACGTGAGAGAAACGAAAACCAAAATCGTCGTCATAAACTCATTTTTTTGGACATTTTGAGTTACTCGTACAGTAAATTAGTGTTTTTGTATACGCGTTGAAAGCAAATAGCCGTATTAAAAGCCCATAAAATGCCAAAACGTAACGAATAGCCGTAAAAACTCGTAACAAGAACTGGATTTTCGGAAAATCCTAAAACCTATAATCAGAATAAAACCTTAACCTTTTACGAACGACCAGGTTTCAGATCGCAAAAAGTGAAGAGTGGATAAAAGACTCATAATAAATAGTGGTATTTGTATTGTTTCTATTATTTTTTATTTTAGTAAGAGTGCTTATAAGAAATTTTTAAAGTATGTAGGTGTGCATAAAATGTGAGGCTAATAATGAAGTGAAAGTGGTTTATAAAAGATTTAAAATAATAGGTTTTAGAATTTACACATTTTTCGAATAAAACTTGTTACGAGCATGTATTACTTTCTTATACGAGGGACACTGCTAAAGTTCGCGGAGTCGAGTACTCCTTGCATTGCCAGCGTTCTACAATTGTCATATTCGTTAAATTTGACGTTTTTTTACCTTTAATTCAGTTGACAGCTCGCTTTCAAACCTAGCTGTTTCGTTTCAATAAAATTTAACAAAGTAATAATTGTGTGAAAAATGGAAATTTCAAATCGTGATTTTCAAGTGATGATCTTTTATGATTTTCGATACGGTTTGACAGCACAGCAATGTGTGGAAAACCTTAATTCGTTATTTGTGGATGAAACACCGTCCAAAACTATGGTTTACAAATAGTTCGCAGAATTTAAGCGTGGAAGACTAATGTTTGATCACGATCTTCGTGAAGGTCGTCCATGCACCTCTGTTGTTGCGAAGAACATCGATGCTGTTCGTGAAATGATTTTAGAAGATCGGCATGTGATATATAGGGATATAGAGGCATCCTTAATCATTGCGGCGAAACAAATACATACGATTTTACACGATCAGTTACATGTCAGGAAGCTTTGTAGTCGATGGATCTGACACAATCTCAGAGCCGCGCAAAAACAGGCACATGTCATTTGGTGCAAGGAAATGCTAAAAAGATTCGACGGTGGTCGTTCAAATTCCGTATATGATATCGTAACAGGGGATGAAACATGGGTGCATTCATACGAGCCTGAAACTAAACAGCAGTCGACCGTATGGGTGTTTCAATCTGAACCTTAACCAACAAAAGTGGTGCGTTTCGAAACAGATGATTGCTTGTTTCTTCGGAAAAACGGGTCATGTGGTAACTAACTGTTGCATTAGAAGATAGGAAGACAGTTAATGCTGAGTGGTACACATCAATTTGTTTGCCGAAAGTTATCGCTGAAACCAGAAGAAACAACGTAAACCGACGAATTGTTCTTCATCATGACAATACAAGCGCACACACAGACCGACAAACTGTCGAGTTTTTGACCAGACACAACATCAAATTAATGACCCATTGCCTATATTCTCCCGATTTATCGCCCAATAACTTCTTCTTATTCCGACACATTAAAAATAAAATGTGTGGCAAGCGTTTCTCATCGCTTGAAGAGGCCGTTGAGAAATTTAAGTCACTTATTTTGGAGGTACTTCGTCCAGAGTGGAAAAAGTGTTTTGAAGATTGGTTCCATCGAATGCAAAAGTGTATAGATGTGAAAGGGGAATATTTTGAGAAGCAATAAAGTGCTTTATAAAAGTTCATGCGTGTTTTATTTTATATTTTCCGCGAATTTTAGCAGTGGCCCTCGTACATACCTAGTATAAAAAAGTATTGTGATGAAGATAATTTTCAACCTCGACATTCTTGCAGATGTTCAAATCTGGACGACCTCTGATATCGAATAAGTGGTTTTTGAAAGATATCTATGTATATGTCTGTGTCTACGTATAACCAAGATAGCGGCTAATCGACTAAAGCTATCAATACCAAACTTTATATTTACGAGTACAATCTTCCTCTCGAGCTCGGATAAGATTTGCAATTAAATCGTTAGAGTGGAAGTATTTTTACTTCTTTGAAAAAAAAATATTTCGTAAACTAGTAAATTAAACAAATTTCTCATGAATGCAAATGTATTCTAAAGTAAATGTTAGAAAAAGTATGCAAAAAATGTTTTTCAAAATTCTTACCGAAAGTAAGCCTTTTACACACATCGAAAAAATAGGTTTTTGTGAATGTATGGCTAGTCAAGAAAAAAGATGAAAAAATGTTTTTCGAAATTTTTACCGAAAGTAGGCCTTTTACTCTTATTGAAAACATAGATTTTCGTGAATGTATTGCTAGTCCTGCTTTCTTGACAGATATTTTAAGGGCATGAAAGTATTTAAAGTTTGATTTTGGATAATTTTTGTATAAAAAAGTTATAAAATTCGGGCCGGAGTGGCACTTTGGTAATTATCTCGCAAATTATGAGTTCCATACCGATTTATCAAGCATACAAAATTATTTAGAACTTGATTTGGAACAATTTTTGTCTAAAAAAAATTCAAAATTCGGACAGACAGCAATAAATACCTTTACTCTTATCGAATAGCAGCAGAAATATATTTGGCGAATACAACACTTTAATACCCTCTTTGAACGACAAAGATTTTAGGAATTATTTTAGAGTAACAAAGGAGCAATTTTTTGAAATTCATGAGTTGATACGCTTTGATATTGAAGCGTTCGAAGATCGTAATAAATTTGTGAATTACTTTATTTCTGATGTGGGGAGCTCCCTGGCAAAATAATGCAATTGTGCATTAATGCAGTGAAACTGATGTATAGAATTATTATTTAAGTTAAAATGTTAAATATTCATTGTTTTAGAAATCATTAAATTTTATTTTAATAAACACTTTAAAAATATTATTTTCCTTAAAACAACCATAACAAAGTTAGTATATTGTATGTAGGTATGTACGTTTTTCAGATAATAGTAATTTTAATTTTAAAATGAATGCCTAAATTATCGTATAACAACTATGTTTTGCTTAATTTTGCTAGAGAGGTTATAAATTAAAACTAACCTATAATTTACATCTTTGACAAGAAAATAAAAGTACTTCAATTTGTTTGCGCTATCTTCCCATATAATATCTTTTTTTTCCTGGTTCTTGTAATCTTTTTCATCCGTTTTTCACAAAATATGCCTCCTAATAACTTCAATAAATTCTTCCACTTTGCAGTATATATACAAAGTACAACACCGCACGCAGCTCGGTTGAAATCGGTCACGGTGCGAAGTCAAGCTGGCTCAGCAATACACTGCTTCTCTACACCGCATAGTATAACACAAGTTTACACAAGTGGACGGTTGCCTATTTAAAACATACATGGTTGAAAACATATGCTGGTTCCGCAAGCCACCGCACAGCACCGCTTAGTACAGCCTCGCATACAGTGGACGCCAGGCTTTAAGGTTCATGTTTGAAATATTTCATGTTAAGTAATTTTCCTTCTTTTATTTTGTAACTACGGTATTTAAGAATACCTATGTAAAATCAATTAGCTAGACGCCACATTAATAAACTAAATTACATGCTTTACAATATCGCAGACTATTTTGACTATTTTACAATAGATGGCGCAGCGCGTTATGTCATATGCACATTAAATATTCTTTAGTACAAGAACATTTTACAAACAAAATTTGTACCTGCCGCAAAAACGGCCCCGGCTCGCACTCATGCAATGATCCCTCAATAGAGTTCAAAACCAATCAATCACAGTCAAGATGAAACCTTAGTAAGATTAGTAGTAAAAGGCCCAAGGTCTGACTGGAAACCACCAAAGAAGAAGAAGAAAAATTTGAGTTAAGATCATACTTCACAGGATCATTTCTGTAGTAGATCTTCGCATACTCCATTCTCAAAGATGGAGTCGTTGCATCCATGATGAGGACTTGTAGTGTGGTATTCTGAGCGTGAAGCTTACTTTGTTTCAAAACGTAGTTTTGATTAAAGTTGACGATGATCGTTCACCAATAAGCTTTTTTTTATTTGTTTTATCATTACTATTGCATACACAATTTTTGATCTTTTAGAAATAACAATGAATATTTACATTTAGGAATATAATGCTTTTAAGAGTCATTTGGCAATTTTTATTATCTTTTATCAAACATTTTATCTATATTATATATCGTATTTCTACAATCATCAACATTAATTAATTACAAGTCAAAAAATACAAAAATAACAGCTCTTTAGCTCTTTAAAATTAAACAAAACGTATTGGAACTTTTTACGGCACTTAAAAAGGCTGATTTGTAATAAAACTGTCACACTGCGGTTCCCGTTGCAAAATATAAAAAAAGACGTCATATAATCAAACTTCGTACTAAAACTGGATCAGGAAAGTCTGCAGTGTTTTCATTTTTTATAATAAAATAATGACATATAAGTTTCGTAGAAATTCATACTTTTCGCTTTCCGATTATAACCTAGAAACGACATGGCAGCGGTGTACAAAATATTTCTGTGTAACGTGGTCACATTGTCACGCAAACCGACTTTTAAATAATTTCTAGCATGGTATGGAAATACGGAATAAATAAATTCTTGTTCTTGGTTAATATTAATTTTTTGAAACAAATCTGGAAGAGAGCCATTATGCGCCTTTCATATTATGACATCACAGACTTTTTAATTAGTTCAATAGTTAGGTAAAAGTTCAATATTAAAAATCTTTAATTTGCCAGAAAGTGATGTAAAATGGCGATGGGTCGATAATTAGAGATTTGTGACTTGTCATCTTTCTTGAAATCGAGAATTCTGGTACGTTTCTCTAGATTCGGGAAAATTGAAGATTTTCTTGTTAGATTAATTATAGAACATAATAGTCTTGCAAGATAAAATCGCAAGTTTTATTACCAAGAAAATTGGGACAAAATCATCACCTGCAGGCAAACCCGAATTGAATTTAGCCATAATTTCAATAAGAGACCCATTGGAGATATAATGAACAGTAAGAGAGGGATACTGAGAAAACTTTTGAGGCGGAACTGTAGAGTTAGGAGGATTATAAGAAGCAGCAAAGGTGGAAGCAAAGGAATACACAATGTTCTTAGGTTTATCTATCAATAATCATTGTAAAACATTCGTCCAGGTATGCATGTGGTACTCTGCTTGTTTTAGACGGAGGACCATATTTTATTTGGATGATGCTTAAGTCCAGGTTCGGTGTGGGTAACATAATTCTTGCACGCTTCTGATATTTGATGTTTAGTTATTGCTCTTGACCTTTTAAATTCATCAAGAAATATTTTACTACTAGTCGACCTCCATTTCCATCGATAATAATCAAACTATGGTGGGGTACCGTGAAGTAAATGGAAAATATTATGAGATTGACTAATCGAAAGGCACTGTAGAGCCCATTGTATATGTGCCATTTGCATTTTCTAAATCATAATTTACATTTAGAACTATTAATAAAAGTAGACATTTGAACGAGAAGGAAAAAATTGTAGTGATAGAATGGTCAGCTAGATCTTCTAAGTGTCACTAGGCTTCTTTCTACAGAATGCACGGAGAGTAAACTGTTACTTAAGAAATTCTGCACAAACTATTTGGAGTGTGACAAATTCTATTCTCGTCTCGGATAATGTCCGATTGCCCAGGTTCGTCACCTTCGGAATTTTGGGGTAATACAGTTTAAATACTGTTAGTTTTCTGTCTGATATTATTGTTAGAGATTTTTGCTTGGTAATCAATTTAGTTTAACTTTATTTTATTGACTTAAATAATATATTTAAGACTGTCAGTGAAAAGTGGAAGGAACTATTAATATCAATACTAAAATAGTTATTTATGTACCAAGTCAGTAAAGTGATCCTTTATCGAACTAGTCTGAGATTATGAGCCAAGCTAGTTCGATAAAGGCATTTTACTGACGCTTGCATACAACATTTTATTGCCAAGCGCAAAAATTTGTATTTTAAAAAATAAAGATATAATGATATCACATTTTATGACAGCGACAAACAATCTATGTTTAAAGTCATCAGTCGTGGCTATGTTGACAGATATTAGCGGCAGGTGAAGTATTTTATTTTACAGTACGATAAAGCGTTTGTTTATCTCCGTAAAAGGCTATGGTAATACATCGCTTTATTGACGGTTGGCGATAAAAGATATTTTGTCTTTTAAAAAATAATTTGATGACGTTACAATCTTTAAAATAATTGACGTAATAACGTGAAGTTTTATGTAATTTTTGTTTTGTTTTGGAAAACTCTATTTCTCTGTCAATTTCCCCCAAAAAGTAAAATCAATGCAAGAAATAAATCAACTTAATTTTAGTACTTGATATATACGTATATAAAACTTATTAAAATTACTTCACTCTCTTCAATAGTTAAAACTATATGAGGATTTCATTTATTTTTACTTTCTTGAACACAACATTTGGAATTCACTTTGTATTCAATTTTCGAACTTCATGTTATTATAGTTTAGTTCTTAATATTCTTTTTCCTGGAGGTTTAGTTTGAAAATCAGGAGGCAGCTTCATTGCTTGTCCAACTGAAGTTTATCTTCTGATTTTATTATTATCTTTTTTTCATTATCATTTTTTTACGAATCTTGTTTTATGTAGACGGAAATAAAATCATTTCTTATTATTATAAATATAATATTTGTATATACTCTCTAATATGTACACATATTATTTTTTGTTAGACATCGTGTAATGGAAGCACGATCTAGTATGAACCTAAGTAGTTACACTTAAAAGTAATTAATATATTAATCAAGATTCATTTAAAATACGGGAAAACATTGAGTTTATCCTTTAAATAATTTTTGTACTCACCTCCTGTAAAGTGAGGTTTGGCGCATGTGTCGCTCGACCAGGAAAGAGTATTGCCCGGTCGAGTTGACTGTAAAAATTGAAAAAAACACTGGCACTTTGGGATATTTAAAAAAAAATCTAACTTGATAGTAATAAAATTTAGTTTATAAAATACTACTTCCCTCGAATATTCTTCACTAAAAGTTGGGGAAATAGGAGTAATAATTAAAAATTCACAATAAATTTGTGGCGCCATCTATTTGACGACATTTTAAGCGACATTCAAGCGCCATGAATTGACATTCATATTGGCAGTTCATATAATAAATTGAAATTGAACCAAAGAAAACGCAATAAATGTACTATAAATTTATAAATATAAGAATAAATACCTCATGTTTGCCATGTGTAAGAATATAATAACTTAATTTTAGGGAAAGGTGAGTAATAGTTACGTACATGAAATGCTTAAATTAATTAGGTAATCTATCTTAGGTTAGGTATGATACTAATGACATTAATCAATAATATTTTTTTAATTTAATGTTCGTACAAAAAATATTGTACAAACCACTTGCGTGAAGACATCTACCACGCATTCGCGCAATTAAAAGCACTCGCTTCCTGCGGTCGCTTGTGCTTACAATGTGCGCTCATGCGGGAAAACAGTTTTCCCGCACTTGGTTCGTAAATAACTATTACGTTAGCTACTCTTTTTTTGTTTCTTTACATGATCGTGCTTCTGATGGGCACTTCACGTAGGATTTTTTGATGACCGTTAAACAGGTAGATACACTATTAAAAAAGTAAATCAATTACTTCTCATGCTTGTGAACCATTATGACATTATGACTCTAACAACACATGTCGTAGCGCGTAATATATTGTAAAAGTTATATAATTTTGGTACAAGTAGGCTGTACAACAATTTTTATGTCAAGAAGTAAACCAACAAAAAGGAAGGACTTTCTGATGATTTTTGGCAAACTTTGTAGAAATCTGTGCACTAGAGCAAATTATGACACTAGATTCGACACAGAGGCATTCAGCCTCTTGTGGAAGCGAATCCGGCCGAACGCGCGACGCGAATCATCACGATAACTGGCAAAAATCCAGTCTGATAGCCTGTATTTTCTAGACCGAACATATCGAACAAAATTACACGTTCGCCTGTAAAATGCGCATATATCAATAACATTTTATTCGAAACACCCGCGAACGGTAACATATTACATACTCAGGAAGTTCCTAGAAGGCTCTGACTTATTCTAGACATACGCAGAACTCCATAGTAAAGTAGACTTTACATTATGTGATTTATCACATGACTGTTCACATGATTTTGTCATAGGAATCATTTTAGTGTTCATACTATGTGATTTATCACATCCTATTTTTCAGAATAGAACCGTACCTATTTCGGTGTGATAGTTCGTATGATTACCGATAATATTACTGATCTGCCTTATCGACCAAGTAACTAAAATAATTTGACGTGATTTGAAGAATTTAACATTTGTGAGGTTAACGTCAAACTGTTTCGGCTTTTCGTCTGAATTTTGAATTGAGTGAGTGTTTTACGCTATTGAAACAGCGAACAAAGTCCGTAAAAACCCATAAAGAATGGCTACTACCACAAATAAGGTTGGTGTTTATAGCATTTGTTACGAATATGTTGTTTGTGAAAAATACTATTCTAATAATAAAATGTTTTGTTTATCAATTAATATAGGTAGAATGGACAAAAGAAATAACAACTTCTTTAATAGAATTATATGAAGGTCACCCATGTTTATATGATAGTAAACACAAATTTTATTCTAACATGCAAGGAATGATGCTTTGTTAAAAATTACGCATGAACTGCAGAATTTGGAAGCAACAATACAAGTTGAAGATGTTAAGAAGAAAATAACCAATCTTAGGCAGCAGTTTGCTCATGAGAAATCTAAGGTTATTGTGCAACATTCGGGTATGGATGCTGACAATATCTATGAACCTACTGTTTGGTGGTACGACAAGCTTTTGTTTCTTACGCCCTTCGTGAAAACTAGAAAAACCTGTAGCACATTGGATTCAATGGTATGTTGCATTTCAGATTTTACTTGAACATATTCTTGATGTGATCTATATTCATGCTTTTAGACTGAAAGTAATAGTGAGACCATGGTGGAAACAGATAATGTTGTTGATGACAGCTGTTCGACTGGTAGTGAGCAGCAAGAAACCCCAAGAAGTGTTGCAAAAAAAAGGAAAGTATCAGCACAAGAGCAGGAGCCTGATCCCATTTTAAATGAAACCATGTCTACATTAAAGGTATAACTTCATTTTTTTCTTTTGTAACTACTGTAAAGGCTTTTTTTGTACCAGATGCTGGGATCCAAATTAAAACCAAAGTCAGACTGGCAAGTGTACAGTGAATATATCAGCAATGAGTTACAAAATATTGAAGATGAAGAGCTGATTAATGAGGCCAAACATCTCATAAACAATATACTATATGAAACACATAAAAAGCAGGTAGCTATGAAAAAAGCGAAAGAAACTATACAGCAAGTGCATGTTATAACACTTCCGTTTGATGAAGACACTGCTCAACAAGTTGCTTCAGTAACTGACTCACTTAAAAACTAAATACAATAAAATACTGAACATATGATTCAAAAAATGAATTTCTTTATTGCCTCCCATTGCCACGGTACAAAACCTTCATTATTAAAATAATTTATCAACAGTTTCCTGATAGCAATAGGTTCATCAGCAGATCTATTGACATTACATCGATCTAAATTTGTCATATAAACATTATTCCTCCAATCACCTGTCGTTATTGTTATATTATTTGTATTTTCAGAATCAATTCCTGTCAAATAGATTTTTTTTCCATCTTTAGCTTTAATATAATTGTGAAGGGCACAACAGGCTAAAGTAATATTTTGAACCTTGGCAACATCCAAATTGATATCTCTTTGTAAAATCTGAAATCGGTTAGAAAGTTTTCCAAATGCATTTTCAACTACCCTTCTGGCACGGCTGAGTCTATAATTGAAAACCTTCTCTGCTTCATTATTTCTCTGTCCAGTGGGTTTCATGATACGTTTTGAGAGGCGAAAAGCGTCGTCAGCGACAATCACATATGGAACTTTTTTTGAAGATTTTGGTAAAACAGCATCTTCAGGAAAATCCAGTAAGTTTCTTTCTACAGCTCTGCATAATGAACTACTATTATAAACACCTCCATCACTAGCACGACCGTTACATCCTACATCCACATAAATAAAGTTATAATCTGCATCAACTAATGCCATTAAGATGATACTGTGGAATTGTTTGTAATTAAAGTAGAAAGAGCCATCAGCTTTTTTGCCCTAAATGCTATGTGCTTCCCATCCAGGGCACCCAAGCAGTTTGGAAAATTCCAATCTTTATAAAATCGATTAGCAATTTTCAACCATTCATCTCTTTCAGTAGGTGTCTTAAGGTATTCAGTTTTTAAAACTGTATAAATCGCAGTAACTGCTTCCGGAATTATTTTTGAAAGTGAAGGAACAGAAATGCGAAAAGCATAACTTAAACTTTGAAAAGTTTCACCTGTTGCTAGAAACCGTAAAGTGACCAGTAATCTGCAAAAATTGACAGATTATCTTAAATCAAATATATTCAACTGCTGTTTAGGTATTCCTACCTTGTTTTCACATGTATACACTCGCGTAGATTAGTGTCCTGACGTTTTATTAAAGGTTCTACAAGTTGCAGCAAATTATCGAATGAATTCCAGGACATTCGACAAAAATTTCTGAAACTGGCTGGATCTTCGTATTTTATCTCACTAAATACAAGATTTGACATGCCTCGACCATAATCTCGTCGTTGTAGCCATTTACGAGTCCACAATGTTCTTTCTTGGATTTTTTCACTTTATTGTCCATCAGCAATTTATATCTTTGATGGACTATCACTACAAGGCACATTGATATTGCAACCAATGTAGCATCGTAAGGAATCATTTTTCTAACAAGTTGTAATAATTTCCAATGTTGTTTATAACTATGGAGACCAGATGAAGAATGTAAGTAAAATAACAAGCTACTTAACCTCAAACCACAAAGTTTTGAAACTTTTCAATCACAAGCAAGATCATAACCAAACATATATAGTGTGAATGTCAATGAGTACAAATCATATCTACTGCACAATCATATGCTTTTTGTGTGATAAAATCATGTGAAAAGTCATGTGATAAATCACACAATGTAAAGTGTCCTTAAGACGCACCGAGGAGCGTGATACTATATAGTAGAAATGGGTCCAAAGAGCCTTGAAGCACACAACTAGGTTTTGTGTCAAGATATCTTTCACGATATCTTTTTTTAGTTGATCTTCACATATTCCATCCTCAAAGTTGGAGTCGTTGCAACCATCATGAGATATTAAATTGTTGTATTCTAGGTATGCGGCTTACTTTTCTTTACAAGATCGTATTTTGATGAAAGTTAAATCCCAATTCATTTTGTATCTTGTATGATGTGCGTGGTTAAAAAATATATTATTATTTATTATTACGATCATATGTTAAATAAATTACATGAAACACTAAACAGAAGTTATTTGTTTATTTAGGTAATCATTCCTACTATACCCAAACTTATTTTCTACCAATTAAAAGTAAATATTTATTTTCGCTAAACAACACTGTTGGATAGCCAAATTTCGTATATAGAATAAGAAGCGTTTTAAAATCAAAAGACATAATAATATAATGTAATTTGCTCAATATAAATATGTATTTAATGCATTTATATTGGAACACCTACTAAATTATGAGTTATTTCACCCCCGAATGCACCGAAAGTCAGGTAACATATTTTTATGTTCCTAACTTAATGAGAAATGCAAAATAAATTCAAAATAATTTTAATTTTCAAAATTAGACATACAAAAAGGATATTCATTATTCCAGATCCTATACTACCTTTTAAAATGCCTTGAGGTAAATTATTTAAATATAATTATTTAGAACATGCTATTAGTTGTTATTATTGATTTTTTCATAACAGTGAAAGATACATATTAGAAAATATATATGAAGACGTTTCCGATGGAGACAGTTTTCACTTTCATTAATGTGCCCCAGAAAAACGTTCATAGTTTGTAAATGTTAGAACAAAATAAATTTCATTTATATTTTAATTACAATTTAGTTGTAGCAAATAATTTTATTAATGAATCTAAGTTGTAATTTACCTTTAGCAAAATTAGTAGAAAGGATATATTTGAGCCAATAACTGTGGTGATTCATAACGGCGACTAATATAGAACGCGTCATGAAGGACAACAGTACAGAGAAAAGTATCCGATTAAGCTAACAAGTCAATCAAAAATTAGTAGGACTAAAAAAAAAATTCGGGAACATGCCGATGTAAAGGATTTTTTAGAAATGTACTATCCGTTTCGTTAAAAGTAGATGCGTAAAATAAGCTGATTGAAAATATTCTGCATTTAATTAGAAAAAACGATATTAGTAGCATCGACGTAGTTTCTTTTATACCAATTAAATAAATAAATATTATTTTTCTTATTTAATGAATAATAAAAAACTATAATGTCATTATTTAAAAAATAATTCTAGACGTTACAACTTCAAAACAAATGACGTTCCAACATGAAAGTGGAACATTAATTAATAACGTTCGATTTTTTTACAAGAAAGTAATATTTACGAAAGCACTTAATGTGTCCTTTATTTAATTTCTGTTAGACGTATAAGAGAATCCGAAATTATTATACCCAATTAAATATTTATTCAATTCAAAATATTTTCATATACAGCATGTGTCAATTTTCATTAGCCATAGGGGATTAATTCATGCAATACGTGACAACATGGCACCCCTACTTTCCTTTCCAATGCGAGCGCGACCGATACAAGCTCAAGTTATAGCAGTAACTCTTGGACCATTGACTTGGGTGTTTGTAATGCGTTCAGAAATAATATTTACGCGTTGCAAGGATTTGTTTTTCTTTTTTCTTTCAGTAAATGCAGAGAATTATTAAGCTGCGTTCACGCTGCATGACACACACAAAAGCGTAATTCTAATAAAATTAAAAATAAGGTAAATAGAAAAGGATTCTGAAAATAATAATAAACTAGTAGATCGGGAGATCGCGGCGGCCATTTGATATTTCCCGTTCCGGTAATAAGACGGCTTTTATGGGAGACTAGATCGCAACGTGTTCGCAGCTAAAGATTGAATGTAAAATCTGGTGGGAAGATCGGAGAAAATCGTTGTAATGTCGATTGTTGCCGGGATTGGTGACGGAGAGTAGGGGTGACACACGTTGCCACATATTATTTGTATACGTATAAATCGCACGTAAACATTGAATCCCTATACCTAATGAAAATTGATACATACGGTATGTATATCTATTTTACACTTTCTTGGACAAATCATTTTCAATTCATTACCTATTTGGCTTTCTTAAAGCTGGTCCACATATTTCTAAAAATATTTTTGTACACTCTATGGTATTTATATTATTTTCGGTCTGCTATCCTACTAACTAAACATAAAAATAATTGATTTATTAGGTTTTGTTTCAAGAATGGGCGGGTGACATCGAGTTCACCTTTTAAATAGTTCGCCTCAGATACCCGTTCTTTGTCATACCTTATGGTTGTGCTATTAACAGAAGCCTTGAAATGTTGAATAGGTACGTTACTAAGGAAATAAACCCTGTACTATTAACTATCTGACAACAAATGGAGTAGTGCGTAATATCACTATCACATATTACATATTTTTTTATACACAAGATACAATATGAATTTCAACAATGTTTGCGTCAAGATCATACTTCTCAGGATAATTTTTGTAGTTGACTTTCACATACTCCATTTTCAAATATGGGGTTGTTGCAACCATGATGAGGAGTTGTGAAGTGAAAGTCACATTTATGAAAATATTGAACAGCATTGGTTGGTGATGAAGTGTTACTTATAGAGAATGTAGAACTGAGTTGTAGTTGTGTTATCCCCAAACATTTTTTGGCAATTTTGATGCGTTGTTTTATGCAATCTTCAATGTATTCTTCTGCGACTGTAGAACAACGCCAAGCGCCATGTTGTTTCAGTGAAACTAGATCTTCAGCTCCTGCATAGCATAGTTGCGGAGCTTCTTCGGAAACAGTGCCCAGTATAATTTTCAGGATCCTCTAATTTGAGATAAGCGGTAATTTTAGAGGGAAGTTGACCAAAGGTATTTATACACACAGGCTGTCGAGTACATTTCCCATTATTTAAAACAAGTTGAGGTGTGTACACGTGACGTATATAGCATGTGTAAAATCATATTGGGGATAGGACATATGTATACTATGCATACCGGCAACAACACGCAGGTCGTGCCAGTAAAGTACGATTAACATTTCAGTCGGATAGAGTCAGTCGATGGATGAACATGTATTTATCTAAGCATGCATCACACGCTTCGTAAATACATATTTAGCAAATAAGAATTCAAAATACTTCTGGGAGTTTTATTATATTGCGTATACAACGCAACAAAAGTAAATTATTCTATAAATTTAAAAAGAACGGAATTTTAAAGAAAATAAAAAATATACTCTAAACAATACTAAAAAATAAAATTTCATTGCATAGGCTCAAAAATGCCCCCTTCGGCAGCAAGGCATTGTCCGAGCCTATTATATAAAGTTTCTAACACATTACGATTCATATTGACTGTTGATATGATTCGTAATGTGCGAGAAATTTTTTTTTTTGTGATAGACTCGGACAATGCTTTGCTGCTAAAGGAGGCATTTTTGAGCCTATGCGATAACATTTTATTTTTTGGTATTGTTTAGAGCTGAATTTCTTTTTATATCTAATCTTATTTATAATATATTTGTATATAATGAATTTTTGATTGTAAATTTTACAGCACAAGCAAAAAACTGTTTGCTTTTGCTAGTACCGCAAATTTATATAATAGATGATATTGTTGGTATTAAATAAAGAGAAATTAACACTGTTGAGTTTCAGATAATCATGAGAAGACCACATGATTTGAAAGATATTACATATGTTTCATAAACAAATGCACCTCTTCTATTTTTTTATGATGTTTATTGCTTTGATACAAACAAGTAATTTAATCGAGTTTAATAAACGATCGCAATGCTTCCTTTATTTTTCGTATATATTCAGGAGTACATACAAGATATATTTTAATTGTAGATTACAATTCTAACAACAAATTTAAAATTATTACAAGAACTTGTTTTGTAAAGATTTTGTGACATTTGCCCACGTATTTTAGGAGTATCATTACTTATATAAAATGTTTTTAGTAGTGATTTTGAAAATTATCGACAAAACCAATAAACCTTTACAGAGCATAAATTCGAAATTACAGGTTATTAGTGTTATTTCACTATATTGACTATGTTATAGTTGCACGTAAGAATGATTATAAAATTATGTTTATTTTGTAGATTAAATATTGTATTTGCAATGCGTAAGTCAATTACAGACACCTTTTATGTTTCAACAAGAACTCTCTGCAATCTCAATTGATATTAAAAAATGAGGTGTGGCCACCACACGACTTTCTTATACGTATGAGCGTTTCAAACTATACAATTTTAAGAATTTTTTTAAACAAAACTTATTCAAAATCCTATTCTAAGTACTTTCATTCTCTTAATAAATCGCTATAGAATGCATACTTTGAAAAATATTCGCAGAAAAGTGCTACTCGCTAAGAATAAAAGTGCTACTTCCGGTCCGAATTTTGAAATTTCATGTTTACAAAAAATATTGCAAACTCAATTCTAAATACTTTTGTACTCTTAATAAATATATATAGAATGCATAATTTATGACATATTTGCAAAAAATCGTTATTCGGTAAGTGTAAAAGTGATACTTCCGGTTCGAATTTTGAAATTTTTTTTGTTACAAAAGATATTGGAAATTAAGTTCTAAATACTTTTATATCCGTAGCGTACCTGTCTAAAAGCATGACTTGCAAAATATTGGCAAGAAACTGATTTTCGATAAGAGTAAAAGACCTACTTCCGGTAGTAATTTCGAAAAACTTTTTAAATAAAATGGTTCTCAATTTTAATTTTAAGTACATATGAATTCTTTATAAATTTATTTAAACTTAGTATTTGACGAAATATTTGCAAAATTCGATTTTTTCACTGAAGTAAAGTGCTACTTCCAGTCTACCGATTTTACTGAAAAACTAATCAGATCTCAAGAGGCAGATTATACACGTAAATACAAAATTTGGAATTGATATCTACAGCGGTTTGACCGCTATCGTGGTCACACACACAGAGACACACACACACAGAGAGAGAGAGAGACGCAGACATTTTTTAAAAACCACTTTTTTGGTATCAGGGGACTTCAAAACGTGGACATCTGCAAAAATCTCGAGGTCGAAAATTTTCATCATCACACCTCCTTTTACTACGTATAAGAAAGTAAAAAATGAGGTGTGGCCACCACACGACTTTCTTATACGTATGAGCGTTTCAAATTATAGAATTTTAGGATTTTTTTTATACAAAACTTATACAAAATCCTATTCTAAGTACTTTCATTCTCTTAATAAATCGCTATAGAATGCATACTTTGCAAGATATTCGAAGAAAAGTGCTACTCGCTAAGAATAAAAGTGCTACTTCCGGTCCGAATTTTGAAATTTCATGTATACAAAAAATATTTCAAATCCAATTCTAAATACTTTTGTACTCTTAATAAATATATATAGAATGCATAATTTACGACATATTTGCAAAAAATCGTTATTCGGTAAGAGTAAAAGTGATACTTCCGGTCCGAATTTTTAAATTTTTTTTTATACAAAAGATATTGGAAATTAAGTTCTAAATACTTTTATATTCGTAGCGTACCTGTCTAAAAAGCATGACTTGCAAAATATTGGCAGAAAACTGATTTTCGATAAGAGTAAAAGACCTACTTCCGGTAGTAATTTCGTAAAACTTTTTAAATAAAATGGTTCTCAATTTTAATTCTAAGTACATATGAATTCTTCATAAATTTGTTTAAACTTAGTAGTTGACGAGATATTTGCAAAATTCGATTTTTTCACTGAAGTAAAGTACTACTTCCGGTCTACCGATTTTACTGAAAAACTAATCAGATCTCAAGAGGCAGATTATACACGTAAAAATTTTCATCATCACAATACTTCCTTATACTACGTATAAGAAAGTAAAAGGAATTTCTTAAGTTCAAGTCAAGCATGCAAAATATTTTAGCACAAAACTATAAAATTGACGTTGCATAATCCCGTATATTTGGGATTTTCTTGAACAACAATATATTTTGAGTTTCATGTTAGGATAAAAATAATATATGTGCGCACGAAATTGTGCCAGTGCAATCACGATCCTCCATCTACATTTATAAATAATCGATACACTTATCAAGATTAATAATTCGTTTCAAAAATAGGTGATCAAAGACTAATTGTAAAGAGAGATTTTTTTTTTATTTACGACTAAACAAAGATTGCAATAGACTTCCTACACTGCTGTTATGTATTTGGAACGTAGACGGCGGTCTTGCCAACATTTTCTGGTACTACGGGAGGGCGGTCATAATGAAGCCACTTGATGAGCAACAATGACACCAAATGACTCTAAGCATAAAAACGATACCGAACAATTGTACGAGGTGAATTTCAGCCACTCGTGTCTACTAAAATCGGAAAACCACTTTGTCATTTTCTTTTTATAATCACTATGAATTCGATGCCAATGTCTGCTCTTCTACATACAGCTGCTCTTGTAAGATACAATTAACTATGTATACACTTCATTTAGCAAACCGTTATAAAACCGAACATAGTGAACATGACTATATGAATAGCTCTTGAAGCAATAATAACAAAAAAACATTCACAACTTAAATCTTCACTTATAGTTCTGGGAAGCGTGGATAAAATCAGATTACTTCGACAAAAGTCTTTATTTGATACGTAATTTTAAGTTTTCTTTTGTATAAAATGCTAAATTAAAAAGTAATAGATTAATTACGTATCCGTTATGTAAGATAACATTTCCGATTGGTGTTCTCATAATTGGTTTCCTGAAATTCACAACGTTTCAAAGTATTTCTTATTGAATTGTAACTATTTTAATCCTTATTAATTGTATTCATTGTGTAATTTTTATTTTATTTTTGAAGTTGAGGGCCGAATTAAAGTTTTATCGAATGAGTTTTTACTAACCGGTATTAAAGAATGTCACATAATCTTATGTCAACAGATTAAATACGCACTTTTTCCTTTCTTATATGTAGTATAAGGATGTACATACAGTGATGACGGAAATTTTCGATCTCGCGATTTTTACAGATATACGCGTTGGAGTTCTTTGATATCGATAAATTCTTTTTAAAAAATGTCTTAGTAAATTCAAAATAGAATTATGACTATATTACAAATGAAGAGTACACTGCAAAAAGGGGGAATGTCACAAAAATTACGAAATAGAACTATCCATGCCATCTGATGGAGAATTCTAGGTACTATTACCCTGGTAACGTTTCATAGCAAAAAAGTAGCGATGTCACATCCTAGAAGGCACTGAAAATATATGTGCTCGGTAAAAAGGAGGACTGTCCACTGGCTTGCAGGCAAGAACGAGGTATGTCCAAATGTAAATTGGGAGAATTCAATTTTCATCGTTCAGTGCTACTTTTGGTGTGACGTATAGTAGATTTGCTGTTGAATTAATTGGAAAGGAAGGTAGGTAATTAGTTTTTATTATCTGTTCAATTTAATTGACAGAATTATTCTGTCAGAATGTCGATTAACGTAGAAAATACGTCCAAGAAAAGAAAATCTTTTGGAAGAATGACTGATGTTGCTAAAAAATTAAGGTTAAGTAGCCACGAGGCCGGTGATGATTGCAAATGCAAACGTCTAAAATGTTTTATAAACATTTTGGAAACAGAAAGGCAATTTCTGTTGAATCAGTTCAATAACATTGACACTCATACCAATCAAAATGCGTATTTGTGTAGTTTAATAAATACACATAATATCAGACGAAGACGTCCACGTGGCAATGAAGAATGTGCAAAATTTCACGAACGAAGTTTTTCTTACATTGTCAAGATAAAACGTGAAGGAAGCATAGTGCAAATCCCGGTATGTGCTAAAGGATTCAGAGCTATTTATGGGATTTCTAAAAAAAAATTAGAATATCTTCAAAAGTCGCTAAAGGATACCGGATACGCTCCGAAAGACAAGAGGGGTCTTCATCATAATAGACCCAACAAACATTCGGTAGCAACCATTAATAACGTAAAGGAACATATTGGCAGCTTTAAAGGTCGTACTAGCCATTATAGCTACGAAAAGACAAAAATAATTTACCTGCCAGAAGAACTAAATTTGAAAAAGATGCACAAGCTGTACCAAGAGAAATATTCTGAAAACCCTGTATCATACGAAAGATATCGACAGATATTTATAAATAACTTTAATATCTCATTTGGTTATCCCAGCCAGGAGTGATACGTGCAGCACCTGCGACGAGTATTTGGCAAAAATGAAAGCACTAGATAAAGAAACCCCACAAAACGAACAACACCGCTGTCAAATTCAAAGTCAGAAAAGAAAATTAACCATTGAGAATGAAGTCCACAAGAAGAAAGCAGAAACATTCTATGAACGAAAAAGGCAGGCGCGTAAAAAAGCCCGAACTTCGGAAGACTTTGAAGCAATTACACTGAATTATCAACAGAATTTACCTATGCCAAACATATCCACAAACGACGTGTATTACAAACGTCAGTTATCATTGTACAACTTCAATATTCACACTCTTTACACTGGAGCTTCCGTTTTCTATGCGTATCCTCAGACAATTGCGCGAAAAGGAGCAGATGAAGTGGTATCAATGCTTCATCACTTCATTACAACAACTTTTAATCCTGCAGTTCGTCATCTGCAAATTTTTTGTGATTCATGCCCTGGCCAAAATAAGAATTATACAATGTTGAGATATCTACATTATATTGTACATCATAGTAACCGGTTAGACTTCATTCAAATTACGTTCCCTATAAGAGGGCATTCTTATATGGAATGTGCCAAGAATATGGGATTAATCAATAAAAAAGCAAAAGCAGAAGTTCCATCAGATTGGTATGAAGTATTTAAGAACGCTAGGATAAAACCATCACCGTTTCAACTTATAGAAGTAGAACAAGAATTAGTTAGAGCCTGGACAAAGTTTTTGGAAAAATATTACAAGAAGAAATGTCCAATGCCCATTCGCGAAATAAAAGAAATTTATGTTTCAAAAGATCGTCCTCAATTTCTTATCCATAGAAATTCTTATAATGGTGGTTGGGCAACGTCTGTAGTCATACTATCCAATTTCAGGACTGTAATTCAAAAAGAAAAGTCAGTCTTGAAAGATGGCGAGTTCATGTTCCCCGACAAAGCATACAGTGGTAAGTTTATCTAGCATCCCTTTGACAGTTTTTTTAATCTTTTACTTTTAGACCTGATTCCAGTGCCTCTCTTAAAATACAAAAATTAGCAAGTGAAAAAATTTTGTCGTCCAGAAGCCGTGCAATAGTTCAACAATCTTCCCCAAAGCCACAACCAAGAAGATACTGATGATTAAATAATGGACAATCCCCCTTTTTGCGGAGAAAAATTATACCAAAAATAATGTTTCTCTTTTTTCTTAAATTTTAGGAATAACTGTTGCTTTGGCTTTTTATCGAAACCAAAATAAATGTTTAAAGTACATGATAACATATTTGCTGTTTGGTTTAATAAATAAACGTTTCTTTTTTAGCTGTTTATTGTATTAAAATCAATTTTTCTCGTTGTTTTAGTTTTGTGACATTTCCCCTTTTTGCAGTGTACTCTTCAAATGTAGGCCTTACTCTGTGCAGTATCTCAACCCGCAGTGCTGGGGGGTCGCCTTTGCATGAAAAACTCCATTGCTCAGATTACGTGGGTTCATAGGGATGTTACTTTGCGCCACTCTATCTGAATCGGCGACCCCGTCGGCAATAGGAAATCCTTGACGTTTAAAAACAAGTGAAAGGAAAATAGGATAAGGGAGTTTAGCTAATTCAAATGAACAATAATAAACAATTGATAAAACTAAAAGGGACGTTGTAAGCAAATAATAATTTAGATTAGTTAAGTAAAAACAAAAAAGCTAAGCTTTAATTGTTTTATTTGATTTCAATTTATAAGTATAGTTAGCATAATAAAATATTTCCTGTTGTATAATAATTTAATAAAACGATAACCAAGTAATTTGGAACTTATGTCACATAATGGAACTCATGCGAAATAAGAACTAAGCTTAGTCCGTTCAAGCTTGCACTAACCTTATACAGTAAATATACCAACTCTCGCTTATTGCACATAGTCATATACAAAATACCTAACACTCCAGAAGACTTAAAGTATTAATTGCATTGGTACGCGTTCTAGTTTATTAACCAGACAAAAAAAAAGAAACTGGCGATTGCAAAGTATATGAAAACAGAAAGAAGGAAAAGGATCGCCCTTTTATGATTATATTAAGGTCCTTCAAATACTAATTATCCGTAACAGCAATGTATAACTATTTTATTGACATGGTTATATTTTACTTTTGATGAAGATATTAAACATACATAAATAGTACAACATACCCCACAAAATACAATTGACTCCGCAAGTGATGTCATAGTCGGCCATATTGCAAACTCGCGTTCCAAACAAACCAAGTGAAACGTTCATTTAGCCGTTTACGAAAGTTTAAATTTTTTTTTTTAATATAAATAATTTCGTTTTTTGAAGGCAAGTATATTTAAACATTCCGTACAAATGTGTACTATTGGTTATGTGTATTATAGGAAAAGTTTGTTCTTGAAGATAATAATTATTATACTACATTGAAAATAGGTTTTTGAGTGTGATTAAGTAATTTAATACTTTTCTTATATTTTAGAACCATTGCTCCAATCCTTGTAAACATTATAGTGAGAAGCCCTGCAAATTGTTTTTCTAAATCAACCAGGTAAATTACAGAAATTACTGAAAATAGTTAGATACTTGGCACAAGGCCATATTTACAATACATGTAATTGTAATCATTTTTAAACGCATGGATTGAAAGTCGAACAAGCATTCTCACATTTGCAGCTATCATATAGTAAATGGTGGTCGCAGAGATGGGCCAACTATTTTTACATATACAAGGTGTGTATAAATTGGCGGACCCACTACACGTGGCGACATTCTTGGTCAAATTTTGAGTTAAAAGTCCTAATCCTAAAACGATGTATCAGGCCTCCTTTGTCTTCAGAATGAATTTGAAAGAAACATACATTTGGTAACATTGAACACGCATGTGCTAGTTATATTCTTCGGAACATTTTTACACGTCGTCATGTGAACCTTACATTTTAAATTTAAAAAAGAAACAAACGAAATAAAATTGGTTTCTTAGATTACATATTTATTACGAAAATATTACAAAGTTTAAGAAATTTTTGATAATATTGACTAATTTTTGTACATCTTCTTGATAGAAATCAATGTAATTATTACCTACATAATTGTTCGAATTGAAATCCATCAGTTTGTAGACATAGCTGCAATCTTTGTGGTATTGTTTGTACTATTCGCTCAAGTCTTTCTGGTGTGATTTCTAATACCGCGGCTTCAATTCGGGCTCTAACTTCGTCAGCGTCCTGTGGAGGTGTAGCGTAAACTTTACCTTTAATGAAACCCCAAACAAAAAAATCTAATGGATTGAGATCGGGGGATCTCGCAGGCCACAAAAGGGGACCGCCACGATCAATCCATCTGTCTGGGAAGTGTTCAGTCAACCAGTCTCTTATATTACGAGCAAAGTGCGCAGGAGCTCCATCATGCATGTAAATCATATTACGGCGTACGTTCAGCGGTATCTCATCAATAACTTGTTCTAAAACATTTAAATATTCACCGGCATCTAGGCGATTTGGTAAGTAAATTGGTCCAACTACCCTGTGGTTTATTATACCCAGCCAAACGTTAACAGAAAACCTTCTTTGGTGACCGTATTCGCGAAGTTCATGTGGATTTTCATCTGCCCAATGATGAAAATTATGAGTATTAAACACACCATCTCTGGTAAACATGCACTCATCACTCCAAAGAATACGTCTTAAAAAGTCACCTTCTTCCTGAATTCTATTTAAGATTGTATTGCAATAATTGATTCGAAATAAGTTATCATTTCCGTAAAGAGGCTGAACTTTAGAAACATGGTATGGATGAAGCAAGTTTTCTCGTAGAACCAAATGAACAGTGTTATTACTGGGAATATTTAGTGTAGAAGCTAATTGACGGGTACTCGTAGAGGGATCTTCCTGTATTGTGGCTAGAACTTGCTCTTCTAGTTGCACGGTACGCCTTTGCCTTGGTCGACCTGCGTTCGCATTTCTTGGAATAAACGAACCTGTTTTACGAAGTCGTTGGTCCAGCCTTCGAAATACATTTTTACTAGGATGCCTCCGATTTGGAAAACGCACTCGATATTCCTGCCCTGCCATGCTAGCATTTCCACGACAGAAACCGTATATCATGTACATATCGGCATATTCGTTGAACGTAAAATTCATAATAAACAAACAGAACAACTAGTAAACACGAAAACCCGAAAACTGATTAAAACTATACAAATAAACACGAAAAATAAGCAAGTCGAATGAAATAGGTTAATTACAAAGTGTCAAAATTTGACAGTAGTAATGTATTTGACTATAGAACAACATTAGGCTGCCTACTTATTGTTTTACAACGTTGTCAGATGTGTTTTTCGTTAAAATAAGTTAATAAACAAATATTAAAGACAAACTTTAAAATCAAAAAGAAAACTTTAACGAAAGGATAATAACAACAATTCTTCTTTCTTCTAAATTGTAGCTCTTTCTGTCAACAAATATCGAGTAATAATGCTTATTTAAAGACTGAAAGTCCGAACTTTAGGAACCTCGTGCAAAGATATGGAGCTGTACCATGCTCCATATCTTTGCATTCGTATTAGGATTTTGGACTCCGAATTTAACGAAGAACATCGCCGCGTGTAGTGGGTCCGCCAATTTATACACACCTTGTATTTAAAAACAGTATCTATTTAGGATTAATACTGTACATAGAGTTTGAAAATAAATTGTTTCTATTGTAAAGGTTTATTTTGTGTAAAAAATATTACAAATATCTAAAAACAATCTTACATAAACTCAACACACAATATACAGGGTGAGTTATTAGTACCCGCTTCTTCGATTGCTCTTTTGTGTTTTAAATAAAAGAAAAAACAATTAGTGGAAGATCTATGGTTGCTTATGGCGCATATTGTAAAAATATATACCTTAAGCTCTGACGCACTTCCGGTTTCCCCGGAAATGCACGGAACTTAATTTTTTTTAACGACTCGCCCTATATATTTTTAGATTTTCTTGTACCGCTTTAAATTGTCTGTTTAACTGTTTTTTCTTTTTCAAAATTGAGCCAATAGTTTTTGAGTTATTAATTGTTATTGAAAATATTTGACAAAAACACGTGTTCAGAAAAAAATCATTTTCACATCGTTTTTAAAAGTAGAAGCTGTCCGCCAAATGGAGCGACGTATTCATCACTGTCACCCAACAACATCTACACCGCTGGAGGGAATACACGAGGACGCTCCCCCACCACCAACTCGACGACCCAATAGGGACGCGGCATGCAGAGTGGCACCAACTCCAACTACCAACGCAACTATACAAATAAATATCGAAAAACGAATAACGAAGATCGTTAGAGAGTAACTACGCCTGAAGATGATAGATAAGATTTTATCGAAACGTTGCACCGGTCCTTCTCAGGACGCCAGAACTTCCACGCGGGAAGCAACTCGAAACAACGCGATTACATATATATATATTGTTATAGTATAAAGGCATACGTTAACAATATAATATGGAAAGTTATTAAAGTTACCAAATTTAATTAAATAAACGTAGAAAAATTTATTATGATGTGTTTAAAATAAGATTTATTGAGTTAATCATAAAAGAGGTTTATAGCATTTAACAAGTATTCGAATTTTATAAATAACCACCTGTATATGGAAAGGTTGACCATGTTCATTGTTCTTAGAAGTTCAAAATATTCTGGAAAGAAGAGAGTTGAATATTAGTTGTTATTTTGTAAAAGGTATTATAAATTTGTAAAAACTTGGGTAATTGACGTTTATGAGGTGATAAAAATATTTAGAATCTTATTTTGAAAGGTGTATAGATTGTATTGTAGAACAGTTCCCGGGAATAATTTGAAATACAGGAACTGTCATTATTTGACATGTGTTCAGAAATATAAATGTAGAGAGGTATTGGGATATGAATATGAAAAGAAGGGATAATAAAATGATGAAAAGAATTTAGATATTCAGATAATACAATTTTAAGAAGTATTCTAGGTATATTAGAGAATTTAAAAGCTATGTTGTTGGTGGTTATTGCTGTTGTAAAATTTTGATTGGAGAATACAAAATGAGAAAGGATTACTAGGGAAATGAATAAATAAACGAGAGAATTTTTCGAATTCTTAAAAGCGGTAAACGTGTTTTTGGAAAAGTGAATATCTTTTCTGATATTAACGCGATAAGAGATATTTATAAATGAGAAAAGTGTGTCTTGAGTGAACTTCGTTAACTATAAATAAATTAATATAAAAAAAGTAATTGTACTTACAAATTTGTACAAGATCCAGGTATATCCGAAGTAGGGTTGATTTCTCCGGGATCATATAAGTTTTCAGAAGGCTATTTAGTATCAGAGTTTGGAAATTCCATAAAGGGTGAAGAAATCTTCAAGATCCGGTTATTATAAAAGGTAGCAGATTCCAGAAGTACTGGTGTTTTAAAGAGGCAGGTTATCACAAGAGATCCATAAAGGGTGAAGAAATCTTCAAGATCCGGTTATTATAAAAGGTAGCAGATTCCAGAAGTACTGGCGTTCAAAAGAGGCAGGTTATCACAAGAGGTCCATAAAGGTTGGTGAATTTCACAAGTTTCTGGGTGAATAGGAGAATTTGCTGTGCACGAAGAGATTTGGCTTAATATCGTAAGGACAATTTATTCCCACATCGAGCAAGTTCCTGTACAGGATAGTTGGTATTTTTCCTTCAAGAATTTGAACTAGATTGTAGTGTATCAACATCAGAGAAGTGGTATCCGTCCGAAAAACGTCATCAAGAAGTGGATAATACTCATCTAAAAGAAGAAAGCAATTAAGTATTACCATTTTAGTATTTTTTTTTGTGTCAGTATTAAAGAAAGATAACATTTTGTGAATATTGGAGAAGATTTAATTATTTGCAATATAATTCAGTATAGAAATAGACTGGACTAATTGTTATTACAACAAGTACATTTGTTATAAACAACATAAGTTATTTTAATTCTCTACTATCCAGTAATATGTCAAGACAAGAATAATTTTCATTTGAATACAAATTTATGGAGTTATCAAGCCAGTAAATAGTTTTGAACACATTGTAATAATAGTTTAAATTAATTTTGAGAAAGTAAGTAATAGAAAGAATTACTTAATTTTGTATATCAATAATTAATAATATCAGAGTACGTACCTGCATTATTTAGTTGGGTTTGGAACTAAACACTTTGAGTAATTATTTTATAAACGTCAAATATCAAGTTTCCATATTATAGTTATTGTTAGCAAATGTCCCATATTTTTTAAAAAAACACACGAATTTTGAATATAAACATATTATTTATTAGTAGAATATCGTTTTATTTTATCATAGTCAAATTTTCATCTAAAGGAAATATTTTGGTTTATTTATAACCTCAATGAAATAAATGTCATTTGATATATTGAAATGGAATGAGTAGTGGTGACATCTAGGTGTTTTATTGAACACTTGTTAGTAAACTGAATTATTTAAAGTATGGAATGTATAAAAATAATACAGAAATCGGTAATTTATAAAATGTTAGTTTAGAGAAAAAAATAAGTAATTCAAAAAGGATTATTGAGATTTATTAAAGCATATAATTAAAGGCAAAGTTAAATACTGTAAATTAAATTAAGAGTTAGGAGAGAGTAAAATATTTTAAGTAAAGATAAAATATAAAGCTAGTCGGGCATATAAATAAAATACCTTCGTATTATGAGTGAAATAGTAGATGATATATAAAGAGATTATAAAACTAACACATACGAGGGTTGTTCATTAAATGATAACAATTTTTCAAAATATGTCTAGAGTGTTATTTCATTGCATATTCAGTTCAATTTATGACATTTAAACTGTAATAGGATTTAATAATTATTTGGAGGATTGAACTGATATGTATGAGATATTACCTAGTACATTATATGACGCATCAACGTGGGGCTATGTAAAATAAGACTCGCAATATAGTTTTTTCAATATTTTATTTACATTATTATATGTGTGAACATAAATAAACATTTTACGAAGTGGATTACTATAGTAAAACTTATATTGATAATTTTGGAAAGTATATTTGTATTGTTGTCACATAATAGTTATTAAAAATGAATACTAGGTCTAAAAGTAGTTCAAGAATGAATAGAGTTGAATCATCTAGTGACAGTGAAGAGGAAGTAGGTCAGGATGTGAATGTACCAGAGGGAGGAGAACTTACATTACAAGTTCAGGAAGGTATTGAACAGACAGGGGAAACACAGGATAGAGGTGATAAGGTGGAAATTCAAGGAGAGACTTCGAAAATAGAAATGTCGACACCAGTAGTAGATTTTGGATCAATTTTACAAATGTTAAAACAGATGAACGAAGAATTAAGTAATAAATTTGACAAGGCTAGTGAAGAGAATAAGAAAAATAGGGAAGATAAAATAAGAGAAGCGAGAAAATTAGGGATGAGGTTAGAATAGAAAATAAGAAGAATTTAATGGATTTTAAGGAAGAATTAGGTAGAAAGATAGACAAGATGTATGAAGATATTAGAGTTGAATATAAAAGGGATATTGAAGAATTTAAAGAATCTTTTGTATGTAAACCAGATACAGTCGAAGAAAAGGAAATAGAAAATTTAGAGAAAGATGTTATTAACAGTATCGACCTTGAACAAAATACAGATGTAATTACGAAAATGAATACTATTGTGCTTTTACAGAAGAAAAAAAAATACATGGATTCAGGCAGAAGTATTTTAAGAACTCAATTAGATTCAATTTTATTAGAAGAAGAAGATGACAAAAAGTTATACTTATTCACCTCAAGGCAGAAAAAAGGGATATTTATAGGAGACGGAAAGTTTATTGGAAATATATTTAATGTTGGACGTAATATGTTACTAACATATATGAGAAATAGCTTAAGAAGTGAAAAAATTAATATGGACAGTAAATTTGAAGGAATGGTAAATGGTAATAATTTTATTGAGAAGAGAAGAGTGTATTTAGAAAGATATGTGTCACGTAATGTTTATCAGGAGACATTGATCTTGGATATAATTTGTAAAGTATTATTTGAATGTGATATTGAGTGTCAGAAAGTTTCGAACACATTCACATTAAATCATATTAATTTTGGAAGAGTATTTAATAAGATTATGAAAATGATTAATAAGATTACTTATGTAATGGAACTAGAGGATACATGGTATTTAGAAAAGTTGGTACAAGTAGAAAAATTGGGTACATGGAAGAATAGAGTTAGATTAAAAATAGAAATATGAACAGAAAATTATAGTCAGGACAGAAGAAAAGAGGTCAACTTCTGAAGGTATTTACGACACCTGCTTTCCGAGTATAAATTAGATCTCAAGTTATAGTCAGGACAGAAGAAAAAAAGAGGTCGTCTTCTGAAGGTATTTACGACACCTGCTTTCCGAGTATAAATTAGATCTCAAGTTATAGGTAGGACATTACATTAGAATTGATTGTGTTATATAAGTGGGTAACGTCACTTCAGTATCCAAATATTGTTAATTCATTCACATGTTGTTTTTGAAGAATCATCAAACCATACAAGAAATGTTTTTATATTCAAGAGTTCAAATTTTTATATGTTATAGAAGTTAGGGGCATAGTAGGAGTATTTTTTATAACAAGAACATAATTGGATATAAAAAAAAAAGTTAACTTATTTGATTTGTTGAGAAAGGGGCATGTTAAAGTTCATAAGTAGGGTGAATAAAGCCTAGTATAAAAATGGATATATAGAAAGAGGTTCAGAATCAAAATATAGAATATAAAGTTTAGAATATTAGAAATATTTGAAGAATGTTGTTTAAAGAATTGTATCATATGTTACTCTCATTCCTACATATTTTATATATAAAAAAGAAAAATAAAACCAAAGTACTATAAGAAAATTTATTTGGAATTAAATGTCTAATTATATGCCCAAATATAAAACTTAGAAGGAATATATTTAGTAGTTGAGGAAAAGAAAGAATTATCTAAAGCCTTAAAAGTGTAAAATAATTGAAGCAGTAAAAGTGATTTGCAGATTAATAAAGTAGGTGATGTTATAAAGCTAATTATAAAAAGATAGTAAAAGCCTTTATGATATAATATTTTAATTGAAGGAAATATGCTTGAAATAATTAATAAATATAAAATGTACCATTAAAATATGGAATTATAAAATAAATGATAGAGAATGGGTTAAAGATAACCTAATATGATGATTTATATAGGACTAAAATGTCTAATAAGAGATTAAGGTAACGTACGCCATTAAAACGTAAATATAAGTATAATCTTTCATAAATAGAGAGTATGGGGAAGACGAATATGTCTATAGGAATATTATGGGATACATGCGCAAAGGGAATAGAAATAATAAATATAATATAAATGTATAAGTGAGCATAAGTAAAATATTTTATAGAGGCAATAATCTTTACGAGAAAGAGTTGAATAAAAAAAAATTTGAAACTATCACCTAAAAGAAATGTTAAGAGTAATACAGTTACTATGATATTATAAAAATGGTATAGAGGCTAAAGATTTATATGTAGAGATTATTTGCTAAAATATTAATAGAATATACAGGGCATAGTTATTATGTATGTAAAATTTTCTTATGATGAATTAAAATAATTGGTACCTACTTATATTACTTTGGATAAACTATATATAAAAAAAAAATTTGCTTAAACATATTTGGTAATTGTTGAGAATTGTGAAATGTTTGTACATTGGATTTGAATATGAATAGTTTATTATAATAACATTGTTTACAAGATAGGAATTACTGACAGTGTAATTATTGAAGTTATATTAGTTTAATAAATGAAAATTTGTTTATTTGAGGTTTAAATTTACATTTATTAAAAGGGGCATATGTTATAGTATAAAGGCATACGTTAACAATATAATATGGAAAGTTATTAAAGTTACCAAATTTAATTAAATAAACGTAGAAAAATTTATTATGATGTGTTTAAAATAAGATTTATTGAGTTAATCATAAAAGAGGTTTATAGCATTTAACAAGTATTCGAATTTTATAAATAACCACCTGTATATGGAAAGGTTGACCATGTTCATTGTTCTTAGAAGTTCAAAATATTCTGGAAAGAAGAGAGTTGAATATTAGTTGTTATTTTGTAAAAGGTATTATAAATTTGTAAAAACTTGGGTAATTGACGTTTATGAGGTGATAAAAATATTTAGAATCTTATTTTGAAAGGTGTATAGATTGTATTGTAGAACAGTTCCCGGGAATAATTTGAAATACAGGAACTGTCATTATTTGACATGTGTTCAGAAATATAAATGTAGAGAGGTATTGGGATATGAATATGAAAAGAAGGGATAATAAAATGATGAAAAGAATTTAGATATTCAGATAATACAATTTTAAGAAGTATTCTAGGTATATTAGAGAGTTTAAAAGCTATGTTGTTGGTGGTTATTGCTGTTGTAAAATTTTGATTGGAGAATACAAAATGAGAAAGGATTACTAGGGAAATGAATAAATAAACGAGAGAATTTTTCGAATTCTTAAAAGCGGTAAACGTGTTTTTGGAAAAGTGAATATCTTTTCTGATATTAACGCGATAAGAGATATTTATAAATGAGAAAAGTGTGTCTTGAGTGAACTTCGTTAACTATAAATAAATTAATATAAAAAAAGTAATTGTACTTACAAATTTGTACAAGATCCAGGTATATCCGAAGTAGGGTTGATTTCTCCGGGATCATATAAGTTTTCAGAAGGCTATTTAGTATCAGAGTTTGGAAATTCCATAAAGGGTGAAGAAATCTTCAAGATCCGGTTATTATAAAAGGTAGCAGATTCCAGAACTACTGGTGTTTTAAAGAGGCAGGTTATCACAGAGATCCATAAAGGGTGAAGAAATCTTCAAGATCCGGTTATTATAAAAGGTAGCAGATTCCAGAAGTACTGGCGTTCAAAAGAGGCAGGTTATCACAAGAGGTCCATAAAGGTTGGTGAATTTCACAAGTTTCTGGGTGAATAGGAGAATTTGCTGTGCACGAAGAGATTTGGCTTAATATCGTAAGGACAATTTATTCCCACATCGAGCAAGTTCCTGTACAGGATAGTTGGTATTTTTCCTTCAAGAATTTGAACTAGATTGTAGTGTATCAACATCAGAGAAGTGGTATCCGTCCGAAAAACGTCATCAAGAAGTGGATAATACTCATCTAAAAGAAGAAAGCAATTAAGTATTACCATTTTAGTATTTTTTTTTGTGTCAGTATTAAAGAAAGATAACATTTTGTGAATATTGGAGAAGATTTAATTATTTGCAATATAATTCAGTATAGAAATAGACTGGACTAATTGTTATTACAACAAGTACATTTGTTATAAACAACATAAGTTATTTTAATTCTCTACTATCCAGTAATATGTCAAGACAAGAATAATTTTCATTTGAATACAAATTTATGGAGTTATCAAGCCAGTAAATAGTTTTGAACACATTGTAATAATAGTTTAAATTAATTTTGAGAAAGTAAGTAATAGAAAGAATTACTTAATTTTGTATATCAATAATTAATAATATCAGAGTACGTACCTGCATTATTTAGTTGGGTTTGGAACTAAACACTTTGAGTAATTATTTTATAAACGTCAAATATCAAGTTTCCATATTATAGTTATTGTTAGCAAATGTCCCATATTTTTTAAAAAAACACACGAATTTTGAATATAAACATATTATTTATTAGTAGAATATCGTTTTATTTTATCATAGTCAAATTTTCATCTAAAGGAAATATTTTGGTTTATTTATAACCTCAATGAAATAAATGTCATTTGATATATTGAAATGGAATGAGTAGTGGTGACATCTAGGTGTTTTATTGAACACTTGTTAGTAAACTGAATTATTTAAAGTATGGAATGTATAAAAATAATACAGAAATCGGTAATTTATAAAATGTTAGTTTAGAGAAAAAAATAAGTAATTCAAAAAGGATTATTGAGATTTATTAAAGCATATAATTAAAGGCAAAGTTAAATACTGTAAATTAAATTAAGAGTTAGGAGAGAGTAAAATATTTTAAGTAAAGATAAAATATAAAGCTAGTCGGGCATATAAATAAAATACCTTCGTATTATGAGTGAAATAGTAGATGATATATAAAGAGATTATAAAACTAACACATACGAGGGTTGTTCATTAAATGATAACAATTTTTCAAAATATGTCTAGAGTGTTATTTCATTGCATATTCAGTTCAATTTATGACATTTAAACTGTAATAGGATTTAATAATTATTTGGAGGATTGAACTGATATGTATGAGATATTACCTAGTACAATATATATATATATATATATATATATATATATGCGAGACCACTTCGTGCTGATACACCTGAACGTCTCCGAACAGTGGTGCTAGCCAAACTGCTGCTAGGGTATAACATTTAAAGTGGGGGACTTTTGCCTACGGGTTGCCAAAAGTATGTTTGGTCGCCATAAGTAGTACAGTATATACAAACGGTGGCGCAAAGCGGGCTCCCGCATATATCTCTCAAATGATTCCATCAACCAAAAAATAAATATGATTTTGGGCTTGAAACATAGAGTGTCTGGAATAAGTCACCCCTCTTTCAGACAAAAAAAAAGCCTCGACATATTAAGCAGATTGTTCACTAATAATGGGTTAATAAACAAACTGAAAAAATCAGTTTGTTTATTAAGCTATAGGGAACTCCCCTCTTTCAGACAAAAAAAAGCCTCGACATATTAAGCAGATTGTTCACTAATAATGGGATAATAAACAAACTGAAAAAATCAGTTTGTTTATTAAGCTATAGGGAAACCCATTATTAGTGAACAATCTGCTTAATATGTCGAGGCTTTTTTTTGTCTGAAAGAGGGGTGACTTATTCTAGACACTCTATGTTTCATGCCCAAAATCATATTTATTTTTTGGTTGATTGAATCATTTGAGTGATAGTTTAGCATTCTGTCTGAGTTGCTGGGTTTTCTATACCAATCTATCATTAAATGATTATTATTTCTAATGATTCTAGTGTCAAGGAAAGGCACACCTCCCTCATTCTCGCGTTCAATAGTAAACTATTACTATTGAACGCGAGAATGAGGGAGGTGTAGATATTGCATTTATTACAGCCGAAAATGATACACAAAGATGACTTTTCTATCAATAAAAAGTATTAAAACAACGCTTTCTATTAATTTGCTTTTAGCATGTGTTAATTTCTTTCAACACGTTTAATTACCTTTAACACTCCACTTAATAATAATGCGTGTTTAATTAAAGGTTGCCGTATCAAAGTATTGGTTCTTAACGGTATTTGTGTGTAAATATTTAAACAAATTGTCTTTTTGTCTTTACTATTTTATTGCATTTTATTCAATGTTGGTAGAATGATAGCTTGAGTGTTACCTAGTTTCCAATCTGTTAATACTTTATTCTGTGGGCGAGATTTTTCGATCATTTGTGACATATTACCGTACTGTCATATTAAATATTAATTATATCATTATTTTTCGGCCTATGAATTAAATTTATACTTCGTCAACTCAGCATTTGAAATAAAAATATTTGTCATCAAATTGACAATACACTTAACTACTAGCCACTTATAATTTTATAAATTTTGTAATAGTATATTACATACCGAGATGGAAGGTGTTTCATTACTGTCGATAGATTAAGTAACTTTATCTCGAGACAGGAATGAAACTTTTCACCGAGGTTTGTGTACTATTTTATTTACAATCATAATTATTATATTTATTTGTGATAAAAATTCCAGTAAAAGTTTTGGCATATTGTGTTCTAGCGTAAACGTCAAATAAATATACGTAAGTTTTTTTCGTACAACTACTATATAAAGCATAGCTGACTCGTCCGCCATTTTGGAGATAACTGCGTCAAAATGTAGCCTATATGAGAACTGTCAATCTGTCCGCAATGACGTCATTGACAGCTAAAGTGAGCATACCGGTATAAGTGTATCGTGATATGAACTGACATTTATCTCCAAAATGGCCGACGAGTCAGCTATCCTAAATATAGTAGCTATATTTTTTCGGTGAATAGATTATAATAGTTGAGTAGTAAAGCCTTCAAGGACTACACTCCACTTGAGGGAAACTGTCCTTCCGTAGCAATCCAGATATTTTGGCTCGAATGGAAAAGGACAAGAAATCACTATTTCATAATATCAGCAATAGCAGGGCGGCCTATCTACATGGATTCAAGCTTCCAATAATTCTAATGTAACAACTAATTTTATTTACAACCATACAATTAATAATTATTTGTGATAAAAAAGCCCTTTAAGGTTTTGACATATCGTGTTGACAGTTTTGTGATTGACTTTGAGGTTGGTAATTGAGGGCAGTAATAGAGGACGAGAAGTAAACGTGAAAAAAGTCACACTTCCAAACTTTTAAAAAGTCAGAAATGCCAACATTACGCGTATGGTTGTAAATAACTAATTATGCATTACTCTGTCTGTGAACTCCTAACCTTTTCGGACAACACTGAACATCTGACATATGCCATTCTTGTAACTTTAGTATGCCGCTAGATTATCCTCAATTTAAGGTTATATAAGGTAACTGAGAATTTACGACCTCACGTCGTTTACACTTGTATATCGATCTTGAAATGATATTTTCAATGCGTCCGATACTAAAATATAAGATTTATATATTTAAATGTAAATATTTTTGCATTGTTTCATCACATACATTGCTGTACGAGAGTAACTTGTGTCCTTTCTTCTTAACATGTGAGAAGGTTTACAAGTTCTTGAGATATCTAAATGCACAGGATATCAATGTCTCGTGGGCATTGTAAATACTGACATACTAAATATGAGTGTGCTATAAAACAAATTTTAAAATACAATCTGTATAATAATTAAGTGAAATGATAATTAGCTGAAATACTTGTCAAAAATGTTAACACTAAGGTAAACCCTAATTAGTTACGACATGTGCATACTTCGATCTCCGTTAAAAAAATTGGATATTAATAGAGAGAGAGGGAGGGAGCGAGGGATTCCTTTTAAAACCACTTTGTATATATCAGTGGACTTCAAACCGTATAGATCTGCAAAAATTTTGAAGTCGAACATTTTCATCCCACTAGACTTCCTCTTAGATGGTATTGTATAAGAGACGATATTTTCAGCAGAGCAACAGCAATGTAAATCGAAGTTATGTTAAGGCTGTGATATGGCGCAGAGAAAGTGATATCCACCTGGCCATGATTACGAAATACGATATTGTACATTTAGTGGTTTTTAATTCTTAAAATGGTAAAATTGAGTGGTTATGTGATTAGCATGAGCATAGATAAGGAAAGAAGATACAGGATTATTATTATATTAATTATTATTGCTGTTTAGAATAAGTTTTCGAATAGTATTATTTTGCAATTCATATTAAATAGATATTAAACGGCACCAATATAATTATTACAGGCAAATGTGAGGAAAAATGTGTTAAATTTCCAATTATACGTTTTTGATTTAACTTGGTCTTTTGCAGGAATTATGAGAAAAAGTGCTCCATTTAAGATAAATGCCTTATACATCAAAAATAAAAACTTGAACATTCTATACAGGCTTGCCGCCGGGGTATCCGAGATACTTCCTATTTGAATTCAATGTCGAATTTTAGACAAAAATAATTCATTTCACTTTTCCCGAATCCCTAACGGTTCTTGATATATCAGAGTTTGAAGCTGAAGTAAATCACTTGAGGGTATACCAAAAAATGTAGTATATTCTAAGGAAAATATAGTAGGGCAATTATTAAAGCTGTTAAATGTGACCGTCGGCCTTGTGTAACGCATAGCTCAATTCTCCGTCAGAGCTCTGGTTCCCTGTTGTAGTTCTCAATATAGTTTTTCAAGAATAGGTAAGTGTCTTCGCATGTCCCCATATGAAAAAAATCTAGTGGGTTGAGATCCGGAGATCGCCGTGGTCAAGCAATTGGACCACCACGACTTCTCCATCGATTTGAATACCGGTCATTGAGAAAATTAGTGACACCTCTTTTATAATGGGCCGGAGCACCATCGTGTAAAAACAACATTGTCCTGATTTGAAGAGGCGTGACCTCAAGTGGTAGAGGTAGATCGTCCTTCAAAAGAGCCCGGTACATTTTGCTGCACAAATTTCCATCGAAGATATGTGGTCCGATAACTTCATTGTTAGCTATTCCAGCCCAAACGTTTACGGAAAATTTTCCCTGGAAATGAGTTTCTCGAACAGAATGAGGGTTTTCGAATTCCCACATATGTTCGAAATTGTTGATTCCATCTCTTGTAAATGTATCTTCGTCACAGAAAATGGTCCTTGAAAGAGTATCCAGATGATTGCTCAACCATTAACAAAGACGAACTCTTCTGGGAAGATCCGTGGGAGTAATAATTAGATATGCTTCGAATGTTGGGACAAATGTAATCAGCGAACATCACTTTTTTTTGTATTGTATATTATAAACTATGCCTAATCGAACAAAATATAGTATTTTAATTATGTAAAGATTGGATAGGTAATACTATTGTAAGAAATCGATGAGGTATCTCTTTTGGGTATCATGATATCACAATTTCTAATGTAAATATAGGTTTTTCGATTTACTTACCTCACTTTATCATACTTATTGTTTTTGTATTTGAATTGGAATTTTTTCTATTTATTTTATTATATGTTTTACGACTCAATTGTTAAATTTCTTGTCTTGTAATTGGTTCTTTACTATTGGGCAATAATTTTTATTATTATTATTATTATTATTACTATTATTATTATTAAGATATTAACTATATATATCCAAGAACTATACTAAAATTATGCGAATAAAAAGCATTTAAACTCTTTGATTATTTTATTGCTTTACTTTCATTTATTTGTTGGATAACGAATATATAATTAATTAATATTTGTTGCAGTTATTACTCATACTATAGAAAAATATGCAGAAGCAACAAGTTCAAGATTGTTCGGAGGATAGCCTAGCTATGCCAACAGACGAACTGAATCTTTAAAGAGCTGCATATAGAACCAAATTTGGTTTAATTAAAACTATACAAATTGTTGGTTTATTAATAAATGTATTTAAAGGATATTTACTGAACATATATTATCAAGAGAACAGCAGCAGTGTGGATAGATATTTTGTTTGTTGTTATTATTAGCTGTTTTGAAGTACGACATGTAAGAGATCCAAATTATCACCCATAAATTACTTATATGACATGATTATTCACATACTTTCTTTATTTACTAACATATGTATTGCTTTACTGTAATTTTTAATTGGATAATAAAATAGTTATATTCTTTTCTTTTACTTGTGTAATTATGTGGGTTGTGTTTATTGCAGTAATATTCTTGTAAGTTTACTGCTTCTAAGAAAAATATGTATTTGGTAAAGTTGTAAATTTTGTTTGTCCATTCCAATGTAATAAATGTTATATTAGAGATACTCAATTACGATAATTGTAGTTTTTCATTTATTTATAATTAAAAAAAACTGCCCTGAGTAATTAACAAATAAAAAGAAATTGTTTGGTAGTTGTGTTAAAAACTTTCAGTAACAAGTAATTAAATCCTCTTTTATTAATATAATTGGTATATAATTGGTATATAGAGCAATCTATAATTGTTCATATTACTGAAAACATTGACTTTCCCTCTTCCAGGTTACAAATAATGTTTTTACAACATTCTTTTTATATGTACAGCTTTAACCCTCATAATACCGGATATTTCTTCTTATTACTAATACATGTGAGCTAAATAGTAACCCTAAAGACTTTCGCTAAACAGGGTGAGTATTTTCTTTTATGTACATGCAAGAAGTGTTAGGTAAACATATTTAATTTTTTTAAAATACTTTTAAGGAATGTTATTAGCGAATAATAACAGAATTGATAATTTTATGATTGCTTTACAATCATTACAAACAAATCGATTGCAATTTTCTCATCTTTTGGGATACTTTTTTCGAATTTTTTGGGTACTTTCAGAATCTTTCGCGTTTTAATTTTCGAGGACGGCTTTGTGATGCCCACGCTTCTTCTACGGCTGTTCCAGCAAAGAATTCCTTTTCTACGTGCTTGCAAAATTCTTATCGTTTGAAACCTTTCTTTTTTCCACTCTGTTTAGATGATCTATATAATAGAAGAGTTCAATGCATTAATGTCTATCATCGATTTCTTGTTCTGGTTTCACCATTATCAAAACGCAGATATTGCGAAATTGTGGCGAGCCTTGTGCTGCTCATAGCTTTGTTGAACATAGGGCGTCCATTTGCTACTGAGATTGTAAACTCCGGACAACAACAATTCAACAAAATGTAAAACCTATAGGTATATAAAGCAAATTTAAGGTCTCCTGTATATAAACTATAAAATTATGATATTAAAAATAATTTAGTTTTTATTGATAAACAAGAAACACACTAGAGTTTAGGTCATATAGCACCCCCGAAAAGTAAAAGCTTTTGCGCATAAAATCATTACAAGATGCCAAGCAGCAGAGATTTTCAACGAACTTCTTAACAAATGTTCTTAAACTAATTAAAAGTATTGAAACACCCACGTGCCAGGTCCCGTTTGCATATAAAGACTCTCCTAAATAAAACCAACAATTTTAGAAAAGTAACATAATTGGGTATTTAATCAAAAAGTAGAGACATGGCACTTATGATTTAAAAATAATATTCTGTAATATCCCTCTGGGCTGTTTCTACAGATGACCATTCTTTGCGTAAAATTGTCAATAACTTTTTGACACAATTGCGGTTCAATTTCTCCAATAACAAATATTTTGCTTTAGGTCATTAATCGTCCGCGGATTATTAGAATAGACTTTGTCTTTGAGAAAACCCCAGAAGAAATAGTCGAGGTGAGTCAGATCGTATGATCTGAAAGGCCAATGAATATTACAATTTCGAGACATGTGGCAGCCGGGAAAACGTAACAAATCCAAACTTTCCCTCGCCGTATGGCACGTGTTGTTGAAAGAACATATCGTTAAACGGCATATTATCCAATTGTGGCCATAAAAAGTATCTCAACGTATTGCAGTAGCTTGTTCCATTAACATTTACCGTCTCACTATTGTCATTTTTATGAAAAAATGATCCAGTAAACCTTCCAGCCCAAAATGCACATCACAAGGTCACTCGAAGAGGATGTAATGGTTTTTCTTTAATTACACGAGGATTTTCGCTTCCCCAAATTCTACAATTTTGTTTATTTACATAACCTCCGAGATGGAAGCAGGCTTCATCGGAAAAGATAATTTTATTGCTAAATTCTGCATTATTCCTAACTTCTTCTAAACCCAAATTAACAATCACATGGCGACATACGTGGGCTATGGGTTTTAATTGTTGTGTGAGTTGAATTTTATACGCGTGCATGGTAAGATCTTTGATCAGAATTTGATGCAAAGACTTTTTCTTTATAATTAGCTGTTGAAATCGACGACGAACTGAGGTTTTGAAACTTTCAGCAACATGGTCACGTACTCTAGCGTTATTCTCATTGGGTCGAGCACTATGTGGACGCACATAGTGCTTGGAACAAAATTTCGCCCAAAAGTTAAACGAAGTTTACGAATTGTTTTCACACAAGAAATCGAATTTTCATAATTAGTTTGCGCAATTCTAACACATTCTTCCTTTGTAAAATGATTCATGATAAAATTGCCGAATGGCACTAAATTTTAATCTAGAAATACCTACCTATTGGAACATAGTTTATATTTTAAACTAGAAATTAGGAGAAAAAATGGTAGGAGGTAAAGGAAACTAAAGTTTAAGATTAAATAAATATGAACAAACGAGAAATTACCTTGTATATTACACAACTACAATCTAATTTGAGATGTAAAATTGATTTACTCCGAATTACAATAGATGATCAAAAAAAATGAGGTGTGGCCACCACACGACTTTCTTATACGTATGAGCATTTCAAACTATACAATTTTAAGAATTTTTTTATACAAAACTTATTCAAAATCCTATTCTAAGTACTTTCATTCTCTTAATAAACTCAATAGAATGCATACTTTGCAAGATATTCGAAAAAAAGTGCTACTCGCTAAGAGTAAAAATGCTACTTCCAGTCCGAATTTTGAAATTTCATGTTACACAAAATATTGCAAATCTAGCTCTAAATACTTTTGTACTCTTAATAAATATATATATAATGCACAATTTACGACATATTTGCAAAAAATCGCTATTCGGTAAGAGTAAAACTGTTACTTCCGGTCCGAATTTTGAAATTTTATTTATACAAAAGATATTGAAAAGTAAGTTTTAAATACTTTTATACCCGTAACGTACCTGTCTAAAAAGCTTGACTTGCGAAATATTCACAAAAAAACGATTTTCGATAAGAGTAAAAGACCTACTTCCGGTAGGAATTTCGAAAATATTTTGAATAAAATTGTTCTCAATTTTAATTTTAAGTACATATGAATTCTTTATACATTTGTTTAAACTTAGTATTTGACGAAATATTGGCAAAATTCGATTTTTTCACTGAAGTAAAGTACTACTTCCGGTCTACCGATTTTACTGAAAAACTAATCAGATCTCAAGTGGCAGATTATACACGTAAATACAAAATTTGGAATTGATATCTACAGCGGTTTGACCGCTATCGTGGTCACACACACACAGACACACAGACACAGAGAGAGACACAGAGAGAGAGAGAGAGAGAGAGAGAGAGAGAGAGAAACACACAGACACACAGACATTTTTTAAAAACCACTTTTTTGGTATCAGGGAACTTCAAAACGTGGACATCTGCAAAAATCTCGAGGTCGAAAATTTTCGTCATCACAACTACGTATAAGAAAATAAAAAAATGAGGTGTGGCCACCACACGACTTTCTTATACGTATGAAAGTGTTACTTCCGGTCCGAATTTTGAAATTTCATTTATACAAAAAATATTCCAATTCCAACTCTAAATACTTTTGTACTCTTCATAAATATATATAGAATGCATAATTTACGACATATTTGCAAAAAGTCGCTATTCGATAAGAGTAAAAGTGGTACTTCCGGTCAGAATTTTGAAATTTTTTTTATACAAAAGATATTTAAAAGTATGTTCTAAATACTTTTATACTCGTAATGTACCTGCCTAGAAAGCATGACTTGCGAGATATTCGCAAAAAACTGATTTTCGATAAGAGTAAAACACCTACTTCCGGTAGGAATTTCGAAAAACTTTATTAAAACAATTTTTCTCAAATTTAATTTTGAGTACATTTGAATTCTTTATAAATTTGTTTAAACTTAGTAATTGACGAAATATTTGCAAAATTCGATTTTTTCACTGAAGTAAACTACTACTTCCGGTCTGCCGATTTTGCTCAAAATCTAATCAGTTCTCAAGAGGGAGATTATATTCGTAAATACAAAATTTGGAATTGATATCTACAGCGGTTTGACCGCTATCGTGGTCACACACACACAGACACACACACACACACACACACACACAGACACACAGACACACAGACATTTTTTAAAAACCACTTTTTTGGTATCAGGGGACCTCAAAACGTGGACATCTGCAAAAATCTCGAGGTCGAAAATTTTCATCATCACAATACTTCCTTATACTACGTATAAGAAAGTAAAAGAACTATCATTTAATGCTATTCAACACTATATTGACGGCAAATATACACACATACACCTAACCTACCCTATATACTCAAAATTAAATTAAAAAGAATCCCCAGCGCAAAAATGTATTGTAGCGTTTTTGGGGTCGAAATAAACAACTCGTGCACATGTTTTGAAACAGTCTGTATATTTACACACTTAAAACTAATCACAATATAAAAAAATATAAAATAAATGTATGGCACTTAAAACTACTATAAACAAATTAACACACGTATTTATTTCTCACTACTATTTATGTCAGTAATATTTATGTATTTTGTGAACTATAATAAAACTGCACTACTCACATTATTTATGTTTATTTTAATTGTTCAGTAAATACCGCGCGCGACTACTATTGAATGAATGAATGAATCACCCCGGCCCCAGCTGTTCTTATATCGGCATCGTAAAAGGCCTAGAAGTATACGAGAAAATTCTCTCGATCATCTCAATGAGCCCGCAAATATACCAGAAAAGAACTAGACTTCTTGCTTACGCCGTACTTGCGTGCAGATGGTTTATGACTTGTTTACATTTCGTTTTTTTTTTAACGTCGTAGCCCCGATATTTATTTTTATTTTAGAGTTATTTCGTTACAGTATCAGCTTATTTATGGTTAGGTAATTCCTAACAGATCATCCAACAAATAAATTTGCAAATTGATTGATTTACATGAAGGAAAACGCAAATATAAAATGGCTGAACACTGACTCAGCCCTGTGACGTATCCAAGTGAAGTAATTAGAACAGTAGCTTACACAATTAAACTTTCACAAAACCCTACTCAAATAATGATGCGAAACACATCGATGATTTTTCCCAAACAAATACATATCCAATATGGTCAATATTTACTTCCGCTTCTATTCCCATTTACTATAGTATTGTCATACCATCCAAAATTAACTATGCAAGAAGTAACGGGTGAACGCTACGCAAAATTTGTATTTATACGGCGATAATAAAGACAAGTAGACATTGGACGCGGATACGACTCAATTGCTATACGTGCGTATACCGATAGGTCCAGCCCGCGACGGGCCATACATAGGCAACAATATACGTATGGACGTAATGCTATGTGGCAACGTGTGTACGATACCACTCCGCGTGCGTATTTTCGAATCCTATTTTGAGTGACTTTCTTAAAATTTGAATTTATTTTGCAGAATTATTGATTTTTTTACTTTTATCTTTTAGAAAACGTTATTGTTTTTTTATTACTTAAAATTACTTTTCCGTAGCAGCTAAGAATACAATAATAATAATAAATTGGACCTTATTATGTCTGAAACAAATGGGCAAATTACGTATACAGAACGAATATGCAAACGATTATATCCTTGCGCGGTTTAAGTCTTACTAAATTCTTAACTGCAATGTGCTTCAATTGAAGCTGCTGCGGGTAGAGGAGTTTCGGTGGGGGTTTCGGTGTTGCCACTCATTGCTGACTATGGCCCGTTCCGAGCTGGACCCATCGGTATATGCCTAGGGCATGATCAACAATAGAAAAGAAATTCACAATGAAATTAAGGAAGCTTACGCAGAGGTGCCGACTAACTGCCGTCAGGTAAGACGTAAGGGGTTGGCGCCATATGCTCTAATGTAAATTCTGGACTTTACAAGGTTTCGTTATAACAATTGTACCGATTTTATTTACGAAATATCAAAACGAAATTTAAAACACAAATAAACAAAGGCTCAATGCATGCTCGACTGGAATTAGTTTTTAAAATAAAGTTTCTTAAACTGTGTTATGATGTTGTAAATTTTGCCTACTTTGAGAGTGAAATGTAGCTGTAAATAATTTGAATTATAAGAAAGTACTCCCAACAAAGCGTTAATTAATCCTTTGTATTCAATTTAATGCAAAAACATAATAAGAAAAACAAACATTTCTGCTGTTTGTTTTATTTAAACGAATACCTTACGTCCTACCTCATGGCAGTGACTCGGCGCCTCTGCGTAAGTCCCCTTAAGGAGAAAACTAAAGACACGGAGATTGAAGAACACACCATATTTAAGAATTAGTCTTAGAAGTAAATCTGAGCCAAAAGACAACTATTAATTAAGGAAGCACAAATAACACAAAAATCTACATATGTGAATAAGTAGAAAAGAGCAAGTAAAGGGTATTTCCAAAAGATGGTGCGATAGGTCCCAGAAAGGTAAATACATAATAATTCAACCACACAATTAGAAATTCTAAACTCAAAATTAAGATTATAATTTTGCATTAATTATATAAACCTCCAAACATGGAATTACGTCCTAAAAATAACAAATAAAAATTTAAACTATAGCATACTCGCAAAATAACAGTAAATAGAGACTCTTTATAATATAGTGCACATGTAAAACTGTTTCGTTATTTAAGATGTGAAGTTTAAGGAAATGAAATTCAAAAAATGTGTGAATGTTAAAATAAGGGCGCTGATGGACAATACATTTGAGGTATAGTGATGGGCAAAGAAAGAGATTGTTCAAATTTATATTCTAATGTAGGTACGTATATGGGTATATAAGGCATGCTCGTTTAAGCTACTCTGTATATGTACTTTCCATTTTAATACGTCATACATCTGTTATGTTTATAACTGTTTTATTTGTATATTTGGTATATTTGCTTACCCATTTGGCAAAATCACTATATGCTCACTTGTTCTACATTAGCAAATACGTATTATCATGTTATCATCCTTCTCTAAAATTGTGATTTTGCCAAGTGGGTACGTATTTATTGTGACAGACGTTGTGTGTGATGTGCTACTTGTTAGTTACATAGCAGCCATGAATGCCTGTCTATCCAAGTGTAGATTTTATATCATAATTTCGTATAAACTAACAATCTTAAATTCATTACAACCTATGCGATTACACGAGAGTAATAATGAGTCTGTATCACAAATTTTTCACGGTCTCATGTTTTTGTTCAGAAAATATTAATATGATATTATTTGACTAGAGTAGTTTATCTTTAAGCAGTGATTGGCTAATACTTCGAATAAAGTACCTAAAAAAGGAATTGGAGAAAGAAAAAAATGGATTAATGCTCGTAGAGTAAAACATGAAAATCGCAATAAATGTAAGATAATTTGTTGCTTAATACTGACAACTCCGCCTTTTTAATATTGCATAAATACGAGATACACGTTTTACAGACGCCGTTATATGAAGGTATAAAATTACCTTTTGTAAAACAATTTCTTTCATTACAACATTTATTACATAAATTATGGTGCATTCATTAATCCTCTGCTTGTGTCGTCAAACCAATTAGCATTAATTAGTAAAAATGAGCAACTATGAGTACTTCACTGAAAATAAATGAAATAAACAATTAACAATCAACAGCAAGTCCTTAGCAGGTTAGAAAATTGAAATAAACTAAGGAAGAGTTAAATAGAGAAGTTAATACTTAGATACGATACTATAACTTTACTGAATCTTTTCTCTCTCTCTCTCTCTTGTTTGATACTAATAGTCTTGTTCTGTTTTCACATCCTCCTGATGTCATCGCTAGCAATATTCATGTGCAGTGTGTTAGGTCAAAAATTATGAAAAACAGAAGATATTGATGTAAACAAGAGAGTTTATATCAATTAAATTTTAATTGCGTATTTTGTAGAATTTTCATTCTCAGAAAATAATCACGCTTTACTAGTATATTCGCAACGACAATTTGGATTACTATCTTATTATATATCAGTACAAGTGTTTGTATAATATTGGTGTGTAAAGGTACAAAAGTGAATGACATTTGTTTCTTCATGAGCTTTTTATATGACTGAAACTGTTAATTAAATTCTACCATTAACTTGTATATTAGTTTTTAATTAGATGTGCGATTATTGTGTAATAACGACTCGTTGCTATGAGCGGTGTAATCAAAAGTTTTCTAGCTTCTTAATCGAAATAAGAAACAGTCTGTTTTAATAACAGGATCAAACAAAATTGATTTACGGTTATGTAATGTAAGGAGAAAGTGTACTTACAAATGTAATAATGTCTTTAATATTTTTTCTGATATAGATACGTGGGAGCGTTTTTAAGTTGAAAAGGAGAGACAATGAAACAGTAAAATTATTTTTCTTTTTCAATATATGTATTTATCTGTATCCCCAATACATTTTCAGATCTAAAATATTCACAAGAAAATGTTTTATCAAGAAAATAGGCCGAAACTGTGTCCTTTCTTTCTCATCGCTCGTATATTTCTTCCAATGCAGCTCTTTTTTAATTTTAGGAAAGAGGTAAACATGGTTAGGACCCTGGTGTGGACGATAGGGCGGGTGATTCAAAATATCGAAGCCCACTTAGCAAAGCAACCAGCGCAACACACCTCTTGTGGAAGCAAGCATTGTCATGTAGAATCAAGGCACTTTTCTCAGACACTGTTGCTGTCTTCATAGCCTCTTCTTTGTTTTCTTGTCGTTATTCCGCTCACTTATTATTTCTACGCACAAGTACATAAACTTGTTAAATTATTGATGATCACTTGTGAAATTATTTTATTTCGAATTTATATCGCGCAGACTCTTGATTGAAACTACCAACGATTTTGTTTTTTCCGTGGATATTAGCATGTTGTACCTTTCAGCCGTAGTTGTGATCGGAACTCTCTGTAGGTTCTCCTCCGAGTCTGTGATTAGTACCGCATCGTCAGCGTAACATGACTACTTTCCAATGCTTAATATATAACCTTTCATGTTCTTTACACTCTCTATGAGTTCATTTATGGTAAGAATGAAAAGTATCGAACTTAGAGAATCGTCAAATATGACTGATATTTTTAATGTCTTTACTTCGGCGATTTCCTATTTCTATTTTTGTCTTTGTTGTTGTGTTGACGTCTTGTATTATAGATACTAACTGTTTTGGCATATTGTTCTTCTGTAAGCGCGTAGGTTCACTCGACCAAATGCTTTTTGTAAGTTAACAAACCACATAAAGGCAGGCCCGTTTAATTCGATCAAAATATAGTACTAATTATAAGAATAGTGAATTAAACAAAAACAACTTTGGCCGTATTAGCTTAGTGGAAGGTGTGGTATTCGTTGTCATTGAAGTAATGGAGGTTACTACTCAATATTCATTATTAGTATGAGTAGTTTCTTTCATTTTTACATATAAATGTCTAAATTTGTACTTTTCTATCTTATAAATAAATAAACTTGCTTTCATTGTAGTTTTATGTTAAATAATAAAAAATGTTATCACTGCTCCAATACTACGACTTGTATGCTCAAGTGTGTTAGAACAGCAACCTAACCGATGACTTCCCTATGCATTATAAGAGCTTTATGTATTTTATTACATATTTATGGTATAATTCAATCGGAAAAGATTTCTCATTAACTGTATAAAACTGTATACTTAATTTAATTATAAATATCGTTATAATTAAGCATACTTGTGTATTAGTATTTACATGTTCCTGCAGTTTCCATGTTGCAAATAATTACAAAAAATAAGATTGAAAGTGTGTTTTTGAAATTAAGGATAGATTTTCCTTAAATATTAAACATACAGTGTCTAGAATATGCATTTTGTTCTTTAGATTCACCCTGTATGTGCTCCATTATATTTCAATGAAAGCTTCAAATTATAAACAACTATTATATTCTAAATAACTACACGCATATATCAACAGGTTTACGTAAATGCTTAATAAGGACAAACAAACTTTCAGCATTTGTACACGTTAGAGATCCAGTAAGGTTGCGATTGGAAAACAGAAAAAGTATTGCAACCACATACCAACATTGAGCACACAATCTGTCAGTGACCTGAGAGGAATACGTGGAAAGAATGATAAGTACCGAAGCCCAACAAACACCCGCTCCGCCTCATCAACATGCGACAGAAGAACCGAAGCTTCTCATTGCGGGCAATTACACTTCACTCACACACTTTTACACGGGCTCCCGGAATCATCCTCTTCGTCAATCGAATGTGAATTTAATGCTGGCGAGAGAAAGACATCGAAACAAACGTAAACGGCGAGATGAGGCAGAAGAAAACAGTTCACCATTGTTACGGTACTCATATAGATTATTGGACCACCGCAAAGGAAATAATGAGAAGACGATCGATTGGCAATTTTGTATTCATTTAGTTTTTAATTTTTTTTACTGAAGAATTTCTGTTTGTGCACTGAAAAGGAGGTCTGACCAGATGAACATAAAGTATCTGGTTATTCAGCAGACAATATTTATATGATTAAATTGTTACGTTTTGTAAATGCTAAAAGAGAATTGCACTTATTTCCGGTACCAATATCACAAATTTTTCGTTTAAAGCATAATTAGTTCTAATTTTATAATTATGTAATAACCTAACTATATAACTAATTTATTGTTCGTAAGTATTAATACTTACAAATGATGGCAGTATATATTAATTAGTATTTGTTTATTAATCTGCATACATTTATTTTAATATAAACAGCTTAAAAACTCGTTTCGCCTATTACTTAATCAATGGCTTCATGTTAATCCTTGAACAATAACATAATTACTTCTGAGTAGAAAGTAACTTCATGTCACATATAATACCAATTACTTAAGAATTAGTTTTAGAATGTATGCTTGTTAGGACATGTAATTGTGTAATATGATTCAGTAATAGAACAGTCTTCAGAAGCTTTCGTGGAACACACGTAATTATTATTACTTTAAATGTACTATATGAACAATAATTATTTTGATATGGGATGGCTATAGTTAAAAAAAAACCTGTCTTTGCTAGGCTCAGCTTGTTGTTAATTCTAGATGTTAATTAAATGTCAATTTTGATTTGATCAAACATGCAACGTACATTCAGAATTCCAAAGCAACCCTTTACCTAAATAATTTATGCTCATATGATATATTAATATATTCCTTTTCAGATTATAACTACATACAATCACGACTTCCACAGGACAGAGTCCTGGGGTATATCTTGTACGCGATGTTCACTGCTTACATACAACTAGCTAATAATACCGTAATTTGCGGACGACACAGCGACAATATCATCAGATTCCAATCCGACGAATGCATCCGTGGTAAATAGTTTAAACTATGAAAAATCAACATTAATACCGAAAATAATATTCACCACAAGAAAAAGGAATTGTTAGAAAACTACCTAAAACTACACCTCGGTACTGGTGAAACCAAAAGTTAAATACCTTTATCTCCAACTGGATAAGAAATTAACTTTTCATGCACATATTTAAAAGTCAGAAACATGCATCTGCTTATTAAATCGAAACTATCAACTGTTCATAAAAAATAAATTAGTTTTCTATAAAGCTAAAGTAAGGCCAATCGAGACGTACTGAATCAAATTATGGGGTTGCAGTAAGCCATGGCATATAAATATTCCAATCCATATCCTTATGCAAGAACCGTATTACTAACCACAATAGTCAACATGTAAAGATTATTCACGCAACCATAAGACCTCTGTAGGTGACTCCTATAGAACCTTCACTGGACGGTACGTGACTTAAACTAAAATTATTATAAAAGGTTTACTTATTACGCAGATGTAGTGTAGAGTAGATTATAAGTTTGCACTAAATATATGAAGAATATACAACACTTTTAAGAATTTGTTTATTTTCGCAAATGTATATCTAGAGGATTATACGTATCTAATCTATATTTTATACGTGTTTCTTCCAAAACAAAGTTTATTTTATTAAGTCATGCAGTGTAGTTGTTTTCCAAAGATATTTTACGGAAAAAGTTGTAGACTAGTAAATAAAGTTTCCAAAAACACTTGTTTGTTTAATTTCTTATATAGGTTGATTTTGTGTTAATTGCAAATACCGTTAACCAAGTTGGATATGTCTCTGTGTTGGATTTGAGTTCTGTTGAAAGAAATTACTGGACGACTTTCGGTTTAATAAGCAAGTGGATGAACGTTAAATTTGGGTAAGCTACCGTTTTGATTATTCCTCGTGGGCACGTTATATATTTTCGTTTCCCTTCTTAGCGTTTTTTCCCGCCCCGATTGCCATTACAACGCGGGATAATCAACGAACACTAATTAAAAGTTTGCTGTCCCGTAGGCGAACATTTTGTCTCCATTTGCATTTAACGAACAGGTCTTCATATGGAAGATCGCTGCGATTTTGTGTTCTGCTATTTGTTCAAAGGTTATGTAAAACCAGTTTATTTTAGTTTATTTAGTGTGCACATAAGCAACCCATTTTCGCTAATTTGCAATTTGAATGTTGGGTTTGTTGTTTTTGATTTGAAAATTAAGATAAATTTTGTGTTGGGCTTTTATTGTTAATTTTGAATTTATACGGTGTAGGATATTATTAATTAGATGCGGGTTTTTATTTTTATTCAATGTAGTTTTGTTTAACAACAAGCAGTACATTATACTTTCATTTCTAAAACAGTTTTCTTATAACGAATGTTTAGCGGTTGACGATTGATAAATTTGGCACAAGAGTATCTAAGTGATCAATCAAATTCCTCTTGCTGATATTAATTGAGTACACGTTAGTTCGATTCCTAAAAATGCTCGTGAGATAAAAATGCCGCTATTATTAATTATTGCATAAATAAAGAAACCTTCGTTTGCTCATATTCATTCACCGAGTGTCATTTTTTCTATGTCCTGTGTGTATGCTATAAATTGGCCTACCTGGATGCTTACAGCGTCGCTGCTACGCAAGCGGGGGCCATACACTATATCACAATAACTAATATGGAACAAAAGCAAATTATCACACAACATACTTTTAATAGAAACATTTATTCAATGACGATGGGGAAGTCATTTTTAATTAAGTTTGACAGTAAGACTAAGTGCTGTTTATAATATGAGATCAAATATATACCCACAAAGAGATGATGGCGCATTTCAGTTTAGTGTACAATACTAGATATTACTTTTCTTTTTTTGTATTTACACATGAGAGAAACAATTTTTAACTGACAAAAGCTATCGAAAACGCTACTTAATGATTATTTAGTACACGAATTAGTTTTATATGTTATGAGAAGAAAAATAGAAATCCCAAGACGGTATAAAACACTATGAAATTTCGGATTTCTTGTAGTGAGGTGTCCCTCCTTCGCTATGCTTCATTAAATCGTGTTTGATGGGCTTTTTTCCCATGCGTGCTGTGTTAGTCCTGATTTATTAAAAGTGTGCTGACCTTTTTTTACGTATGGACGTCCACTTCGTAAATTATTTTGTATTTACAGTGCTTTGTTCTTTGGTTCACAGTAAGACTAAGCGATGTTTATAATATGGGATCAACTATATACCAACAAAGAGATGATGGCGCATTTCAGTTTAGTGCAACATGCTAGATATTATTTTTCTAAGACATTTTTTTGTACTTACACATGAAAAAAACAATTTTTAACTGAAATTAAAAACGTTACTTAATAAAGTTCTAACTTAATTAGTTTAAATTTTATTAGAAGAAAAATATAAATCCAAGGATGGTATAAGAACAGCATGAAATTTCGGTTTTCTTCTAATCAGGTGTTCTTCTTTTGTTAGAATTATTGTTTCATTAAATCGTGTTTGATGGGTTTTTTATCATGCGTGCTGTGCAATACCAGATTTATCATTTTTTCCATAGCAAATCAACTTTTGGTGTTCATTGATTCTGACCTTTAAAAGTGTGCCAACTTTTCCTATGTATGGACGTGTACAATTGAAAAGTATTTTGTGTATACAGTGTTTTGTTCTTTACTTCAAATTATCTGAATTGGTTAGAACTGTTATTAAAACGTACACGAGCTTCAGGTGGATCGAGGAGCAAACTGGACAATGTAAACCAAAGGGCAATCAACTACATGTACAAAATACCTGCGGGTGTGGGCGTCTTAAGTTAGAGAAATCTATAGAAGTAAGAATCATCAAAAAAAAAAAACAACACGAAAAGCTGCGTCTTAAAATTAAGGTTGACACAACATATTTTACAAGCAACACGAGGAAATGAAGCATTGATTCTAGCCACACCAAGTACATCAAGCATGGCGACTACGGATGTCTGGCTTCTAACAGTCCGTGAGAGCATCAGCACAAAACCTACAACCACACGGCAATATAGACTGGGACAACGTCTGCACACAGAACAACAGGTTACTGGATATAAAGTATTACCAGACATATTGCTGTGATAGCATATATTTGTGGGTATAGTCATTTGTATATGCTGTGCTCTAAAATTTATTCTTTTTACACCAAAAACTTATAATTGGTTTTGTATTTAATTTATATTGTTCAAGCATGTACCTAATAACTATTGTGGGTTCTGGCAATGTATGTGGTTCCTTCTCCTTCACTGGTGGCCTTTCTCTTACTTATAATAGGGACGAGGTAATAGTTTTGTTTAAAGAAGAAAACGGAAAGTCTATATAACATGATCATACACCTTTTTATTTATGCTATCAGCTACCCTTTTATACCAAATGTTATTGCTGATCGGGTTTACTTTTTATATATTTTTATATCCTTTCTTAGTCTCTAGTTATAAGCTAAGGTAATTTTTATCTTTTAATATAATTTAGTTTTTAAACTCTTTCATAAAGTTTTATTGCTTTATGCATGTAAATCATAATTTATTCATTTATATTTATCTTTCTTACATATCGTCTTTGATCTTTTTCATGATATGTAAACCATACATTTTGTGTATTCTTTTTACAAAAGAAATATATTACTTATATTTATTTTGTCTTTTATTTCATATTTATTTAATAAATTTTTTTTTTACATTTTCTCACTATTCACTTGAATAATAATGACTTTTAAATTACTTGCTTGTATATTGACCATGTGTATGCAACTTTATATACATTCATGTAATTTGTTGCATATTTAAACTCTTTCATATCTAAGTACGATTTTTGTCATTTTTATTTTATTTCAAAACTTAAACTAATTCTTAAAGCTATTCTTATTTTATAAACTTGCGAGATATCACGGCATATTCCCTTGGTTATTATATTTTGTCGTGAATCGTCAACAATGATTTTTTTAAGGCATGAACGACACGTATAATAACCATTGTGGAAGCTCGCACAAATAATTATTAATTTTCTACTTCTATATAATCATAAAGCATAGATATGTGATATTTTCCTTTGATGTTTTCGCTATCTACTTCTTGTAGCTCGTACGTTACATCACTCAAAATTTTATTTACTCTATATGGGCATTATTTATTTATTTAAAATAAATTCTTCATTAAAATCAGGCAAATTTACCATTAATGCTTTGCAAAAATTTTCTTTTACTTCTTCAAATGCTTTGAGAGTTTCCATTTTTTCCATTTAAATTTTACTCCTTTCTTTATTATTATAATTAATGTAAGCATGAAGGCATAATATTTCCTTTCATCCTTTTGTACTTTGCTTCTTTCATGAGTCTTTTTAAACTTGACTCCTTTCTTTCTAATTACAAATAACATTACTAAAAATGAACAATCATTTACTGAATCATTACGTATTGTTGCCAGCCAAAAAGTACGCCTCCGATCGGTCCTTTTGAACTGTTCGATATTTACACACATTGTCAATGAAAATGTAACGCTCGGTTGAGCTTCAAAATAAGGTGAGTTTCTTGAATTTAAATATTTTGGTAGTATAGTATCCCTTTGATCACTTATACCCCTTTTGTTTATTTCGACTACAGGATTGGTAAATGTTGATTCTGTTTTTTCTATAATTTTATTCTTTAACATTTCTTTAATTTCTAATTTGACTTGTTCTCTGTATTTATGGGGACAGGATAATTTTTGACTTTAAAAGGTTGTGTTTCATCTACTTTGAGCCTGTGTTCATAGCCTTTTGCTAAACCAGGTTTATTATCAAATAACCCTTTATATTTACTGACAAGATTGCTCACATGGCTTATGTATTGTTTATCGCAATTTAAATTCGTACCATCCCTATATTGCGTGAAGTCCTCACTTTGACGATGCTTCACAGGATGTGCACTTTTATTGTCTAATAAACCACTATCCATTTTATTTGTGAGATTTTGTTCAGTATTATTTATACATAAATTATTAATTAATATATCATCTTCCTGTGTTTCCTTACACCAGGAGATTATTGAATTTTTTATATGAAATGTTTTGTTTTCCATATTTATTTTTGTACCGTATTGACTTAAAAAGTCTATCCCCAAAATACAGTTGCTGTTCAAATTAGGCACTATTATGAATTCTGTTAATAATTTTAAACTACCTATTCTAACATTTATACAAAAAACTTTATCTATAGTAATGATATGTTTCTTATTTGCATTTATTAAATTTACCTTTCTTATAGGCATATAATATCCTAATTTTTCTATGTCTTTGTCTATAATATTACTATCTAATAATGATAATTGCGCTCCTGTGTCTAATAATGCTTCTATTTCTTCGTTCCCTATTTTTACTGTTATGTGTGGTAATTCCGTCGTGATTTTCTTTAGATCGTCGAAGTTGTATACGTTTTGTATCTTCTTTTTCTTCTTGACTGGCCTTTCTAAAAATCCAACGAAGTCGCGTTTGAGTAGGTAGAATTTACCCATTCTTTGTTTATCGGTAGTTGTCTTGAATCCTTGGGTATTGCACCTTTTGATTCTGTCTTTTCCTTCGTATTTATTCCTTTCTTCTCTTCATTTATTTGAACGTTGTTCACTCTTCTTTCCCTCTCAGGGTTTCTTTCCTCCTTCCTATAATTTTGTTCAATCTTCCTCTCATTTTCATAATTTCTTGTCTTATTATTTGAATATGGATTGTTCCCATAGCTTGGCTTATTATATGTATATGGGTTGTTTCCATAATTCTGCTTGCCCTGGTTTTGATTGTACCCATTATTGTTGTACTGTTTATTTTGGTTGTATCGAGGTGTATTGTTTGTATGCGGATTATTTCCATTGTTGTTGTTGTTGTTATAGTTTCTAGGTGGATTGCTTGTATTTTTGATGTTTCCATAATTATTATTGTTTCCTTTTTCATCCACATCGTCCAATCTCTTGACCAGTTCCAGTAATCCTTCGATGTTATCAATTCCTTGAAGTGCTACCGCCTGTGTAACGTTGTGGTCAAAGTGTGCTGCTAGCTGTGAGACAATATCGCTCTCTTCAATGGTTGGTTGAATGTATTTGAGAAAAGAATATTTTCGTATGATGTAGTTTTCTCGAGAAGATCCAGCTCTGTATTTGCCAAACACTAAATCGTGTCTATTTCTCCTCTGCTGAGTCTGTCCCCAGTACTGTCTCACAAAACGAATCTCAAATTCTTTGAAGTCTACTACTTCATCTATTATCATGCCATACCACTGAAGTGCATAATCCTTCAAACAACCTCTCATGAAATGTAGCTTTGATATCTCATCAGATATTCCCCTCATATACGTTTTGATGGTTCTCATAAACGCCATTGGATTATCTCTATAAAATCCTGAGAATTTTGGTATATTCTCTGCGCTACCAGGTATTTGTGTCAAAGATACACTAGGTATACTAACCCCGTGTACTTTGTTTTCTAACCGTTTGATAGTGTTTTCAAAGGTTAAAGTTTTTATTTTGCAATCTTCCACTTGGTGTGAAAGTCCTTGTATTTGTTCTTGACATTCTACATTATTCCCTATAACTTTATTTTCAAGACAATTTATTTTTTCATCTACCTTATTAAAACTAGCTTGTGTTTTGGCAGACCTTTCGTTGATTTCTTTTATTAAGAATGTGCCTTTACCTTCACATTTCTTTTCATTAATGTTTATTTGTTTGTTTAAAGTTGAAACTGACTGTTCTAACTTTAATTCTACTTTTGCATTTAGCTCTAAAGTTTCCTTTCTTAACTCTGTGAAACCTTCGTCTATTTTAGAATTGATTTTTTCTATTTTTTGATTATTTTGTTCTAATTTTTTATTATTCTCTTCAAATTTTTTATTTATACTCAAATTATTTTCTACTAGTCTTTGATTTAAATTCTTATCACTTTCTTCTATTCTACTGAATAGTTTATTGAAAAGATTCTCAAGTTTTTGTTCACCACTGATGCTTCCTGTTTGTATGCTACCATCAAGTGTTCGATCCTCTGATTCAGGTTTTTCCGACTCTGAATCAGAAGATACCGGACGATTGTCCCTGTACTGTGTGAATTGTGAACCTTCACCATTATTCTTATCTTTTTCTGCCATTTTTTTTATCTTTTTATTAACCTATGAATTAATAACAAACTTATCTAATTAAATACTATTGCTCCTTCTTTATCCCTTTCTAAATAAGAGAAATTCACCAGTAAATGAAAATCAAAAGTATTCTGTCTCTAAATTGGACACTGAATAACTATTTTGTTTGTTAATGAATAAGAAAATGAAACAAACTTCGTACCAATTGTTTGGACAAAATAAATTATTATTTTTTTTTTCAATCATCAAAAAAAAAACAAAATTGCACTGCTTCATAACGTTGAGCGTTATGCAAATAATTATTAACAAACGAGAAAATGAATACAATGCTCCACTATGTTAAGCGACATTAATTATATATTTTCTTTCTTTTTAAACAATTAGAAAAGTAATACATTGCCTCTCTATGTTGGGCGTTATTTAATTATATGATTAATAAACAACAAGAAAAGGAATACATTGCCCTCTTCGTTTGGGCGCCATTATTTATAAATATTAATTGCCACACGTTGGGCATCGCCATTATTTATATGCTGTGATAGCATATATTTGTGGGTATAGTTATTTGTATATGCTGTGCTCTAAAATTTATTCTTTTTATACCAAAAACTTATAATTGGTTTTGTATTTAATTTATATTGTTCAAGCATATACCTAATAACTATTGTGGGTTCTGGCAATGTATGTGGTTCCTTCTCCTTCACTGGTGGCCTTTCTCTTACTTATAATAGGGACGAGGTAATAGTTTTGTTTAAAGAAGAAAACGGAATGTCTATGTAACATGATCATACACCTTTTTATTTATGCTATCAGCTACCCTTTTATACCAAATGTTATTGCTGATCGGGTTTACTTTTTATATATTTTTATATCCTTTCTTAGTCTCTAGTTATAAGCTAAGGTAATTTTTATCTTTTAATATAATTTAGTTTTTAAACCCTTTCATAAAGTTTTATTGCTTTATGCATGTAAATCATAATTTATTCATTTATATTTATCTTTCTTACATATCGTCTTTGATCGTTTTCGTGATATGTAAACCATACATTTTGTGTATTCTTTTTACAAAAGAAATATATTACTTTATTTATTTTGTCTTTTATTTCATATTTATTTAATAAATTTTTTTTTACATTTTCTCACTATTCACTTGAATAATAATGACTTTTAAATTACTTGCTTGTATATTGACCATGTGTATGCAACTTTATATACATTCATGTAATTTGTTGCATATTTAAACTCTTTCATAAAAACCTGGAGAAAATTAGATAGCTTTAACAACTACTTTGTTAACATAAAGGAAAAATTCGAGAAACACATACAAGCTTGCGAAAGTCTAATATATAGATAGATAGATAGATAGATAGATAATTTGTTCGTCCTCTCGATTACATTGTAGTGTGAGATATGTCATTTTATTTATTTTCTAATATTAAAAGACAGTTTCAACTATTACTTGGTCAACAAAACAATTATACACATAATAAATATAAAAACAAAACATACACTACATGGAAATAAACTAACAGAAAAGTATTAAAAGAAAAAGTATTATCTAACTACAGCTCATTTAAAAACTCTGCTAACAAGTAGTAACATTTCCGCAACAGTAATTCTTTTATTGTACGTTTTTATAGCTATTAAATGCGGATTGTTTTCATAGAATGTGAGTTTATGTCTTGGTATTTCTAACAGTAATGCATTTTGCGTGTTGTATGAATGATAACTATTCAAATGAGGCAAACCATTAAGATTTTCCTTCTCGTATAATAATGATATAAACATATGCAGCGGCAACACCTTCATCGAAGCAAAATATGATTTGCAACTAGTCCTACTACCCATCCCATTCCAAACAAGTGTAGCACGTTTTTGATTTTTAAATACTCTATATTGGTCATACGATGAACCCCATGCCAAAATTGCATAGGATATCACCGAATGAACCTACTCAGAGTAATATGTCAGGAGAGTGTCTGGGCTCACTTCAGATTTAAGGTTTCTGAGAACGTGACAAAATGATCTTTCTTCAAAGATATCTTTTTGCAAATGCTGTCAATGTGTTCATTCCATTTGCATCTATAGTCGATGGTAACCCCTAGAAACTTAGTACTATACTATGACCGTTATATTTAATTAAATTCGATGTGCTTCTATCATACATTTTTGCTCTGAAGTCTATATGTGTGGAGGTTTTACTTTTCACAACCAAGTCATTTTGAGAGAAGTACTCGCTCACCGCGACTAAACTATTTTCCATGTATCGCACAGCATCTCTCCCATTTGAGCAGCTTATGATCATAGATGTTTCATCCGCAAACAGAAAAAAAAACTATCCAAATCCATATCATTGACATATATTGTGTAGAGTAATGGATCGAGGATGCTTCCCTGTGGCACACCACGCCCCAAATCCAACCTGCCTGAGCAAGTACCGTCAATTTCTACATGTAATAGTGCTTTCTACCTAGAAGGTATCTATTAAACCAGTCTCAAACATTTCCTCTAATCCCATAATTATACAGTTTTTCAAGCAGCACATGGTTTACAAGACCGAAGACTTTACTAAGGTCCAAAAAAATTCCTACACAAGTTTTTCCTTCATCCATATCGCTGTATAAATATTTTAAAAATGTAATAATAAGAAGTGTTGTGCCCATTACGAAAACCAAATTGATTATCGTTGAACGTGTTATTTTTCTCTAGAAATGTTATTAACCTTACTATCATAGCTTTTTCAAAATGCTTAGAAAAAGAGCTCAGCAAAGATATGGGACGATAGTTTGATGTACATTGCCTATTACCGTTTTTAAATAACGGCTTGATTTTAGAAACCTTCAACTTCTCAGGAAATACACCTTTTATAACTCAATTGTTGACTATTTGTGTTAAAGGAGACGCAACCTCATGTATCAAGTGTTTCAATAGATTAGTAGCTGTTCGTCACCCGAAGAATATATATTGTTTAATCTCCTCACAATATTTACAAGTTCTAATTTACAAACAGCATGAAAGAAGAAGGATGTAGTACATGTGTATTTTATACTTGTATTAAACCCATTTTTTCCTTCAGAAAAAGTAAGCCATCAGCAATTTCATTGAAATAATTATTGAAATGATTCACCAATTTTTTTGGCTCCTTAAAAATTTCATTATTTATCTTTATAGTTAAGGTCTCTCTATCTTTCTGCGCAATGCTGCCATCACCTTTTATGGTTGACCATTTGTTTTATTCGCGGACCGAATCATAAGCCTACTCTTATGCAAAATTTTGTCTTTGGTAATTACCTTTTTGTATACTTGTTCGTATTCTTTATAATACTCTATAATATTATTATTGCCTGTCAATGTAAGTCTGTACAACCCTTTCAACCTTGCTGAAGATATTCTAATTCCAGTTGTTATCCATCCCTTTATTATTACCTTTATTATTATGTGCAGGTCTGTATTTTAATGGATAGGCTTGCTCAAAGTCGTGATTGATCTTCGCAGTAAAATGCCCATACTGGTGATTTGTAAACAGATTGCTTGTGAGAATATCCAATTTTCATTCAGCAAAATTACTCTGAAATTAGTAATATTTTCTATCTTATTTTATTTCCTGTATGGGACTGTAGCTTTACAGTAAGATGTTTCCCGAGAGCGCAACACAAACTTCAACCTCTATGCAGAATGGGCACATAAACCACTGTGCACCACGGTCGATTCGTAATCAGGGAAAGGTGTGCTAACACATATATTGTCTAAACAATAGATTCTAGTGGGTTCATTTAAAGTAATTATTATACCATATGAATTAATCAGGTCTTCAAATTTAAGAATATCTGATGTAGGGAACAGAAAATTAATATTAAAATCACCTGTCAGAACCAAGTTTTATCCCCTGTACCTTTGAAAGTACTGTAAAGTTTCATCTAATTTACTCAAAAATATCTAAAACTCATCCTTTCCGCCAGGTAACTTTATTCTTGATACAACACATATAGACTGGCTACAAACAGCCCTTCCCAGGGCACCCCTGATGATGAAAGAGAATGTTATGCCGAAATGTCATAAGAACCAAATTCAACAAACTACGGAAATAGGAAATATTTACGCTAGTCAGGTTTGTACAAGGCACTATAATTATCTTTTAGTTATTGAAATATTCGCAGTATTTTCTAAACATGTATACATTATTCAGACTGTTCCAAAAGTTAGTTCATTGATTTGTATTTAAAATACCGAACAATAAATATTTTCAAAATCCTGTTTATTATGTATAATGTTTTGGATTCCGGGATGAAACCCTGCCGTGCTCTCTTCTTGTGCTGTCGACGTTTTGTATTCTTCAGGACAATGTGTTGTCAGAAATACTATAGCAACATGGTTGTGAGCAATATATTGCATTTAATTAAGTTGAGTTTAGATGTAGTAATATGTATATATACATTACGTTTACTTAAGGAAAAGTATTTAGTGACTCGTGGTTTCGAATGAGTAGAAATTCTTTAAGATTCCTCCTAGAATATTTCTTCAACTGATACGAACACTTGAGTAAAAACTTGTCGGGAATTTCACATAAATCACCGTCTTTCTATATAACTGTCAATTTAATTCGACAAATGGGATTTTATTGATGCTACTATACTTATTAAATATAAAACGAGGCATTACATTTAATTGTCTAAAGGATGTACTTCTAAGTATAACGCAAGGCAAATAATTTAATTTTAACAAGACATATCTACGGCCAGTATCTTTTAATGATCATCAATTCTTCCATGTAGTACACATTTAGTGCATATATTGCGAATTGACACGAATCAGACACTTTGCAGTGAATTTATTTGACGAACAACTAAACAAATTTTATTAAAGTGATCTTTTAGAAATACAAAATCAAGTACTAATTAAATTACATATATATTGATGTAAAATAATAAATTTATTATTGATATTTAAAATAATGTATAATATACAGGGTTATGATAAAGTAACGCACAAAATTCATAAAACGTACAATGTTCATTTTTGAAAAAAATTAAAAAACACGTCAAACAGTTTATTTTATTCCGCGTCTTCTAACATAAGTCAAAAAAATAAAACGTCAAATTTGTCAAAGTTATGACGTCATCAATATTTTGTTTAAATATGAAGCTTGGTATTTTTTACTTTATTTGATAAAGCCTGTTTTTCTGCATTATAAAGAAATAATTGAAGTAGGGGTCACATAAGAAAAAACTAAAAAAAAAAAAACGAATTAGACATGAAATGACTCGTATAACTCCGCAGATGATCGAAGACTCTGTAAATCACGTCTACCATCGTCTTGGCCTATGTCAGATAGTGAACGGGACACAGTTTGAACAATTCCTGTAAGAAATCGTTTTGGTTTAATGGACTGTTTAGTTAATCTAAATGTTATTACTATAATAAGGTTTATTTTGTTTTTTATTAATTCTCTCAGTTCTTTCTTATGTGACCCCTACTTCAATTATTTCTTTATAATGCAGAAAAACAAGCTTTATCAAATAAAGTAACAAAAAAAACCAAGCTTCATATTTAAAAAAAATATTGATGACGTCATAACTTTGACAAATTTGACGTTTTATTTTTTTGACTTATCTTAAAAGACGCGGAATAAAATAAACTATTTGACGTGTTTTTGCATTTGTTTCAAAAATGAACATTGTACGTTTTATAAATTTTGTGGGTTACATTATCATAACCCTGTATATATACACTAGAGAGAACCAAACAATCCACTTTCGTCATAAACGAAAAATAATGACGTCAGCATTGCCAATTTCATAACAACGAACATAATTACTTTATACATAACTAAATTTATAATTCCATTAAAGTAGAATATATTATATGTCTATAATAACAATTACAGGATTATTTTAATCATTAATATTAATTAAAAATTATAATGTTGGCGTTATTTTAGCCAGTTTTACTAGAAATATCAACATCGGATGTTGGCTTACGTGAAACGTCGTTTGCACTTCGCTAGCCAATGTGGTACTTATTACTTACTTTCATTGCTAAATATGCTTTATCATCAGCTTCTCTTATAAAACGGTTAATATGATCTATTTCTAAAATTGTGGATTTATTAGGCTCGTGACCTTCAGATAATATTTTTAAATTTGCAAGAAGCCTAGAGAATGTCTATACTTTTATAAATATTTAAACAACATTGTAATATTGAATATGTGGACCACGAGGACGATGCCTTTTTTATCTTACTTTCTCTATCGAAATAAGCAATTTTTACATTTTCGGTAATATTCGCGATATATTTTTTTTTATACCAACTTAAAAAGTTCTGGTATTGCTTTTGATAAATATGTCGAGACTTTGTTGGCAAAGGATTTCTTAAATTGTCTTCTACTATTTTACGAATCTCCGGGTGCTTGCAGTTATTTGTTTCGTCCATTTTGTTGATAATTTGAAATAATTTATTGCATAAATTAGTCTAAATGTTAAAGAAAATGACATATAACACCGCTGATAATCAAATATTTAAGATGTTCTAGTAAAAAAAAACAAAGCAACCAACTTCAAAACAAACAAATTTCTAAAATGTTCAAACAAAACATGTCTCTCATTTTAAGCCTGTTTGAACTTTCAATACCAGAAGTAGAAAAAATAGTATAAAATACTCATTCTGTAAGACATTTTGGGGGCTTGGTCTTTAGAAAACTCGCCTCGCGGCTCGTTTTCTAAATTGGAACGCGTGCGCAAGAATCTCGTATAAAACTTGTAAATCTGCCATTACACTAGCACATATACACTAGTCATACAAATATATATATACAGGGTCCCAAACTTAGTCGCGCGACGAATTTCGAATTTCCATTCCTCTAGATTTTCTAGGATCAATGATTTTTGAAAGAAGACATTTATGATAAAAATTCACTAGCTGGCTTTCCATTTTGTCTTTCCAAAACTGATCATCCTTCTGTATCTAAAATATTAACGTTCATAATAATGTCATTCAATGTTATTTGACAACTTACCTTTTCAACCACTGGGCACTTTATTTCTATAATCGAGTCTTGATCTATCAAACCGTCCGGGCTGGCGCCAACGATGCAGTGCTCTGGATCAATAAAAAGAAACCGCAGGGCTCAACAGTTTTTTCAAAAGTAGCTTCAAATTCATGTATTGCACGCATTTCATTTTTTCGACCGTATTATGTTTTCGCATTTCCTCTAAATGTATCGTATAATAAGTGTTTTACTTTATTAACACAAGAAGTGCTCTTCTTCATGCTACATACCTCTTTAAAATTTGAAGCCGTAATTCTGTCACCCCTTTCCTGGTACCAGAGGGGTTTTCCAGCTTGGCCATTTGTCTGTTGTTGTATTACTTCAATTTCTTCAGGTGTTTTGAATAAATTAGCCAAAAATGTTGTTGATTTCTTCGCATATTCATCTGGTAATAAATTTGGTACAGCCTGAGTTAATTCTGTACCATAATGTTCATCTGGTAAAGCCACTTGTTTATGTTTAAACAATTGTTTTCTACATAATCCTCCGTACTTGTTGTACATTCTACGATTCTTCATCTTTTGGATGAATTTCTTTGTGGCACCATGGGGACTTTTCCTTGTCAATTCTTTATGTACAACTGTTAGATAATCACCACCAGCATTAAATGAAAAAGCAGCAGCTTCAGCTCTGGTCTCATATGATCTTCTTAATGAGAAGTTTATCCTTTTCCCACCGACAAATTTGCAGACAATGGAATTGTATTGCTCAGTTGCATTTTTGGACATATTTAAAATCAATCTAAAAGCATTATCAATTAACCGTTTAAAACATTTTTCAATGTCCACAAAAAGACCAAATTCAACCATTGCTGGTACGTGATTCGTTTCCCGTTCTTCCCTCTGGCAAAAATAGTTTCTTTCTTCACATTTTAGGTGTTAGCCAAACACATGAGATGCAGCATTTTTTACATCTCTGACAAGTCCAGAAACTTGTACGTGAAGTTCAACTTGTTGTCGATTGTAATCAATTGCGGTCAGAATTTGGATTTTCGCAAATAGAGGGGCTGTAAGAAATTAACTTTTGCTATTAACTCATCCAATTATTATTTTTATATGAAATACTTTGGAACAATTTAAAACAAACGTAGAATAACTGTCAGAATTTCGATTTTCGAAAAAAGGGGCACTGGCGGAAATTATTTTTTGCAATTTACTCGACCGATTATGATTTATTTTTTGAAATACTTTGGAACGATTAAGAACAAACCTAGAACAACCTGGAACAACCATCAGAATTTAGATTTTAAAAAAATGAGGAGTTAACTTCTCTTTTGGATATAGTTTTTTTTGCAATATCTTTTCGTATTTAATAGATACGGTTTTGATGTATTAGATAGCGGAGACCAGACTATGAAATTACATAAATCTGTCTTAGATAGGAGATACAAGAAAGATTTATGTTATTTCATAGTCTAGACTTCGGAGAGAGTTTGGCATGAGGTAATACACAGAGACTGGACAATTAATACTGACTGTCACACGTTTAGACAAAAACGCGGATATCAAGAAATTAATCATTCTTTTTATTGCACCTGTAAACGGAACATCATAAATAATAGCCTTGAAAAGTTTGCAGGGGACTACTCGGCTACTTGCTTATTCCTCTACGTTTTCTATGTTTTTGTAAACATCTTTTTTCAAAAAAAAAACATAGTTTAGGGCTACTAGAGATACCATGAGAACAAAAACGCGCTTTGCATTCTACCTCCAAGGTACTGCGGAAAGTAGTGAGTTTTATATGCCACATAGCGGTTATTTATAAATAAAAAGTTCGTAGAAGTTATTCTGAAAAAAAAAACAATGTAAGATATTAATAAAAAAAAATATCAATAACAATCGGTTGTAAATTGTAGTATTAAAATTTGTTTCAAATCAATGATTACGAGAAATCCGGCAAAACTCCGGCACTGTTGTTGCAATACAAAATTGTTTCTGTCCGATTTTAGTTTTCTCTAAAACATTGCTCATATTATTAAAAACCGGTAAATATCATTAAAATAATTACAAATTACATAAAACAATATAAATGCAAGCCAGAAGAATGAGTGAATGAATGAGAAAGAGCAAAAAAAAATTGGAATTTAAGCATTCTAGTGTATCGACTCACCGCATGGGGCGCCAACGCACGGTGTATTTTTTACTAAAAACTTTAGAAGCATTTTATCAAATAATGTTACAATAAAAAAATAGAACATGGGAAAAATCCTAGAAGAAATGTACTTTTTGGCAATGTAAATTACATTGCCGCAACTATTTTCATTTAGAATTAAAAAATACTTTTTTTAACTGAAATTTTCGAAAATAACATTGCTTTATTCATTATTTATTTTCCATTCTTTTTTATAAAAATTTGTTTTAATTTAAATTAATAAATGTAAGAAATTGTTCACTGATGCAAGATATAAAAACAATTATTTTATATAAATAAAATTAACTTGATTCTTCTGACTATACCTCTATTTTGTTAATTAGGAATTTAAAAAATAAGGTATTGGCACCACGCGACTTTCTTATGTGTACATAAGTTCCCATATACATAAATAAATATGTAAAGAATTTAATGGGGTAACTCAGCTGAAAAAGCAACTGCAGTGTAACTCCTGTGTATGTCTCTGGTACATGCTTTTCATCTCCAAGGTTATCCCACTCTATTCCTTGGCAACACTGCACAGACGAGTACCAGGGTGTGCGAAACACGTGCTTGCTGTTGCTTCTTCAGCGGAGTTACTCTATTAAATCTTTACATGATTAGATCCATATTAATTTTTTCATATTATTTATTTATATTTATATATATATATATATATATATATATATAAATATAAAATTGTTACATTAAAGATATAATTACTGATAATTAGCTAATATAATATAGTATAAAATAATTACTACTTTAATAAAAGTAGAATTTTGGACTGGATAAATAATTCAAACACAATTGAGGGCTAAATAACGTTTTGAAAATATATTTATTCCTTCATCAGATCTATAACATAATTTAATCAGGGACAACTGTTAATGCTAGAAAGCATGACTTGCGATATATTCGCAAAAAAATGATTTTCGATAAGAGTAAAAGACCTACTTCCGGTAGGAATTTCAAAAAACTTTTTTAAGGCAATTTGTCTCGAATTTAGTTTTGAGTACATTTGAATCCTTTATAAATTTGTTTAAACTTAGTAATTGACGAAATATTTGCAAAATTCGATTTTTTCACTGAAGTAAACTACTACTTCCGGTCTACCGATTTTACTGAAAAACTAATCAGATCTTAAGAGGGAGATTATATACGTAAATACAAAATTTGGAATAGATATCTATAGCGGTATGACCGCTATCGTGGTCACACACAGACAGACACACAGACACACACAGAGGCATTTTTTAAAAACCACTTTTTTGATATCACGGGACTTCAAAACGTGGAAATCTGCAAAAATCTCGAGGTTGAAATTGTTCATCATCACAATACCTTATACTACGTATAAGAAAGTAAAAATATTTACATATAGAATTTAAGATATCAAAAATATGAAATTATTAAAAGAGTTAAAATCGTTACTATTATCACGTTAATTTCAAATTAAAAACAATTAAAACAAAAACAACAACAATGAAATATACACATTAGACAACTCACGGGTAAAATTCCTTTAGTGTTCACTATATTCGTCATTTACAATTACATTTCCTAGTATAACAGTATTTGAATAATTTATATATTTTTCTCCCTTTTACTTTCTTATACGTAGTATAAAGGTGCGAATTTACAATGAGAATATCTCATGAGATTTTTGTCTCATGCAATAAAAATCGCAAGATAACTTTTCAATTTCATGATGATTTCCACCAATGAAATTGAAGTATCCTGCCATTTTTATTGCATGAGACAAAAATCTCATGAGATATTCTCATTGTGGATTCGCACCTTAAGGAAGTATTGTGATGATGAAAATTTTCGACCTCGAGATTTTTGCAGATGTCCACGTTTTGATGTCTCCTGATACCGAAAAAGTGGTTTTTAAAAAATGTCTCTCTCTCTCTCTGTGTGTGTGTGTGTGTCTGTCTGTCCGTGTGTGTGTGTGTGTGACCACGATAGCGGTCAAACCGCTATAGGTATCAATTCCAAATTCTATATTTACGAATATAATCTCCCTCTAGAGAACTGATTAGATTTTGAGCAAAATCGGCAGACCGGAAGTAGTAGTTTACTTCAGTGAAAAAATCGAAATTTGCAAATATTTCGTCAATTACTAAGTTTAAACAAATTTATAAAGAATTCATATGTACTTAGAATTAAGTTTGAAACAAAATGTCTTAAAAAAGTTTTTCGAAATTCCAACCGGAAGTAGGTCTTTTACTCATATCGAAAATCAGTTTTTTGCGAATATCTCGCAAGTCATGCTTTTTAGACAAGTACGTTACGAGTATAAAAGTATTTAGAACATAATTTCAATATCTTTTGTATAAAAAAAATTTCAAAATTCAGACCGGAAGTACCACTTTTACTCTTATCGAATAGCGATTTTTTGCAAATATGTCGTAAGTTATGCATTCTATATATATTTATGTAGAGTACAAAAGTATTTAGAGTTGGATTTGGAATATTTTTTGTATGAATGAAATTTCAAAATTCGGACCGGAAGTAACACTTTCATACGTATAAGAAACTCGTGTGGTGGCCACACCTCATTTTTTACTTTCTTATACGTAGTATAAGGAAGTATTGTGATGATGAAAATTTTCGACCTCGAGATTTTTGCAGATGTCCACGTTTTGAAGTCCCCTGATACAAAAAACGTGGTTTTAAAAAAATGTCTCTGTGTATGCCTGTCTGTGTATCTGTGTGTCAGTGTGTGACCACGAGAGCGGTCAAACCGCAATAGCTATCTATTTCAAATTTTGCATTTAGTAGTAGAATCTCCCTCTTGAGAAATGATTAGATTTTCAGCAAAATCGGCAGACCGGATGTAGTAGTTTACTTCAGCGAAAAAATCGAATTTTGCCAATATTTTGTCAACTACTAAGTTTAGACAAATTCATAAAGAATTCATACGTACTTAAAATTGAAATTGTGAACAATTTTATTAAAAAAGTTTTTCGAAATTCCTACCGGAAGTAGGTCTTTTACTCTTATCGAAAATCAGTTTTTTGCAAATATTTTGTAAGTCATGCTTTTTAGACAGGTACGTTACGAGTATAAAAGTATTTAGAACTTCATTTTCAATACCTTTTGTATAAAAAAAAAAATCAAAATTCGGACCGGAACTAACAATTTTACTCTTACCGAATAACGATTATTTACAAATATGTCGTAAATTATGCATTCTATATATATTTATGAAGAGTGCAAAAGTATTTAGAGTTGGATGTGGAATATTTTTTGTATAAATGAAATTTAAAAATTCGGTCCGGAAGTAACACTTTCATATGTATAAGAAAGTCGTGTGGTGGCCACACGTCATTTTTTTATTTGTATTATTTGTAGGCAGAACTTTGTTTACATTTTTCGATAAAGACATTAAATATGTTCGAAACGTAAAAAGAAATATCAGTTTTTACTTTCTTATACATAGTATATGGAAGTATTGTGATGAAAATTTTCGACCTCGAGATTTTTGCAGATGGCCACGTTTTGAAGTTCCCTGATACCGAAAAAGTGGTTTTTAAAGAATATCTGTGTGTCTATCTGTGACCACGACAGCGGTTAAACCGCTATAGCTATCAATTCCAAATTTTGTATTTACGTGTATAATCTCCCTCTTGAGATCGAATTTTGCCAATATTTCGTCAACTACTAAGTTTAAACAAATTTATAAAGAATTCATATGTACTTAAAATTAAGTTTGAGACAAATTGTCTTTTTTTTTCGAAATTCCAACCGGAAGTAGGTCTTTTACTCTTATCGAAAATCAGTTTTTTGCGAACATCTCGCAAGTCATGCTTTTTAGACAAGTATATACATTCCGAGTATAAAAGTATTTATAACATAATTTTTAATATCTTCTGCATAAAAAAAATTGCAAAATTCAGACCGAAAGTACCATTTTTACTCTTATCGAATAGCGATTTTTTGCAAATATGTCGTAAGTTATGCATTCTATATATATTTATCGAGAGTACAGAAGTATTTAGAACTGGATTTTAAATATTTTTGTATATATGAAATTTCAAATGTCGGACCGGAAGTAGCACTTTTACCCTTAGCGAGTAGCACTTTTTTGATAATATCTTGCAGTATTCATTCTATAGCGATTTATTAGGAGAATGAAAGTACTTAGAATAAGATTTTGAATAAGTTTTGTATAAAAAAATTCTTAAAATTGTATAATTTGAAACGCTCATACGTATAAGAAAGTCGTGGATTGCATTGGTAATATTTTTGTATTTGTGGAGTGTTCTTAATTATATAAAATTTATTTATACTCGTAAAGTACTTATCTAAAAACCATGACTCGCGAGATATTCGCAAAAAACTGATTTTCGATAAGAGTAAAATACCTAGTTTCGGTTGGAATTTCGAAAAACTTTTTTAAGACAATTTGTCTCAAACTTAATTTTAAGTACATATGAATTCTTTATAAATTTGTTTAAACTTAGCAGTTGACGAAATATTGGCAACGGTCTACCGATTTTACTGAAAACTTATCAGATCTCAAGGGAAAGATTATACACGTAAATACAAAATTTGAAATTGATAGCTAGAGCGGTTTGACCGATATCGTGGTCACAGACAGACACACAGACACACAGACATTTGTTAAAAACCACTTTTTCGGTATCAGGGGACTTCAAAACTTGGACATCTGCAAAAATCTCGAGGTCGAAAATTTTCATCATTACAATACTTCTTTATACTATATATAAGAAAGTAAAAGACACTGACGTGAAACAAACTGATATTAGTCAAATATAGAATACACTAAATAAACAACTTATTTCAAATTAAACTGCATTCACTACGTAGATAAATATTGCTGCCTCGTAATATTTCCAGAAAGAACAGAAAAGGACCTCTGAAACAAAATGCCAGTATATTATTCTAAATATTCGTAGAATATATAATGTGCGAGGTATTTGCAAGAAACAGCTTTTAGATAAAAGTAAATCTTACTTCCGGTCCAACGCAAAATATGACTTTTGCGGTGAAGTAAAACGCTACTTCTAGTTTACCGATTTGGGTCAAACACAATATTAGATTATATTGGAAACTGAAGTATGTACAAAATAGGAGACCTGCAAAATGTCCAAAATTTTCGTGATTATAATACAATGAAATTTTCATTTATCATAATAATAAATAATTTTTTTTTCATCATTTGGTTCATTTTAACGGGCGGGCTCTGTATAGAAGCCCTTTTACTTAAGTTTTTATCTATTATATGTCACTGTTAAATATTTTCACTCAGATTACGTCATTACGTCACTGCTTCAGGGGATAACAAATATTTACGATTAAATATTCATATCTTAATGTAATAAAAAACAATTATCTCAGACTATTTTCGTTAATTAGAGATACTTAAAATGCAAATTCTTTTTATTTATATTATGTGCATACTTGCTCATAAATGCGTATTTCAGGCAATTAAACCGAATATTTCCTTAAACTTCCTACATTATATTGATAAAATTTAACATTTAGTGGTCACTTAATTACTTCGAGGAATTTAGATGAATTTTTCTTAAATACTATAATAGACAAAAATTTCAAAACCATTATATTTTGGTAGACTTTTAATTATGCAGTATTATTGCACAATTTGTGTGTGCAATCCCTTTATTTAATTAGATCCAATTCATATTTATCAATCGCATTTTTGGTTTCTTTACAATATTAAGCTAGTCAGCCCAAATATTTCATCGCTTAAATTTCATTGTCGGGCTACTGTTAATGTTTCTGGTAACTATATAAATGAACATATTGTGTTATGTTCAAAATATTTATATTAACATTAATTCACTTTTTCTATACCAAATTGCGAAGCATTTTTTAACTCTTTCAACAGCTGCTGGGGAACAAATAAAAATTACTAGGTGATACATTGGGTGAACATAAAAGATAATTTTAAAGAAGGATTATGGTTAGAAAATCTACAGCAAAACAAGTACTGGAATTGGGAGAATTATTCGTCCTTATGACAATGCTCTCAGTCAATACACCAAGTCATGGTGTATTGACTGAACGCATTGTCATGAGGAAGAATAATTCTCCCAATTACAGTATTTGTTCTGCTATCATCGATGAATTCCGACAAACAAATTATCGTATACCAATGACCACATAAAGTCGCCACATATCCACTAGAACCCCAACATCGAAACACTTTTCTAAGTGTTGGCTGACTCTGGAAGACTCAAACGATGGTCTGCTGTTTACTTCAAAGGCTATGCAAATAAAATGTGTTCACGCTAAAGCTTTGCAAACTAAATACCAATGGCTTTTCTTGAACGATTCTCCATGTTCAAAAGTCTAATAAAGTCAATAGATGTGTTGTTTCGGCAGGGTAGACATTGCCATACATGTTTCTCTTAGGCATAGTGTGCAATTAGAAACCATCGCTTTCGGTGTCGCGCTATGGTGACAGATGGCGGTGTGATTCTCATGGGCATTTGTTACCCAGTTGACATATTGCTGTGAACTTGGATTTTTAAACAAAAATGAAAATGCTGAATTAAATTAAAAAATGTCCATGCATATATCTTGGTAGGTTAGTCTTATACTAATCCAAAATAAAAAAAAATCGTTCTGCTTGAAACGTGGGTTTGGCAGTGACACATTTCATTAGCTCAAATTAACCACAATGTCCACGAGATCTTTCCTCAAGGGCAGAAACATTAATTCCTTCTCCTTAGAATTCCAATTTTTAGACTGGTCAAGTACATTCGTAAACGGCAATTACATGCGAAAACATAATAGAATAAGTTACAGAAACAATTTACCTGTAAAATTGAAAAAAAAAAGTATCTGTTCAAACCAAATGTGATACAAAAAAACACAAGAAAGGAATACTTCGTATATTTATAAGAAATAAGCAAAATTCTGAAGAAGACCGATTATTTATGGGTCGAAACATCAAATAAAAATTTTACATCCCATTATACATGAGATTTTATTCCAAAAAAAACGCCGAACTTACCCAAGAAGAAAATATACAATTATATATATATATAATTATTAATTAAATAATGCAAGTAATTATACATTAACCACATATAAAATATTAATTATATATATATATATATATAATATATATACTTGGAGGGAGTTTTGTGGTTTTTGCCCGGTTTGGGCATCATGATTACTGACGCATGCTTCCAAATTTTTGGATAAGTTTGTAATTTGAATATAGAGTTTATTATGGTTAGAAGGTAGATGATAGCTTTAAAAGGCAAGTTTTTATCATTAAGTTTGATATTTTATCTGGTCCTGGGGCTTTTCTTGTTTTGGTGTTTTCTATAATGAATGTTAACTCAGCTGGCTTGATGAACTCTGTTGTTGGACATTTGGGCTTTTGAAGTTTGTTGTTAACTGTTTTGTGAACATGGGGTATGTGATGTAAATCTGAATTCTTCCAATTGGGCGAGCATTGATCTTCAATTTGGTCGGCGCAAATTTCGGCTTTTTCGGCGTAAGTGATGTAGGTGACGTTGTTGGCCGTGAGGGGGGTGCATCTTGCTTTTTCCCTTTTAAGGATTTTGCTAATTTCCAAACGTTGTTGTAATACCAAAGAGCTGCAGACCCCCCGCATATCCGTCTTCTCGAATAACAATGCCTACGACAAAATATCAGCCACTTCGGTTATGCAAAAGCAACGCGCCAGGGGTGTGGTTATCATATTCTAGACCACTGCAGATATATGTGCACCTAGTATCTCGCCAACAGGTAGCGTATCAATATCGAAAATGATATTGAGCACTGAAAAATCTCCAATAGATAATGAACATATACATACATATACGAATTAAAAATTCATACATGCATGCGCGAAATGGATGCACACTCAAAAATTAAACAAAAACCAAAAAATTAAAAAAAAACTTCATAAACTATACCTTAGTTCCTCATACATGTTTTCTAACTCATCCATCATAATTGAAAAAAATATATTTCTATAATTATCTACAAATTATCGTATATTTCTAAAATAAACACTGTTAATCTATATGATACTTAAAGGTTCAAAACAAAATATGTCTGTATCCTTTGTTAAATCGTTGACAAATATAAATAATTATTTACAATAAAAATAAAAATTCAACTGGATTATCTACACATTAACGGACAATCTACCATTACACTTGGCATAAGACCATCATGAATTGCTGTGTAATTTGTTCGTAGAAAATAAAATTATTCTAATATCTTATTATTAGACTAAGTTTACTAAATTATTGTTTAAAAACATATTTAAAATATTCGAAGTTCATAAATGTGAAGTCCGTTAAATTATTAATTCGAAAAACTTTAAAAGTTTATTTTAATAGAAGACATAGACATTGTATTTTTATTTTCTTTTATTCTACACACTAAAAAAGAATTCTTCAAATTTAATCGAGTATCGCCTTAAATAAACAGTACTTTCACAAAAACGTAGGTTTGCCGAGTAGTGGTAATTCAAAACCCCTACCACTCTCATCTGACGCATTGCCAACAACATCTCTCAGAGTATTGCCAACCTTAACACGGCGATATTTAGATTATAAACAATCATGTCAGTAGTTAATCTTACGTTATTTAATTATTTACAAAAACAAAAATCTCGACATTAAAATATAAAAGTGTATGATACCCTTCATATTAGTTAAGTTAAGTTATCAGGTATGTATACAAATAATTTAATTTGTAATAAGGATAATAACATGGTATTTGTTTTCTTATCCCTCGAAATGTGAGGTTATATGGTAAATGTGCTTATTATTATGAAATGAATTACCATTCATCGCGGTTTATTGTTCGATGTATTACATCTTGTTTTCCTTTTCTTTTCGTTTCAGAGATGATTTTTCCAAACACCGAGCACGAAGATTAAGGTGAGCCCTCGTATTGTGTTTCGGTTAGTTTTCAACGCTGTCCACCTGAGGGTGTTTACACATGTGAGTGTTTCCATACTAAGTAAAAATATAATAAAAAGACAAACATTATTATATATATATAATACATGTATTGTCTTTTAATCTAAAACTAATATTAAACTTAAATAATTTAACTTAAAATTAGTTGTGATCTCGTCCAAAAATTAGTATCTAATATCTACAAGATCGTGACCACAGCGATTCCTAGAATTGATCATTGCTGACAGTCACACGTACACTGACGAGGCCTAAAAGGCAGAAACACGTGTATGTGCGTTGACTGTTGGAAATGATACCTAGATACACGTTGTGTATCCCAATACATGAATATATGCATATACGTTTGTATATATGTATATTTGTGGCATTAAATGTATGGCTTGTTTGATTAAAGTTGTTTTTAAGCCGGCAATATCTCTAGTACTTTTAGTTTGCAGTTTCTTCGTTATATCGATCATTTCCTCCTCGGTGATACGACATAGATATTGTTAAGCAGATGTTTCTTTTTTAGTCTCTACTAGCGTGGTTGCGCATAACGACAGTCTTGGTATCTTCATTGCCAGTTTTTTACACATCCCTGCAAAGAATTTGAAAAAACCTTCAGGGGAATGTATGCATTCTTTAGGTCTCTGCTGCTTCTTCCTTCTACTTGCCTCACTCTTTATAATGTGCCAGATAACTCTATTCCTATTTGACTTTTCCGCTTTTTTTGTATAGCCAGTCACTGCTTTGTTTTTTGAACCCCTTTTAGGTTTCATTTCTGACATCATTGTATACCACTTGCGACTGGTTACTGTTCATTTCTTTAATGTTTATAAAATATAACGCTTTTAATTTGTTTTTCAGCTGCTTTAATTCGACTGAGTGCCAATAGATAATGTGGCTTCTTCTTTCTTTGTTTCAACTTATTCGACAGAAAAAGATTCTGCAATCACCCCATCAAATGCCCATAGAAGCTTGTGAATTGTGCTTCAAGCTCTAAGTAGAGTACACAATTCCAACATTATTTTCCTATTCTTCCTGTAAATAAGCATTGGTGATTTATTTTTCTTACTTTCATAAAGATTTTCTTCTCAGGGTTCAAACAAATATGAAGTTCAATAGTTTGTAATTTTGCATGGTAATCAGATATATGTGTTTGGACAGTTTGTACCAGAAAATTGTCTTTGGACAAATTTGCAAAAATGTGGTCTATACGTATAGCAGCATTTCCTTGTATCCTCGATGGTTCGTTAAAAAGGGGTCTTAAATTCAAAAATAAAAGGCAAATTGTGGATTGTTCACCACTGCTAGGCTAAGTAATTTATATTGAAATTGCCTACTATTATAATTTTAGTATGTATGTAATTTTCAAAACTGTGTTTAAGCAGTTTGTTCAATTGTTATATAAATAAAACATTGCTACCCTTTGGTGGCCTGTATATTGCTACTATTATAATTTTCAAATGTTTCGGGTATACACCCGCCTCTTTTCCTTTATCTACCGACGAACTTTTAATTACTGGTATGTTATTTGAGGCAAAGAAAGAGTATTCTACCCTATCATTGCTCCTCTATGCTTCGATTCACTGCTACAGTATCCACAATCTTATAATTTGTAAGTTTCAAAACATCGACAGCTTTTTGTGTCAACATAAGTTGCGTAATATAAACTACGTCAATTTCTTCTGTATTAATATATAGTGCCAATATATCTATTATTATTATGCGTATGCGACTGTATGTTAATATTTAATACATTATATATTATATTACATTATATTACAGTTATATCTGCATACATTAACTTATGATAAGAGATACTTTGAAAAACATTTGACTATTCTAGGCTGATGATGACATAATGTCGAAACTAGTCCCCTAGAGTAAATTTAAAACTTTTGTAAAGAATAAAGAGGATCCATCATTGTGTTTTTTGTTTTGTTTAATACATTTAATTTTGATTTTATTTACGGGTTAATTATGCTTTTGTCTAATATTTTACTTATTGTACGTTTTCCTCGATGTAAGACCGCTTATCTCCACTTCTATGTTCCTACATGTATGTTTTTGCCCAACAAAAAATTTGAATTCTGTTTTTTAAAGTACAGAATCGATTTATGAATACATCATCCGGCCAAAATTTAGGTTTAATTAAGCTCGTTAAGTGTTTCACAAATATGCTTTACTACAGCCAGGTTAGTGTTTGTTGATCATTCAACCACGAAATATATATATTATGTTTAGTGATGCGGTTCGGTGGAGTGTGTATGTTATAGTTGAGTTGAGTTTGTATGATGGACTTCCATGAGTGATGGAGATAGTAGCCTTCTTATCGGTTAATGTTGTTAGGATGTTTCTTGGTTTTCATGGATTCAGGGATTTTGCGGCTGTAATAATGGGAAACTGGACCTGGTGTCCGGTTTCCAGTCTTGTGCTCAGCCAGTGCAGACCCGGCCGTGCACAACAACCGTGTGGAGCGCTCATGCTCAAGCGCTAGTGCTAACCGATTGTTTGGTCTTGCCGATGCTTGAGTTTATGATTTAGGTGTTTCCATAAAACCCTGCATAATTGAAGACAATTTGAGATTAGTAGGCAGGACTTGTGCCATTTTTAATTAATGCTAGAAATTTAGAGTATTAGTAAAAGCGAGAACCGCCTCATTTCCATTTTCTGTAATAATTTTCTTTTAGTCTCATTATATTGTCATTTTCATTATTAAACCATGGAGTGTAAGAGTGCCTCTGTGTTTTAATTTTAACTGTTGTGTTCACTGGAAAGTATGTAGCTTGCAATCAATGCAAACCACATTAGAAAGTCAGTTAAAATTCACACCACATTTATGTCATTAATAATAGAGAATAAAATAAGATTAAAATGCAACAAAAAATGTGCTTTTTAGTTTCACTATATATATTTAGCAACATAAATGAATTTGGAAATATTACCAAACTTAAGCAACAGAGAACCATAATGTTCAGCATCAGATTTGATACACCCAAAATTAATTTTAAACTTTTACCTACATAACAGAAAATTTCTTAATCTAAAAAATGCAATTCTATACCTAATAATTCTAAAGCCAATAGAATATTTATGTATAAGTCTCGAATACTATTTTTTAAGTAATGATTCCATAAGGTACTTCGGTAAATGCGCTACATGTTATGCATATTATCAATTTCTTGTAACTAAAAGAAATCATAATACATAGAATCAAAGAAAACAAAATATCCACCCATACCACGAAACAGAGCGCACATACCGCTTATGTACAACGTTTTTGAGATCACATACAATAACCTTCTAATCGTTATATAAGTATCTATTATGTGGTACAAACACTAAATAGTTGATGTGTATTGTATTTATTTATTTCATGATTGTACGATTTTGCATACATGTAAGTGATCATCAAAAGTAAAATAAAATCTTTCAAAAATATTTCAACTCTTAGTGCAAAATTAACATTTTTACAAATTGTAGATGTAAATTCTGCAACATGCACATGTAGTAATTCTTGCGGCAGATAATAATTTATCGTATATTGTCTTAGTTACAAAGTAACTGTACTTAGCTGTTGCAGGTTATTAAGATGCAAAAAGTTAGGAGCAACATGGTCATAATTTTTGCAATTAAGTTTTTTCTGTGTAGGTGATGGCTTTACGACTAACAGTTGTTTAGCCGTATCTTAGGCTTTACAAACAGTAAGCTTATTAGATGAGATTTCCGAATGAAGTAATATACAGGCTGTTTTCAAAGTTGAGTCATTTATTTTAACAAGTTGTACAACTCGTAAAGAGAAGTCTTTCTACTAAAAATCATTTATATAAAAGTTGCAGAATAACAGAGTTAAAGTAATTAGAGTAGCTAGTTACAATAAAAATGAGAAAAATGCCTGTTTACTGGTAAAATTCATCCCATTTATTTTAGTTACGGACGAGGGCACATTTACAAGAAATGTAGTTAATAATTTTGCGTTATTTTCAATGATCCTACAATTAACTTATAAAATAATTAATAATATTCTAAGTTACATCGTTAGATATGCTGCATTCTTGTAAACACGCTTGCAGTAGCGAAGTGTTTACAAGAAAGTTAATGTGTAAGCGGCATAATATTTTTTTGAAAATTTGCAGCACCCGGTTGTGCCCCATATGCCATGAACATGTTTTCAGTATTCGATAGAACTGTTAACGTTTTAATAATTGTGTATGTTTCTTAGACATGATAGATTAACTGAATAAATAAAATACGTAAACTTGGTTTCAAAAATTATTTAATAATATCACTACAATATCGTTTCGCCAAACTTTGGCTTCATCAGGTGATGAGTAACTGAATATACAAAATTATTACAACATAATATATAGTGTCACAAAAGCATGTGATATGAGTGGGGGTATATGCTATAGTTTATAAAATACCCCCACTCATATCCCATGCTTTTGTGACACTATATATTATGTTGTAATAATTTTGTATATTCAGTTACTCATCACCTGATGAAGCCAAAGTTTGGCGAAACGATATTGTAGTGATTTTATTAAATAATTTTTGAAACCAAGTTTACGTATTTTATTTATTCAGTTATATACGACAGAATTGGTCTACTGATGATATGAAGAAAGTAATGGAGCAAGTTCTATCTGGGATAATAGTGTACAAGAAAGCTGCTAAAACGCACAAAGTTCCGCAATCTACTTTGGAAGATAGGATAAAGAAGATGAAGAAAAACGGATGTTTGTTGGAAGAGGCTTCTTCTAAAGGTAGATAACGTTCAAATAAATTATTTGTAATGTAATACAACAAGTTTCTTTTTAGGAATGGGAAAGTATAAATATGTTAGAAATTGTGAATTTAAGCTTTCATGTACCATACCCGCTCTTGCCCCCCTTGTCATACGGTTCTGCCCCTACCCCCGGGGCAGAACTGTATTTTGTAAGATGGATTTTACTTTTTTGTTTGTTTTTGTAATACATGTATCGATTTAATTTAACGTTATTGGCTTACATAACACTTTAGTGTTCATATTAATTGTATTAAAAATACAATAACTAAATAAACAAATATTTTACGAGTTATTATATTTATCTTGCCGCCCGTCCATGGGGGTGAAATCTCCCTTTAAAGCACTAAAAAAATTCTGACGCTCAAAGGCAGTCGGGTATCAAATCCTAACTACAGCTGCTGTAAACCTACACTGATACGTCACATCGCAACAATCAACAGAATCTCTTGCCACCCGTGCATGGGGGTGAAATCTCCCTTTAAAGCACTAAAAAAATTCTGACTCTCAAAGGCAGTCGGGTATCAAATTCTAACTACAGCTGTTGTAAACCTACACTGATAAGTCACATCACAACCACCAACAGAATCTCTTGCCGCGCGTCCATGGGGGTGAAATCTTCCTTTAAAGCACTAAAAAAATTCTGACGCTCAAAGGCAGTCGGGTATCAAATTCTAACTACAGCTGCTGTAAACCTACACTGATAAGTCATATCGCAACCACCAACAGAATCTCTTGCCGCGCGTCCATGGGGGTGAAATCTTCCTTTAAAGCACTAAAAAAATTCTGACGCTCAAAGGCAGTCGGGTATCAAATCCTAACTACAGCTGCTGTAAACCTACACTGATACGTCACATCGCAACAATCAACAGAATCTCTTGCCACCCGTGCATGGGGGTGAAATCTCCCTTTAAAGCACTAAAAAAATTCTGACTCTCAAAGGCAGTCGGGTATCAAATTCTAACTACAGCTGTTGTAAACCTACACTGATAAGTCACATCACAACCGCCAACAGAATCTCTTGCCGCGCGTCCATGGGGGTGAAATCTTCCTTTAAAGCACTAAAAAAATTCTGACGCTCAAAGGCAGTCGGGTATCAAATTCTAACTACAGCTGCTGTAAACCTACACTGATAAGTCACATCGCAACCACCAACAGAATCCCTTGCCGCCCGTCTATGGGGGTGAAATCTCCCTTTAAAGCACTAAAAAAATTCTGACGCTCAAAGGCAGTCGGGTATCAAATTCTAACTACAGCTGCTGTAAACCTACACTGATAAGTCACATCGCAACCACCAACAGAATCTCTTGCCGCCCGTCTATGGGGGTGAAATCTCCCTTTAAAGCACTAAAAAAATTCTGACGCTCAAAGGCAGTCGGGTATCAAATTCTAACTACAGCTGCTGTAAACCTACACTGATAAGTCACATCGCAACCACCAACAGAATCCCTTGCCGCCCGTCCATGGTGGTGGAATCTCCCTTTAAAGCACTAAAAAAATGCTGACGCTCAAAGGCAGTCGGGTATCAAATTCTAACTACAGCTGCTGTAAACCTACACTGATAAGTCACATCGCAACTACCAACAGAATCCCTTGCCGCCCGTCCATGGGGGTGATATCTCCCTTTAAAGCACTAAAAAAATGCTGACGCTCAAAGGCAGTCGGGTATCAAATTCTAACTACAGCTGCTGTAAACCTACACTGATAAGTCACATCGCAACCACCAACAGAATCTCTTGCCGCCTGTCCATGGGGGTGAAATCTCCCTTTAAAGCACTAAAAAAATTCTGACGCTCAAAGGCAGTCGGGTATCAAATTCTAACTACAGCTGCTGTAAACCTACACTTATAAGTGACATCACAACCACCAACAGAATCTCTTGCCGCCCGTCCATGGGGGTGAAATCTCCCTTTAAAGCACTAAAAAAATTCTGACGCTCAAAGGCAGTCGGGTATCAAATTCTAACTACAGCTGCTGTAAACCTACACTGATAAGTCATATCGCAACCACCAACAGAATCTCTTGCCGCGCGTCCATGGGGTGAAATCTTCCTTTAAAGCACTAAAAAAATTCTGACGCTCAAAGGCAGTCGGGTATCAAATCCTAACTACAGCTGCTGTAAACCTACACTGATACGTCACATCGCAACAATCAACAGAATCTCTTGCCACCCGTGCATGGGGGTGAAATCTCCCTTTAAAGCACTAAAAAAATTCTGACTCTCAAAGGCAGTCGGGTATCAAATTCTAACTACAGCTGTTGTAAACCTACACTGATAAGTCACATCACAACCGCCAACAGAATCTCTTGCCGCGCGTCCATGGGGGTGAAATCTCCCTTTAAAGCACTAAAAAAATTCTGACTCTCAAAGGCAGTCGGGTATCAAATTCTAACTACAGCTGTTGTAAACCTACACTGATAAGTCACATCACAACCACCAACAGAATCTCTTGCCGCGCGTCCATGGGGGTGAAATCTTCCTTTAAAGCACTAAAAAAATTCTGACGCTCAAAGGCAGTCGGGTATCAAATTCTAACTACAGCTGCTGTAAACCTACACTGATAAGTCATATCGCAACCACCAACAGAATCTCTTGCCGCGCGTCCATGGGGGTGAAATCTTCCTTTAAAGCACTAAAAAAATTCTGACGCTCAAAGGCAGTCGGGTATCAAATCCTAACTACAGCTGCTGTAAACCTACACTGATACGTCACATCGCAACAATCAACAGAATCTCTTGCCACCCGTGCATGGGGGTGAAATCTCCCTTTAAAGCACTAAAAAAATTCTGACTCTCAAAGGCAGTCGGGTATCAAATTCTAACTACAGCTGTTGTAAACCTACACTGATAAGTCACATCACAACCGCCAACAGAATCTCTTGCCGCGCGTCCATGGGGGTGAAATCTTCCTTTAAAGCACTAAAAAAATTCTGACGCTCAAAGGCAGTCGGGTATCAAATTCTAACTACAGCTGCTGTAAACCTACACTGATAAGTCACATCGCAACCACCAACAGAATCCCTTGCCGCCCGTCTATGGGGGTGAAATCTCCCTTTAAAGCACTAAAAAAATTCTGACGCTCAAAGGCAGTCGGGTATCAAATTCTAACTACAGCTGCTGTAAACCTACACTGATAAGTCACATCGCAACCACCAACAGAATCTCTTGCCGCCCGTCTATGGGGGTGAAATCTCCCTTTAAAGCACTAAAAAAATTCTGACGCTCAAAGGCAGTCGGGTATCAAATTCTAACTACAGCTGCTGTAAACCTACACTGATAAGTCACATCGCAACCACCAACAGAATCCCTTGCCGCCCGTCCATGGTGGTGGAATCTCCCTTTAAAGCACTAAAAAAATGCTGACGCTCAAAGGCAGTCGGGTATCAAATTCTAACTACAGCTGCTGTAAACCTACACTGATAAGTCACATCGCAACTACCAACAGAATCCCTTGCCGCCCGTCCATGGGGGTGATATCTCCCTTTAAAGCACTAAAAAAATGCTGACGCTCAAAGGCAGTCGGGTATCAAATTCTAACTACAGCTGCTGTAAACCTACACTGATAAGTCACATCGCAACCACCAACAGAATCTCTTGCCGCCTGTCCATGGGGGTGAAATCTCCCTTTAAAGCACTAAAAAAATTCTGACGCTCAAAGGCAGTCGGGTATCAAATTCTAACTACAGCTGCTGTAAACCTACACTTATAAGTGACATCACAACCACCAACAGAATCTCTTGCCGCCCGTCCATGGGGGTGAAATCTCCCTTTAAAGCACTAAAAAAATTCTGACGCTCAAAGGCAGTCGGGTATCAAATTCTAACTACAGCTGCTGTAAACCTACACTGATAAGTCACATCGCAACCACCAACAGAATCTCTTGCCGCCCGTCCATGGGGGTGAAATCTCCCTTTAAAGCACTAAAAAAATTCTGACGCTCAAAGGCAGTCGGGTATCAAATTCTAAGTACAGCTGCTGTAAACCTACACTGATAAGTCACATCGCAACCACCAACAGAATCTCTTGCTGCCCGTCCATGGGGGTGAAATCTCCCTTTAAAGCACTAAAAAAGTTCTGACGCCCAAAGGCAGTCGGGTGTCAAATTCTAACTACAGCTGCTGTAAACCTACACTAATATGTCACATCGCAACCACCAACAGAATCTCTTACCGCCCTTTCATGGGGGTGAAATCTCTCAGTATAGGTATTGTGATGAAAATTTTCTACCTCGAGATTTTTGGAGATGTGCACGTTTTGAAGATTCCGAAAAAGTGGTTTTTAAAAAATGTCTCTCTCTCTCTCTCTCACACACTCTCTCTTCTTCTCTCTCCCTCTCTCTCCCTCTCTCTCTCTCTCTCTCGCTCTCTCTCTGTATGTCAGTATGTGTGTGTGTGTTTGACCACGATAGCGGTCAAACCGCTATAGATATCAATTCCAAATTTTGTATTTACGACTATAATCTCCCTCTTGAGAACTGATTAGATTTTCAGTGAAATCCTCAAACCGGAAGTAATATTTGGGAAGAATTTTATTAAAAAGTTCTTCGAAATTCGTATCGGAAGTAGGTCTATTACTCTTAACGAAAATCAATTTTTTGCAAATATTTCGCAAGTCATGCTCTTGAGACGGATATATTACGAGAGTAAAAGTATTTATAACTTAATTTTCAATATCTTTTGTATAAAAAGAATATCAAAATTCGGACCGGAAATAACACTTTGACCCTTACCGAATAGCGATTTTTTGTAAATATGTTGTAAATTATGCATTCAGTAGAGTACGAAAGTATTTAGTGCTAGATTCGCAATGTTTTTTGTATGAATAGATTTTCAAAATTCGGACCGGAAGTAGCACTTTTAATCTTAGCGGATAGCTCTTTCTTTCGAATATCTCACTAAGTATGCATTCTATAGAGATTTATTAAGAGAATAGAAGTACCTAGAATAGGATTTTAAATAATTTTTGTATAAAAAAATTCTTAAAATTGTATGACTTTCTTATACGTATGAGTGTTTCAGCTCATACGTATAAGAAAGTCGTGTGGTGGCCACACCTCATTTTTGTATATTGGGATTGTAGATTCAAATGTAATTGTATAGTCGCTCTGCTTGAACTAGCTCTGCCAATTTCATGACACCATGTATAACTATCAATTTTTTTAATAAGCATTAATTTATATACAATTCTCTGTGATTTACAATATATAAATAACGATAACAATAATTGTTTAAGCATTTAATTATTTCTTCTTTATTTATTAGTTGTACAAAACAATGAATTTAAGAGTGGCAATATAGAAATTTGTGTAAGATAGTATGGATTACTACACATAGGAAATGTACTAGAAAATGCAGCGTTGTCTAACGCTCATTATTGCTGAATCTTGGGCTTGTTGAAATTAATGGGCAATTTCTGAAGCATATACAGATGTGAGCTTCGTAAATTGTCTTTATCTCCAAATACATTTATATAAATATTTTTTTAAAACAAGCAATATGCTCTCTTACTTTCTTCAATTGCCTGCTTTGATTCTTTCTTCAGTTGTTAAACGTATATTGTTAGTGAATTACAACGTTACAGAGTGAGCATTGATATACGTTTAAGTTTTTCTAGTTTACATTTTTTAATACAGACCTAGCATAATTTATTTGATGGGTTTTTTATTCATTTCCGCACTAGCCACTTATAATATTGGTATTACTGCGTAAACGTTTGATATTAGTGTATTTTTGAAAGCATAAAGAAATATATTGTAAAGACAGATATGGGTAAAAAAAGAATATGGAAGAAAAAAGTGTATGATGCTATAACCCGAGTACTTTTAGATAACAATACTTCTGGTAAGTACAATGTTCCCGTTGATAGACATGTGTGTCAGAATATCGCTGAACAGCTTAAAGGTACTAAATACGGCTATTGCAGTACTATTTACAAAATTATTAACAAAAGTAAAGGATTCCGGACTTATTTCTGTGCGAAACGTAAAAATATAGTTTCCTCAAGCGTAAGTAAATTGTTAATAAATAGTGAAAATTTGAAAAAAGTACTTAAAAAAAAACTTGATGGTTTCCCACATATGTACAAACTACAGAAATAAAGCTTCTGTATGTGGCATAATCTGTAAGGAATTTCAATTCAAGAATTCCCTAAATAATAGGATGAAAGTATACAAACAATGGAGAGAACTATCAATGGCAGAAAGTGACTGTGTTGTGGCAAATAAGGAGATAGTTGACATAAATGAAAGCGAAGAGATACGAAATGTTAGAACTACATCCTACAGAAACTGCACGCTCAGATACAGCAATCTATACTTCCACTCCTACATTACATATAAATGTATGTATGGAGGATTCTTCTAAAACCAGTATCTGCACTGGTAAGCTTAATTTTAATGAAAACTCTATCGGTCCAAAAAGATCTACCGACTCCATTGACTTCAGAACTGATTTTGATGTAAATAACTGTGACATATCTCCAGCGGATTTTCAGATTCCAAAACAGATGCTGGACTTATCTAGTCCTGGTAAACTGGCAAAAATTTTACCTCTTGAATCTCGAAATGTGCCAACAGACAACAATAGGATTAGTTATAAGCAGTGCACTTATTTAGAAGGATCCTTTTTCATTGAAAAAAAAAATTTGGAATATTATATATGCTAATGGGAAATTAAACGTAAGATATTATCCATATTATATGCGAAATAGAATTGCAAAATATGTAAATAATGTTTGCTTGATCGTTTTGAAATACGTTAAATATTTGAAAAACGGTAACATTAATATATATGGAGTTTGCAAACATAATAATCAGTCATGTAAAAAATTTAGATTTTTCATACATACCAGACAAGTATTTGTCTATAGTTCGTCCATAAATTATTGCCACAAAGAATATGCAACGCATCATGTAAGAGGCGTAGAAAGACTTATTCTTAGAAATAATATTACAAACATACAACCCTTGAATTATAAGAAAAGTACCTTAATAAATGCATCTAAGGGGATTTTGAAAGAAGGAAAGAATTTACAGAAAATTAAATGAGATACCACACTGAGAAAAATTAGATCTGAGGCACTTAGTCAGTTGGATAGAGATAAAGATGACTTAACGGACATGCTATTAATGCACATCGATCACCCGGAATATATCAAAGAAATAAGTATGCCGTTTAAAGTGAAAATATTTAGTATAGAACAACTGCAAGTGTTGAAAATGCAAGTTTCCCAAAGTGAACTTCCTCTTATACATTTTGATGCCACTGGGGGTGTTGTTAGACATCCTCAGCTCATTAAACAAAAAAGAATTTATTTTTATACCGCAGTCATTAGTATAAGAAACACTAAAAGAATTTATCCAATATTTTCTATGATATCTGCATGTCATGATTCAAACTCAATTTTTAAGCTGTTGCATGATTTCCGCTATTTTTGTGAAGAAAATCTCCATTGGCCAGCATTCTCAGGTGTAGTAACAGACTTTTCTCTTGCAAATATACATGCCATTTGTAAGGCATTTAACCGCTGCACTTTAACTGAATATTTACAAAAAACATATATTTTGTCCGAACAAAAATTAAAACCTCGAGATAAAGATCTAGTAGGAGTTCACCTTTGTTGTGCCCACTTTATGAAAATGGTATGCAAAGATGTTAAATGTTTTAGCCAAAAATAATGAACAGAAATCTTTTTTTAAAGATCTGCTGGCATCCTCAGTGTTAATAAATGACCTCAATTATCTGGACAACTTCGTTAAAAATTCATATATCATCCTCAAAAGTCATTTCTGTAATTCAGATACACGATCTGCACTTCAAATTCTACAGAGCATCACGCTGGAGACACCGTGTGATAAAGAAAACGCTGATTTAGAAATAACATATAGAGACACAACCGACTTCGAAAGTAAAATCACAGGATTGCATAAATCAAGTCCCTTTTACAAAAGATATTTCGATTTAACTAATAATATAGAACTTAATAAAACTGGGACAGTAGAAAATGTATACCATAACGATGATGTTATGGATCTTGTACTAAACAAATATTTGCCATTTGCTTCGTTATATACAGGTTTAATGCTAAATTCTCAATCCACAAGTAATGCCATCGTCGAAAATTATTTTGGACAGTTAAAAAAGATTACACTGGAGGGCCAGAAAAACCTGAAATGTTCACATTTTGTGAGAAAGTTGAGACAGGATATTTTGTCCCTAAAAACGGAATGTGACATTGGCATTAAAAAGAATCGTCTAACGAAGGGTGACCCAACAGACGAAAAATGTTCTGAAGAAACATGGGCAAAAAGAGTAAAAAAACCTCAAACACATTTCACCGGTAAGTACTTAAGAAACTTGTCAGCTTCCGGCAAGAATAATATAATATATCCAGAGGATGATACAGATTTGGCTCAGTGTGCCTACTGTGGACACGGCATTCTTGATGAGCGCACAGCTCGGGTGCAGTGTGACAAATGTCTTCGCTGGATACATCAAACTTGCGATGTGCCCCCTGGAAATAACAAAACATACGGTGGAGATTTCGTCTGCAAGTTATGTACTCTAGATGGCAATATCGATATTCAGACACAGTCGAACCCAGAGGCAGTTAATTTATACGAAAAGTGCAACAAGTATATAAATAATATGAAATTGTGCTCTGCAGACAGAGAGTTACCGGGACACGTGACACGTACGCAAATATATAATAAAACCTGGAGAGAAGAGAGAAAGGTAAGACTTACATCCTAATTTTTTGGAAGAGTGTGTAAAGTAAGAACTGTTTCTTCTTACAACAAAATCATAACCAGCATTACAACAGATAAGGTTTTGTATACACCGGCATTAAGTCATGGGCAACAATGCGAAAAGCGAGCTAGAGAAGAATACACCAAAAAATTTGGTATAGTCTGCCAACCAGCTGGGTTATTCATTCACAAGGAATATCCATTTCTAGCTGCTTCTCCCGACGGATTAATTGAAGATGATGGAATTGTTGAGATTAAATCACCATTCAATTCTAGATTTAATCATCCCGACAAACAAAATTTCGATTTTTTGAGTGCAGATGGAAAGTCTATAAATACCGCACACAATTATTACTATCAAATACAGGGATTACTGGAAATAACCAACAGAACTTGGTGCGATTTGATCATATTTACTTATAAGGGAATAAAAATAATAAAAGTCCACCGGGACATCAATTTCTGGAACGCTATGCTACAAAAATTAAATTACTTTTATTTTTTTACATGCTACCTACATTATTATTTCCAAATAGAAAACTCTCACAAATAGAGAGGAAGTGGATTACAGTGGAAACATTAAAGTTCCGTGATAACGGTTTAGTATGTAATCGAGGTTATTACAAAGAGGTCGCTAATAGACGCGGGTATATTGTTACAAATGACCCTAGCATAAACTTCTCCCTGAAGGAATTATTAATAACTGATTTTGTAACCTTGAATTCTGAAGAGTATGTATCGAGTTTTGTAGTTGATCATTGCATACATATATTTAATAAAATTAGCGGAAATAGTTATCAAATAATATCAGTAGCAAAATCATCGATAATATTTGGAGAAGATATATCGAGTAAGTCGTTCATTGACGGAATACATATAATAAAAAGTAATATTGTCTTGCCGGTTTGCATTGGAAACCATTATATATTGGTACTATATATTTCCACTGAAAAGACACTAACTATAATCGATCCTCTTGGAAATGAATCTATCCACAAAAATGCATATCTGCAGAAATTTCAACAGTTTATGCAGTTGAAGTTACAAAATGTTGAAGGCGTTAAAGTAAATATAGTAAATCACGTGAAACAAAAAGATCCTTATAATTGTGGCATTTATATAATATATTTTTTTGAACGCTTATCTAGACAAGACAGTCTTACAGATGAGTTTGACGCTGATGATTATAGATCTAAATTGAAAGACATTCTCTTACAAAATAGCACAAACATGAAGCATCTGTGTTTATATTGTTGCCAAGTAGCTGGCACACAGGACTCTTTTAACTGCAGTTCTTGTTTGAGATATATACATAACAGATGTTTATTAACGGTAGCAGAAATTGAGTCAAACGTGAAAGCGTGTGAAAAAACAATGAATGGAATATGTGATTTGTGCAGGAATAACTAAATTAAGGGTTTAATACAATTTTCTGAAATTTGTATCTGGTGGTGATAATATAACACTGATTCTTATATTACATCTTAAATTTTCTATATTTTGTCATTTGAATACCATTTTATTTGCTTCTTTGGTATTATAAACAATTATTAACAATCAAAGTAACGGAGGAAATATAATAAAACAAATGATAGAGTGTAAAGAACATTTGGATAACATGCCTTCTAACTCTACAGAAAGTAATAAATGCGACGGTAAAGAAGTGGAGGAGTATAGATGATAGCACTTGTCCCAGTTGAGGGTTTTTTTTAGTGAGTAGGAGTCTCACACTCCCCGTGAACAATAGTGAGAACACGGGGGCCCATGATGGGTTTTTCCCCTCTTCAATAAAAAAAAAAAAAAAAAAAAAAAAACATGCACTTTTTATATCGGTTGTTATTACTATAACTAGCTAATACGGCAGGCCTGAAAGGCCCGCTATCGCCTCTTATTCCGCTTACAGTTGAGGTACCGCTCCCCCTTATTCTTCTAAATTTATTGCGGATTTTGTCTTTATTGCGTTTCAGTTTTGAAACACTATATAATTCCGATATATATTTAGGATATATGTATGTCGCGAGGTGGCCAATATGGCACTGAAGTGTTTCACCTGCGAAAAGAAAATTGATCGGTACGATGATTACATAGTATGTAAAAGTAAGTGCGAGCAGAACTATCATATAGCTTGTATTAACATATCGGTTGGAGAATTTACACATATGAAAGCCGATGGTGTAGTGAATACTTGGATCTGCAAACGTTGCGATGCTGATCTAACCTCAAATGGAAACCAACACAAACACGTCGAACACGTGAGTGAAGATTTTCAAACAATTATTACATCTAAAATAGAGGCGGCTATCATACAAATATCAAATGCATTAACTAACAATTTTAAAACTGAAATAGATAAATTAATTCAAGAAAACAGGGACCTACATCAAGAAATATTAGAATTAAAGAAATCTGTAAACACACTGTCCGAGAATCTAGAAAAAAGTAATGCTAAAAATATATCAACAGATACGAAAGGAAATAAACAAACAACTATTTCAGACACAGCAAAGAAGGTGCACAAAAAAGAGACCTTTAAAAACACTCTGGATGAGGTAAATAAATGTAAATATGAGATCAATGACCGGATAGGTAAAAAGTTATCGATAGACGAAAATAATAAACTTGCATTACATACAAATAACGCAAAAACTATTGAAACTATACAGGATTCACCTGTTAATAAAGATATACAAATGAATGAAACACAATTACAGCATAATGATACACATTCTATAATTAATAATGCTGATAAAGAAGCAAGCAAATGGACTGACATAGTAAAAAAGAGACAAAAGCGAAATATATCAGTTGGTTCTATTACTAATTCCTCATTAAAGCTTAAAGCTGTTGAAAAGAAAATGTGGCTGTTCATAGGAAATATAGATAAAAATAACACAATAGATGAAGTGAAAGATCATATAAAGACCATCCTCCGACACTCCGATTACGAATGTTCAAAAATAAATTCGAAGCATGGCGCCAACTGTTACAAGGTAGGCATAAAGGATAAAGATTATGTTGATTTTATAAAATCCGAGAATTGGTCGGAAGGTATTAGGATACGTAGATTTATATTCTATAATAACGGTAGAACAAATACGGATTTAAATTTTCACCACCCACAAGAACCAAACACAATAACTTAGAAAATCGAGAAGCATATAACCATATCCCAAACTCCGTTGTAAAAAGCAAATTTACCAAAAATGTTACATACATAAATGCCCAATGCCTGACAAATAAAATAGAAGCTGTTGATCTACTAATGCAGGACCTAGATTGTGATATATTATGCGTTTCAGAACATTGGTTTAACATATACAACTTTAAGACCTACAATATTTGCGGATATACCTTGGGTACCTCTTACATAAGAAGAAATTATATACACGGAGGTGTATGTATATACGTGAAAAATGGTTTACAGTACTTTGATATTCCATTAGTGTCGGGACTTTCCGTGGACAAAACCTGTGAAATCTGCGGGATATATCTTGCAAAGTGCAACACAATAATATTATGTACATACCGTTCTCCAACTGGTGATGTTCAGGGTTTTCTGGATATTTTAGCAGACATACTTACCAAAATTCTACGACAATATAAGCAAGATGTAAATATCATTCTAAGCGGTGATTTTAATATTGATATATCTACACAGACAAAAAATACTAGGGATTTACAGAACGCTTTAGTTAGTTTTGGATTAAAACAAACAATTTATGATTTTACAAGAGTTCAGGGAACATCAAAGAGTTGCATAGATAATGTGTTCACCAACTATACTAAATACGAGGCCCACACGTTTATCACATCTATTTCTGACCATCACGGCATTAGCTTCCACTTTAACTGTATACAAGCAAAACAAAATTACAGAAAAACAAGAAACTTATCGCATACAAATTACGATATTTTCGAAAACGCCATTAAAGAACAAACATGGTTAAGCTCACAGAAAGTAAACAATGCTGATATAAAATCAAACATAATCTTAACACAAATACTCTCTTGCTTGGAAATCGCTTTTCCTTTGAAGACCAAATTAATAGGAGCTAATAAAACCAGCCAACCTTTCTCGTTCAGCAATGAACTTAGACAGATTAAAGAAACTCTTTCATTAATACAAGAAACCTATAACCGCGTTGGAGGTGATGATCTTAAACAAATATTTAATTCTTATAAAAACTTTTACATCACGAAATTGAGAGAAGAGAAACGAAATAAGTACTTACGCTCTGTATACCAATCTGATAACATCCAGAAAGAGTTTTGGAACATCATCAAAAGGGAAACAGGCACATCTAACAACTTACAACATCGGGCACCATCTGCTAGTGAATTAAATAATATATTCTGTAATACGGCAAATGAGTTTTCTGCATTGCATAAAGACAACAATGAATCAATAAATTTTATAGGAAATATTCAGTATAATGAACGTTCATGTTTTCTAGTACCAGTGACACCTTTGGAAGTACAGACTATCATTCAAAACATTAAAGCGAAAGATGCTTTGGACGTATATGGCATGAATACGAAAATGCTAAAAAAATGTTCGAATTGCCTACTGGAACCACTTGCTGATTTGGTGAATGCGTGTTTTGAGCAAGGAATTGTGCCTGATAACATGAAAATTGCAAAAGTGACTCCTATTTACAAATCCGGTGACCCCAATAATCCAAAGAACTACAGACCTATTTCCGTGTTACCTACACTGTCAAAAATCCTCGAAACCGCCCTCTTACTGCGCCTCACATCATTCCTGGGAAACCATTCCATTCTAACCGGGCAACAATTTGGATTCTGTCCGGGAAAATCGACAGTGGATGCTGTATTATCGGTTTTAAACTTCGTTTGGGATGCTATGGAGGATGGGGACGATGGTTTGGTGGTGATGTGTGATTTGTCCAAGGCCTTCGACTGCGTAAGACATGAGATTCTCTTGGAAAAACTAGATCGCTACGGCGTTCGTGGTTTAACATCGAAGCTTTTAAAATCGTACTTCGAGAACAGAAGACAAGTTGTGTATGCAAACAATGAAATGAGTGAATCGCGACATGTTGAGCACGGAGTAGCTCAGGGGTCGCTTATTGGTCCTCTTCTGTTCTGTATTTATATAAATGACTTGCCGTACAATATTTCAAGCCATGTGGTATTGTACGCAGATGACACTACTTTTTTATTCAGAGGTACAGATGAAAAACAACTTAAAACGAAAGCTGAAACGACATTGTCCAGGGCTGCCACTTGGTTTACATCCAATAGTCTTACTGTCAATGAATCAAAGAATGTTCAATTACCATTCACCTGTAAACGTAGCAAAACACCTGCAAATGCCGGGTCTGCAAAGCTTTTAGGAATTACCCTGGATACTCGGCTGACCTGGCGGTCTCACATTGATGAACTTCACACAAGACTTTCCAGTGCTCTTTACGCCATACGGAGGTTAATAACTTTATTAAATAAGGATGCAGCAATAACGGCATACCATGCACTTTTTCATTCCCGTATGAGCTATGGTATTCAACTGTGGGGCGAATCAACACATGCTGTAGACATATTCATTCTACAAAAAAAAGCAATTCGAGCAATAGAGCAGGTCAATAGAATGACATCGTGCAGGCCTCTCTTTGTTAGAAACAAAATCATGCCTTTGCCATCGGCATACATCTACAGACAGCTTCTTCGAGCTAAATTGGAGCTACCCACGTTAAATAGAAAAGGAGATGTGACGCAGTTGCGACTAAGATCTCAATCACAGGTTCTACTTCCGAATCACAGGTTGCAGACCACGAGTGCCAAACATAGACATCTAGAACTATTTAATAAATTACCGAACACTTGGATTGAAAAGCCAGTGCCACAATTCAAAACATCCATTAAGAAATACTTATTAGAAAACAGCTTCTACTCGGTTACTGAGTTTTTACAAGATATCAAGAAGTTTCATTTACATTGAATTATATCTACCATTAGTACACACATACATTGTTATATAGCACACGCCTACACACATTCACACACACACGCTCACACACACACCACTTGTTTCGACGTTACCGCTGTATTTTACATGCTTTTGTATTTTATATTAGTTGGTACAATAAAGCTATTCTATTCTATTCTATTCTATTCTATATAGCGAATAACTAAATATAATTGTGTTTTAGATGTTCAATATTGCTTAGTTGTTTTTATACACCCCTGTATATAGTTTACAACTATGCAATATTTTATTCAGAATGCTTATAGGATGAAATGATTAATAATAGATTTAGTGATAATAGCAGTTTTTAAATTGAAAATGTTTACCGGCTGTCCATGAAATAAGATGTATTTTATCGTATGTATTTTATCGTTTAATGTTATGTTGACATTTTTCACATACTTTTCCTGTGCCTGACAGACGGTAGTTTTCACTCTATTTATAATTTTTCTACTATTATTGGTTTTTGTGCCTTGACTTGCCGATGATTTATTTCACGTTTGCCTAATTTATCTATAGTTTGAATTTTGTTTGTGGGTATAAAATTAGAATAATCTCGAAATCTGTGTTTTTTGCATCAGTTGGAAAATGTGGTTTAATAGTTTTTGTTAATAGTGTTTCAGTCTATATACATATGTCGATTCCATTGGTCTTTTTGGTTTAAATGAAAATTCATTAGAATTTAAAAAAAACATTTTATTTTATATAAACTTGTAGATAGCTTTATTAGAATTATGTTTTGTTGACCCGAATGTATACTTTTAAATAATTCATTTAATCATTGTTCTATAACAAATAATATTTATTTCATTGGCATTTTTTATAATGATTTCCATTCCTATACTTTTATAATTTGCAGTGTTTCTTTGTGGTAAATTGTATTACAACTGTCAGTTATGTATGATGCTTAATAATGTTGGTAAAGCCTTGTTCACACTGTACATAATTATTTTGTTTTGCATTGTACACCTACAATTTACGGAATATATAGATATAATATATGTATTATGGTAATATTGCTTACTTATTGTTATATTCGAAAATACTGTAAAACATCCTTATAGAATTTCTATTTTCAATGATTGTAATTGAAGTTCATTTTCATCAATGATAATTAAACAATCTTTTTTGAATACGTATGATATTACTTCTCAATTTGCCTGGCACAGTAACAACATGATTAAGTGCTTGTTTAATCTGGTAGGAATATATTTTAGTTTCTTTCTTCTATTTACAATATCTTATAATATTTTGAAGTATTTTTACAACTTAATTCATGGACGAAATGACTCCAGTCATGTAATGATAATTGCTAAAAATGAGTAGAAAGTATTTATAAACAAATAAGGAATCGAATTTATGAATTTCTTACCTATACACTATTATCATTGGGCCAATAATTATATATTGCAATATTTATTGTGCTGAATGTTTGTGAGCTAATGCTTCAATCTTTTCGAGCTTGAATTCGCCTTTTTCGCGTCCGCTTACAGCTGTTTACAGTTTCCTGTAAAACGCGATCACTCTCGTGGTGGTTTTTAGAATGTAAGATTTTATAGACTTGTGGCACACTCTGTATATACATATATTTTGTAAAGCCAATTGTATATTTCATTTAAAATGCCTCTAGAATTTTTTTTTACACAAACTGTTACACAATGAAGAGCGAGAAAGATAATTTAAAGTTAAACATAAGAATGATGTTAAAGTATCCGAAGAAACAATATGCTCAATAAGTGCATCATTTTCATTGAGACAATCGGGATAATACGCTATTGAAATAACAGTGGAAAAATTTAGTATATTAACAAAAAGTATGTTAATTGCTCAGAAACAATTTAAGATAGGCATGCACAATATTAATAAAAAAGAACCTAATAATCAGTTTGACACTGAGATATTTTCACCCAAATTATTTGAAGTGGAACAGCGCTTTCATTATGAAATTTTGGTCAGCATAATTGAAATATTCGTCTGTCACATACTCAAAATTAGTTCGCACGTCAATTAAAAATGAAGGACTTGTATTGAAGAACATTTTAAATTTTCAATGAATTACATATATACTACTCGCCCGCTATCGCGGGCTCGTCATTTTAATTGACATACTCAAATATACGTAGTATCTACATAGTGTTTAACATGTTTACAACAAATTTTGTTTGGTAAATGGGCGTCGCTTTCAAACATTCTTATAGAATGCTAATGAATGCTGATAAACTTCAAATATATAGCTCGCAAACATACGTATGTGAATGGGTAAAGTAAATCTAATTTATAAAGTATATTACTTTCTTATTACCTTTTCGAAGTCCACTATCGTTAATAAAAGAGCAGAGTATATTTTATTTAAAATTATTCTCGATCTGTTTTTGACACAAATCGGTACACACTCAAGAGCGAGAAAGGTAATTTAATGTTAATCATAAGCCATGTTAAAGTATCCAAAGACACAATGAGCTCAAAAAGCGCAACATTTTTATTAAAACAGTTTACAATACTATTTTGATATAAAGTGAGACCCTTTTGAAATCCACTATCATTAATAAAGGAGCACAAAATAATAATGAAAGTAAAAAACCCAAGTTTTAAATTTAAGCCCTTTTGAAGCGCCTTTTCTGTAAACAGCGCTTTCTATAATGTCCATTTTTATAAATTTTTGAAGCGCCCCTGTATATACATATATTTTGTTAAGCCAATAGGATATTTTATTTAAAATTCTTCTCGAACTGTTTTTAACACAAACCGGTACACACTCGAGAGCGAGAAAGGTAATTTAATGTTAAACATATTGCCGTGAACTCGCAAACTTGTAAAATAAGAATAGTTTTAGAGATTGATTTAAGAATTAGTTTAAGCTTAGAAATAAAAATAAAAACAACAAAAAGTCCTATTTAAATATTATTGAGTAAAACGATGCAACAAAACTTACATGAAGGTATACAAAGTTGCATACTTATAGTCAAATTTTTATTATAACAGTAAATGATGAAATATGCAAGAGAAAATTTATTAAATAAATATATAAACAAAAGATGTAGAATAAAAATTTATTAAATAAAGAAATATATAAAATAAAAACAAAATAAATATAAGTAATATATTTCTTTTGTAGAAAAGATACACAAAAAGCATGGGTTATAAATCATGAAAAGAAATGAAATTTATATGCATAAGGCAATAAAAATGTTATGAGAGTTTATGAAATAGATAGTATTAAAGAATAAAATTTACCTTAGCTTAATACTAGATTAATAAAAAAGGATATAAAAATATGTTAAACATAGAAGCAATCAGCAGTGACATATTTTTTGTATTTAAAAGCTGATATCACAAATAAAAAGGTATCTGTGTTCATGGTTTGTTCGTAACACAATACTTCAGGGACTAGAGGCGGACGTGTTCTACAAGGACAAGGCAGTGCGGAATAATGGTTATCTTCGACGTGTTTCCCATTTTTCCAAGGCGAACTTCGGCTAAAAGAAAAGTAAAACTAACATTAATAAATGGAAAGAAAAAGTATGTGTCGAACAATGAACAAGGTAATAGGTTCATTGACGAGTACAAGGAAGGATGGTATTAGTAACAAGAATAAACCTACCATTGGGAATCATGTGCAAAGCAGAGGGGACCTTTGAATTGGAAGGTTATGTTGACGTTTGAGTGAATTGTGAACTGTCAGAACAAAATGTGTATGTGTGCGTGAATCAAGGCGGCAACATATGGGCAGCGATTTCACGGGAAAAGTGTATTCCAGTACCAACCTAAACATGGACTAGAGGGCGCAATGGTCAACATGGTTTATTTTTGCCGCTATAAAAAGGAAGACAAGATTCGACAAGACGGACTTTCTTTCTGATAACACTTCCGAGAGGAAGGGACTTTCTGATAACACTTCCGAGAGGAAGGGACTTTCTGATAACACCTCCGAGAGGTGAACTTCTCAAAACACTTACAAAAGGAAGATCTCTTAAAGAATAGTTTTTTTTTTTATTGTTATACTGTAGTTTTTCATTATTTCTTTAACACATATAGTCACAGGAATTGATTTTATTTAATACATTTGAATTCATTTGAAGCGTTCATAATGGACATTCAAAATAGATTTATTGATAACAAGTAAGTTTATTATTTCTTTTGAAAATGAAGTTATACGAGTTGTTGGACAGACATTGATTTTTACGTGCGAATGATTAATCAATGTATTGTTGGACAAAAAATAGACAAGTAAATAATTTATCCTGTAAGATTTATTTTAAAATTTATATAGTTGGAATTACAACTAAACAGGATTAATGGTGTTGGTCAGTTGGAGAGATGTTACGTGAAAATGAGCATTTTCTTCATCGTATTGTCTAGACATCATTAATTTCTTTCAAATTAAGCGAATAATAAATTAGAATTTCACAAGGCATAGATTAAGAGCTCGATACAACACGTGCAAATGGTTGTCTAAAGCAATTAATTGAAGCCTATCCATAAATATTATAACGTCGATGAGTATATTCATAAATGTACAATAAAAATTTACATTTGTTCATTTGCAGGATAAATATTTATTTTTGTTTGATAGAATAAATAAATAAACAAAAGATTTACATACATTACAACCGGCATTAGGTATAAATGATATGAGCATTTTTCAATTATGTATCTTGTGTAGAGCATAAAGGTGTGCATATAAAGGAAACTATATTTTTGAATCCATAAATTACAAAATAAAAAATACACGATTATGTTGAATAGACATACAGTTTTTTTTTTCTTTGAACAAAACTATTACCTTTTTCCCTATAATGAACAAGAGAAAAATCATCAGCAAATAAGAAGGAATCACAAACATTGCCAGGACCCACAATAGTTATAAGGTACACGACAAAACAATGTAAGATAAAACACAAAACCAATTATAAGTTCTTGGTGTGTAAAGAATAATTTAAAGAGTATAAGGTGTACAAAAGACTATACCCTACGTGTGGTAATACACACAAAAGTATGTTGTTACAGCATATAAATTATATGGCAATATTGTTATTTAAAATAAATATTTATATGTCACAGCATAAATTAAATGGCGATGCCCAACGTGTGGCAATAACATTATTTATAATAAATATGGATGAATATACTTATATGCTACAGCATAAATAAACATTTATTTATGCACCACAGCATAAATTAAATGGCGCTCAACGTAGTGGGGCAATGTATTCCTTTTCTTGTTGTTTATTAATCATGTATTTATTTAACGCCCAAAATAGAGAGGCAATGCATTATTTTTCATAATTGTTTAAAAGAAAAAAAATATATATATATAATTAATGTTGCTTAACATAGTGGAGCATTGTATTCATTTTCTCGTTTGTCAATAATTATTTACATAACATTTAACGTTGTGAAGCAATGCAATTTTTGTTTTTTTAAATGTATAAACAAAAAAATAATAATTTATTTTGTACAAATAATGGGTACAAAGTTTGTTTCATTTTTTTTTATTTATTAGTAAATAGAATAATTATTCAGTGTCCAAGTTAGAGACAAATTACCTCAATTTTCATTTACTGATGAATTATCAATTTCTCTTGTTTAGAAAGGGATAAAATAAAAAAAAAAAAAAAAAAAAAAAGGAGGAATAGTATTTGATTAGATAAGTTTAGTTATTAATTTATAAGTTAGGAATAAGATAAAAATGGCAGATAAAGATAAGAATAATGGTGAAGGTTCACAATTCACACAATACAGGGACAATCGTCCAGTATCTTCTGATTCAGAGTCAGAAAAACCTGAATCAGAGGATCGAACACTTGATGGTAGCACACAAGCAGAAAGCATCAGTGGCGTAGCTGGTGAACAAAAACTTGAGAATCTTTTTAATAAACTATTCAGCAGAATAGAAGAAAACGATAGAAATATGAACAAGAAATTTGAAGAGAATAATCGAAAATTAGTAGAAAATAATTTGAGTATAAATCAAAAATTAGAACAAAATAAAATAGAAATAAACTCAAAAATAGACGAAGGTTTCGCAGAGTTAAGAAGAGAAACTTTAGAATTAAATGCAAAAGTAGAATTAAAGTTAGAACAGTCAGTTTCAACTCTAAATAAACAAATAAACTTTAACGAAAAGAAATGTGAAAGTAAAGGCACATTCTTAATAAAAGAAATCAACGAAAGATCTGCCAAAACACAAGCTAATTTTGATAAGGTAGATGAGAAAATAAATTCTCTTGAAAATAAAGTGAAAGGGAATAATGTGCAACATCAAGAGCAAATACAAGAACTTTCACATCAAGTGGAAGATTGTAAAATAAAATATGGTGTTTGTACGGACACAATGTTGACCCTACAAAACAAAACTTTAAACTTTGAAAACACTATAAAAGGGTTAGAGAACAAAGTACATGGGGTTAGTACACCTAGTGTATCTTTGACACAAATACCTGGTAGCGCAGAGAATATACCAAAATTCTCAGGATTTTACAAAGATAATCCAATGGCGTTTATGAGAACGATAAAAACATACATGAGGGGAATATCTGATGAGATGTCAAGGCTACATTTCATAAGAGGTTGTTTAAAGGATTATGCACTTCAGTGGTACGATATGATAATAGATGAAGTAGTGGATTTCAAAGAATTTGAGATTCGTTTTGTGAGACAGTACTGGGGACAGACTCAGCAGAGGAAGATTAGACACGATTTAGTGTTTGGCAAATACAGAGCTGGATCTTCTAGAGAAAACTACATCATAAGAAAATATTCTTTTCTTAAATACATCCAACCAACCATTGAAGAAAGTGATATTGTTTCACAGCTAGCAGCACACTTTGACCACAACGTTACACAGGCGGTGGCACTTCAAGGAATAGATAACATTGAAGCACTCCTGGAACTGGTCAAGAGATTAGACGATGTGGATGAGAAGGGAAACAGCAAGAGTTATGGAAGCATCAAATATACAAACGATCCACCCAGAAATGATAATAATAACTACAACAATGGAAATAATCCACATATAAACAAGACACCTCGTTACAATCAAGATAAACAGTACAATAATAATGGGTACAATCAAAATCAGGGTAAACAGAATTATGGAAACAACCCTTATACATATAATAAGCCAAGCTATAGGAACAATCCATATACATACAATAAAACGAGAAACTATGAAAATGAGAGGGAGAAAGAACAGAATTATGAGAAGAAAGAAAGAAACCCTGAGAGGGAAAGAAGAGTGAACAATGTTCAAATAAGTGAAGAGAAAAAAGAAATCAGTACTAAGGAAAAAACAGAATCAAAAGGTGCAATACCCAAGGATTCAAGACAATTATCGACAAATAAAGAATGGGTAAATTCTACATACTCAAATGCGACTTCGTTGGATTTTTAGAAAGGCCAGTCAAGAAGAAAAAGAAGGTACAAAACGTATATAACTTTGACGATCTAAAGAAAATCACGACGGAATTACCACACATAACAGTAAAAATAGGGAACGAAGAGATAGAAGCATTATTAGACACAGGAGCGCAATTATCTTTATTAGATAGTAGTATTATAAGTAAAGATATAGAAAAATTAGGATATTGTATGCCTATAAGAAAAGTAAATTTAATAAATGCAAATAAGAAACGCATCATTACTGTAGATAAAGTTTTTTGGATAAATGTTAGAATAGGTAGTTTAAATTTATTAACAGAATTCATGATAGTGCCTAATTTGAACAGCAATTGTATTTTGGGGATAGACTTTTTAAGTCAATATGGTACAAAAATAAATATGGAAAACAAAACATTTCATATTAAAAATTCAATAATCTCCTGGTGTAAGGAAACACAGGAAGATGAGATATTAATTAATAATTTATATATAAATAATGCTGAACAAAATCTCACAAATAAAATGGATAGTAGTTTATTAGACAATAAGTGTGCACATCCTGTGAAGCATCGTCAAAGTGAGGACTTCACGCAATATAGGGATGGTACGAATTTAAATTGCGATAAACAATACATAAGCCATGTGAGCAATCTTGTCAGCAAGTATAAAGAGTTATTTGATAATAAACCTGGTTTAGCAAAAGGCTATGAACACAGGCTAAAAATAGATGAAACACAACCTTTTAAAGTTAAAAATTATCCTGTCCCCAATAAATACAAAGAACAAGTCAAATTAGAAATTAAAGAAATGTTAAAAGATAAAAATATAGAAAAAACAGAATCAACATTTAGCAATCCTGTAGTCGAAATAAACAAAAGGGGTATAAGTGATCAAAGGGACACTATACTACCAAAATATTTAAATTCTAGAAACTCACCTTATTTTGAAGCTCAACAGAGCGTTACATTTTTATTAACAATGTGTGTAAATATCGAACAGTTCAAAAGGACCGACCGAAGGCGTACTTTTTGGCTGGCAACAATACGTAATGATTCAATAAATGATTGTTCATTCTTAGTAATGTTATTTGTAATTAGAAAGAAAGGAGTCAAGTTTAAAAAGACTCATGAAAGAAGCAAAGTACAAAAGGATGAAAGGAAATATTTTGCCTTCATGCTTACATTAATTGCAATGATAAAGAAGGGAGTAAAATTTAAATGGACTCCTGAAACTCTCAAAGCATTTGAAGAAGTGAAAGAAAATTTTTGCAAAGCATTAATAGTAAATTTACCCGATTTTAATGAAGAATTTGTTTTAAGATGCGACGCATCAAATAATGCAATAGCTATAAGAAATTTAGCATTAAGTATCGTTAATCACATATCTATGCTCTATGATTATATAGACGTAGAAAATTAATAATCATTTGTGCGAGTTGTCACAATGGTTATTATATGTGTCGTTCATGCTATAATAATCTTTGTTGACGATTCACGACAAAATATAATAACCAAGGGATATGCCGTGAACTCGCAAACTTGTAAAATAAGAATAGTTTTAGAGATTGATTTAAGAATTAGTTTAAGCTTAGAAATAAAAATAAAAACAACAAAAAGTCCTATTTAAATATTATTGAGTAAAACGATGCAACAAAACTTACATGAAGGTATACAAAGTTGCATACTTATAGTCAAATTTTTATTATAACAGTAAATGATGAAATATGCAAGAGAAAATTTATTAAATAAATATATAAACAAAAGATGTAGAATAAAAATTTATTAAATAAAGAAATATATAAAATAAAAACAAAATAAATATAAGTAATATATTTCTTTTGTAGAAAAGATACACAAAAAGCATGGGTTATAAATCATGAAAAGAAATGAAATTTATATGCATAAGGCAATAAAAATGTTATGAGAGTTTATGAAATAGATAGTATTAAAGAATAAAATTTACCTTAGCTTAATACTAGATTAATAAAAAAGGATATAAAAATATGTTAAACATAGAAGCAATCAGCAGTGACATATTTTTTGTATTTAAAAGCTGATATCACAAATAAAAAGGTATCTGTGTTCATGGTTTGTTCGTAACACAATACTTCAGGGACTAGAGGCGGACGTGTTCTACAAGGACAAGGCAGTGCGGAATAATGGTTATCTTCGACGTGTTTCCCATTTTTCCAAGGCGAACTTCGGCTAAAAGAAAAGTAAAACTAACATTAATAAATGGAAAGAAAAAGTATGTGTCGAACAATGAACAAGGTAATAGGTTCATTGACGAGTACAAGGAAGGATGGTATTAGTAACAAGAATAAACCTACCATTGGGAATCATGTGCAAAGCAGAGGGGACCTTTGAATTGGAAGGTTATGTTGACGTTTGAGTGAATTGTGAACTGTCAGAACAAAATGTGTATGTGTGCGTGAATCAAGGCGGCAACATATGGGCAGCGATTTCACGGGAAAAGTGTATTCCAGTACCAACCTAAACATGGACTAGAGGGCGCAATGGTCAACATGGTTTATTTTTGCCGCTATAAAAAGGAAGACAAGATTCGACAAGACGGACTTTCTTTCTGATAACACTTCCGAGAGGAAGGGACTTTCTGATAACACTTCCGAGAGGAAGGGACTTTCTGATAACACCTCCGAGAGGTGAACTTCTCAAAACACTTACAAAAGGAAGATCTCTTAAAGAATAGTTTTTTTTTTTATTGTTATACTGTAGTTTTTCATTATTTCTTTAACACATATAGTCACAGGAATTGATTTTATTTAATACATTTGAATTCATTTGAAGCGTTCATAATGGACATTCAAAATAGATTTATTGATAACAAGTAAGTTTATTATTTCTTTTGAAAATGAAGTTATACGAGTTGTTGGACAGACATTGATTTTTACGTGCGAATGATTAATCAATGTATTGTTGGACAAAAAATAGACAAGTAAATAATTTATCCTGTAAGATTTATTTTAAAATTTATATAGTTGGAATTACAACTAAACAGGATTAATGGTGTTGGTCAGTTGGAGAGATGTTACGTGAAAATGAGCATTTTCTTCATCGTATTGTCTAGACATCATTAATTTCTTTCAAATTAAGCGAATAATAAATTAGAATTTCACAAGGCATAGATTAAGAGCTCGATACAACACGTGCAAATGGTTGTCTAAAGCAATTAATTGAAGCCTATCCATAAATATTATAACGTCGATGAGTATATTCATAAATGTACAATAAAAATTTACATTTGTTCATTTGCAGGATAAATATTTATTTTTGTTTGATAGAATAAATAAATAAACAAAAGATTTACATACATTACAACCGGCATTAGGTATAAATGATATGAGCATTTTTCAATTATGTATCTTGTGTAGAGCATAAAGGTGTGCATATAAAGGAAACTATATTTTTGAATCCATAAATTACAAAATAAAAAATACACGATTATGTTGAATAGACACAGTTTTTTTTTTCTTTGAACAAAACTATTACCTTTTTCCCTATAATGAACAAGAGAAAAATCATCAGCAAATAAGAAGGAATCACAAACATTGCCAAGACCCACAATAGTTATAAGGTACACGACAAAACAATGTAAGATAAAACACAAAACCAATTATAAGTTCTTGGTGTGTAAAGAATAATTTAAAGAGTATAAGGTGTACAAAAGACTATACCCTACGTGTGGTAATACACACAAAAGTATGTTGTTACAGCATATAAATTATATGGCAATATTGTTATTTAAAATAAATATTTATATGTCACAGCATAAATTAAATGGCGATGCCCAACGTGTGGCAATAACATTATTTATAATAAATATGGATGAATATACTTATATGCTACAGCATAAATAAACATTTATTTATGCACCACAGCAATATGTCGTGTTAAAGTATGCAAAGACACAATGAGATCAAAAAGCGCAACATTTTTATTAAGGCAGTGTACAATACTATTTTGATGTGAAAGTGTAAAAGCCTGCCAACCTTTTAGAAATCGACTATCGTTAATAAAGGAACACAAAATAATAAAAGTAAAAAGGCCAAGTTTTAAATTGAAGCGCCTTTCCTGTAAAAAGAGATCATCGGTATGACGCTTTTTAGAATGTCTACATTTATACACCTTTGAAGCACCCCTGTATATACATAATTTTGTTAAACCAATAGGACGTTTTATTTAAAATTCTTCTCGAACTGTTTCTAATACAAAACCGGTACACACTCAAAAGCGAGAAAGGTAATTTAATGTTATACATAAGTCATGTTAAGGTATCCAAAGACATAATGAGATCAAAAAGCCCAACATGTTCATTAAGACTGTTTACAATACTATTTTGATGTGAAAGTGTAAAAGCCTGTCAAACCTTTTCAAAATCGACTATCGTTAATAAAGGTGCACGAAATAATAATAAAAGTAAAAAGCCCAAGTTTTAAATTTAAGCCCTATTGAAGCGCCTTTCCTGTAAAAAAAACGCTTTTTAGAATGTCCACTTTTATAAACTTTTGAAGCACTCCTGTATATACATATATTTTGTGAAGCCAATAGGATATTTTATTTAAAATTCTTCTCGAACTGTTTTTGACATAAACCGGTGCACACTCAAGAGCGAGAAAGGCAATTTAATGTTAAACATGTCATGTTAAAATATCCAAAGAAAGAATGAGCTTTCAAAAAGCGCAACATTTTCATTAAGACAGTTTACAATACTATTTTGATGTGAAAGTGTGCCTGTCAATCTTTTCGAAGTCTACTCTCGTTAATAAAGGAGCACGAAATAATAATAAAAGTAAAAAGCCCAAATTTTAAATTGAAGCCCTATTAAAGCGCCTTTCCTGTAAAAAACGCTTTTTAGAATGTCCACTTTTATAACCGTTGGAAGCACTCCTGTATATACATATATTTTGTTAAGCCAATAGGATATTTTATTTAAAATTCTTCTCGAACTGTTTTTGACATAAACCGGTACACACTCAAGAGCGAGAAAGGTAATTTAATGTTAAACATAAGTCATGTTAAAATATCCAAAGAAACAATGAGCTCTCAAAAAGCGCAACATTTTCATTAAGACAGTTTATAATACTATTTTGATGTGAAAGTGTAAAAGCCTGTCAATCTTTTCGAAGTCTACTCTCGTTAAGAAAAAAGCACAAAATAATAATAAAAGTAAGAAGCACTCCTGTATATACATATATTTTGTTAAGCCAATAGGACGTTTTATTTAAAATTCTTCTCGAAGTGTTTTTAACACAAACCGGTACACACTCAAGAGCGAGAAAGATAATTTAATTTTAAGCATAAGTTATGTTAAGGTATCCAAAGACACAATGAGATCAAAAAGCCCAACTTGTTCATTAAGGCAGTTTACAATACTATTTTGATGTGAAAGTGTAAAAGCCCGTCAACCTTTTCGAAATCCACTATCGTTAATAAAGGAGCAGGAAATAATAATAAAAGTAAAAAGCCCAAGTTTTAAATTTAAGCCCTATTAAAGCGCCTTTCCTGTAAAAGGCGATCACTGGAATGACGCTTTTTAGAATATCCGCTTTTATAAACTTTTGAAACACCCCTGTATATACATATATTTTGTTAAGCCAATAGGATATTTTATTTAAAATTCTTCTCGAACTGTTTTTGACATAAACCTGTACACACTCAAGAGCGATAAAGGTAATTTAATGTTAAACATAACTCGTGTTAAAGTATCCAAAGACACAATGAGATCAAAAAGCGCAACATTTTTATTAAGACAGTGTACAATACTATTTTGATGTAAAGTGTGAACTTTTTGAAATCCACTATCGTTAATAAAGGAGCACAAAATAAAAGTAAAAGTAAAAAGCCCAAGCTTTAAATTGAAGCGCCTTTCCTGTAAAAAGCGAGTACTGGCATGATGCTTTTTAGAATGTCCGGTTAAATAAACTTTTAAAGCATCCCAGTATATACATATATTTTGTGAAGCCAATAGTATATTTTATTTCAAAATTTTCTCGAATTGTTTTTTACACAAACCGGTACACACTCAAGAGTGAGAAAGGTAATTTAATCTTAAACATAGGGCATGTTAAAATATCCAAAGAAACAATGAGCTCTCAAAAAGCGCAACATTTTCATTAAGACAGTTTATAATACTATTTTAATGTGAAAGTGTAAAAGCCTGTCAATCTTTTCGAAGTCTACTCTCGTTAAGAAAAAAGCACAAAATAATAATAAAAGTAAGAAGCACTCCTGTATATAGATATATTTTGTGAAGCCAATAGGAGGTTTTATTTAAAATTCTTCTCGAAGTGTTTTTAACACAAACCGGTACACACTCAAGAGCGAGAAAGATAATTTAATTTTAACCATAAGCTATGTTAAGGTATCCAAAGACACAATGAGATCAAAAAGCCCAATTTGTTCATTAAGGCAGTTTACAATACTATTTTGATGTGAAAGTGTAAAAGCCCGTCATCCTTTTCGAAATCCACTATCGTTAATAAAGGAGCAGGAAATAATAATAAAAGTAAAAAGCCCAAGTTTTAAATTTAAGCCCTATTAAAGCGCCTTTCCTGTAAAAGGCGATCACTGGAATGACGCTTTTTAGAATATCCACTTTTATAAACTTTTGAAACACCCCTGTATATACATATATTTTGTTAAGCCAATAGGATATTTTATTTAAAATTCTTGTCGAACTGTTTTCGACACAAACCGGTACACACTCAAGAGCGAAAAAGGTAATTTAATAATAATCATAATTCATGTTAAAGTATCCAAAGAAACAATGAGCTCAGAGCGCAACATTTCCATTAAGACAGTTTCCAGTATTATTTTGATGTAACAGTGAAAAAATCATGTCAACCTTTTTGAATTCTACTATCATTAATGAAGAAACACAAAGGAATAATAAAAATGAACTTAAAATTCATTTTACTCAAGAATCCAAAAAAAGCCCAAGTTTTAAATTTTAGCCCTATTGAATGGCTTTTTTCGCGTCCGCTTACAGTTTCTTCACAGTTTCCTGCAAAAAGCAATCACTGTCATGGCTTTTTAGAATGTCCGTTATTATTAACTTTTGAAGCACTCTTGTATATATATACATATATCTTGTGAAGCGAATAGTATGTTTTATTTAAAATGCTTCCCGAACTGTTTTTTACACAAATCTGTACACACTCAAGAGCGAGAAAGGTAATGTAATGTTAACCGTAAGTCGTGTTAAAGTATGCAAATACACAATGAGATCAAGAAGCGCAACATTTTTATTAAGACAGTATACAATACTATTTTGATGTGAAAGTGTAAAAGCCTGTCAACCTTTTCGAAGTCTACTCTCGTTAAGAAAAAAGCACAAAATAATAATAAAAGTAAAAAGCCCAAGTTTTAAATTTAAGTCCTATTGAAGCGCCTGTCCTGTAAAAAGCAATCACTGTCATGGCTTTTTAGAATGTCCACCTTTATAAACTTTTGAAGCACCCCTACATATATTTTGTTAAGCCAATAGTATATTTTGTTATTATATTTAAAATTCTTCTCGAACTGCTTTTTAGACAAACTGGTACACACTCAAGAGCGAGAAAGGTAATTTAATGTTAAACATAAGTCATATTAAAGTATTGAAAGAAACAATGAGCTCAATGAGCGCAACATTTCCATTGAGACAGTGTACAATAAGATTCTGATGTTTGCGAATCTACTATCGTTAAGAAAAAATGGAGTATTAAATTTAAGCCCTGTTTAATCACGTTTCGAAGAATCACCAAATTGAAGACGTAATAAGCGACCACAAACACCCCCGTATCTAAAATTCCACATTCATACATCAATTTTCAAAAAAATCTTCCGCCATTTTGTTTTTTTTTGACATTTTGACTTTGGAATCGTGATCGGTGATCCCCAAAACCCCCGTATCTAAAATTTCACGTTCATATGTCAATTTTCAAAAAATCTTCCGCCATTTTGTTTTTTTTTGACATTTTAACTTTGGAATCGTGATCGGCGACGCCCAAAACCCCCGTATCTAAAATTTCACGTTCGTACGTCAATTTAAAAAAAAATCTTCCGCCATTTTGTTTTTTTTGACATTTTGACTTTGGAATCGTGATCGGCGACCCCCAAAACCTCCGTATCTAAAATTTCACGTTCATACCTCAATTTTCAAAAAATCTTCCGCCATTTTGTTTTTTTTTGACATTTTAACTTTGGAATCGTGATCGGCGACCCCCAAAACCCCCGTATCTAAAATTTCACGTTCGTACGTCAATTTTCAAAAAATCTTCCGCCATTTTGTTTTTTTTGACATTTTGTCTTTGGAATCGTGATCGGCGACCCCCAAAACCCTCGTATCTAAAATTTCACATTCATACGTCAATTTTCAAAAAATCTTCCGCCATTTTGTTTTTTTTTTGACATTTTGAGTATGGATTCGTGATCGGTGACCTAAGACACCCTCGTATATAAAATTTCACATTTATACGTCAAAATTTTCAAAAAATCCTTCGGCCATTTTGTTTTTTTTTGACATTTCGACTTTGGATACGTGATCAATGAGACCACAAAAACTCCCAAGTGCCGAATTTTACTTTAATCAGAAGAGAGAAGTTAATTTCAGCTAGCTCCGCCCACCCTGCATGTATGCGTAATCGATTAAATAAAATTATTACATAAGGGCACATCGATGTTAAAAGCAATCCTTTTCCCCATACGCATACGCGTTCTGGAGTTAACGTATTTTAATTCAAATCATTATTAAAATATTAATCTACAGCTCCTGTATAGTTGAAATTATTAAATCAAGCGGGACCGTTATGTATTGTGTGGAGATATGGAGATGCCGAACATTCACCGGACCGTAATACATTCATCGGCAGTGCACATGAGAATCTGATTATATTTTTCGCCCGTCCGAAATACATTGATATCACTGCACATTGAATCGGCCATTTTGCTGACCAAATCCTTCTGCAAACGAATTTGAAAGTGCTCGTGCCCTTGGTTGCGTGCGTCTGTCGACTCGAAATAAGCATGTATAAGGTCCCGAGAGGCCCATTCTTTAACACCTCGGGTCTTGTTGGACCCTCGCAAGCTTCAAAATTTCGTATTTCACGCTTAAAAATGAATCTGTGGACACAACTCAGTTTGATGTCAGTTTGACGTTTCTAGAGATTTTTATCGCTTGTCACGGGAATGGTCAAAACGTAAGCCATTTTTCTGTTACAAAATGAAATGCACGCTCCTCTTCAACGGACGATATCTCTGCACACACTCCACTAAAAAGGAAAATCTCTCCGTCCACCGGAAATTCAATGTCACCCCTAGGCCCAGCCCAAAACACAGCCTTTAATTCCTCATATCCAGAGAGGAGTTTTCTGCAAAGATTTGTCGACTTTTTTCTATTTTGATAGTTCCGAAAATGCTCGGTTAAGCTCTTTCAACTAAGGCGATTAACAACAGAGGTCTGTGCGCTATTATTATATATAACTAGCTATAACGTCCGCTTACAGCGGATCCGTCCGCTTACAGCTGATCGTCCGCTTACAGCGGTCCGTCCGCTTACAGCAGGTCCGTCAATCTCTTTTAGTTTGAATCGCCTTTTTCGCGTCCGCTTACAGCTTTTTCATAGTTTCGTGTAAAAAGCAATCACTGTTATGACGCCTTTTAGAATGTCTGATTTTATTAACTTTTGACGCACCCCTGTATATACATATATTTCGTGAAGCCAATAGTATATTTTATTTAAAATTCTCCTCGAATGGTTTTTTACACAAAGCGGTACACACTCAAGAGCGAGAAAGGTAAATTAATGTTAAACATGTCATGTTAAGGTATCCAAAAGCACAATGACATCAAAAAGTCCAACATGTTGATTAAGACAGTTTACAATACTACTTTGATGTGAAAGTGTAAAAGCCTGTTAACCTTTTCAAAATCAACTATCGTTAATAAAGGAGCACGAAATAATAATAAAAGGAAAAAGCCCAAGTTTTAAATTTAAGCCCTATTGAAGCGCCTTTCCTGTAAAAACGCTTTTTAGAATGTCCACTTTTATAAACTTTTGAAGCACCCTTGTATATAAATATATTTTGTTAAACCAATAGATATTATGTATACTACTCGCTCTCGATCGCGGGCTCGTTATTTTAATTGACCTGCTCAACTATACGTCGTTCCTGTATTGTATTTAAAATGTTTATAAAAATTTTGTTAGATAAATGGGCGTCGCTTTCAAACATTTTTATATAATGCTAATAAATGCTGATGAACTTCAAACAACAAACTAAATGTGGTTTAATATGTTAATGACATATCAGAGTGAGTCTAAAATGAAGTTTTAATAAGGTGCTGTTAAAAGCAATTACAAAGAAGAAAAGAGGAAGCGCAGGCATAAATTTTCACAAATATTTAGAATTTTTAGCAACTGAGATAAAGTCCCAGAAATGTAACAGAATTAAAAAGCTTTCAAAACACAAGTATTTCCGTAGTAAGCTAAAAGTTGCACATATTCAATATTACGTTTTTATTTTTAATTATACTGTTAATTTCATGTATAGAAGGAGCAACACAATTACTAAATCACTAATAAAAATAATTATTAATTACAAATGCATAAGAAAATATAATCGCAGTCAATACTAATAAAAATCCAAATCTTCTAGGTTATGCGCATGTGTAAGTAACCCTAATTACTGTTTAATATTTATCAGGTTTGGAAAAACACCGGTTAAAGTATCTTCATTTAATAACGTTCTTAACCAATTATTAGCGCCAACCGGTTTTTGCAAAAACGTATTATCCCGTATTTGATTTAATGAGTACGCTGATCTGCATTGGGAAAACCGGCCCGCAATTGAACTTAATCAACTAATACAGTACAATATCCGCCATTTTTTTTGACATTTTGACTTTGGAATCGTGATCGGCGACCCCCAAAACCCCCGTATCTAAAATTTTACATTTATACGTCAATTTTCAAAAAATCTTCCGCCATTTTGTTTTTTTATGACATTTTGATTTTGGATTTGTGATCGGCGACCTAAGACACCCTCGTATCTAAAATTTCACATTCATACGTCAATTTTCAAAAAATTCTTCCGCCATTTTGTTTTTTTTTTGACATTTTGACTTTGGATTCGTGATCGGCGACCTAAGACACTCCCGTATCTAAAATCTCACATTCATACGTCAATTTTAAAAAAATTCGTCCGCCATTTTGTTTTTTTTGACATTTTGACTATGGATTCGTGATCGGCGACCTGAGACACCCCCGCATCTAAAATTTCACATTCATACGTCAGTTTTCAAAAAATTCTTCCGCCATTTTTTTTTTGACATTTTGACTTTGGATTCGTGATCGGCGACCTAAGACACCCCCGTATCTAAAATTTCACATTCATACGTCAATTTTCAAAAAACTTCGGCCATTTTGTTTTTTTTTTTCACATTTTGACTTTCGATTTGTGATCGGCGACCTAAGACACCCCCGTACCTAAAATTTCACATTCATACGTCAATTTTCAAAAGAACCTCCGCCACGTTTTTTTTTTTTGACATTTTGACTTTCGATTTGTGATCGGCGACCTAAGACACCCCCGTACCTAAAATTTCACATTCATACGTCAATTTTCAAAAAACTTCCGCCCTTTTGTTTTTTTTTGACATTTTGACTTTGGATTCGTGATCGGCGATCTAAGACAACCCCGCACCTAAAATTTCACATTCATACGTCAATTTTCAAAGAACTTCGGCCATTTTTTTTTTTGACATTTTGACTTTCGATTCGTGATCGGCGTCCGCACACACCCCCGTACCAAACATTTCACATTCATACGTCAATTTTCAAAAAATTCTTCCGCCATTTTGTTTTTTTTGACATTTTGACTATGGATTGGTGATCGGCGTCCGCAGACACTCCCGTATGTAAAATTTCATATTTATACGTCAATTTTCAAAAAATTTGTCCGCCATTTTGTTTTTTTGACATTTTGACTTTCGATTTGTGATCGGCGATCTAAGACACCCCCGTACCTAAAATTTCGCATTCATACGTCAATTTTCAAAAAACTTCCGCCATTTTGTTTTTTTTGACATTTTGACTTTGGATTCGTGATCGGCGACCTAAGACACCCCCGTATCTTAAATTTCACATTCATACGTCAATTTTCAAAAAACTTCGGCCATTTTGTTTTTTTTTGACATTTTGACTTTCGATTCGTGATCGGCGACCTAAGACACCCCCGTATCTAAAATTTCACATTCATACGTCAATTTTCAAAAAACTCTTCCGCCATATTAGATGCACCATTTTTTTTTTGAAATTTTGCCATTGGGCTTGAGATCACCGACACCAAGAGCCCCCGAGTACGGAGTTTTACCTTAATCAGAAGAAAAAGTTGATTTGGCTCCACCCACTCCGCAGTGCGTAATTATTTAAATAATTATTTAGTAGGGGCACATAAATGTTAAAAGCATTATTTTTTCCCTTAAGAAAAAGGCATACCCGTTTTAGAATTATTGTATTTTAAATGGAATTTATAATAATTATAAGAAAAAATCATGCTGTATATATGAATCATTAGTTCATCGAGCGGGAAAATTATGTCGAGAAGTCCGGCGTCTTCTCTTATAAATTTCCCGTAAAATATTCGAAATAAATACACAATATGTATCGCATTCGAAAAAAAAATATTTGTCCCGGCCTGGGTTCGAACCGGACCCGGCAAAGTCATTGTATTAAGAAGCCGTCAATCTTGCCATCGGGCTATCGACCTAATGTAAATAGTTTGTTCAACTGCCATATTTATATGTAGGCTTGACTCTATGTTCAAATCTGCAATTTTTTTTTAAATCTCAGAGAAAATACATGTGTAATCTTCAAAAGAATATTAAAAAAAACGTTTTAATTGCGTTCAAATAATTAATTTAGTGCATTGTCCTTGTCCTATATTATGTGTGTTTATTTGCCTTGAATCTCATCTGACGTTAATAATTAAAAGCAATCCTTTTCCCCGTTCTGGAATGATCGTATTTTAAAATTCAAATTTATAGTAATTAAAAGATATCAGCCTGTATGTAAAAATGTTAAGTCAAGCTACCGATATATAATATATTTACGGGCAGTGCACATGAATGTATATGTGTGTACATAACATATTATGAGCATTGCACTTGATTTATTGTGTACATGTATTTCTGGCGTATTTCGGCCATTTTTCTACGATGTCCGTCTGCATGAGGAATTTAAATCACTCGTCCTATCGATATCGTACGTCGATGAAGTCGCAATAGACATGCGATCGGTACAGAAATGTCTGACTTAACGATTATGTACCTTGTTGGGCCGTCAAAACCTTCAAAATTCGGAATATAAGGCTTAAAAGTCAAACATGCAAAATTTTTCGTTGGAGCTGTCAGATTAGCGAAATGTCTCTTTTTGATGACCACTACTGCATTTTTAAGTACGTAAGCCATTTTTATGTTACAAAATATTTGCACGCTCCTCTTTGACGGCGGATATCTCTGCACGGGCTCCACTTAGGAGGAAAATCTCTCCGTCGACCGGAAATTTAAAGTTGTCCCTTTGTTCGGGCAAAGGGCCAACTTTTAATTTCACGTATCCAGGGACGATTACTGCGCCCCGTGCATCCAATTTTCGTCGATTTTGACGGTTCGGGCGGTAACCATGGTGATTCGGATAAGCCGTATTTTCCCACGCTATTAGCATGAATCCGCCGGCAGCTTATATTAAGGTTGACTAGCTATAACGTCCGCTTACAGCGGGTCCGTCCGCTTACAGCTGATCGTCCGCTTACAGCGGTCCGTCCGCTTACAGCGGGTCCGTCAATGTCTTTTAGTTTGAATCGCATTTTTCGCGTCCGCTTACAGCTTTTTCATAGTTTCGTGTAAAAAGCAATCACTGTTATGACGCCTTTTAGAATGTCTGATTTTATTAACTTTTGACGCACCCCTGTATATACATATATTTCGTGAAGCCAATAGTATATTTTATTTAAAATTCTCCTCGAATGGTTTTTTACACAAAGCGGTACACACTCAAGAGCGAGAAAGGTAAATTAATGTTAAACATGTCATGTTAAGGTATCCAAAAGCACAATGACATCAAAAAGTTCAACATGTTGATTAAGACAGTTTACAATACTACTTTGATGTGAAAGTGTAAAAGCCTGTTAACCTTTTCAAAATGAACTATCGTTAATAAAGGAGCACGAAATAATAATAAAAGGAAAAAGCCCAGGTTTTAAATTTAAGCCCTATTGAAGCGCCTTTCCTGTAAAAAACGCTTTTTAGAATGTCCACTTTTATAAACTTTTGAAGCACCCTTGTATATACATATATTTTGTTAAACCAATAGGATATTTTATTTAAAATTCTTCGCGAACTGTTTTTTCCACGAACTGGTACACACTCAAGAGCGAGAAAGGTAATTTAGTGTTAAACATAAGTCATGTTAAAGTATCGAAAGAAACTATTTTTTCAATTTTTATCACACCTTGTATAGATGCATATTTTTGTCAGCAAACTGCTGTCATGATGACAGATGGAATGATTTTATTGACAATCTTATAATACGCTCTTGAAATAACAGTGGAAAAATATAGTATTTGGCAATCTTTTTGAAGTTTACTGTCATTGAAAGAAAGAATGTAAATAACTCAAAAACAGTTTAAGATAGGCTTACACAATAATAATAAATAAGAACCTAAAATTCAATTTAACACTGTTTTGACATCAAAAGATAGAAACCATTTCAAGAGATATTTTTCACTCTTGTGTGTAATATGGAGCAGCTTTTTTAATATAAAATTTCGGTTATCAGTTTTGATATATTGATCTATCACCTACACGAAATTAGTTCGCATATCGATTTAAATAAAGAACTTGTATTAAAGATCATTTTAAATTTACACTGAATTACATTACTATTGGTACGGTTATTTCTCTAGTGATAGAATGGATATTATGTATACTACTCGCCCGCGATCGCGGGCTCGTTATTTTAATTGACATGCTCAAGTATACGTAGTATCTGTATTGTATTTAAAATGTTTATAACAAATTTTGTTTGATAAATGGGCGTCGCTTTCAAACATTTTTATATAATGCTAATAAATGCTGATGAACTTCAAACAACAAACTAAATGTAGTTTAATATGTTAATGACATACAGATTGAGTCTAAAATGAAGTTTTAATAAGGTGCTGTTAAAAGCAATTACAAAGAAGAAAAGAGGAAGCGCAGGCATAAATTTTCACAAATATTTAGAATTTTTCGCAACTGAGATAAAGTCCCAGAAATGTAACAGAATTAAAAAGCTTTCAAAACACAAGTATTTCCGTAGTAAGCTAAAAGTTGCACATATTCAATATTACGTTTTCATTTTTAATTATACTGTTAATTTCATGTATAGAAGGAGCAACACAATTACTAAATCACTAATAAAAATAATTATTAGTTACAAATGCATAAGAAAATATAATCGCAGTCAATACTAATAAAAATCCAAATCTTCTAGGTTATGCGCATGTGTAAGTAACCCTAATTACTGTTTAATATTTATCAGGTTTGGAAAAACACCGGTTAAAGTATCTTCATTTAATAACGTTCTTAATCAATTATTAGCGCCAACAGGTTTTTGCAAAAACGTATTATCCCGTATTTTATTTAATGAGTACGCTAATCTGCATTGGGAAAACCGGCCCGCAATTGAACTTAATCAACTAATACAGTGCAATAATATAAATAATTAAAAATACGTTTAAATTTGCCGTTGTAGTTGTTACGGCATTTTAATGTTGAAGGTTACATTCAAATATTATGTCAACTTTAATGAAACATGCGCCAATAATTTAAGGGCATTAAATTTGAGATATTGCAAAATTTTACCTGTCAAATATTATACATAGACATGCCATTTCGAGAGAGAGAGAGAGAATGTCCGACTTTTGACGCACCCCTGTACACATATAAATTTTGTTATGCCAATCGTATATATTATTTAGAACTTTCCTTTCCTTTTTACACAAACCGTCACACTGAACACAATGTTAAACATAAATCATGTTAAAGTTTACGAAGGAAGGATGTGCTCAGATCCAAGCACTTTTCGAAGAACCTTTCCGCAACATTGTTTTTTAAAATTTTTATTTCGGATTCGTGATCAGCGACCTGAAAATGCCATTTGCTAGATTTCACCAAGATTAAAGACATTTTGAATAATATTTCTGCCATATTAGATCCGCCATCAAGTTTTTTTTGACATTTTGACTATGGATTCGTGATCGGCGACCTGAACCACCCCAGCATCTAAAATTTCACGTTCGTACGTCAATCTTCAAAAAACTCTTCCGCCATTTTGTTTTTTTTGACATTTGCACTATGGATTCGTGATCGGCGACCTAAGACACTCCCGTATCTAAAATTTCACATTCATACGTCAATTTTCAAAAAATTCTTGCGCCATTTTGTTTTTTTTTGACATTTTGACTTTGGATTCGTAATCGGCGTCCTAAGGCACCCCCGTATCCAAAATTTCACGTTCGTACGTCAATTTTCAAAAAATTCTTCCGCCATTTTGTTTTTTTTGACATTTTTATTTTGGATTAGTGATCGGCGACCAAAGACACCCACGTATCTAAAATTTCACATTCATACGTCAATTTTCAAAAAACTTCGGCCATTTTGTTTTTTTTGACATTTTGACTTTCGATTTGTGATCGGCGACCTAAGACACCCCCGTACCTAAAATTTCACATTCATACGTCAATTTTCAAAAAACTTCCGCCATTTTTTTTTTTTGACATTTTGACTTTCGATTTGTGATCGGCGACCTAAGACACCCCCGTACCTAAAATTTCACATTTTACGTCAATTTTCAAAAAACTTCCGCCATTTTGTTTTTTTTGACATTTTGACTTTCGATTTGTGATCGGCGACCTAAGACACCCCCGTACCTAAAATTTCACATTCATACGTCAATTTTCAAAGAACTTCCGCCATTTTGTTTTTTTTTGACATTTTTACTTTCGATTTGTAATCGGCGACCTAAGACACCCCCGTACCTAAAATTTCACATTCATACGTCAATTTTCAAAAAACTTTCGCCATTTTGTTTTTTTTTTGACATTTTGACTTTGGATTCGTGATCGGCGATCTAAGACACCCCCGTATCTAAAATTTCACATTCATACGTCAATTTTCAAAAAACTTCGGCCATTTTGTTTTTTTTGACATTTTGACTTTCGATTCGTGATCGGCGACCTAAGACACCCCCGTACCTAAAATTTCACATTCATACGTCAATTTTCAAAAGACTTCCGCCATTTTGTTTTTTTTTGACATTTTGACTTTGGATTCGTGATCGGCGACCTAAGACACCCCCGTATCTAAAATTTCACATTCATACGTCAATTTTCAAAAAACTTCGGCCATTTTTTTTTTTTGACATTTTAACTTTCGATTCGTGATCGGCGACCTAAGACACCCCCGTATCTAAAATTTCACATTCATACGTCAATTTTCAAAAAAACTTCGGCCATTTTGTTTTTTTTTTGACATTTTGACTTTCGATTCGTGATCGGCGACCTAAGACACCCCCGTATCTAAAATTTCACATTCATACGTCAATTTTCAAAAAACTCTTCCGCCATATTAGATGCACCATTTTTTTTTTTGAAATTTTGACATTGGGCTTGAGATCACCGACACTAAGAGCCCCCGAGTACCGAGTTTTACCTTAATCAGAAGAAAAAGTTGATTTGGCTCCACCCACTCCACAGTGCGTAATTATTTAAATAATTACTTCGTAGGGGCACATAAATGTTAAAAGCATTATTTTTTCCCTTAAGAAAAAGGCATACCCGTTTTAGAATTATTGTATTTTAAATGGAATTTATAATAATTAAGAAAAAATCATGCTGTATGTATGAATGATTATATCATCGACCGGGAAAATTATGTCGAGCAGTCCGGCGTCTTGTCTTATAAATTGCCGGTAAAATACACGAAATAAATACACAATATCGCATTCGAAAAAAAAATGTTTTGCCCCGGCCTGGGTTCGAACCCGACCTGACAAAGTCCTTGTATTAAGTAGCCGTCAATCTTGCCATTGGGCTATCGACCTAATGTAAATAGTTTGTTCAACTGCCATATTTATATGTAAGCTTGACTCTATGTTGAAATCTGCAATTTTTTTTTTAAATCTCAGAGAAAATAGACATGTAATCTTTAAAAGGTTATAAAAAACGTTTTAATTGTGTCCAGATAATTAATTTAGTGCCTTGTCCGTGTCCTAAAACTAAATATATTATGTGTGTTTATATGCCATGAACCTATTCTGACGTTAATAATTACATTAAGGAAACTGGGCATACGCGTTCTGGAATTATGGTATTTTAAAATTCAAATTTATAGTAATTAAAAGATATCAGCCTGTATGTAAAAATGTTAAGTCAAGCTACCGATATATAATATATTTACGGGCAGTGCACATGAATGTATATGTGTGTACATTTCATGTTATGAGCATTGCACTTGATTTATTGTGTACATGTATTTCTGGCGTATTTCGGCCATTTTTCTACGATGTCCGTCTGCATGAGGAATTTAATTTACACGCACTATCGATATCGTACGTCGATGAAGTCGCAATAGGAATGGGAATGGTCTAGAAATATCTGTACTTACTATTATGAATCTTGTTGGGCCGTCAAAACCTTCTAAATTCGGAATATAAGGCTTAAAAGTCAAACGTGCAAAATTTCTCGTTGGAGCTGTCAGATTAGCGAAAAGTCAATTTTGTGTTTAGTCCTCGTTTTTATTTACGTAAAATGTACATTCTTTAGGCACGTCATGGCTTCATTTCGCGTGTTTTGATAAATTCGACGGAACACGCGGTCACACGTTTATTTTAATTGCTCACGCGTCCCTCGACCTTAAAATATGGATTTGAGCGCGTTGAAAAGCAGAAAGTGCGGGCTTTTTAACCGTACTTTTCCCTATGCGTGTCATACATTCGTTTAAAAGGAGATCCCTTCAGAAAATCGGGCAACGTCTTAAAAAACAATGTTTAAATTTGTCCGTAAATATCCGGCCATCGGACAGAGTTATAAGGCCGAAATTTTAACCGTAGTTAGCTCGGACATTCCTCTTCACGCGACGATCGGTCCGAACGCGCTACCTATACAGGGCGTTGCACAATTTCGAGAAACGTCACCCATTGCACGGTCCTATCTCTATCCCGTATTTTCTCACGTCATTTTTAAAGGTAAGCCGGCAGCTTATATTATGTCGCAATGTATTTCACTTTACATGAAAACAGCTAAATGCATTGTTTATTGACAAAGCAATTATTACAAATTTTACCAGTGATAGGTGACATTACAATAATTTTTTTTAGGAATGAATTTTTTTGGTATCTAAAACCGGCCAACTATGATTAAATTGAAAAGTTATGTTTCAAGTAAAGTTATAGTAGCGTTGAAGATAGATAAAAATTAAATTTAAAAACGTTCTTGCTAATCACTAACATCTTACAAATACGAAATTTCGTATTCGTGGGAATTTTTTTTAAAATTTCCTACATTCTCGTGTGCAATTTTTATCACAAATACTAAGTGTGCAACCTACAATAAATATAATGGAAAATACATTACATATTAAATTATAATTTTGCAACACTTCTTAAATGGGTCCTTTTTTAAGTAAGTTGCCTCGAAGCAGAATACATTTTAGAGAGCGACTTAGTTGAAAAATATCGTATTTAATGTGTTCCAAATTATAATTTGATGTTCAATGTATTTTCAATTGTTTTAATTGTAGATTGCACACTTGATTGGTACTTCAGACAAGAATTTGTTCAGTTTGTTTACACAACATTTTAGAAAAATTACACAATTTAAAATTTTCACGAACACATTATTTGGTATTGCAACATCGAACGTAATACTTGATAACACTAATTGCAAGTTTTCTTGCAAAGCAATTCCGCATTAAAACACAGCCAAGTCAGATGAGATGAGAGTGTAAATGCATTTCTATTTTTATTATACACCAAAACTAATATTACATATATTATAGTTTATTACACTTGTACTTCTTTCGACGTTAAGGATACATTATATTTATCCGATATTTCTTATCAATAATATCTGGGAATGCATTTTTTGCACAAAACCATGGAATCAACTTTTACTCATGTTCAGATCTTTAAACAATTTATTTGACTTCCTGACGGTTTGCTTGTTGTATGCATATTGTTACAAATGCGCTTGTATTTACTTTTATTCCGGAAAAAATTTAATGTTAAGCAGCAACAAATACTCTGTACACAGCGTGATTTTTTTAAATATTCGTACACACTGTTTTATGATTAATGATTATCATTCAGCACGTTATGTATTTCTCGTTCATTAACAGTCTGATTATCGACACCTTTACTTATCTAATATATTATTAAGCAACTCCATTTTTTTGTATTATTTATATCTTCCAGTGCGCATTAGCGCCTCGTATTGGTATTTATTAAATTACGCAATTTAGACCAGGTTCTTTTCATTATCATTTTCTCTAGACTTAATAAAACTTCATAATGATGAACTAAACGATTCTTCTTGTCATATAGTTTCCATAACAGTTCGCGGGTTGTCGTATATTTTCGTAGTGAATTCAGACGTCTAATTTACACACATTGGCAGGGAATAATTTCAATATGACTAATACGGTGTTGCATATGTTATATACAAACCGTTAGTTCCTTATTATCTAATCATACCTAATTCTGGAAAGTAAACGCTAATTTTATAAGCGGTTATGTAATTCCAATAATGCTGCAGTAGTGATGTATAGTTTCATCGCCTTTTCTTTCTGCACTGTTCATTTATATTTTCGATTCGAGGTTTACAGCAGCTGCAGTTAGAATTTGATACCCGACTGCCTTTAAGCGTTAGAATTTTTTGGTGTTTTAAAGGGAGATTTCACCCCCATGGACGGGCGGCAAGAGATTCTGTTGGTGGTTGCGATGTGACTTATCAGTGTAGGTTTACAGCAGCTGTAGTTAGAATTTGATACCCGACTGCCTTTGAGCGTCAGAATATTTTTAGTGCTTTAAAGGGAGATTTCACCCCCATGGACGGGCGGCAAGAGATTCTGTTGGTGGTTGGGATGTGACTTATCAGTGTAGGTTTACAGCAGCTGTAGTTAGAATTTGATACCCGACTGCCTTTGAGCGTCAGAATTTTTTTGGTGCTTTAAAGGGAGATTTCACCCCCATGGACGGGCGGCAAGAGATTCTGTTGGTGGTTGCGATGTGACTTATCAGTGTAGGTTTACAGCAGCTGTAGTTAGAATTTGATACCCGACTGCCTTTGAGCGTCAGAATTTTTTTGGTGCTTTAAAGGGAGATTTCACCCCCATGGACGGGCGGCAAGAGATTCTGTTGGTGGTTGCGATGTGACTTATCAGTGTAGGTTTACAGCAGCTGTAGTTAGAATTTGATACCCGACTGCCTTTGAGCGTCAGAATTTTTTTGGTGCTTTAAAGGGAGATTTCACCCCCATGGACGGGCGGCAAGAGATTCTGTTGGTGGTTGCGATGTGACTTATCAGTGTAGGTTTACAGCAGCTGTAGTTAGAATTTGATACCCGACTGCCTTTGAGCGTCAGAATTTTTTTGGTGCTTTAAAGGGAGATTTCACCCCCATGGACGGGCGGCAAGAGATTCTGTTGGTGGTTGCGATGTGACTTATCAGTGTAGGTTTACAGCAGCTGTAGTTAGAATTTGATACCCGACTGCCTTTGAGCGCCAGAATTTTTTTAGTGCTTTAAAGGGAGATTTCACCCCCATGGACGGGCGGCAAGAGATTCTGTTGGTGGTTGCGATGTGACTTATCAGTGTAGGTTTACAGCAGCTGTAGTTAGAATTTGATACCCGACTGCCTTTGAGCGTCAGAATTTTTTTGGTGCTTTAAAGGGAGATTTCACCCCCATGGACGGGCGGCAAGAGATTCTGTTGGTGGTTGCGATGTGACTTATCAGTGTAGGTTTACAGCAGCTGTAGTTAGAATTTGATACCCGACTGCCTTTGAGCGTCAGAATTTTTTTGGTGCTTTAAAGGGAGATTTCACCCCCATGGACGGGCGGCAAGAGATTCTGTTGGTGGTTGCGATGTGACTTATCAGTGTAGGTTTACAGCAGCTGTAGTTAGAATTTGATACCCGACTGCCTTTGAGCGTCAGAATTTTTTTAGTGCTTTAAAGGGAGATTTCACCCCCATGGACGGGCGGCAAGAGATTCTGTTGGTGGTTGCGATGTGACTTATCAGTGTAGGTTTACAGCAGCTGTAGTTAGAATTTGATACCCGACTGCCTTTGAGCGTCAGAATTTCTTTAGTGCTTTAAAGGCAGATTTCACCCCCATGGACGGGCGGCAAGAGATTCTGTTGGTGGTTACGATGTGAGTTATCAGTTTAGGTTTACAGCAGCTGTAGTTAGAATTTGATACCCGACTGCCTTTGAGCGTCAGAATTTTTTTAGTGCTTTAAAGGGAGATTTCACCCCCATGGACGGGCGGCAAGAGATTCTGTTGGTGGTTGCGATATGACTTATCAGTGTAGGTTTACAGCAGCTGTAGTTAGAATTTGATACCCGACTGCCTTTGGGCGTCAGAATTTTTTTAGTGCTTTAAAGGGAGATTTCACCCCCATGGACGGGCGGCAAGAGATTCTGTTGCTGGTTGCGATGTGACTTATCAGTGTAGGTTTACAGCAGCTGTAGTTAGAATTTGATACCCGACTGCCTTTGAGCGTCAGAATTTTTTTAGTGCTTTAAAGGAAGATTACACCCCCATGGACGGGCGGCAAGAGATTCTGTTGGTGGTTGCGATGTGACTTATCAGTGTAGGTTTACAGCGGCTGTAGTTAGAATTTGATACCCGACTGCCTTTGAGCGTCAGAATTTTTTTAGTGCTTTAAAGGCAGATTTCACCCCCATGGACGGGCGGCAAGAGATTCTGTTGGTGGTTGCGATGTGACTTATCAGTGTAGGTTTACAGCGGCTGTAGTTAGAATTTGATACCCGACTGCCTTTGAGCGTCAGAATTTTTTTAGTGCTTTAAAGGCAGATTTCACCCCCATGGACGGGCGGCAAGAGATTCTGTTGGTGGTTGCGATGTGACTTATCAGTGTAGGTTTACAGCGGCTGTAGTTAGAATTTGATACCCGACTGCCTTTGAGCGTCAGAATTTTTTTAGTGCTTTAAAGGCAGATTTCACCCCCATGGACGGGCGGCAAGAGATTCTGTTGGTGGTTGCGATGTGACTTATCAGTGTAGGTTTACAGCAGCTATAGTTAGAATTTGATACCCGACTGCCTTTGAGCGTCAGAATTTTTTTAGTGCTTTAAAGGCAGATTTCACCCCCATGGACGGGCGGCAAGAGATTCTGTTGGTGGTTACGATGTAAGTTATCAGTTTAGGTTTACAGCAGCTGTAGTTAGAATTTGATACCCGACTGCCTTTGAGCGTCAGAATTTTTTTAGTTCTTTAAAGGGAGATTTCACCCCCATGGACGGGCGGCAAGAGATTATGTTGGTGGTTGCGATATGACTTATCAGTGTAGGTTTACAGCAGCTGTAGTTAGAATTTGATACCCGACTGCCTTTGAACGTCAGAATTTTTTTAGTGCTTTAAAGGGAGATTTCACCCCCATGGACGGGCGGCAAGAGATTCTGTTGGTGGTTGGGATGTGACTTATCAGTGTAGGTTTACAGCAGCTGTAGTTAGAATTTGATACCCGACTGCCTTTGAGCGTCAGAATTTTTTTGGTGCTTTAAAGGGAGATTTCACCCCCATGGACGGGCGGCAAGAGATTCTGTTGGTGGTTGCGATGTGACTTATCAGTGTAGGTTTACAGCAGCTGTAGTTAGAATTTGATACCCGACTGCCTTTGAGCGTCAGAATTTTTTTGGTGCTTTAAAGGGAGATTTCACCCCCATGGACGGGCGGCAAGAGATTCTGTTGGTGGTTGCGATGTGACTTATCAGTGTAGGTTTACAGCAGCTGTAGTTAGAATTTGATACCCGACTGCCTTTGAGCGTCAGAATTTTTTTAGTGCTTTAAAGGGAGATTTCACCCCCATGGACGGGCGGCAAGAGATTCTGTTGGTGGTTGCGATGTGACTTATCAGTGTAGGTTTACAGCAGCTGTAGTTAGAATTTGATACCCGACTGCCTTTGAGCGTCAGAATTTCTTTAGTGCTTTAAAGGGAGATTTCACCCCCATGGACAGGCGGTAAGAGATTCTGTTGGTGGTTGCGATGTGACGTATCAGTGTAGGTTTACAGCAGCTGTAGTTAGAATTTGATACCCGACTGCCTTTGAGCGTCAGAATATTTTTAGTGCTTTAAAGGGAGATTTCACCCCCATGGACGGGCGGCAAGAGATTCTGTTGGTGGTTGCGATGTGACTTATCAGTGTAGGTTTACAGCAGCTGTAGTTATAATTTGATACCCGACTGCCTTTGAGCGTCAGAATTTTTTTGGTGCTTTAAAGGGAGATTTCACCCCCATGGACGGGCGGCAAGAGATTCTGTTGGTGGTTGCGATGTGACTTATCAGTGTAGGTTTACAGCAGCTGTAGTTATAATTTGATACCCGACTGCCTTTGGGCGTCAGAATTTTTTTGGTGCTTTAAAGGGAGATTTCACCCCCATGGACGGGCGGCAAGAGATTCTGTTGGTGGTTGCGATGTGACTTATCAGTGTAGGTTTACAGCAGCTGTAGTTAGAATTTGATACCCGACTGCCTTTGAGCGTCAGAATTTTTTTAGTGCTTTAAAGGGAGATTTCACCCCCATGGACGGGCGGCAAGAGATTCTGTTGGTGGTTGCGATGTGACTTATCAGTGTAGGTTTACAGCAGCTGTAGTTAGAATTTGATACCCGACTGCCTTTGAGCGTCAGAATTTCTTTAGTGCTTTAAAGGGAGATTTCACCCCCATGGACAGGCGGTAAGAGATTCTGTTGGTGGTTGCGATGTGACGTATCAGTGTAGGTTTACAGCAGCTGTAGTTAGAATTTGATACCCGACTGCCTTTGAGCGTCAGAATATTTTTAGTGCTTTAAAGGGAGATTTCACCCCCATGGACGGGCGGCAAGAGATTCTGTTGGTGGTTGCGATGTGACTTATCAGTGTAGGTTTACAGCAGCTGTAGTTATAATTTGATACCCGACTGCCTTTGAGCGTCAGAATTTTTTTGGTGCTTTAAAGGGAGATTTCACCCCCATGGACGGGCGGCAAGAGATTCTGTTGGTGGTTGCGATGTGACTTATCAGTGTAGGTTTACAGCAGCTGTAGTTATAATTTGATACCCGACTGCCTTTGAGCGTCAGAATTTTTTTGGTGCTTTAAAGGGAGATTTCACCCCCATGGACGGGCGGCAAGAGATTCTGTTGGTGGTTGCGATGTGACTTATCAGTGTAGGTTTACAGCAGCTGTAGTTAGAATTTGATACCCGACTGCCTTTGAGCGTCAGAATTTTTTTAGTGCTTTAAAGGGAGATTTCACCCCCATGGACGGGCGGCAAGAGATTCTGTTGGTGGTTGCGATGTGACTTATCAGTGTAGGTTTACAGCAGCTGTAGTTAGAATTTGATACCCGACTGCCTTTGAGCGTCAGAATTTCTTTAGTGCTTTAAAGGGAGATTTCATCCCCATGGACGGGCGGCAAGAGATTCTGTTGGTGGTTACGATGTGAGTTATCAGTTTAGGTTTACAGCAGCTGTAGTTAGAATTTGATACCCGACTGCCTTTGAGCGTCAGAATTTTTTTAGTGCTTTAAAGGGAGATTTCACCCCCATGGACGGGCGGCAAGAGATTCTGTTGGTGGTTGCGATATGACTTATCAGTGTAGGTTTACAGCAGCTGTAGTTAGAATTTGATACCCGACTGCCTTTGAGCGTCAGAATTTTTTTAGTGCTTTAAAGGGAGATTTCACCCCCATGGATGGGCGGCAAGAGATTCTGTTGCTGGTTGCGATGTGACTTATCAGTGTAGGTTTACAGCAGCTGTAGTTAGAATTTGATATCCGACTGCCTTTGAGCGTCAGAATTTTTTTAGTGCTTTAAAGGCAGATTTCACCCCCATGGACGGGCGGCAAGAGATTCTGTTGGTGGTTGCGATGTGACTTATCAGTGTAGGTTTACAGCAGCTATAGTTAGAATTTGATACCCGACTGCCTTTGAGCGTCAGAATTTTTTTAGTGCTTTAAAGGGAGATTTCACCCCCATGGACGGGCGGCAAGAGATTCTGTTGGTGGTTACGATGTAAGTTATCAGTTTAGGTTTACAGCAGCTGTAGTTAGAATTTGATACCCGACTGCCTTTGAGCGTCAGAATTTTTTTAGTGCTTTAAAGGGAGATTTCACCCCCATGGACGGGCGGCAAGAGATTATGTTGGTGGTTGCGATATGACTAATCAGTGTAGGTTTACAGCAGCTGTAGTTAGAATTTGATACCCGACTGCCTTTGAACGTCAGAATTTTTTTAGTGCTTTAAAGGGAGATTTCACCCCCATGGACGGGCGGCAAGAGATTCTGTTGCTGGTTGCGATGTGACTTATCAGTGTATGTTTACAGCAGCTGTAGTTAGAATTTGATACCCGACTGCCTTTAAGCGTCAGAATTTTTTTAGTGCTTTAAAGGGAGATTACACCCCCATGGACGGGCGGCAAGAGATTCTGTTGGTGGTTGCGTTGTGACTTATCAGTGTAGGTTTACAGCGGCTGTAGTTAGAATTTGATACCCGACTGCCTTTGAGCGTCAGAATTTTTTTAGTGCTTTATAGGGAGATTTCACCCCCATGGACGGGCGGCAAGAGATTCTGTTGGTGGTTACGATGTGAGTTATCAGTTTAGGTTTACAGCAGCTGTAGTTAGAATTTGATACCCGACTGCCTTTGAGCGTCAGAATTTTTTTTGTGCTTTAAATGCAGATTTCACCCCCATGGACGGGCGGCAAGAGATTCTGTTGGTGGTTGCGATATGACTTATCAGTGTAGGTTTACAGCAGCTGTAGTTAGAATTGGATACCCGACTGCCTTTGAGCGTCAGAATTTTTTTAGTGCTTTAAGGGAGATTTCACCCCCATGGACGGGCGGCAAGAGATTCTGTTGGTGGTTACGATGTGAGTTATCAGTGTAGGTTTACAGCAGCTGTAGTTAGAATTGGATACCCGACTGCCTTTGAGCGTCAGAATTTTTTTAGTGCTTTAATTGAGATTTCACCCCCATGGACGGGCGGCAAGAGATTCTGTTGGTGGTTACGATGTGAGTTATCAGTGTAGGTTTACAGCAGCTGTAGTTAGAATTTGATACCCGACTGCCTTTGAGCGTCAGAATTTTTTTAGTGCTTTAAAGGGAGATTTCACCCCCATGGACGGGCGGCAAGAGATTCTGTTGGTGGTTGCCATGTGACTTATCAGTGTAGGTTTACAGCAGCTGTAGTTATAATTTGATACCCGACTGCCTTTGAGCGTCAGAATTTCTTTAGTGCTTTATAGGGAGTTTTCACCCCCATGGACGGGCGGCAAGAGATTCTGTTGGTGGTTGCGATGTGACATATTAGTGTAGGTTTGCAGCAGCTGTAGTAAGAATTTGATGCCCGACTGCCTTTGAGCGTCAGAATTTTTTTAGTGCTTTAAAGGGAGATTTCACCCCCATTGACGGGCGGCAAGGGATTCAACCCAACCCCCATGAACCGTGTAAGAGATTTTGTTACTGGCTGCATTGTGGCATGTTTATGTAAATTTAGTGTAGGTGTTGTTACAAATTTCTACCAGAATGCGGTTATAAATGTTATTTTTTCTTGCGTAGAGGGAGAGTTCACCCTTTCGAGGCAGACGTCATTAGTCATACTTATTTAATTTTCATGAAACATGTTTATTATTACTATAATTTTAATAAATGTGTTATATATTGCTTTTATCATGAACCCGCACGCCTATGGTCATTCGGGCATTTCCGTGATTTGGGCTGCTGAGTTAGAGCTGCTAACTTCACGCCGGTAAGTTTCATAACACACGATTTTTGCGCACGCGTTTAATTTAAGAACAAGAACAAGTGTGCAAAATGTGTTATGAAACGTGTATTTTATACTATTTTGGTTATTAAAAGTTGAAAAAAAGCGTAAAATGAGAGACATGTTTCGTTCGAACATTTTAAATATTTGAATATAGGCGGTGTTATACAGATTGTCGTAGTTAAAAGTTAATATGCATCTTCAAATACACACACATAAACATGTACCTATGTATAAGACCGGTGGTGTGGGGAGATAGTGGGGAGATCGAAAGCGGGGACAACACATTCGTTCCGTAACTTTAGAGCGTGAACGTTACATTGTATCTGAGCAGACTCGCAAATATTAAAATAAAATGCCCTTAACTGTCGAGGAAAAAATACAGATTGTGTTATGGTATGCCAAGGATAATTCGTACAAAGACGTGCAAAATTTATTTGTTGCGGCGTATGAAAATCGTCCACCTCCCTCTGTGCCAGCTATCCATAAGATTGTGAAACAATTTCGTACAGAAGGTTGTGTTAATTCACTGCATACTAAAAGACACGTTGTGCACTAAAGCCTCGGTACCCCGGTGTCCCGATATCACACCCGATATGAACTCATCTGTACTCCCCTACTATCGTACCCCTCCATTTCATGTTTGCATGCACTTGTGTGCGTGTTTGTGTTTCCCTATATCTACTTTTATTTCAGTCAAACGGTATGTAATTATGGTTAAAACGTCTATGGAAACTGTAACTTCGTACGAGTTTGGATGTCTTCGGAATGTCGGTGAAGGCCTTGCCTTGACTTCGGCAAACTTCGTTTGTGTTCGGACGTCTTCGGTAAAGGCTTTGCCTTGTCTTCGACCAACTTCGTGAACATTTTAAATATTTGAATATAGGCAGTGTTATATGTAATTATGATTAAAATTCAGACTGATTTATGCAATAAATTATTTCAAATTATCAACAAAAAGGACGAAATAAATAATTGCAGCCCCTAGAGATTCGCTAAATAGCAGAAGACAATTTACAAAATCTTTCGCCAACATAGTCTCGACATATTATCAAAAAAAAACTTTTATAACAGTTGTACTATTCAACATTGGAAGTAAATTTCAATAGTAGCATCAGAAAACTTATCATCAACTCTGCTTAACAATTTATATTGTTAATTAGTAAATAAAATGTTTGTTACATTAAAGGCTTACATTTTGACATTTTAATACAATTTGGTTCCATTTTTTTTTGTGTTACCAGCGTCAAAACAACAAAATTAGCGTGCGATAAAGTAATATCTTTGCAACCAAAACGGGTGTCGTAAAGTGAACTTTATAGAACCGAAATAGCGAAAAGCATTCTGCACATTACACCCACTGATAAACTGTAAGAGCTTCTGTTGAATTTTCTCGTCACGGTTTTATTAGTTTTCTATCTTAATGTCATAGCTCAGTGTGTTATTTTCTATCATTTCAATTATGTTACTAACGCAATTCATAGTTGCATTTGCATCGATAGAAATTACAACATACACTCACCGCTATGTATTACATACTGGACAGCCGCGGCACCATAGAGGAGTGCCCCACCGCTGACGTATATCTGCGCGCTACCCACCAAACATCGCTTGATTTCCAATACAGACGGGGCCTCACGGGGCAGTCGCGCTAGATGCCCGGGAGCCTCCGCGCTGAAAAGACGAACTGTTACCTCCGAAAACATATTATTTGTTATCAAACAAATCAGAAAAATTACATACAAATTAGGTACCGGTAAAATGGGGTGGCTTTATGCCACTTTTTATGGTTTTCAAAGAATTTCGGACAATTATAGACACCAAAAATGTTTGTAAAAATTAACGATATACTTTGAACCTTTGGTTACTAAATTGTGTAAACAAGACTTAGAAATTTTCATTCGTTTTTCTAAAATTATTTATAACAATTGGCACAATTTCCCCCCATAGGATGGGGTGGCTTTGTGCCAGCTACTTGTTTACCGTTTTAGCACAATGCCGCCTATTTACAGGCTGAAAATGTGCCAGGCCCAGCTTCATATTATAGTGAAACTGTATGGTATGAGTGACATGGCCCAATTTCACCCCAATTAGTTTTATCTCTGTTATTTTTGTGGTACAATCTCGCCCCAAATAGAAGGCTCAATGAAAAATTTTTTTTATTTATAAAATATAACAAAAACTAGATATTCTTACAAACCAAAATAAAACAAAAGAACAGCCAATTCTCACATAGAATAGTAACTAATAAAGATAATTAAGCGTATAAACTGAATTTCAAAATAGGTAGTGGCACAAATTCCCCCCTTATATTGTCGGAATCTTATTCAAGGTGACACACCCAGGTTATTTTGCACTACTCGACCACTGCGTATTCTTTAAAGGATAACCTATATAACACCTAATTACGTGTGAACTTTGAAACGGTCATTATTAAAACACTTTAGGCAAGCCAGGAGAAAGTATGCGATAAAACGAAAATTTTGCAAAATCTCACCAACTTAATAACTTGACGGAACAGAAATGGAGGGTATTGCATACACAAACCATACATTTCATTCTATTCGCCTCTAATATCGGTATTCTTGAACAAGAGTTCGGGGCGGTAGGTGAATCGATGTGCCGATATGGTGCGAATATACACGATCAACACGTAGTGGCACAATCACGCCCCGGCTGGCACAAAGTCACCCCATTTTACGGTATTTATAATGAATTTATCTAATAAAATAAATTTGTCATGGGGAAATTTGTCACAGGGGGGGCAGTGCCCCGTTGCACTCCCTGCAGCAGCCGCCACTGGTAAATAATATATGCACGTTGAATGTATATATTGATTTATTTCTTGTATCTAAACGAATTTTCCATAGAAAGCTCTAGGCATTTCCCTGTTTGAACAAAATCGAGAGTTATCAATTTTAGTAAAACCATTTTAAACCATTGCAAAGTGATGGTTTATAATTGATTAGAGAATTCGAGTGTTAATTTAGAAACACATTTTGATAAAGATATCTGAACACTACTTATATTATTTATCACAACGTGATAATGTTGGGGATAAAGCGCAAAATCTAGATATTACAATGTCTGAATAAGGTAAGCAACTGAGAAAGATAAACTGTAAAAGGCTAGAGTATTGAACCTTCACACTACTAAAGGAGACGAGTACAATGAAATTAAAATAGGCACTATACCACTACTGGTTAAGCATTTTATCAGCCACCATTAACAAGGCAGCTTCACACCCCTGTCCTTACTTATTTTAGGAAGAGGTATTCATTGTGAAGGAAAAATAGAATATTCAATTTTTTCTTCAATATATTAGGAATTCTAAAAGTAGAAAACATTTTAACCATTTAATATTAATTCTACTAAAGTCACACCTAAATTGATTTTCAGATGAATAGGGTATAGCCCTTATCATAAAATTCGTGCCTGCAGAGGTAACATTAACGAAGAAAGAATTGATGGAATTAACATCCATCAGAAAGATAAGCTGGAAGTTCATATGAAGCATCACATTTTAAATCTATCTTATTAAGATGTTTCCATATATTATTGTGTTGTGATTAGATATACTCTCAAAATAAGCTCTTGCTAAAAAGTAAATTCCTCAAAAATGTAGTTAATAAAGCTGTTGAATAAAGATACTTCAGATTCAGTATCACAAGCACAGTCCACTTGGCAAAATCACCATATGCACACTTGGTCTACATTAGCAAATGTATATTTTCATCCTTCTCTAAAATTGTGATTTTGCCAAGTGGGAGGCTATATCAATAATATTGAAGGGTATAGTATGGAAGCCGAACCGTCCATCAGTGGATACGCATTTCGACCTTTTAGTCTTCGCAGCTCCACTGCAGCGATCAGCTTAATTGCTTACTACTGCATATATACTGATGGAATACACAGATTCCTTGATTATCTTCTCTATAGGCGTTTTCGGAAATTAAGCCGTGTATTGGGATTACAACACGGTTAGCACAAATGCATTTGTTAATTCAGTCGGGAAAAAACAATCGTGTTCGTAAAATCGAAAAAGTAACCGGGTTCAACAACCCGGTTCGGTTTTCATAACCCTGGCAAGTGAGTAGGGTAGTGTAGGTTGTTTTACTCCCTCTTCAGATATAACCTTACATCGCATTAGTGTTAATACACAAAACTGTTATTGCTACATAGGCCCTTCTTATTCCTCTTGGCGTTGAGTTTTATACAGATTATAGCATTATCGTCAGATTAAAATACGAACAAACTTTCTAATAAAACTATTTTATCTGGAGTTGGGAATATTCACTGTGCTATTCATTTCTTATTTCATTTTTCTGGTACATAATCTAAGCTACGAATATAGGTTATGTTTATGTTACGTTACGCAAATTGCGTTCGGAAATGTTTTAAATAACCCGGTAAAATTGGTGAACCTGTCAGGTACTGTCTAACCAGGTCAGTTAAATGCTATACATTTCCCGTAAACGGCTTATATCGTGTAGTTAGAGTGTGGTGCTTTCACATGGATGTTTATATAGTAAATCTTTTGTGTAATAGTTTGATTAGTCTCGTTGAATATATTTGTACAACATTATTCACCTAAATAATAATTTTGATTTACAAATTCGACAGTTTATAATTGAAGAATATAAGGAGATATTTTCTGGTATATCCGTATCCACAATTTGTATGCTCCTAGAGGTGTACCTATAATTCTGTTTATGTAGGTACCCGGAAACTAATAAAAGGGTGTTAATTCTGGAGAGCAGAGATTTAGATACGTGACCTTCAGCGTTCACCATTAATATGGGAGATGTTATTTGGACATTGATCTCGGCGGTGGTCTCTTAGGACTATATACAATTACAATTCTTACGACGTACTCGTTGAGGTTGCATATCGCACACCTAAGGGAATTTGTGTCAATCGCATTTCACGCACATAAATCCACTAGCTAATCTGCCGACCACTGAGCACAACAAGTATTTTTATGCTATCATAAACACACCAGCAATACATACGTTATCATAAACGCTGCTACTTTGGTTAACATTACATGTTCGCAAAATTTATGGCTATATAAAAATGTTCGCGAATTTTTATTTCTTTGTTCGTATTTCATTACGCCATCCTTAATGTGAAATAAAATGTTTATTAAATATGTATTATTCTTAATTTTAATATCAGCTGTTTCTTTTCCGCTAGTGTTATAATAAATAAAACAATAATTTTTAGATATATAATTAATAATTAGTATTATTTGAGAAAGTTGTAAATATGTAGATGTATTAAGTTTCCTACAGGCTATAATTAGGTAATGTGCGTAATTAAACATCAAATAACATAACGATAGATACTTGCTATTTTATTAATTATCTTGAGATTATTAATAAAAGAACTAAATATCTATCGATCCCAATATTTTAGTAAAAAGAATAAGGTGATTGTTTTTTTATTGTTAAAAAATGTAATTGAAGTAGTAATCGAAATAAAACAATCAAATTTCTATATGTATGTTGTTAAGCATTCTTATCTCTGTCACTAAAATAGATCATGATCATCTTACAAATAATGTCTTAACTGACATAACTGTGAATATATGAATTTGCAGACTATTCAAAACAAAAACTATTTTGAATAGTCTTATAATAGTTGCGAAGAATTAATTTAAGACAACCCAAGAAGCCTGAGTTATGATAATTATTTTCTCGACTAATAGAGAGCGCGTCCTTATAAAACTGTTGAGGGTGTTGCATAGACTATTAAAAATACAATCATATTTTTCGTTGCAAAATTATTTACCTATTCATTAAATATTCATATATGTTTATGGCGCTGTGCCTTTGATATGATGAGTTTGTGTACATAAATCTCCAAATTTTAACTTGATACATTTTGATATGTAAATAAAAGTAAATAAATATATAAAACCGAGCAAACTCAAATAGGTTTCAAAATAAATAAGAATTTAATAAAAACATTTCGATTTCTTTATGCAAAATGTATTGTTTTATTGGATTTACTTATCATTTATTTAAGTTTGCCAACGATAGTTGGATTGCCTAATTTAAACGACTTTTCTTTTTCCACGTAGAACTCATTTTATAAAATTTGACTGAGTCTCCGAGCTGTTCGAACCTTTTTTGAGTTGCTTAGGTTGCATGGATTTTTTGCTGCTGGTCTTAATTTTCGGCGAAAAATTAGCTGTGCTGTCCAATCGTTATGCTCAATGCATTCGTCACTTTAATAGATGAGTAACCTCCATTAAATAGTCACGCAGTAACAAAGGTGACAAATTCTATTATTTTCACCCCACATTAACAAGTTTTGGGTTAGAGTGCCGTCACCTAAGCAGCTAGATAAAAGATATTCATTTGACATATTGTTATAAAGAATATATATATACATTGAAACTTCCCATAGGCGGACACTGTTCGTTCCGACAAAACTGCCCGTTTATCAGAGAAGACAGAAAAATTAAGTAGAAACCCAAAGCTAAACTTTCATTTGAACACACAGTGTAAAATTATAATTATTTATAACTTTATTTGCTAAATCAAACTCAAACGGCTATGTGCACATTTATATACATATACATATAATAGAAATATATGTTGGTAAGGTACATATACAATTTATATACTATCTTACAAAATAATCTAAAATGGAAGTTTGCTTGTGTGTATTACATGCCAATTTTGCCTCAAAATGTAATGAAAGCTCACTAAGCATACCAAACGCTTGTACATCATCTTTTTCAAAACAAAATTGTTTTATTTTTTTTATCTCCAGTAGACCATCTTTATACGATACTATTCTTTTCTCATAATCATTAGTTCTAGGAATTTCTATTTCATCATCACTGTTTTGACTTTCGTTTTCTAAATTATCGGGCAAAATATGGTCTGGATTATCGTCCGTCTTCTGTATACTAATTGGCGGCAATATTTATAAATTCCTGTACATCATTACTTCCTAATTTTCCCATTAGCGTACACATTTCAGCCACTTTAGATAAAGGAATTTCATCTTCAGGATCATATTGATCACTTTCAAACTCCTCATTTACTTCTTGAATAAAGCAACGCGAATATTTCTAAATGCGCGAGGACGTGCTGATTTTCCGATAACCAACAGTTTTTCTTTCTCCCCTGCCATATTCGCACAGTGCACTATAGTAAATCTTTCTTTCAATAACATGTCGCACATATATCTTTCGCCTCTTAATGCCATCGTCTTTGTTGGCAGTGCCCGAAAAAATAACCCTGTTTTGTCCAAATTATAATTATCGCAGAGTTTGTACCCTATAATTATTAACGGCAACCTATTTCTGAAAGCTTCGACATTTTCTTGATTTGCGCTAACGGCTTCGCCAGATATCATGCGGTAATGAATGTATTCAAATACAAATCCGTCCGTTTAATGGAAACTTTGCGGTCAAAAAGCAGCTAAATAACTGTCCGCGCCCGTTCAAGGGAGTGTCCGCGTAAGAGAAACCAATTTATTAGGAATTCCCTACTCTTAAATTCGGGACCGGACAAAATGCCCGTTTAAGGGAAGTGCCCGGCTAATAGAAGTGCCCGTTAAGGGAAGTTTCACTGTACATAGAACAATGATAACCTTATACTTATTGCAGGAAACATCTGCCGAGCCGATAAACTTATGCAAGCCTAGGTCTGTTGCCTACCTACGAGGGGTTAACCACTAAAAAAAACGTGTTCCACAGATTTCATGTGACACGGGATTTCAGCGCATTTCACGTGGACTTCACTGCGTTTTATGACATTTCATGGGATTTCCGGAGATTTCATGGGGTATTAGGAAATTTCACAAAGATTTCACGGGATTTCATAAGATTTCATAGAAAGTTGTAACTAAATTTTGTATTGCACTTATTTGTAAACATGTATTAATAATTAATCGAGGAAATGTGACCAAAATAAATTGTAGAGTTATCAAATAAACATATAAGGATTCTAACATAAATCTTGTCATGAACATGAGGATTATTTATCAGCATTATTTTATTCTATTCAGTTTTATTAACACATTTTTGTCTAATCGTAAGCCAGTGTGTGTCGCAGTCGGGTTGGTAATGGTAAATTTGTAGGTTTGAATGTTTATATAGCCATGAGAGTTTACAGGTACTGGGAAAATATCTCCGTCATCAGTCCATTTATACCAAATGCATAAGACGCCTATGTCACTTGTCAGTCTTTCAGTTTTCACAGGAGCCGAAGCTTTCAAATATTCCCTTTCTTTTGCACTCCTTCCTTTCAAATAAGAAAATATGAGGACCAAATCTAGAAAGGCTGCATGCTGATCGTTTACAAACAAACACCATTCACCAATAAAAATCTCTTCATATATTCTACAGGCGTATGTCTTGCATATAGACTGCTTCTTTGAGTGGGAAGAATTATACTCGGCTTCCTTGACTCTTCGTAGGCGATCACTACTTAAACGGCTACTGTTCTTTTGCAATAACCAGCGTATGGGTGATTTTCTTACTTTACCATCTCCTTACCAATGCCGTCCCTTACTGTTGTGAATGGACTAGTTTCGTTTAGTTTAATACTGCTTGCCGTATAATCTTTAAGGACAAGTTCATCCGTTACACATGATAGTACAGCCAAATCTTCCAGTATTTCTTCGTTACTTGTGGGAGAACATTGGCTGTTTTCTGAATTATCGTTATCGAAACTTTGTGTAGTATCGTTTTTATCCATGGCATCACTTGTTTCAATGACAGAGTCATCATCATTAATATCTTCACCTTCTTAGTCTATCGTCAATTCAGAATAGTTTGCTACTGGTAGAGAACATTTGTAATCATAATCTGCGGGTACAGTAAAATCAAGAGAAATAACATCAAATGTTGCGTCCTCTTTAGACTTGTTTATTTCTGCATATATTTCTTCATTAGTCGGCAAAATAGTCGGTGACATCCCGATATTTTCTTTGGAATTCTTGGAGACACAATATTTGGGAGCTGACACATCACTTTGGAGGTCAACTCTCTTAAGCTTATGAATTATATTAAGCATTCTGCAATTGACAATTGTGGAATACGTTGTTGACATTGAACGTATTTGCCTGAAAAAAATTTCACATGCTTGACTACTAAATAATGTTGGCAAGAACAGGTGAGATAATTTCAAATTCCGTAGTGAAATCAGAACCTTAACAATAGAGTGTGCATTTATTTCAATACACGCGTAGCAGTTGAGAGTTACATAATTATTTGAAAGATTAAACGCATTCCTTTTTTTCTTGAATCCATTTGCGTCGTATTCGTAATAAGAAGACAGCGTACCAAATTTTATAAATTCTTTGGAGAGGTGACAATTCTGGATCAAGATAATACAAGCTCTTATCTTGATCCAGAATTGTCACCTCTCCAAAGAATTTATAATAATGATTTTCAAGTAAGTAACAGTACCTTGACTATCTGAAACATGTTCTTGCAATATAGAAAATACATGTGGCTGACTGATTTTCTGCACTGATGGATAGCTCATTCTGTCTTTTGGATCAATATCGTAAGGGGTTAATAAATGTTTATCCTTTTGTATAGTTTCTATCAAAATTTTCAAATGAGAAACAGAAATGATTTTAAACCAAATGGCTGAATGGCGGACGGTTTAAGCAATCTATTTCTTAACTTTGTACCAATGTGTGTAGTATCTTGTACAAACAAAACTTCACTATTAATATCTTCATTAAACGAGCATTTTTCCACGGCCAATTATAGTTTGACTTTTGTGACGTCCTGGATGCACTTCTTGACACACCCAATTTTGCCTTTAGTTTCATACTTTTTAAAAGTCTTGGATCCCCATCTGAGGAAATGCCTAACACTTCAACCTTCCATTTGACTAACTCAGGAATTGTATAGTCCCACCTTTTCGTTACGTAAGACGCAGTAAATTTATTATCAGTTCTAAAAAGTAAAAGGCATAATGGTGGAATATGTTCTTTAGCGGCTGAGCCATAACAGCATAGACCAAGGATGCATTATGTTGACAATTATTATCCATAAAATGCGTTTCAATTTCTTTGCCTGATCTAGCTTGGTACGTAAATGGTATGCGCATACTATGACTGTCAAAGCGAAGAACGAAACCTACCAATTGGTTTGTAGTCGTATCGTATTGAATTTTGCCTGTTATTCGTGTGGCATCTTCGAACAACCAAACTTTTAAAGGTGGATTCCTTTTTTCTATATAATCTTTTAATTCAGCACATCGCGATTTGCCTTCAGTAATTGATGGTCCGTTGTCTTTCATGTATCTGCTAATAGTTGTAGGGGAGGGGAGCGGTTAGTTTGCATGGAGTGTTTCGTATAAAAGTCTTACTCCGAGCATAAAGATGTACAAAGAGAAAAATGTAAGTGTTTCGTCATACCTAAAACCATGTTTTTCAGTTCGTGAATGTTGATGTGCTGCATTAATTAGTACGCTTAATATTACAATGTTATTTGATTTAGCCTTTAAGGTAGTAGTGTCTGTGTTAGTATTGTCAGAGTCAGATAGGTCTCTCATTTGGGTTAAAATCGGGGAGTTTTAGAAAAGCTTTTAAAACAATCTTGTAATTCCTTATGCTTTTCTTTCAACAGTTCTTTATCGCTTAACATTCTAAAATATTGTGGTATTCTAGTTTGCCTATTACCAGAGCTACTTTCTGATGATTTGTGAAGTCTTCTAAGTTGTCTGTCTTGTCGAGTTCTTTTGTCACATCTCTCTTTTATTGTCTTATTCACGGTTTTTATTTCTTTGTGGAAATTGTGGACTTTTTTGCTTTCCCTGGGGCAGGTGGTTTTAGTACTGCCCCAGGGACTAATTCCCCCGAAGCCTTTGTTTCTTCGTTTGATATTAAACTTACATCTGACTTCACTTCTGCAAATGCTTGCACGAAACTTTCAGCTGTCCTTTGCTCGATCCTTTCTGAATCTTCTTCTTCTTCTTCGCTACTGGATATGAGGATTCGGGAAATATTTTTCAAACGTTTTCTTTTTTTAAGTGAAATTATTTGGTCTTCGTCCTGGCCTTTGTCATTCTCGTCATCTTCCTGAATTTTTTTCTTTTCGTAAATCTCCTCCTCTAGAGTGTCATTAATAACCGATTCAAAAGGTGTGGCAGTAGCTTTGCTCAAAGATGCTTTATTAAAAAAATTACGGATGCTTTTTTGTGACTGGTTCTTCCTTTCGTCACTTACATTTTGTTGATTTCGTTTTTTATGTGCTCGTACGTGTCCTTCGAAATTTGATTTTCTCCATCCTTTTTTCCTCTGACTGAGATTGCCATATCCTACTTTGAAGGCTTTGATTTTATCAGTGTATAACGGACAGTTAACTACTGCAGAGTAGACAAACGAACCATCTTCATTTGCTTCTACTTTAATTTGGACAATAGAAAAAAAAATTGGAATAACCTGTTACAATACAAATATTAAATTACCTGAATTAAAGTAACAGTTAAATTAAAAGTAGATTACCCACCACATTTAAATCTATTTGCTTCTTCATCCAGGTTTTTATTGATGTGTATAATTGAATAGTTTCATGGTTTAGATCTAATCCAGAATCTGGATCTGTTGCTAGTGTTGATAAAGTTCGTGGTAAAGAGGTTGTAGACTGTTGCAAGTCAGGATTCTTCATTACTTGCTTGGGATTGCTTAAAGGTTTATGAACGTTTTTTATTCCACAATTGGCATTCGTGGCGTAATCAAATAACGACTAACGTTATATCATTTTCGGAAATTTTTAAAGCTATATATTTTTGAATTTCTCTGATAATTTCTTTGTGTTCGTTAACTAACTAAATTTGTCCTTGTGAATGTAGCATTCATCATAACAGTTGTTCATATCTTCATTTTCTTCAATAAACAAATGCATTTCTTCTTTTGCAAACTTTTCGAATTGCTCAATAGTTTCTTCCCTACATTTTTGAACGCAATTGCGGAGTCATAACCACATAATTTTATTATATTTTTTTAAATATAAGGGAACGTTAATTCCTAAATCATTTTCAATTGCGAACCAAAATATATTTTCTTTGGGGTTTTGGTTAGTTCTTGGCATTCCGTCTTCATCTTCTACTTCTCTATTTGATTTTTCAGAGAGCGTTTAATTTGGATTCTCGCGAGGATTCTCGGAGTTGCTTGATGAAATAAGTCCCTGACTATCGTCAGGATATCTAAGGACGAAAATACATATATTTTACATATTTATATACTGGGTGATTCACGAATAGTGTCTGATTTAACTTCTGTATTCCTGCAACACAAATTAATCTCCCATATAATACCTGTGACAAAGTAATTTGCGTGGCAGAAAAAACGGCGCTAAAGCAGACACATTCGTGAATCAGCCCGTACCTACAGAGTGTCTCAGAACTATCACCCCACCGGTGAAGAAGTTATTCCTGACCGTATACAGAATCGCAGTCTGCAGGAAAAAACGTTCTGACTTCAAGAGTAAACTAGTTAGAGGAGTTTGAAGCAAGCCAGTTTCTTACTAAATATGACAGAGTCTATGTTACGGATAGGTTTACTTTTTAATTAACAACGAACGAATTTGTCCATTGGTAGGCTTACCATACGTCCCGGTTTGACCAGGACTATACCGGTTTGAGCAGGGTGTCCCGGCGTCCCGGTCGGTTTTTGAGATGTTCCGGTAACACTTGAATCAGCCTATTACTGATTTGTATTATTTTACAGCATAAACAGTAAATTGAAGAAAATCAGAAAAATGAATGCAGTAGCGATATCTTACTTATCTTACCAACGACAGTTCGTTGCTGGGATACTATGTTTTGTTGCTAAGGTAGACGGATTCATTTGTCTGATATTTGTCCAAAAGAAATACTTTTGTTAGTTTTTGTTTTGAGCAGAATTTATTACTGGTTTTTAACTTTAATCTCAGTAGTTTTTTTTCTGCACAAATAGGTATTATATTTGTATTTGCATGTTGGATTTGCGCAACTTTGCGCCACTGATTTTTGTACTCGTTTTTTTTGTAATTTTCCATCCATTTTAAAAATCAGATTTACTGTCGACACGTAAGAAAAGCACAATCTTGTTAAGTTTGCCACAAAACGACACAACATTTTGCTGTAGTCACTTGTAATACGAATATTAAAATCTCTTTAGCAATTTATCCAGACCAATTTATCTAAATCATACGTATTCATTTTACCAGAATGAATAATACTTTTGTTATTATATATGATGTTGATGTCTAGTAGGTACGTGTATTTTAAATCTAACATCTATTGTTATATTCATACTTCATTAATGTAAAAGTAGCCTGTAACATGTATACCACCCACAAAATAATGAAACTACTTGTTCTATAAACATGAAGGGCGTTGAAAACCTACATTATTGTATTGTCTTAATGGAACAATGACACTAATATGAATACATAAACAATGAAATCGATATTGTACGACCAATGTGGAATTGCAATTATATGATAATCATATCTATAAATTCGCCTAGTATGTGGTAACGACCTACACAAGATGTCGCTAAATAATTCCAATAATTTAGACGTTTTAATTAATTTAGTCGGCATCCGTATATGGGTGGATCAATATTGATTTATTACGCAAAATTATTCAACTATTTACATCTTATGTTTTTAATTAGGTCGTTTTTTCTTACGAACGACAAGTTCAAATCTGGAATAAATTATATTAGAAAGTGTTTTTAAAGTAGGATGTAACTCCCACGATTCCACTACAGTATATATAATTAGCATATCTGGTACGTTAATAGTCGATCAAGATAACCAATTTCACGCCCACTATTTATGTTCTAATGATTAAAAATTAATTAATTATTTTATCGGACACAATTTCACATCACACACTCAAACAAACTGCATCAGCAAATATTTTAATTACTTTATAGCCTGAGTATTATATGTATGTACATACATATATATGTATATCCAAGTATGTATGTAGATTAATATTGGAAATACTGGTTTTTCAAAATTTCATGTATTATACATTTTCCTCAGCTAATCGATGTTATAAATTATTGTATTAGAATAATACTGGAATAGATTTATATATTTTATTGCCGTTTTGGTGGAATAAAGTTACATGTAATTACGAAATGATCTGAGGTGTTATTGACATATGTGTTAGATATACAAATCAAGATAATTATTTTGCACAAAAACATCTAAGTATTTATCCAACATCATTTGTTTGTTTTCACCAAATTCAACATGTATAAAAATAGAAGAAGAAGAAGAAAAAGAAGAAGAAGAAGAAGAAGAAGAAGGATTTACTCCCAGAAAATCCAGTCTCTTGCAACTTTATGTTAAGAACTGTAAAGTTTTAAATGAATCTTTCACCAACCAAAGCTTGATTAAACTTTTTTTTCTAAAACTACTCGTATTATACCATGTTTGCCTTCCATTTAGAGACTGAATTTTTTATATTTGACAGCAGTGTATGCATTATTGAATTGTTCTGTATTAGCCTACGATGTGATAATCTGAAAACATACATTTAACAGCCGATGAGAAATCAAGCTTTCAACTTAATGTTGCTTGTTCAATAAGCCAACCTTGATAACTGAGACATGCTTCATTGTGTCATTTTCTGCAATAGTCTCTACTTTGTTGACACAAATACATGAAAATTCCATTTAATGAGAAGCAGCCGATATCGAAATCTATTACCTCTGCTTTTATGTCTTCTATACTATGAGAACAGTAGAGCTTTTGTTAACACCAACATGCGCTGATGTTTTTATATTATGCATTAGTAGTTAGCAAATTAGAGCATGGAACAATAATATGGTATCCCACTTATAAGGACCAGAAAGCTTTAGTGGTACGAATTCAAGAAAAGGTCATTTATACTGACTTGTGTTCATGCTGGTCCTAGTTATGATTACAATCTGATTTTGATAGATACGACGGACGAATTGTCCGTTTTTATACTTCTAAAATCATATAATATTTATTCTTGTTTTATAATTTTTAATTATTTGATTCGTTTTTCGAATCGACAATTAATAAATATTATCATTGGCGCGCTTCTGTCTAGTGTGGTATGTGTTTTACAACTTGTTAATTTAATTAGGAAATCCCAATTATCGCAAGATAGAAAACTAGACTTTATTACAATAGACTGGTTTTCCCAGTCAAGGTATGCCATTATTTAATATTGTAAGTTGTAGGAAAGAAACCATGTAAGAAAATACATGTAGAATGTGATGGAAGAAGCAAATTTGTTAACACATAAATTCTAATATAATAACTGCTCAAGATGCTCCCAGATATTTATCTAGTAGACGTATTATGATATGGAAAGGCTATTATTTGTATTAAATTCTGTTTAAGAGCAAGTATTAGTATTCCAAACTTATATATATATATAAGGCTTTGCTTATATCTCCCGATTCTAATTTGAAGGGATCTATCCAGTCGTTTTCATAATTACAATTAGCGGGTAAGTATAACGAAATTTGTACAAAAAATAAAAGAAATATGTAATACAATTTCATTGCTACAACTTATTCACTTTTCCTGAAAATAATATATTATTAGCATCAATCAACTTGAGATAGTTAACAACTCACGATTCATATAGAAACCATTACAATTAATAAGTTTAATATTTCAAATGTACTGTATAGGTGATTTATGAACTTATATGGGTGTTTGTATGCGAGTATGTTGACTATGTTGTCAAAATCGTACATACCCTACTAGGGTATTTTCACTATTTTCCTTGCCTGTGTTGTCAACGTGAAAATATTACATTGTAGTGAATAAAAAACGCGTAGTAATAATACTTCAATTATAATTGTTGAACTTCGTCTTTCAAATGATTCATGGTTATTTTAACCCATATCAAATTTTTACGTAAGTGATATTTCATTTTATTAGATTTGCTGAACTGATTTTCATTTTTATTGTAATTAATCAGCTGTTTGTCAAATTGTATTTATGTTTTGGACACAGTTTTGGAATAGAATTGGGCCTGATAAAATGGCAGACGTAAAATCTCTGGAGCATCCGACTCTTAAAGTATTCTCTAAAAATAAAATGTAACTGCTTATTAAGTCGTTAATTTTTAGGTTCCCTATGAAATATTGAACAAGAAGTTCCGTACTGCGCAAAAGACACTAGATAGAGAAGTTGCACATGTACAACAAGCTGCACTCGAAATAGAACGGGGAATAAGTACAGAAAATGTAAAAACAAAAGGCATAACTAGTTTATTGGGCGGTATGGTTGAAAAGTTACAAGTATTGAAGCGAAAAGCAGAAGAGAGCATAGCAGAAGAGCTGCAAGCAACTAATGTTTGTAAACGACGAATTCAACATCTCAAGGATCATGGTATGCAGGCTCAACAGGGAAACACATCTCAGGCATATAGTTGAGATAAAAAGTCTGGAAAGAGGAAGAGAATTAAAGGACTGCTTGTTGAATGGAAATTTTCGAATAAGAACACAGTCGGTGTTAAAATAATTAAATATTGCTTAGGTGGATTATGGAAAATATAACATTTCTTTAGAAAATTTTCTGATCGGAAAATAATAATTTAGTTGAAAAGTCCACAATAATAATATAAAAATACGTAAAATAAACAAAAGCAAAAATAAAAATCACGAACTACAGGAAATCATTAGGATTCCAAAAAATAAATTAATAGTAAATTAGAGCTGTATGTGGTGGAATGAAGCTCTTTCAAAATATCAAAATCCAACTTCATAATAGAAACTTATATGCGTGCAGCTTAAAGCTCATTTTGTATAGTTAAAGTATTTTTGTTTCTGGTGTGATAATTAAAAATATAGCGTTTGTAAAAAAAATATTGTTTATTTTCACATATACTAGATAATTTGGTATATGTATAATTGATTAGGTAACGTTAAGTGTCTAATTCTACAAATGTCTGGTGAGAATTGATGTACAACATAATTTGTTGAATGCTCTGATTGTTTTTTTCGAAGCCAGTGATTCTGTGCTTCAACGAACTGAAACCCAAGAACAAACTATTATAGAATATTATTGAATAGAAGTTCTTCTTTCAAGGGTTCTTGAAATATTTTCGGATACTAAAGCAGTTTTTTAAAATAAAATATAATTTGCAGTAATCTGCTCACTGTGCAATCTAAGTTTGGTTTTCACATAAGTTTGGATTTCAAATCGAAACCTAAATATTTAATATTAACTGCACGGTTAAACAAAATATTATTTTTCGTAGAGAACGTTATCATTTCTATTTCGTGCAAAACATTCTTCCTTATATCCCTGAGTCTAGGTGGCATTCACACTCGCAGTCTACGTATTTAACCAGCGATGTAGTATCATCTGGGAATAGTATAGACTTGCTGACCACCATATTTTATAAAAGTTATTTATTGAAAATAAAATAGATTCAAATATAGAACCTAGTGGTACGCCTATACTTCTTATTATTTTATCTGAAATTTTGTAATTTATTATCACCATACCTACTACATGGAAATGTTTTGATATGTACAAATACAATTTTTGCCAGGGAAACTGCTGTCACGCACAACGGACGCTTAGATCAACACGATTAAGTATGTGGGACTTTCAGTATATCAAGTCAGTCTGTCTACCCACTAAAATTCCTTGAATGTCCTCTGAGGTATTTGGAACCAATTTAAATATATATCATCAGATATTTCTGACTACACACTGTCGTCATCTTTACTGATCTTGAGTTCTCGCTACTGTCTGTTGCCTTTCCATTTAATAAACCTCTTTTCTCTTCATAATAGAACTAACTATTTTATGATTTTTCTTTTAGTTGGGAGCTGTTTACATTATCATTGGTACCATTGCGTCGGGCGTTGTGTACATTCTATTATGGTTTATTCTGCTCTTTTGTTTTAATTCGAACACCGCTTGTTCCTTTATGTCAACTTTGCAGTAATAAATGCACTCTTCAGAATCATATTTGTGTATTTGTTTTACAAATACACAAATAAAAGAGAACAGAAAGTGGCTGGCCACTTTCTTTTCTCTTTTAATAGCTGCTTTAGTCATGTCATCTAATAAACCTTTTCTCGTCAACTTATAATCCTCAGAATCTCTGTGTAACGAGGATTAATCCTTCCGAAATTCATCCTCTAATTGTAATAGTTTCTGTTTTATCGAGCGCCCACACCAATCCATAAATTTCATTTCAGACACTTATTCGTTCCAAATACGATTGACCTTCTCCATTAATTTGTATACATCTCTTGCTCTTACCACCTTACCTTAGCAAATCCAGCACCTATAGCAGGGGTGTCCAACCTTTTCGTTTCCCTGGGCCACATTGGAAAAGGGCATGGTGTTTTGGGCCACAAGTATGTTACCATAGCTGACGAGCAAAAAAAAACTTTCTTGTGCGCCTTTTTTTCTAGACTTTGGTTTTGCTTTGATGCTCTCATCTTCAATTATTTCGCTTCTGACAGGCATAGTCAGTACATCCGTATCCATTGCGTGTGCTGCCTTTAGCCTCAGTAATTTTAAATATTTTCGGGCCGCATTGATACTTGTCTTGGGCCGCATGCGGTCCGCGGGCCGCGGGTTGGACAGCCCCGACCTATAGTCTTCATATTGCTTCCAGCCAAGACCTCTGTCGTAAAGCGTGTTCTAAAGAGTGGTGGCCAATATTGATTCTTATGAGATACTCGCGTTTGTCTCCAGTAAGGTAACTCGATATGAACTTAATCAAATAACTGATAATTTTTGAACCCCCTGTTCCTTCATGATCAACTGTGATAGATCGTGTCAAAGGTATTCTCAACATGTAATGTTATAAGGACTTTCTATTATATTCCTTTCCATCGCCGTGCCTCTATCTCTTGGATAGTAGATGTGCATTTTCAGAATCTGTGTCGATGCTCCTGTAGTTCTGCCTACTTCTCTAATTCGCTGAGTAGTCTATCTTTTGAAAGTATTGCGAGATACGTTGTTAGCGGGCATACGGGTCTAAAAGTGTTTGACAGTTTAGGGAGTTTACCATTCTTTATATCAGAATAACTTTGGTTATTTTCTATTTTTCGGGGAATTTTTCTTGTTCATAGGATCCCTTGATAGATTAAGTCAGAAGTTTGCAACAATTTTCATTGCTTATGGCGAGATTCCAGGATTTTTTGTTTTTAATGCCTCGGTGAACGACTTCCATTACAGGGTCTGTGTCCCAGTAGTCTATCATAAGTGGTAATAGATTGGCAATGAACCATTTCTTTTTTTTTGGTTCATGCCAACTTCATACAGTTAGACATTTTTAATAAAATCCTGCATGCATCGTATAATATATTGCTTTTAAACTCTCTTTTTTGTTTGCCCATTATAAGTAACAGTGCTACCCTGCTCAATCTGCTTTTTTTAGACGAGTTAGTCTTAGACTCCTTTCGACATAGTGCATCATCTAACATTACTTAAAAGACTGAAAATAATGGATGTGCATGGTATTGTGTTCGTTCTATATGTGAATAATCTCCCGAATATGATGCCTGTAGAAGACAAGAAAATTTAACGCAATTGAACTGCTGGTTAAATACACAATTTTGCATTTAACATGGAAAAGACAACACTACTATTATTTGGTGATCAGAGCAATGAGTTCAGTGTGGAGCATAAAGGCCACTTCTGTGAGGTGGTGCTTTTTGTTACCAGAATCAACTACTTTGGAAACCACACATCGGATATTGGTGGGTAAATTGTGCTGTTATAACTATGTACTGATGATGATTGTTTGTAGTGTTACTGCCGAGCCAGCATTGAGTGTTTACTATGCGTATGTGTACTCAGCTCGTAGGTACGGATTGTTGGTTTTGGAAAATTCTGTGGTAATGCAGAGTCTTCATCCTACAAAAGGCGTGTAACGCTATTTAATTCAGATGCCAGATATTCATGTAAGACCATATTTATATATGATGAAGTGCTTCTGTTATGACAACTTACGCTTTCAGAAATATAAAATGAAATTGAAAAAATATTTAATAACAAAGCACTAGAAGCATTTTTTACTAACTCACTGGTAAATATCATTTGACTACATCAAAAATATATTACTAAACTAGCAGTACCCGCACAGCGTTACCCGTGACATTATTTTTATGTATGTTCTCGGACTACCCAAAATATCACAAAGCATTAAATATTTAGTTATATTCGTGTTGAAAGTGATATTATTATTTTCGTGGGGTTACTAAACTCACCGAAAGACATACAGCTGGTGGTCAATATAGCGATGCCGACAGTGACGCGCAGACTGTGTGTTTTTCGTTTCCTACAAAAATTCACGTAATTTCATATATTGTTAATTTTTTAATATTTCCCGATAAAATTTGGAAAAAATATAATCACAACCTTCCACACAACATAAGAACACACACAAAACTTTATCAAAATCGATTATGTAGTTTGCGAGTCTATAAATAACAAATGTAATGTTTCTGATTTTTATACATTAGATTCCTTATAGATGCATATTATTTGTTTTTTACACATTTTGTACGTCAGTACGTATTCGTACATTATTCGTAGTTTGCTGCTTCGGTAGCTTTATCTGTAATGTCAATGGTGTTTTTAAGGTTTTTTATTCTAATATTTTTTGATCACTTACATTCTTTACATTGTCTTGTTTAATTTCAAAATAGATATACTGGCGTCCAGTGAATGTTCCCGTTTCCAGTGTCTTCCAGATTATTATATCCGTCCTTCTTTAACGAATGTCGGCCTTTGGCATGTAAATTAAACCACCACATCTCTCCCAGCAATCAAATCCATCAAAATTTACTCTTTTCATCGAGAGGCGATCATCTGGACTAAACAATGTAATTGATGCAATTAATGTTTATGGAATAAATAGTAGTTATATGTTGAGGAATAATATGAAAGTCAGTTAATTTATTGTATACACTGAAACATGCCAATAATAAAATAATTTATAAAATATGTCATGTAAAATCCAAAGGTATATACATACTTATAATAGACCGAGGAACGGAAACGACGCAATAAACATCAATCATTATCGTCCTTCTCTATGTATGTGATTTTATGTCACAAGAGATTAAGACACTACTAAAACGATCGGTATTTAGTGTTCATATGCTCATATACATATGTTTATTAATAAATAAAGTTTATTACTGTTTATGTATGGAAAAACTATTTTAAAAAATTAATAACAATTATGAATATTTATATGTATTGACCAATACCTTCTTGAAAATATGTTAATCACATTAATTTACAATATATTTGAACTAAAATCGATTGTAGCGGTATATTACCTAATTAATTTCGGTTTAATATACTCATTAAGTATGGAAAGCCCAGTAAGTTCCCACACTGCTATGACAGTATTATATTTTACGAACCTGATGCGGCGAGTTGAATCTGGTCGACTAAAATCTCGCTCAAATTTATTACACACCGTAAGGCAAATTTGCTAGGTAAGTTTTGCAGGTAAGGTTTTATTAATATTACGTTCTTGTGTATATTGCATAAAGTCGATTGTAATGTCGATTTATTATCAACTGGTTAATAAACATTCAAAAGATAATCTGATCTTAAGATACAACCAATTAAAATACAACGAAGTGGTTTTTGTTCAATAGTTACTGTTTTATTGTTATGACCATGCTTTATAATTTTGCTGCGACACTATGTTGATATAATGCACATTTGCAGCATCTTTCGTTTATTGAAGATTTCATGGTAGAATTTATTATAAAAGGACAACAGTGGCCATATTTACATTTATAATGGATGAGACCTTCAATTAAAAATGCCATTCTTAACTCAGCCAGTTTTCAAAGAGTTTTCATGAATTTAAATTAGGTGGCGATTGGTTAAATAAATAATTACATAAATAGTATGTTCCCTTATAACAGAAACATTATCCTACGGAATACATACCTTAATGACAATGAAAAGTGTGAACACATGGATGTTAAAACTAACAGTAAGCAGTAAATAATTACTGTGACTTACATATATACCTTTATACGGAAAACGTATATGTATATATGCATGTGTTTGAGATACACACATACATTAAGTGCCATTGCCGATAATCGAACGCACAGACACCGGTGTTTCGACCTATGAGGTCTCATCAGTGTACGTGGAGATTCTCCACAATAGCTTCAAGACTTAAATCGCTGCCTATGTCATTTTCGCATGTTAAATGTAGTGAGAGTATCACAGCGACATCTAACACCCAAAAGATGACACGGAAAAAATCGGGTGGGTGTTAGATGTCGCTGTGATACTAATTAAGGATAATATAAAAATGGCAGAAGAGTCAACACATAACCCTGAAAAGTGGCATATTTTATTTATAAATGGAGATGGATATAAAATAAATATCACAGATAAAATCTATAAAGTGGCAAGGATGATACAAAATTTGAAGAACGCCAAAGAACAAAGAAAAATTAAAGAAATAATTTAAAAGAATGCGAGTTGGGAAAAGAAGAGAAAAGAGTCGTTCAAATAACAAGAAAATTAAGAAACACATGAGATATTTTTTTGGAAAAGTCATAAAAGAGCTTAGCAAGACAAGCATGAGATTATATTATTGGAAGAAGTAGAACAGTAGTATTCAGTGCAGAAAAAAAGGAAGAAAAGGCAATTTGGAAGGTGGGCAAAAAGTATAGCAAAATATGAGTAGATAGAATTTGTACATGTCCGTTTGCGCAAAACTTCAGAGAGTGTGCCAGTATAATAGTTCACCTATTTCAACTGTTGTGAAACACTGAAACTCTAACAGCTGCCTAGTAGTTCTTTAACCAGACTATGACAATAAAGCGATTTATTCAAAAAGTGATTTAGAATAATTTAGATAGTTTACCTATTAATTTAGGTATACTCCTGTAATTCGATCACGAAGGTATACCACAATTTTTTAGTTCAAATATGAAGAAGTATGAAGACAAATAGATTGGAACCAAAAACCTATTAGGTTTTTGTTCTCTGGGATTTGGCAAAAGATGAAGCATTTGCAAATAATTCCGGTACCGTTGTGATTGTACAACCACAAATAGGGTGGGCAACAACAAAACTTCACAAATGCTTATGTAAAATTATTGTAAATTAGTGATAAATATTAAAAATCTTATCCATTACATACCATGTCTTTAACTATATCAATAACTAATGCAAAATTGTTATTTATAATGAAACAAGTTGCCAAAACAATTTAAATGTCTATTTTTGTTTTGGTCAGGAAATTAAACATCTGCGATTAAAACTAAAAATAGATCACATAATTGACATAATTACCTATACATTTTGCAATCGATGAAAAGAATTTCTTCTGAGGTACTGGCATATGTGCAAAGCTATAATGGCGTGATTTAAAAGACTAAAACTTGCGATTTTGACACCTAAGAAGTAACTTTTTGAAACGCTGGTAATAGTAAAACATTACTAAATTAATATTTATGCGACGTAGTGTGTTACATACATACCATTAGATAGATATTACTACTTTTTGCTTATAAAAGAATTTTATTTAAAATGTTGTATGGAATAGAGACTTAATGCTTGAATTAATAATAGGTGAAGACATAAAGACTGCTATTACTCTGTTTTGCTTACTATCACTTAGTTGGAGTGTCTTAAACATGATGTATTCGTAAAGAATATGCACCTGCGACAATGTCTGATTCAAATTTAAATGTTCCTCTTTAAGAATGTGAGACTGCATAACATTTTATGTATTTCACATACTTTTGTTAATTTATTACGTTAAGGAGATAAGATATTGTGGATTTTAAATAAACAAGTCGTTGAGTACAAAAACAGTAATTCAAAGATTTGTGTATATAAATTAAGCACTAAGCAAGCATTTAAAGTATTTAATAGACACAGTGTAGTCACATAGTTGATATCTTGAAAATTTAGGACCACCAGCATATAGCAACGACTGCGACATAATATTACATAAATGTTCATGTATAATTAATAAATTCTGTCATTTTAATGAATTTATAGCACCTGTAATTAATTTCTTTTTATTGGTCACTGCTGTATGGTTGTAATATATGTATTTTTGCAGTTCATAAACATGTATGTGTAAGTTACCAGACTACCGTAAAAAGTCGAACGTAGGGATTGAGAAGACACGTCGCCGTTGAATAATTTAATGATTTCGTTAATACACTTTGAAATTGTTTCGGAACAAAAATTTATCTCGAGTTTGATGAATGTGAAATGCGCGACTTAAATCTTTATGTTAACAAATTATGATATTGTTAGGAACGATCTCGCGGAAATTATAAATGTATTAGCTTTGTACGTTACGTATGTAATAGTAATTGCCAAAGATTAAATATTAATGAGATTACTTACAATGGGAAACAATCGCGTTGACAATAAGAAAACTTCGTAAAATGAATGGCGATTTATCCTAACATGAAGATATACAGTATGGCGTTCCTCGGTAGGGTTTCAATTACACATTGATCACCAGTCTACTGGTCAGCGTAATGTATTATTTAACATGTCACTTGCAGAAACATGTTTTCTTATTTTAATTGCTTATGCACTTCATATGGTTTGGCGAATGTGTTTGTAAGAAATGATGTTAAGCACTAACTGCTGTTTGGCTATAAGAACGTATATTTTATACAGCAAGTGGCGCATGTATCGCTAATACCTCATTTCAAATACAATGAACTATTCAATTTTGTTTATACTATAACTATCGTAACAGCAGGTCGTACACTATTTAAGTTCTAAATGACGGCAGCACTTCAATACAGTTAGAGTGACAGCAGTGTTTTTAACAAGTTAAATAGCTGTTCAGACATATTACACAGATAATTGAGGCCCCGTAAATTCTGTTACTTACTATTGAAAATTTTACATTATTGTTAATATATCATGCTGATTAGAAAAATATATCGTGCGCTAACGAATAAGTAAAATACATACTATAACATTAAAATGTTTTGAATAATAAATTGACCAGTTTCTTGTAAAAACCGCACTTTTTGCCGAAATCAGTATTCTTGTGTCATTTGTTAGAAAAAGTAAAATCTATAAGCTCCCAAACTAGTTTCTATCAAAACTAGCATAAATGCCAACATACATACCTTTGAACATTTGGCGTTCCTACACAAAACACATATGTACACTTAGTTTCTTGTAAAAACCACACAGGTCTGGGACATGTGCTGCTTTTACTAGTTTACGTTCTTTTATTTGCTTTGCGATATATGCCTACACAGTTAATTTATATTATCAAAATGGATCAAAATATAAAGAATTGGCTAGAAAAGAAAATCCGCAATATTAACATAATTAGGAAAGGAAAATTGAAAAGTATACAACTTGTAATAACAAAATGTTCATTTTTTGAAAACTATATCTGTAAGATGGCGTCCTTCGTTTCGAACACATTCTTGAAGTCTTTCGGTGAAGGATCCCATTACTCTGCGTAGCATATCCAACGGAATATTGTTCATCTCCTGTTGGATTCGCTCCTTCAGTTCGTCCCTAGTTGTGGGTGGGTTTGATTCAAAAATCTTTAGTTTTAAATAACCCCACAGAAAAAAGTCAGGAGCCGTTAAGTCTGGTGAACAGGCAGGCCAAGGAATATCGTCATTCCTGCTAATTAAGCGACCAGGAAACGCCAATTTCAGCAAGTCCATCGAAATCTTAGCAATGTGGCTAGTAGCACCATCTTGCTGGAATAATGACCGATCATTCACATGTTCATCGAGAGCAGGAAATGCAAAGTTCACCAACATCTCAGCATACCGTTCAGAGTTCACTGTTACAGTGTTACCGTTTTCACTTTCGAAAAAGTACGGACCAACCACACCTAGAGTAGACATTGCGCACCACACAGTTACCTTTTGTGAATGAAGAGGCGTTTCGTGAAGATTACGTGGGTTATTGTCACTCCAAAAACGAAAGTTCTGTTTATTGACATATCCACAAAGATGGAAGTGTGCCTCATCACTCATCCATAAATTATGGACCAGCTGTCCATCTTGATCAATTAAATTTAACATCTGTTGACAAAAGCGTAGTCGGTTAACGTAGTGTTGAGGTTTGAGAGCTTGGACCACCTGTATCTTAAATGGATGAAAGTGGAGATCATTCTTCAGGATCCTTCTTGTGGTTCGGTCACTAAGACCGAGCTGTGTGCTGTGATGCTTTGCAGATATCTGTGGACTTCTTCTTACAGCCTCTCGCACCTGATTAACATTCTCGGGAGTACGAGCCGTCCTTACACTACCACCTCGTTTCTTGGTTACATTAGCATTTTCTTCAAAATTTCTTACCCATTGGTTGGTAGCGTTCGCTGAAGGTACAGGGTCACGTGGTAGCAAATTGAACTCCCTACGGAAAGCACGTTGAGCACCAACAGCACTATCAGCATTTTTGTAAAATGGTTTTACGGCGAAAGCACGCTGCTCATTCGTCCAACGCAACATGACGACTGAAAATACCGACCCTCTGGACGCTTCCCCCACTCCTCTCGATCCGTCTGACTCTAATCTTCGCAATATCTTAATCTTCCCGTTTCACTGCCGGACCCTGTATTTCAAGGCATCGTCTTCATAATAATTCTTTTTTAACGCCACAAATGCATAAGAATAATCATTGGCACATCCGAAAGTACGAAAAGTACAATACTATATCATATTCAAGATATCTCGAAATGGTATGCGGATCTGAATGTTTTTTATCCTAACGTAGATCGTAGATGCTGAGATAGACAAGATTTACTTGAAGTAGCTGTTGTCAGTGTTTCACAATGTTCTCGAAATAGCAAATTCTTCTGCAGACTCTTTTAACTCAGAATTTTACGAATATTTAGACTTCCATGATAATTTAATATTATTTATAGGTGGTAAATTCACATTATTAAAGTGAAATAGGGAGAATGATTTCGATAGTTTCAAATAGTGTATCTTAAGACTATATTGAATAGTATATGTTTTTGATTAGTTTGAAAATTAAATAATTTCTACAAAAAATATTTTATGTAGAAGAATTAGTTTACTTGATGTTGTATTTCATTCTTTAGCTAGTCTCAACCACAATATTCGAAAGCAGTAATAGGAAGCCTCAGAATTATAAATGTCTTATTTGAATTTTATGTATATACATAAGCTGGGGTAATATCTAAGTAAAAATTAGGTGTAGGCACCACAAAATTTTCATATACGTACCTACGTACGATGTTTTTATACAAAAGTTGTTCCAAATAAAGTTCTACATTCTTTTATCTTTGTAATAAAATAAACCCGTAAGTAAAAGTGTTACTTTGGGCCTGAATTTCCATTTTTTTTAGATAAACATTATTCAAAATCAAGCTCTAAATACTTTCGTACTACTTACTTGTAAAAAAAGTTTTTCGATAAGACTAAAAGACCTGCATACATTCGGTAAAACTTTCAAAAATTTATTTTATAAAACTGTCATCAAATTCATTTTTGAGTACTTTTGTATTTTTTAGAAATATTTTTTAACTTAGCAGTTGATGAGATGTTGGTAAAATATGATTTTTTACTGAAGTATACTATCATACTACTTCCGGTCTACCAATTTTAGCAAGAAAACAATACTCTTAAATATAAAGTTGGGTATTGATAGTTTTAGCCGTTTGGTAACTATACGGGTCACGTCCACACAGAGAGTGTGTGAGAAAGAGGAGAAGAGAGAGAGAGGAAGAGAGGGAGAGTGAGATGGCAAGAGAGAGGGAGAGGGAGAGGGAGAGGGAGAGAGGGAGAGGGAGAGGGAGAGGGAGAGGGGGAGAGGGAGAGAGGGAGAGAGAAAGAGAGAGGGCGAGAAAGAGAGAGAGCGCATAATAAAATAAAAATTAAGAGTCACTTCTAGGAAAGATTTGGCATAACACCCAGTGTGTCACAAGTGAGTGTTTTAGTGTGGAAATCATTTATTCTAAATTGAGTTACCGCTGTTAAATTATATACAGGGTTATGATAAAGTAACGCACAAAATTCATAAAACGTAGGGGAACTTGGGGGATTCATGGCCTCTTAAGCAATTTTGCTTTCTGTGGACACATTAATCACCATATGTTTACGATGAACGTTTTGTTTTATTGGGAACATACAAATTAACAATATATCATTGGCATAAAACATTAGAATAAGTAGAATAAACAATATAAATTTTTTAAAAAAACTATTAGTGGCCACTATTACCCCAGATATATAGGGGTAATTCGGGCCAGGGGGTCCTCATTACCCTTAAACACAAAAATCACATACATATTTCTTTCTTGTCCCTCCAGAACACGCCTGGTGCGCCCATCTGTCACACAAGTTGCATTTCAACCACAGCTCTTTGTTCTTACCAAATTCGCCACAGACTAAGCAGATATCTTCATCTACAGATTTATCCTCATCGGTGTCGTATTCAGGAAGTTGTATATTATCATCGTCACTTCCTTCTGAAAATTCGTTCGCCGCAGTATGCTTATTTTTTCGCTGTCTTTTTGGCCGTTCTGTGCTAATAGACTGATCATCATCAAGTGGACAATCACTGTAAACCTGCCTTTTACATTGTTGAAGCTTTGAAACTGCTAACTTTTTTTGTTTCGTTTTGTTTCTTTTTCTTCTAATTGTGTTTTATTTGGAGTTGAGGTGATAATCTCTGAATGCTGTTTTTTCGATTTCCTCGGCTCGGCGATTGCAGAAGATTTTGGTTTCGAAGGGACAGGTAGAAGATCTTTAAAGGAAATGTTCCGTTCGACAGGCTCTTCCACAGAAGTTGTTGCTCTAGGTTCAGAAGTCGCCTTATGTGCTAAACCCTCATTATTCGAATGGAGTTCTGCCGGAACAAAGTCTTCATCAGTGAAGATGTCCGGATTGTAAGGCCAAATACCTGTAACTTGAAATCCTTTAATTGCTTTCTCCGGTGTAGCGACTCTTATAAATGCCTTGTTAAATAACTCGGCAACTTCAAAAGGAGTGATTTTTGTATGCGGATGAGCCTTCAGATATTTATCACATTCTACGTTATAAGCGGTCTTTAATGCAGAATAAAATGTTACATCCAAAGGTTGGATCTTGTGGGAGGTGTGCGGCGGCAGCGAAAGTAGAATTATACCATTTGCTTTACAAAATAAATATGAGGGAAGAGTGCAATGAGTAGCATGGTTGTCTAGAATCAGTAGGACTTTATCCTGAATAGAACATTTGACTGATTTTTGAAAATGCTGCAGCCATTCCAAAAATAAGTGTTCAGTTATCCACCCCTTATCCGAAATTCTGTAAATGGCTCCTACAGGTCCTCCTTTCTTTAATTGAGGATTCATGCGTTTTCTAGCGTAAATGAACATGGGCGGTATATATGCACCACTTGCACTAATAGCACAGACAGCTGTTATTGTTCGGCCTCGTTCCCAACTAGTCGCAAAACGAACTTGCTTTTCACCTTTTCGAGCCAAAATTCTTCCTGGAGTTTGAACCGTGGACAGGCCAGTTTCGTCCACATTGTATATTTGTGCTGGTCCAATTGTAGGATTTTCTTGCAATATCTTACTTAAATTGTTGAAAAATCTCATAACCTCTTCTCTGTTAAAAGCTTTAATTCTGTTTATGCTTGTAGGCTCTGGTTTTCTCAACGAGATGGAGGGATTCCTTTTCAGAAAATTATAGTACCAGTCATCACCTGCAGCCTGCTTTTCTATGTTAAAAGGACACTTAATATTATTTTTCCTGGCATAAGTGAAAGCAGCCTTTTTTACATTTTCTTTAGTTACACCATAAAAAAGTTGTGACAGGTGAATGATATGTCGTCCCAGTTCTTCTTCTTTTTGTGGGCTAAATATAGAACAACGTCCCAAACGTGGTCCTTCTTTATTTTTTGTTCGACATCTATGTTGTAATGTGCTACGAGGAATTCCGTAAGTTCTTGCAACTTCTCGTTTCGACCTCCCATCTTCAACTGCTTTAAGAGCTGCTATTAATTGTTCTCTGCTCCATGTTGCTTTTTGGGTAGTTCGTTGAAACTTTCGAGGCATCTATAAATATATAGATGCTTATAAATAGTTATAAAATCAAAATATGTGGTGTCTACATGCATAACGGGGTAATTGTGGCAGTGCCATTAATACCCGGTGTACTAGGGCCACAATTCCCCCAAAGGTATGTAAATCACTGTCACCAACATATCCAAATTTAATGAAAAACAATTACAAATAATAGGATATACAGAAATAAACAAAATTAAATACTAGTCAAAAATCAGTTTTTATGTTTAAAAATACTGTTAGCTCTGAATATTTACCTTGCACAACTTCAAGTACAGGTTATAACGCAATGAGAAATTTACAATAATGTTGAAATTAAGTTGGAAGTGTAAAGAATTCTGCAACAAATGTCTGGCAGTAGTGTTAACTATCAATTGGTAGATGGCGTATGCGTTTACTTTTCCCGTCAATATAATTCAAGTCGGGGAAATCACATGGCCACTATTACCCTGACGGCCATGAATCCCCCAAGTTCCCCTACAATGTTCATTTTTGAAAAAAATGCAAAAACACGTCAAACAGTTTATTTTATTCCGCGTCTTTTAACATAAGTCAAAAAAATAAAACGTCAAATTTGTCAAAGTTATGACGTCATCAATATTTTTTTTAAATATGAAGCTTGGTTTCTTTTTACTTTATTTAATAAAGCTTGTTTTTCTGCATTATAAAGAAATAATTGAAGTAGGGGTCACATAAGAAAAAACTAAAAAAAAAAACGAATTAGACATGAAATGACTCGTATAACTCCGCAGATGATAGAAGACTCTGTAAATCAGGTCTACCATCGTCTTGGCCTATGTCAGATAGACGGGACACAGTTTGAACAATTCCTGTAAGAAATCGTTTTGGTTTAATGGACTGTTTAGTTAATTTAAATGTTATTACTATAATAAAGTTTATTTTGTTTTTTATTAATTCTCTCAGTTTTTTCTTATGTGACCCCTACATCAATTATTTGTTTATAATGCAGAAAAACAAGCTTTATCAAATAAAGTAAAAAAAAACCAAGCTTCATATTTAAAAAAATATTGATGATGTCATAACTTTGACAAATTTGACGTTTTATTTTTTTGACTTATGTTAAAATACGCGGAATAAAATAAGCTGTTTGACGTGTTTTTGCATTTTTTTCAGAAATGAACAGTGTACGTTTTATGAATTTTGTGCGTTACTTTGTCATAACCCTGTATATACAGGGTTGCTCATTAGTTTCAAAGTCCAATATAGGCGTTATTAAATAGTACTGAAGAAATTTATTTTATAAAAAGTGGCACAGTAACGAAAACACACATTTTGAAAATAATTTGAATTATGGTGGTGCGTTAAAATGGCACACATTCGATTTTTTTTTTAAATGAAACACCTGTAGTAGTTATCTACTTGCACACATTAAAAAGAATACTTTCTTTAGTAAGTATACAGGTTATGTTGGTATTCTATATAAATGCGTAGCTTACTTGGATAATTAGTTTAAGTTGTTTGGCATGTGGATATAAAATCTTGTTGTCTGTCTTTATATGTTCTGGATTTCAATTTAGTATGTTCAAGGATAAGGTTTATTAGATATTTTGACAAATTTCTACGTGGAGCTTTTACATAAGATACTACTGGTCGTATCGGTAAACTGTCTTTATGTAATTTAACTAGCTAATACGGCAGGCCTAGAAGGCCCGCTGCCGCCTCTTATTCCGCTTACAGTTGAGGTACCGCTCCCTCTTATTCTTCTAAATTTATTGCGGATTTTGTCTTTATTGCGTTTCAGTTTTTGAAACACCATATAATTCCGATATATAGTGAATAACTAAATATAATTGTGTTTTAGATGTTCAATATTGTTTAGTTGTTTTTATACACCCCTGTATATAGTTTACAACTATGCAATATTTTATTCAGAATGCTTATCGGATGAAATGATTAATAATAGATTTAGTGATAATAGCAGTTTTTAAATTGAAAATGTTTAACGGCTGTCCATGAATTAAGATCGCGGGCTCGTCATTTTAATTGACATACTCAAATATACGTAGTATCTCCATAGTGTTTAATATGTTTACAACAAATTTTGTTTGGTAAATGGGCGTCGCTTTCAAGCATTCTTATAGCATGCTAATGAATGCTGATGAACTTCGAACATATAGCTCGCAAACATATGTATGCGAATGGGAAAAGTAAATTTAATTTATAAAGTATATTACTTTCTTACTACCTTTTCGAAGTCCACTATCGTTAATAAAAAAGCAGAGTATATTTTATCTAAAATTATTCTCCTTCAGTTTTTGACACAAATCGGTACACACTCAAGAGCGAGAAAGGTAATTTAATGTTAATCATAAGCCATGTTAAAGTATCCAAAGACACAATGAGCTCAAAAAGCGCAACATTTTTATTAAAACAGTTTACAATACTATTTTGATGTAAAGTGTGACCCTTTTGAAATCCACTATCATTAATAAAGGAGCACAAAATAATAATAAAAGTAAGAAACCCAAGTTTTAAATTTAAGCCCTTTTCAAGCGCCTTTCCTGTAAACAGTGCTTTCTAGAATATCCATTTTTATAAATTTTTGAAGCACCCCTGTATATACAGATATTTTGTTAAGCCAATAGGATATCTTATTTAAAATTCTTCTCGAACTGTTTTTAACACAAACCGGTACACACTCAAGAGCGAGAAAGGTAATTTAATGTTAAACATAAGTCGTGTTAAAGTATGCAAAGACACAATGAGATCAAAAAGCGCAACACTTTTATTAAGACAGTGTACAATACTATTTTGATATAAAGTGTGACCTTTTTGAAATCCACTATCGTTAATAAAGGAGCATAAAATAAAAGTAAAAGTAAAAAGCCCAAGTTTTAAATTGAAGCACCCTTCCTGTAAAAAGCGATCACTGGCATGACGCTTTTCAGAATGTCCACTTTTATAAACTTTTGAAGCATCCCTACATATATTTTTTTAAGCCAATAGTATATTTTATTTGAAATTCTACTCGAACTGTTTTTTTACACAAACCGGTTCACACTCAAGAGCGAGAAAGGTAATTTAATGTTAAGCATGTCATGTTAGAGTATCGAAAGAAACAATGGGTTCAGTGAGCGTAACATTTTCATTGAGACAATGTACAATACGATTCTGATGTTTGCGAATCTACTGTTGATACGAAAAAATTAAGTATTAAATTTAAACCCTGTTCAATCACGTTTCGAAGAATCACCAAATTGAAGACGTAATAAGCGACCACAAACATCCCCGTATCTAAACTTTCACATTCATACGTCAATTTTCAAAAAACTCTTCCGCCATTTTGTTTTTTTTTGACATTTTGACTTTGGAATCGTGATCGGCGACCCCCAAAACTCCCGTATTCTAAAATTTCACATTCATACGTCAATTTTCAAAAAAATCTTCCACCCTTTTGTTTTTTTTTGATATTTTGACTTTGGAATCGTGATCGGCGACCCCCAAAACCCCCGTATCTAAAATCTTACATTCATACGTCAATTTTCAAAAAAATCTTTCGCCGTTTTGCTTTTTTTGATATTTTGACTTTGGAATCGTCATCGGCGACCCCCAAAACACCCGTATCTAAAATTTTACATTAATACGTCAATTTTCTAAAAAATCTTTCGCCATTTTGTTTTTTTTGACATTTTGACTTTGGAATCGTGATCGGCGACCCCCAAAGCCCCCGTATCTAAAATTTCACATTCATACGTCAATTTTCAAAAAATCTTCCACCATTTCGTTTTGTTTTGACATTTTGACTTTGGAATCGTGATCGGCGACCCCCAAAACCCCCGTATCTAAAATTTTACATTCATACGTCAATTTTCAAAAAAAATTTCCGCCATTTTGCTTTTTTTTACATTTTGACTTTGGAATCGTGCTCGGCGACCATCAAAACCCCCGTATCTAAAATTTTACATTCATACGTCAATTTTCAAAAAATCTTCTGGCATTTTGTTTTTTGTTTGACATTTTGACATTGGAATCGTGATCGGCGACCACCAAAACCCCCGTATCTAAAATTTTACATTCATACGTCAATTTTCAAAAAATATTCCGCCATTTTGTTTTTTTTTGACATTTTGACTTTGGAATCGTGATCGGCGACCCCCAAAACCCCCGTATCTAAAATTTGACATTCATACGTCAATTTTCAAAAAAATCTTCCACCCTTTTGTTTTTTTTGATATTTTGACTTTGGAATCGTGATCGGCGACCCCCAAAACCCCCATATCTAAAATTTTACATTCATACGTCAATTTTCAAAAAAATCTTTCGCCGTTTTGCTTTTTTTGATATTTTAACTTTGGAATCGTGATCGGCGACCCCCAAAACCCCCGTATCTAAAATTTTACATTAATACGTCAATTTTCAAAAAAATCTTTCGCCATTTTGTTTTTTTTGACTTTGGAATCGTGATCGGCGACCCCCAAAACCCCCGTATCTAAAATTTTACATTCATACGTCAGTTTTCAAAAAATCTTCCGCCATTTTGTTTTTTTTTGACATTTTGACTTTGGAATCGCGATCGGCGACCCCCAAAACCCCCGTATCTAAAATTTTACATTCATACGTCAATTTTCAAAAAAATCTTCCGCCATTTTGCTTTTTTTGACATTTTGACTTTGGAATCGTGATCGGCGACCCCCAAAGCCCTCGTATCTAAAATTTCACATTCATACGTCAATTTTCAAAAAATCTTCCACCATTTCGTTTTGTTTTGACATTTTGACTTTGGAATCGTGATCGGCGACCCCCAAAACCCCCGTATCTAAAATTTTACGGTCATACGTCAATTTTCAAAAAATCTTCTGCCATTTTGTTTTTTTTTGACATTTTGACTTTGGAATCGTGATCGGCGACCCCCAAAACCCCCGTATCTAAAATTTTACATTCATATGTCAATTTTCAAAAAATTCTTCCACGATTTTGTTTTTTATGACCTTTTGATTTTGGATTTGTGATCGGCGACCTAACACACCCCCGCATCTAAAATTTCACACACGTCAATTTTCAAAAAAATCTTTCGCCATTTTGTTTTTTTTGACATTTTGACTTTGGAATCGTGATCGGCGACCCCCAAAACTCCCGTATCTAAAATTTCACATTCATACGTCAATTTTCTAAAAAATCTTTCGCCATTTTGTTTTTTTTGACATTTTGACTTTGGAATCGTGATCGGCGACCCCCAAAACCCCCGTATCTAAAATTTCACATTCATACATCAATTTTCTAAAAAATCTTTCGCCATTTTGTTTTCTTTGACATTTTGACGTTGGAATCGTGATCGGCGACCCCCAAAACCCCCGTATTTAAAATTTTACATTCATACGTCAATTTTCAAAAAATCTTCCGCCATTTTGTTTTGACATTTTGGCTTTGGAATCGTGATCGGCGACCCCCAAAACCCCCGTATCTAAAATTTCACATTCATACGTCAATTTTCAAAAAAATCTTCCGCCATCTTTTTTTTCGACATTTTGACTTTGGAATCGTTATCGGCGACCCCCAAAACCCCCGTATCTAAAACTTTACATTCATACGTCAATTTTCAAAAAAATCTTTCGCCGTTTTGCTTTTTTTGACATTTTGACTTTGGAATCGTGATCGGCGACCCCCCAAAGCCCTCGTATCTAAAATTTCACATTCATACGTCAATTTTCAAAAAATCTTCCACCATTTCGTTTTGTTTTGACATCTTGACTTTGGAATCGTGATCGGCGACCCCCAAAAACCCCGTATCTAAAATTTTACATTCAAACGCCAATTTTCAAAAAAATCTTCCGCCATTTTGCTTTTTTTTACATTTTGACTTTGGAATCGTGCTCGGCGACCATCAAAACCCCCGTATCTAAAATTTTACATTCATACGTCAATTTTCAAAAAATCTTCTGGCATTTTGTTTTTTTTGACATTTTGACTTTGGAATCGTGATCGGCGACCCCCAAAACCCCCGTATCTAAAATTTGACATTCATACGTCAATTTTCAAAAAAATCTTCCACCCTTTTGTTTTTTTTGATATTTTGACTTTGGAATCGTGATCGGCGACCCCCAAAACCCCCGTATCTAAAATTTTACATTAATACGTCAATTTTCTAAAAAATCTTTCGCCATTTTGTTTTTTTGACATTTTGACTTTGGAATCGTGATCGGCGACTCCCAAAACCCCGTATCTAACATTTTACATTCATACGTCAATTTTCAAAAAAATCTTTCGCCGTTTTGCTTTTTTTGACATTTTGACTTTGGAATCGTGATCGGCGACCATCAAAACCCCCGTATCTAAAATTTTACATTCATACGTCAATTTTCAAAAAATCTTCCGCCATTTTGTTTTTTTTTGACATTTTGGCTTTGGAATCGTGATCGGCGACCCCCAAAACCCCCGTATCTAAAATTTCACATTCATACGTCAATTTTCAAAAATCTTCCGCCATTTTGTTTTTTTTTGACATTTTGACTTTGGAATCGTGATCGGCGACCTCCAAGACCCCCGTATCTAAAATTTTACATTAATACGTCAATTTTCTAAAAAAATCTTTCGCCATTTTGTTTTTTTTGACATTTTGACTTTGGAATCGTGATCGGCGACCCCCAGAACCCCCGTATCTAAAATTTTACATTCATACGTCAATTTTCAAAAAATCTTCCGCCATTTTGTTTTTTTTTGACATTTTGACTTTGGAATCGTGATCGGTGACCCCCAAAACCCCCGTATCTAAAATTTTACATTCATACGTCAATTTTCAAAAAAATCTTCCGCCATTTTGCTTTTTTTGACATTTTGACTTTGGAATCGTGATCGGCGACCCCCAAAACCCCCGTATCTAAAATTTTACGGTCATACGTCAATTTTCAAAAAATCTTCTGCCATTTTGTTTTTTTTTGACATTTTGACTTTGGAATCGTGATCGGCGACCCCCCAAAACCCCCGTATCTAAAATTTTACATTCATACGTCAATTTTCTAAAAAATCTTTCGCCATTTTGTTTTTTTTGACATTTTGACTTTGGAATCGTGATCGGCGACCCCCAAAACCCCGTATCTAAAATTTCACATTCATACGTAAATTTTCTAAAAAATCTTTCGCCATTTTGTTTTTTTTGACATTTTGACTTTGGAATCGTGATCGGCGACCCCCAAAACCCCCGTATCTAAAATTTTACATTCATACGTCAATTTTCAAAAAATCTTCCGCCATTTTGTTTCGACATTTTGGCTTTGGAATCGTGATCGGCGACCCCCAAAACCCCCGTATCTAAAACTTTACATTCATACGTCAATTTTCAAAAAAATCTTTCGCCGTTTTGCTTTTTTTGACATTTTGACTTTGGAATCGTGATCGGCGACCCCCAAAGCCCTCGTATCTAAAATTTCACATTCATACGTCAATTTTCAAAAAATCTTCCACCATTTCGTTTTGTTTTGACATTTTGACTTTGGAATCGTGATCGGAGACCCCCAAAACCCCGTATCTAAAATTTTACATTCAAACGCCAATTTTCAAAAAATCTTCCGCCATTTTGCTTTTTTTACATTTCGACTTTGGAATCGTGATCGGCGACCATCAAAACCCCCGTATCTAAAATTTTACATTCATACGTCAAATTTCAAAAAATCTTCCGGCATTTTGTTTTTTTTTGACATTTTGACTTTGGAATCGTGATCGGCGACCCCCAAAACCCGCGTATCTAAAATTTTACATTCATACGTCAATTTTCAAAAAAATCTTTCGCCATTTTGTTTTTTTTTGACATTTTGACTTTAGAATCGTGATCGGCGACCCCCAAAACCCCCGTATCTAAAATTTGACATTCATACGTCAATTTTCAAAAATCCTCCGCCATTTTGTTTTTTTTTGACATTTTGACTTTGGAATCGTGATCGGCGACCTCCAAGACCCCCGTATCTAAAATTTTACATTAATACGTCAATTTTCTAAAAAATCTTTCGCCATTTTGTTTTTTTTGACATTTTGACTTTGGAATCGTGATCGGCGACCCCCAGAACCCCCGTATCTAAAATTTTACATTCATACGTCAATTTTCAAAAAATCTTCCGCCATTTTTTTTTTTTTTGACATTTTGACTTTGGAATCGTGATCGGTGACCCCCAAAACCCCCGTATCTAAAATTTTACATTCATACGTCAATTTTCAAAAAAATCTTCCGCCATTTTGTTTTTTTTTGACATTTTGACTTTGGAATCGTGATCGGCGACCCCCCAAAACCCCCGTATCTAAAATTTTACATTCATACGTCAATTTTCTAAAAAATCTTTCGCCATTTTGTTTTTTTTGACATTTTGACTTTGGAATCGTGATCGGCGACCCCCAAAACCCCGTATCTAAAATTTCACATTCATACGTAAATTTTCTAAAAAATCTTTCGCCATTTTGTTTTTTTTGACATTTTGACTTTGGAATCGTGATCGGCGACCCCCAAAACCCCCGTATCTAAAATTTTACATTCATACGTCAATTTTCAAAAAATCTTCCGCCATTTTGTTTTGACATTTTGGCTTTGGAATCGTGATCGGCGACCCCCAAAACCCCCGTATCTAAAACTTTACATTCATACGTCAATTTTCAAAAAAATCTTTCGCCGTTTTGCTTTTTTTGACATTTTGACTTTGGAATCGTGATCGGCGACCCCCCAAAGCCCTCGTATCTAAAATTTCACATTCATACGTCAATTTTCAAAAAATCTTCCACCATTTCGTTTTGTTTTGACATTTTGACTTTGGAATCGTGATCGGCGACCCCCAAAACCCCGTATCTAAAATTTTACATTCAAACGCCAATTTTCAAAAAATCTTCCGCCATTTTGCTTTTTTTTACATTTCGACTTTGGAATCGTGATCGGCGACCATCAAAACCCCCGTATCTAAAATTTTACATTCATACGTCAAATTTCAAAAAATCTTCCGGCATTTTGTTTTTTTTTGACATTTTGACTTTGGAATCGTGATCGGCGACCCCCAAAACCCGCGTATCTAAAATTTTACATTCATACGTCAATTTTCAAAAAAATCTTCCACCCTTTTGTTTTTTTGATATTTTGACTTTGGAATCGTGATCGGCGACCCCCAAAACCCCCGTATCTAAAATTTTACATTAATACTTCAATTTTCAAAAAAATCTTTCGCCATTTTGTTTTTTTTTGACATTTTGACTTTAGAATCGTGATCGGCGACCTCCAAAACCCCCGTATCTAAAATTTGACATTCATACGTCAATTTTCAAAAATCTTCCGCCATTTTGTTTTTTTTTGACATTTTGACTTTGGAATCGTGATCGGCGACCTCCAAGACCCCCGTATCTAAAATTTTACATTAATACGTCAATTTTCTAAAAAAATCTTTCGCCATTTTGTTTTTTTTCACATTTTGACTTTGGAATCGTTATCGGCGACTCCCAAAACCCCCGTATCTAACATTTTACATTCATACGTCAATTTTCAAAAAAATCTTTCGCCGTTTTGCTTTTTTTGACATTTTGACTTTGGAATCGTGATCGGCGACCATCAAAACCCCCGTATCTAAAATTTTACATTGATACGTCAATTTTCAAAAAATCTTCCACCATTTTGTTTTTTTTGACATTTTGACTTTGGAGTCGTGATCGGCGACCCCCAAAACCCCCGTATCTAAAATTTTACATTGATACGTCAATTTTCAAAAAATCTTCCACCATTTTGTTTTTTTTTGACATTTTGACTTTGGAATCGTGATCGGCGACCCCCAAAACCCCCGTATCTAAAATTTTACATTCATACGTCAATTTTCAAAAAATATTCCGCCATTTTGTTTTTTTTGACATTTTGACTTTGGAGTCGTGATCGGCGACCCCCAAAACCCCCGTATCTAAAATTTTACATTGATACGTCAATTTTCAAAAAATCTTCCGCCATTTTGTTTTTTTTTGACATTTTGACTTTGGAATCGTGATCGGCGACCCCCAAAACCCCCGTATCTAAAATTTTACATTCATACGTCAATTTTCAAAAAATATTCCGCCATTTTGTTTTTTTTGACATTTTGACTTTGGAATCGTGATCGGCGACCCCCAAAACCCCCGTATCTAAAATTTTACATTCATACGTCAGTTTTCAAAAATCTTCCGCCATTTTGTTTTTTTTTGACATTTTGACTTTGGAATCGCGATCGGCGACCCCCAAAACGCCCGTATCTAAAATTTTACATTCATTCGTCAATTTTCAAAAAAATCTTCCGCCATTTTGCTTTTTTTGACATTTTGACTTTGGAATCGTGATCGGCGATCCCCAAAGCCCTCGTATCTAAAATTTCACATTCATACGTCCATTTTCAAAAAATCTTCCACCATTTCGTTTTGTTTTGACATTTTGACTTTGGAATCGTGATCGGCGACCCCCAAAACCCCCGTATCTAAAATTTTACGGTCATACGTCAATTTTCAAAAAATCTTCTGCCATTTTGTTTTTTTTTGACATTTTGACTTTGGAATCGTGATCGGCGACCCCCAAAACCCCCGTATCTAAAATTTTATATTCATACGTCAATTTTCAAAAAAATCATGCGCCATTTTGTTTTTCTATGACATTTTGATTTTGAATTTGTGAACGGCGACTTAAGACACCCTCGTATCTAAAATTTCACATTTATACGTCAATTTTCAAAAAATCCTTGGGCATTTTGTTTTTTTTTGACATTTCGATTTGGATACGTGATCAATGACACCACAAATACTCCCAAGAGCCGAATTTTACTTTAATCAGAAGAGAGAAATTAATTTCAGATAGCTCCGCCCACCATGAATGTATGCGTAATCGTTGTCATAAGGGCACATAAATGTTAAAAGCAATCCTTTTCCCTATTAAGGCGTACGCGTTCTGGAATTAACGTATTTTAATAATTCAAATATATAGTCATCAAAAGAACAATCAACCTGTATATCTATAAAAATGTTAAGTCAAGCGGGTGTATTATGTCGAGATTGAGATGCCCAACCGGATAAATTAATCTGATATTTTTCGTGGGACCGTAGTACATTGAATCACATGCACACTGAATCTGTGACGTATTTCGGCCATTTTTCTTACGAAATCTGTCTGCAAACGAATTTGAAAGAGCTCGTGCCCTTGTTTGCGTGCGTCTGTCGACTCGAAATAAGCACGTGAAATATCTAGAGAAGTCCGTTCTATAACACCTCGGGTCTTGTTGGGCGCTCGCAACCTTCAAAATTTCGTATGTCACGCTTAAAAGTGAATCTGCGGATATACAACGCAGTTTGTCTGCCAGTTTGACGTTTCCCGAGATTTGTATTGCTTGTCACGGCCATGACGTAAGCCATTTTGCTGTTAGAAAACCCCGAGTGCAGGCTCCTCTTTAAACGCCCGTATCTCTGCACACGCTCCACTTGGGAAGAAAAACTCGCCGTCGTTGAGCGGTTTAAAGTCACCGCTACCATCGTGCCAAAGCACAGCCGTTAATTTTGCGTATCCAGAGACGAGTTCTTTCTACCGCACAACCGATTTTCGTCCATTTTTCGAGCGTTTGGTTGCCATGGGCTACTCCGCTTTTATTATATATAACTAGCTAATGCGCGCGGGTTCGAGAACCCGCTGTCGCCTTTTTAATTCCGCTTAGTGTTGAGGTGCCGCTCTGCCTTATTTTACTAAATTTATTGCGGATTTTATCTTTATTGCGTTTCAATTTTTTAAAACACCATATAATTCCGATATATAGCGAATAAGTAAATATAATTGTATTTTTGATGTTCAATATTACTTTACTATAGCTGTTTTTATACACCCCTGTATGTAGTTTGCAACTATCCGATATTTTATTTAGAATGCTTATCGGATTCTGTTATTATAGAAAACGTTTTTTTTTAAATAAGAGGTGGATCAATTCTTATTCTTTATATTTTAATATTTATGTTTAAATGTGTGCACTAACATATTTAAGTTATTTCTTACATATTTGCTTCAATACTTAAGCAACATACTTTTCTTCCTAATTAATTTAGATGAAATGATTAATAATAGATTTAGTGACAGAAGCAGCGTTTTTAAATTTAAAATGTTTAATGGTTGTCTATGATATATTATGTATTTTATCGTTTACAGTTATATGGACATTTTTCACATACTTTGCCTGTGCTCTTCACAGTCGGTAGTTTTCACTCTACTTTGAATTTTTTCTACTATTATTGGTTTTTGTGCCTTGATTTGCTGATGATTTATTTCACGTTTACCTAATTTATCTATAGTTTGAATTTTGTTTTTGGTTATAAAATTAGAATAATCTTGAAATGTCTGTTTTTGAATCAGTTGGAAAATATGGTTTGATAGTTTTTGTAGTCAATAGTGTTTCAGTCTATATATATATCGATTCCATTGGTCTTTAGGTTTTAATGAAAATTCATTAAAAATTTTAAAAAAATAAAAAACTTGTATATAGTTTTATAACATGTTTTATTTACACAAATGTATATTTTTAAATAATTTACTATTGCAAATTGATAGTTTAATTATTGTTCTAAACAAATAATATTTATTTCATTGGCATTTTTTATGATTTCCATTCCTATATTTTGTTCACATTGTATATAATTATCTTCTTTTGCATTGTACACTTATAATTTAAGGCACATATAGATATAATATATTTATTATAGTAATAATGATTACCTATTGTTATAATCCAAAATATTGTAAAACATCCTTACAGAAGTTCTATTTTGAATTATTGTAATTGACGATGTCGCGGAGGTTCATTTTTATCAATGATAGTTAAACAATCTCTTGAAAATAAGCATGATATTACTTCTCAATTTGCCTGGCTCAATAACAACATGACTAAGTGCTTGTTTAATCTGGTAGGAAAATGTTTGTTTCTTTTTTCTATTTACAATATCTTATAACATTTTGAAACATTTTTACAACTTAATTCTTGGACGAAATCACTTCAGTCATGTAATGATAATTGCCAAAAATGAATAGAAAGTATTTCGAAACAAATAAAGAATCGAATTTATAAATTTCTTATCTATACATTATTATCATTGGGCCAATTTATTATATATTGCAATACATATTGTGTAGAAAGTTTGTGAGAAAATTTGAATATTTGAATAAAAGTCTTCACCGCTTTCTCCTTATGATCCTTCAAATATTTCCAAATCATGTAATATAATTTGACGGTTTTAAATATTTTGAATCACAAAACTAAATATTTTGATTTACCTATAATGAAATTGGTACGATGGTAATCATTATGTGACTGTAATTTTTAATATACGTTTTTCTTAGTGGAGATAATTTAACGTATATTTGTAGTCCGCATATATTAACTGTTATTGCTAGAACGAAGAAAAGGTAAGTTACTGTAATGTATTTTAATAATGTATATACTAACCTATGATTTTTAATAATATAATTTAAAGCTTCTATAAATTGATAAATGTCGATTATATTATAATTATTATGTGCTCGTGTCGAATGTGACGTTTGTAGCGGCTTCTTTCTTACGTTGACTGTTAATTAAATTTGATTTTTTCGCAAATATCGTACGAAAAATGTGGCTTACCAGTTAGGATCATTTAGCCCCATATCAATTATGTTGCCCATCTTTAGCAGTTTGGTTATTTTATTCATACTATAAACTGAAAATATATATTAAATTATATCTGAGTTGTAGGTTTGCACGGTTGCTAATACCTTTTTCGTTTGTGGGTTCAAATTGCGTCTTTGTCTCTGTGTCTACTGTCATTGTGAATTGTACCTATAGAATGATAATTGGTAATTTATAATTCCACAGTTGGAGTACGGTTTTTTATTTGATCTGACGTTATTTATTATTTTTACAAATTAAAAGAGATAAATTCAATGTTTAAAGATCTCTTCTTCATGAAAGATTTTAACTATCTGGTATTTTGATAATATGTTTATGCTCTGAAATGAGAATGCATATTAGACTGTTTTTTTAACATAGAAAAAATTATCTTTGTAATAATCGATATAATTAAATGTTTCGTAATGCAATATTATTTTTGAATCATACCTATATGGTAATAAATGGCAATGCAGTTTGGTAGTTTAGATATATTTTGTTAATCGATAGTATTTTCTTCTTTCACAATTTCATTCTATATTGATGATGTTATTTCTTTGGTAACTTTAATCATCATATTGAAGTTATAAAATAAAAGTATATATTTTTTTTTGATATACAAATCTTATGATTAGTTTTTTGCAAGATTTTTTTAATGAATTAACATTTTTTGAATTTTACCTGTATAGTAATAATTGGTATTTCAGTTTCATAGTTTGAGTATGCAAATCAAAATAGATAGATGCATTTTAATGGCTGATCCTTTATCGATGATAATTTGTTATTTTCATAAATTTATTTTCAAGTGAAGTTTTCAAATATTTCTTATAAATAGTGTATATTCAACGTAATTGTATAAGAATAATATTAGCCATAAGTATCTTTTCCTATATTAATTTCAAAGAGCATCTTGTGTCTTGCATCACTTATATTATATTTTTCTTGGTTTCTATATGTTTTCTTTTATGTTTTCTCTTGCAATATTTGCAAAATGATTAGTTATTTCCTAAAATAAAAGCGGGAAGGTTTCCTCCTCACCTTGCGGTACTTCCCTCGAGGCATTAAAGTTTTTATTTACATGGGACTTTCGCCAATAGCTATATTATACCCATAGATATATCTAGCCAGACAACATTACATTGTATTACTATTCTATAGATACTCAACATTTATAACCGAGTTAATAATGGCAATAATTAACGCCAACTATATTTATAGGACTCAGTTAACTTTTGTATTTCTCTGTATAGTAAATTGTACTGTTTTTTTGTAAAGACAAAATCGAAATTTCATCTTGTTTATACTATAATGTTCTATTTCAATTCTTTAAACATTGCACTTATATATCATTAGTAATTATTTATATTTGTCAAGACATTCGCCTTTTCATAGAGTCGAACATAACGTATTACTTTTAGAAGAATGAGCGAAAGGTTTAGATTTGCTGTTACCAGTAATCCTAGTGTACTGTGTGCACAGCACTTAAGAGAGCTAACCTAGTTCTTTCTAATTATTCAAGAAGAATGGGCGAAAGGTTTCAGTTTGCTTTTACCAGTACTTCTACTGGTCTCTGTGTCTAGAATTTTCGACAGCTCACTTATTACTTTCTAATTATCTAAAAAAAGGACGTTGAATAGTTCGGGTATCTAATTGTGCACGAAGGTCTTGAGTATTTATGATTTTAATTCTAATTAGTGAGTTTATCATGATAGTTTTTAAAATAATTTTACGTCAATTTATAAATATGTATGTATATTAAATACTGTTGAGGAAAATCGTCGGATCGTTTCTATGTTTTATTATATTAATTTAAATTACATTCATTCTAATAATAAAGTATTATTTACAAACTGGCATGACAAAATATTATAATGAAATTGGTATATGTTTTGTTATTTAAATTATTTAAAAAACTGTTTTTCCAGTTATTTAATAATTAGGTTTATTAGTAATTATCTAATATAAATTAGTATATTTTGTCCAATTTATAAAATTTGGAATAATTTATTATCATTCTAATATTTAAGTACTTGTGATAAATATTATGGTAACATCTAGGAAAATGAGAAATATCTTACAATTAATTTTGATAAACATTGAAGCAGTACTTACACAATAAATTTTTAATTAATTTCATGCAAATCTATGAATGTGTGATGCTAATATTGTTTTGCAATGTTTGTATTAAAATAATGTTCCGGAAATACGTTAAATTATTTAGGAAACTGTATTCTTCTTTTTTTAAGCAATTATATTGTTACAATTATAAATCTCTTTCAGACATTCGCCTTTTCATAGAGTCGAACACAACGTATCACTTTTAGAAGAAGGTGCGAAAGGTTTAGATTTGCTGTTACAAGTAATCCTAGTGTACTGTGTGCACAGCACTTAAGAGAGCTAACCTAGTTCTTTCTAATTATTCAAGAAGAATGGGCGAAAGGTTTCAGTTTGCTTTTACCAGTACTTCTACTGGTCTCTGTCTAGAATTTTGGACAGCTCACTTATTACTCCCCAATTATCTAAAAAAAGGACGTTGAATAGTTCGGGTATCTAATTGTGCACGAAGGTCATGAGTATTTATGATTTTAATTCTAATTAGTGAGTTTATCATGACAGTTTCTCAAATAATGTAACGTTAATTTACAAATATGTATATATATTAAATACTGTTGAGGAAAATTGTCGGATCGTTTCTGTTTTATTATATTAATTTAAATTACATTCATTTTAATAATAAAGTATTTTTTGCAGACTGGTATGGTAAAATATAATGAAATTGTTATAGTTTTACTATTTAAATTATTCAAAAAAGTGTTTTTGTGTATTTGTGTTCCATTTATAAAATTTGGATTTGTTTATTATCATTTTAATAAGTAAGTATTTGTGATAACTATTATGGCATCATCTACAAAAGTAAAATATATCTTTCAATTAATTTTGATAAGAATTGTAACAGTAATTATATATAAGTACAATGTTTAAATATTATGAAAGAGATTTACATTAAACGAATAAATATTGTTATTTATATGAAAATAACGTAAATTTATATTCATTGATGTGTTATAAATTTTCGTAACAATGAATTGGTATTTTTACCACACTTTAGTAAAATTTACAAAATAAAAGCATTTATAATGTGAAACTAAATATGCGTTGAAATAATTTTAAAAATCACTTATATTGCCTTTCATATTATATTTATAATACTTCTTCATACACAATATTTTTAGTATATGTTCGATAGTTAGTCATCGATATTCCTTGCTGCGTAGTATTTAAAATACAAACAAAGACTTGCTGTATTGTACGTGCTCTAGAAAATGCCACATACAATTGACCGTGATCAAATATCGGATTAGGCAAATAGATACCAACAGCATCGAACGACTGACCTTGAGATTTGTTTATGGTCAAACAGTAAGAGAGTCTCACCGGAAATTGTCGTCGTTGAAGAACGAACGGTAATGTCGATGTATTATTCGTAACGAAATCGACTCGTGGTATAAATACTCGTTTGCTTGACAGTCGTCCACCAAATTCTATAATTTCAGCATCGATGTAATGTTCTCCTAAGTGGCGCACCAAGAGGCGTGTTCCATTGCACAGATTCGCTCTAACATTTAGATTTCTCAGAAGCATAATTATACATCCTTCTTTGAGTTCTAAAGTGTGTTGAGGAAACCCACCCGGCGTCAGTGAATTCAAGAATTCTATAGGATACAATTCACCTTCGGCCTGATTATCGCTGACGATACTATCGATACCTAAATACACCATGTTAACAACGTTTTGCATACCGCCTAATACCCGTTGGTTGATTATGTGGCAGTCTTCGTTTAATGGTGTTAAAATTGCTTTATTCGGAACATCTCCGGCTCGAAGATCTCCAAAAACATTTTGAATCAAATCGTTTAATGTTTCAACCACACATTCTTGCGGTATTTCGATAAGATTGTTGCGCAATGTCGGCAATGTGTTGGAACCTAACTGATTGAGCCAAGCGATAAAGTTTTGTTCTTCAGGTCGAACGCGCATATTGGTTCGTAACTCTAACAATCTAAATTGATCCCATAAATGACTGCTTTTTACGCAAGCTTGGATAATACTTGGTCGATCGCCGCGTTGTAGTATGGGCAAACATTGTTTGAAGTCGCCTCCGATTAGGACAGTCTTACCTCCGAATGGTCTATCGATGTCACATAGGAAACGCAAAGTGCGATCAACTAATTCAAAAGTGACCCGTGTCGCCATACTGATTTCGTCCCAAAGGAGTAAGGCTGCATTTTTAATGAACATCGCATCCTCTGAATGTCTTTCAATTCGTGATGTTGAATTTTCGACAATAGGAACTGGCAATTGAAACCTTGAGTGAACTGTTCTGCCTTGTTTTAATAATGCTGCTGCAAGACCAGTTGATGAAACAGGTAGAACTTTAAATTCTCTCGCAATTAGATTTGTTAGTATCGTATTGTAGAGATAAGTCTTACCAGTACCTGCATGACCAATAACGATAAATAGTCTATTTTGTTCGTCATTATTTTCTATAGGTCTCATAACCGTATCGAAAATAAACTTTTGTTCATTGTTAAGCTGATTAACCATCATGTCGGCTTGATGTCGTTCTTCATTAACGTCGACATGATCTACTGTGTCTGCAATATATTCCGGTGGATCGTTTATTCCGTAATAAGATAATCGTCTACCGTTCACTAACAGAATCGATTGGATTCTTTGTAAGGCAGCAATTTCTGCTGCTTCTTCTTCTAAGTGTTGCCTGCGGATGAAATCCTCTATGAGATATTGCCGAAATTGTCTCCACAAAGCCGGCGCATCATTTACAACTCCAAATATTAAAATAAAAGCAAACATTTGTCGTAGTTGCCTAGGCATATCTCTCGCACAAGCTTCAGTTAAGCAACGAATCCATTCTCTGTCTTCGCTAAGAAGATTTCTTTCTTGGCATGCCTCGCGAAACGTAGCGCAAATGATACCGTTGACCGTTTTCAGGTCGTCAAAGCATGTTGCGCCTCGGACGTGCAATAATAACAATCTGAGATAATATAATTCTCCATTTCGTAGAGAAACATTAACTAATCGTGGCACTATTGGTTTTACAGTACGTTGCCTTCTAGTCCATCTAGAGTTTCTCCATACGTAGTGAATGGGAAATTCGGTGTACAACCACTGTCTTGCCAATTCATCGTTGCGATTTGTCTCAAACCATTGCAATAATTGTGTGCGAACATTATTGTTAATGGCTACCTCTTCTTGGCCATCACGAAATATTACGTTTTGACGCCCTGGTAAGTGTATTTGTAAACGTTCAACATGGTGAGAATTTGCATGCATCTCGAACTGTAATATGTACCAGGAACATTCCGGGGGACTGAGATATCGAGCGTTTAAATATGATTTTATCTCGTCATATTGAATGATTTGTTGTTCGTCAATATTTGCCGGTACATCATCATCTTGTCTTTGTATTACTTCCATCGTTATCTGATCTGTACTTTTAAAGAAGTATTTGTAAAGGTACTTTACAGTTCCGATATTGATACATGCCTCTACATTAAGATGTGTTCTATACTTTAATAGTAAATAAGGATTGTATGGGACAACATATGCATTGTTTACCACGTATCTGGCATTTAGACGGCGAACTTCTACAGTTCTACCGTTTTGTCGACGTCGATAATTAATTTTTCCCTCTCTAATAGTGGTATTATTATACCAATATTTCGGAAAATGTTTCGTGCACATGTTATCGTGCATACAAACGTTAGTTGGATTGTGCATTCCGCATGGTCCATGAATCATGTGCTGACCAACCAATTGAAAAAGTTCCGGCTCCGTGTCTGGGTTTGGCAATTCGGCACTGATTAATTGGTCTATTTGAGCACATTCGCGCAATTTATCTTCGTGTCTTAAAGTAAGAAGAATATGCGAATGCGGCAAACCACGTTTTTGAAATTCGATTACATACATATAAGCAATGCACACGCCCATTACGTGATTTTTCGTCAAATCTTCTATGAGTTCATTGAGCTTCATTTTGAATACGCGACTTACTAACAACGGATGATTTGCTGCTTCGTCGTTAGGCGGTAAATTCTCAGTAATTTCCAACCATTTCGGATTACATGTCATCGTTATAAATAATGACGGAGTTCCTGTTTTAGAAACAATTGAAATCGCGTCTTGAAATCGTTGCATTTGATTTCGAGGAGACATTTGGAAAGTTGAGGGCAAAATAATCATTCTCCCGATAGGCAAGTTTTCCTGCTCACCGCGGTTGCGCACATAATCACGTAAACCGTTATATTCACTCGCAAGCAGTCTATCCTGATTGAAGCGAATGTAATTTATTCTATTGGCTTCAATTTTCAAGAATGCCGATACAATAAACTTTTGATTAAGTCGTCCAGCATATCTGAATACATCAAAGTGTTCTTCATCGTTATCTGGCCCGTATCTCAGTGCTAGTCGATAACTATAATACTGAACTAACGAAACGCGTTGGCGTCCATTGGGATTAACATTTCTTAATTCAATGTTGTAATTCCATCCCAAGTCACCGTTTGGAAACAGTAAAGGGAACGAAAGAGGATCAGAATGTTCACTTTGGTGATCAATAATTCTAAAATCACCATCTCCGTTTACTAAGAATACTTTCATTTGCATATTTGGTGGTATGTTTTCATTGTATTGTGCAATGACAGCCACTTCTCTCAATTCAGGGAGATCATGCTCACGTCTATTCGCATCATGACGGTGTGCAACAAATTCTAAATATACTCGTGGTATTTGCACTTCACCACCTTGGGCCTGTAACCTTTGTTCTTCGTACATATGTCCAAGATGTTGATATTGTTGAGCGTATGGATTAAGTATTCGCATTTCGTTTTCAATTAATTCGATTAAATCTCGATTAACATTGAAATGGCCTGCGTTGGCAACTCTCTGCCGTGTTGCTTCCTCCGGATTAAGGAAATATACTGGCCCATACTTCTGTTGGTTTCGTGAGACATTAATGTCTGTGTAATGATGGTACACTTGACCTTGTATTGCGTAAACATAAGGACCACGACCAGGTATTTCCCTTAAATTCGCTTGAATACTCGCGAATTGAAATAAGTTATTATAAGTGATAATATCCTTCTTGAATTGTCTTGATAGAGGGTGCTGCCCTTTAAAAAGACGATGTAAATTTTCTGAATGCCGTTGATATGGTGGTAGGAATATCTTTCCATTACAACAGCATTTAGTGTAAGTTCCTCTATCGGTGTTTTCTAATACAAAATGCTTAGCGCTACAATGAGGACAAACTCTATCTAGTCTACCACAATAGTGGACTTGTACATTATCCCTGTTGGAAGCTCGAAGATAATTTAGTACTCGAAGAGGAGGATTTATGACGAAATCATTTTGTATGCCGTCCTCTCTATGATCGACCTCACCGTCACCGTATGTAACATGTATATTTTCATCAGGGACGGGAACAACAATAACGTCGGCGTACTCATCTACAATACCCTCTGGTGAATTAGGTGTGTCGAATCCAACACTTTCAAGAAAGTCTGCCAAAATATCATTGTCAGGAATATTTAATTCTTGTGAACGAAGATTATCATGTTGTTCAAGAATGTCTTCTACTTCATGAACAGGACATCGTCTGCTAGCAGGTCCTGCTATATAACAAACACATCTATCATTTACTGCTATCTCTGTAATTGTGTTTACTGTTTTTAGTCTTTTTGCAGATACTACTACTATGGTATCTTCTGTTTGGATATTTGGATTAGTATTATCTTGATTTGGATTGGACTGAGTTGGGTTAAGTTTGATGACGGATGTTGTTCCTCTCTTCTTCTTTGCTGTAAACCTAGACTTACCTTTCTTCGGCATGACTATAAAATAATAATTATAAAAGTTCAGAAATATGTAGAAATATGAAAAGGTAGTAATGTTTTTACATTAAATATTTCTTTTAAATTTTAAGAATTTTTTTTATATAAAGATTATTCAAAATCCTATTATAAAGACTGCTAATCTTTTAATAAATCTCTATAGAATGTATACTTTGCGAAATATTCGAAAAAAAGTGCTGCTCCCTAAGAGTAAGTGTTTCATGTATACAAAAAATATTGCAAATCCAGCTCTAAAAACTTTTGTACTTTTGATAAATACATATAATTTACGACATATTTTCAAAAAATCAATATTCCATAAGAGTAAGTGTTACTTCCGGTTTGAATTTTTTTTATACAAAAGTTGAAAATGAAGTTCTAAATACTTTCATACTTGTAATGTACCTGTCTAAAAAGCATGAATGCGAAATATTTGCAAAAAAATAATTCTTGTTAAAAGTAAGACACCAACTTTCGGTAGGAATTCAAAAAAAAATTAATAATATTCTTCTCAAATTAAATTTTGAGTACGTATGAATTCCTTATAAACTTGTTTAAACCTCGGAGTTAACGAAATATTGGCAATAGTCTATTTTTTCACTGAAGTAAACTACTACTTCCGGTCTGTTGATTTTACTGAAAATCTAATCAGATCTCAAGAGGGAGATATACTCGTAAATACAAGGCTTGGAATTGATAGCTATAGCGGTTTGACCGCTATCGTGGTCACACACAGAGAGAGTGAGAGAGAGAGAGAGAGAAATTTTTTAAAACCCAGTTTTTCAGTATCAGGGGGCTTCAAAATACTTTTGTAGTCTTGATAAATATATACAGAATGTATAATTTACGACATATTTGCAAAAAATCGTTATTCTATAAGAGTAAAAGTGGTACTTCCGGTCTGAATTTTGAATTTTTCTTTATACAAAAGATATTGAAAATTATGTTTTAAATACTTTAATACTCGTAACGTACATGTCTAGAAAGCATGAGTTGCGAGATATTTGCAAAAAACTGATTTTTGGTAAACGTCAAAGACCCACTTTCCGGCAGGAATTTCGAAAAAGTTCTTTAATAAAATTTTGCTTAGATTTAATTTTGAGTACATTTGAATTCTTTATAAATTTATTTAAACTTAGTAGTTGTCGAAATATTGGCAATATTCGATTTTTTCTCTGAAGTAAACTACTATTTCCAGTTTACCAATTTTGCTGAAAATCTAATCAGATCTCAAGAGGGAGATTATAATTGTAAATGCAAAATTTGAAATTGATAGCTATAACCATTTGACCGCTATCGTGGTCACATACACAGTGACAGATAGACACATATATACAAACATTTTTTAAAAATCTCTTTTCCGGTATCAGAAGACGTATAAGAAAGTAATAACATTCATATTGTTATCGCATAATATTTTCTAATAATAATTTCATAATTGAAGAATATCAAGCATTTTCTTAACAATCGAAATAACCAAAATTTATATTACATACAAAAGTTCAACGCCGTTACAAATTGACGTTAATCGAAATAATTTTAAAAAAAATTTAATGAATTGTAATAAATTAATATTTAATTTCATAACAGCGTTTGTTAAAAAATATTATTAATTGATAGGTGATTGCAAATTCAATATTTGATATAAAATGATTATAGTCAGGTACTGTTAATTAATTTATACTGTTTTTGATAACAATTATAATAAATGTGAAAAGTAATATGGATTTATTATACGACATTCCTAAAGTGGCTCCAATAAGTTATATTACTTGACAGATAATATTTTACATCATTTTGATAAATTATTATAATATATTGATTGTTAGATGTTACTATAAATGAATTCAAAACAATTTTTGTATACATTTCTTTTTTCAAAATTCGAATCCAAATAATATATTTTTTTTGTTATTGGGTAATAATCCCTTGCGAATTTTATCTAAATACATTTATGAAAAAAGTATAGGTATTCAAATCAAAGTTGAAAACATTCTTGTATAAAAAATTTACAATATGGATTAGAAGCATAATTTATGATTTACAAAAAAAAATATAAGAGTAATTTCCGGCTTAAATTTTGCATTTTATTTCAAACAATAATTGTTGAAAACTACTTGCGAGATATTCATAACATCTAATTTTCGACTTACTTCCGGTAAGTATTTCGAAAATATGTTTCAATATTTTTTTCTCAAATTCACTATCGAGTACAAATTTATAATTATAATTTAACTTAGTTGTTGACGAAATATTGTAATTGTTTTCCCATTAAACTATTATTGCTGGTTTACCAATTTTACTGGAAATTTAGTGTGATCTCAAAAGGATTATACTCGTACATATATAATTTGGATTTTTTTTTGGTATCAACGATTACAAAATGTGTATATTTACAAAAAAATTGAGATCGAAACCATCCATCAATACAAACAACACTTACACTATGATAAAAATGTTAAAGTTACGACCGTACTATTATTTTTATGAAATAGTTTTTATACAATTATCTCGCAAATATGTGTATATAGATTTACTAAGAGTACAATAGTATTTAGAGTTTGATTTGAAATAATTTCCGTAAAAAAAAAATCTAAATTCGTGCAGAAAATAGCACTTTCATTTTTATTTAATAGCAACTACTTTTTTTGCAAATATCTCTCAAATGATACGTTTTACTGAGGTTTATCAAAAGTACAGAGGTATTTGAAGCTCCATTTGGAACAATTCTTATATAAAAGATGTTTCAACATTTGTATCACTTTTACTTTTGTTGGATAGTAGTAGTAGTAGTTTGCAAATATCTGGTAAGTTATACGTTCACAGATGTACAAATTTATGAAAAATATAAAGGTCTTTAGAGTTGGATTTAGAGAAATTTTTGTATTAAAGCAATTACAAAATTCGACCGAAAGTAATACTTTTATTTACAGGTTTATTAAGAAGATAAAAGTATTTGAAAATTAAATCCTAATAATTTTTTATGACAGCCACTTATTAGGAGTATTTTTTAAAATTATTTTGTATTATATAGAGTGTTCCGTAACTTGGTGGCTGACCATAGTTAGTTTTCTACATGGAACATCCTATATATTATTACATTTTTGTATTTCCCGGATAATTCTTGGTCAAAAAGTTGTAAGATAGTTTATGCCTAAAAGTTATGATTTTCGATATATTACCACTTTTCTAAAAAATTCAATGGTTTTATAAAATTAAAATTTCTTGAAATCGACGTATTAGATGGATATAATTTTTGTTAAGAGTTGTTCAAAATAAAACGTTCTAATGCCAATGTATTTTTTTTTTGCAATTATGATATATTTTTGCCTATATTTTTTTTTCAAATGGAACCTGTATTAATTATAGAATTACTTACTAAATTTCGTACTAAAAAACATGTAAGACGTTGTCATTTTAAAACTGACTATTATTGAGCTATTGTCGTTCTCTGATATAATTTTGACATCTTTACGTTTTTTTATTTGAATACAGTACAGTGAGGCATAATATTTGCTGCGAAATAGACAATTGAATGGATGACATTTAAGTAGTTGCTTTTTAGTTGTCAAGCCTGATATTATAATAAATTTTTCAAAAAATGAGCTTGAATTGATGATTTTAGTATATATTGGAGTAATGACAAAAGAATTGAATATATCTTATTTACAATGTAGCAATGTAATTTTAAGAATATGTAGAATATGTCATAATAAACAAATTTTAAAACCAAACAAAAAAATGAGGTGTGGCCACCACACGACTTTCTTATACGTATGAAAGTGTTACTTCCGATTCGAATTTTGAAATTTCATTTATATAAAAAATATTCCAAATCCAACTTTAAATACTTTTGTACTCTTCATAAATATATATACAATGCATAATTTACGACATATTTGCAAAAAACCGATTTTTGATAAGAGTAAAAAGCTTACTTCCGGCAGGAATTTCGAAAAAAATTTTTAATAACATTTTTCTTAAATTTAATATTAAGTACATATGAATTCTTTAAAAATTTGTCTAAACTTAGTAGTTGACGAAATATTGGCAAAATTCGAGTTTTTCACTGAAGTAAACTACTACTTCCGGTCGACATAATTTGCTGAAAATCTAATCAGTTCCCAAGAGGGAGATTATACACGTAAATACAAAATTTGGAATTGATATCTAAAGCGGTTTGACCGCTATCGTGGTTACAGACAGACAGACACATTTTTTAAAAATGAGGTGTGGCCACCACACGACTTTCTTATACGTATGAAAGTGTTACTTCCGGTCCGAATTTTGAAATTTCATTTATATAAAAAATATTCCAAATCCAACTTTAAGTACTTTTGTACTCTTCATAAATATATATAGAATGCATAAGTTACGATATATTTGCAAAAAACCGATTTTCGATAAGAGTAAAAAGCCTATTTACGGCAGGAATTTCGAAAAAAATTTTTAATAAAATTCTTCTTAAATTTAATTTTAAGTACATATGAATTCTTTATAAATTTGTCTAAACTTAGTAGTTGACGAAATATTGGCAAAATTAGAGTTTTTCACTGAAGTAAACTACTACTTCCGGTCGACCTAATTTGCTGAAAATCTAATCAGTTCCTAAGAGAGAGATTATACACGTAAATACAAAATTTGGAATTGATATCTACAGCGGTTTGACCGCTATCGTGGTCACAGACAGACAGACACACAGACATTTTTTAAAAACCACTATTTCGGTATCAGGGGACCTCAAAACGTGGACATCTGCCAAAATCTCGAGGTCGAAAATTTTCATCATCACAATACTTCCTTATACTACGTATAAGAAAGTAAAAAACCATAACTTGATTTTAATAAGTGTAGAAATAGGAACTGTTACATGGATGAATGAATAATGAGTAATATAGAAATTATAATAAATATAATAAATTAAGTGTTGAAATCCCCTTTTAAAAATGTCTGAACATGCTTTCGAAGTGATAAATCGACATTAGTAAGACGTTGAGTACATAACTCTCAAAATATTTGTTGAATATGTTCCCTTATATAATAGTATTTTTTTTGTCCTATAGTGTTCAGTCTAAATTTATTTATGATACAATTATTTTCTTGTATTAATAAAGCGTATGTGCTTTGTTTCAATATAAAAATCATACTTTACATAAAAAGTATTTATACTTTTCTTAATTGTTTGCATATCTAAAAAAAATCTTTAGTATTTTTTGGTGTTTATTTTCAGTTATTTATTAGCAATTGAACAAATTATATCAAGCATGAAAAGGTATGGAATAACAATAGTTGTTATTCTAATTGTTGTATGAGTCTTATGTGATCTACTTAACTATATTATAGCTATCTATACATATACATAATAAAATATAATGTTTACTTAAAAAAAATTGAAATCAAATCAAAATGAATACTTGATTCTTCTCACAGAATATTTGTCACTAAATATTGCATAAATGATGCATTACAGACACATTTTTAAGTAACCGAAATATTCAACGTAAAAACCACAGTAGTTACTCTAATGCAATTACAAATTAACATTGACCAGAATAATCGATGTTAATCCATTGATGAACTCAACAAATTATTTAATATTTAAGAATATATAGCATTTACTACAAACGTATATCTATGTAAAAGCCAGTAATAAACTCAATATTAGAAATAAAAGTATAAAATATATTTATGTCGTTTCCACCTCATAATTCTTTTTAGTAATGCTTCATTTTAACGATGTGTCAAAATCGTCTTATTGTCTAACCGTTCACTGTTCTCGCTATATCTTCATCTTCTATCATATCGTTAATCACTTGTTTTTCATGAATGTTTACTTTTGTTGTTAACTATTGTGCTCAAGTATCTAAAGTTTTCAACTATCTCAAATTTCTTTGCTTCAAAGCGTTGTTTTTGAAAATGACACAATACTTTCAATTATTCACATATACTTTGTCTTTTCTTCGTTAATCACTAATTGTCTCATGTCAGCTTCTTCTTATATCTTTACTATGGTTTCCTCTAGTCTTTGTTCTTTTCTTGCTATAACTGCGATATCATCGGCATTCACAATCACTTCTACAGCCTCTTCTATTATGATTCCTTTAACATAATGATCTTTCATAAGGCACCATTCACAGTTAAATATTAAATAAACTTGCTGATAAACCATCACCATTTCTTATACTGTAAATTTAAATTTATAATATGCAAATATAACATTGTATATTATTTTTATAAGCTCTTTCAATAATTTGATTCATGATGGAAATAGCATTAATCGACTTTGTCTAAATTCCAATTGCATCGTTTGTGTACATCTTCGCTTTTTTATAAATCGTGCAGCATGTTCTATAGTTATTACATTTCATTGGAAGCTCCTGTTCCTGTGTTTGCATTTTTGGTGTACGGTTTTATTCTTCGGATATTTTTCCTTCCACCCATCTTTCCTTAATTAACTTGGGTAACATAATAATATTTATAATATTCAATTTGGAACTGGCTTTCATATATAAGTTATTCAGGTATAAGAAGCTATTATACCTTGAAACTATTTTGCACACAAACTTTACAAACTATTAGGTTGTTGTACACAAATTAAACAGAACATGTTAAACTATATTATAGGTATATTTATGTAACCTAACCTATATTTAAAATATTTGTAAAAATTTTTGCTCAAGTAATGAACGTCTTCTTTAAGTATACGTTCTTAAAGAAAGAAGGCTTACTTGCATGCTTGCCCTCTTAGTTTAATACATTGTTTTGCATAATTAATATGCACACAGTTTAAACTTTAGTTGGCTTACCCTTTGTAAATAACTGAAACCAGAAACCAGAAACTAAAAAAAAAAAAGAATAAAAAGAAACGATAATTTGTTTTATAGCTGCACTGAACACTTCACATAAAATATGTTAAAATTTAAAATGGATTTTAGCGTGCTTTACGGCGTGGCTTTTACATATTAATGTGAAGTTAGTCATATGTTAGTTGTATAACATTAGTAAGTAGGATTGTGCTATCAAAGCACACGGACCAAAGTAAGAACGATCCAATACCTCTAAACATAAGACATTGGTTGTAACACTTTTAGAACATATAAAGTAATGTAATTAACAATTTTAAAGAATATAAATAAACCCTGTTACGAAAATGTTATTACATGAAAGTGTTATAAATTGAACGTAATAAATAAAATTTTGAACTATTGTTTTTCTATACCTATATTTTATTGAAAATGCATTCAGGCACATAAAATCATTGAAGGTTAAATGTCGGTAAAATAGTTATCGCTGTAGTATTTGACATAAGGAATTGTCCATATTCAAATGTTTACTATCAAAATGTATTAAAATTATATTGTCTCTATAAAATAACATGTAATCCTTTTTACAAATGAAAAAACTGTGTCATTATAATATGTTAAATAATTTGCTCTGTTGTTTAAAAGACATAAAAATAAATGAACACTCAAAGTGGGTATAAACATAAAATAAAATCAAATTGTTAAATAAACAAAATATTTTTATTATTGATGAGAACTTTTACATTTTACAAGTATAAATATAATAATAATAATATCAGTATGATAGGGAATATGCATAAAATTTATTAAACATTATTTACATCGTTTTATGGTAATACGATCATTTTCATTTTCAATTTTTTTAAATTTATATAACAGAAAAATCAATTGTATTTCTAAGCTACAAAGGTGAGTATAACTTGGTATATTTTATTCTTCTTGATAAGTGAAGAAACCGAAATATTTATAGGTACTACTTTAATTTATTTATTGCATCAAGAGAAAAATATGGGGATTCTGATGTTGGATATGTGCAACTTAAAAGGGAACAGATCAAATGTATTGTTAAATGCAAAATTTGCCCAGAACATAAAGGGTATACTAATCAATATAATGTTACTCTTAGTATGAATGAAACTAATGATATTGTTGAGATGCCATGATTGTATAGCATCGGCAGGTAATATAATCGAGTTTTGTAATATGTACTTTTAATATAAATATTGCAGGTGGATGTAAGCATGTTATATTTTTTTTGATATAGATACATAGACGTGTAGAACTTGCCACTAACTCTGTGGAAAGCAACAGGAAGAAAATCTTGTCTTTCCAAAATGGGATCATCATTGAGATATTTAGGGGCTAGTAAATTAGATCCACCTGGACAAACCAAACTATCTTTAAATGTACCATCATCAGTTGGCCAAGCACTAAGATAGCTTAATTGGAAGAAAGTAAATTTTTAAATAATAAAATACACAACAGAATATGAAATACCAAATGTTCTATCTTTTCTTTTATTGATAGTTTGCTTCATTATTTAAAACAAAACATCACTGATACAATCTGTGCAGAAATTAAGAAACAAACCAAACTGCAGTAAAAATGTGAACTTTGGTATGAAATAAGATATGGTCATATATTAGCCTCAAAGGCATTAGATTTCATGTGTTGTCAGACACGTGATCTTTAGTGGAAACTCTACCCGATGAAAAAGCAATGCAGATAGGAAGATAGTTGGAAGGTCAAGTACTTGCAGAAGTAAAAAGGAAGTTGGATATAAATATTGCAGGTAGTGGATTATTAATATGCCAAGATTATATATTTATTAGTGCATATCCTCATAGTATAGGAGATAATTTTGTTGTTGGAGTTAAATATCCCACGTCAGTAAAAACTTGCAAAAAGTATATTTCTGATGTAAAGAAATAAGTGCTGCTACAGATGTATGCAAGCAGAAGGCCATATTGTTAATTTGTATAGCTGATCCAAAATTTGAACAAAACAAAGACGTGAAAATCTTATGTATTCACTATAATGGAATTTATGTTAATGAAATTTTAGTAGTATTAGACTTTTGGATAAAACATATTTTTCCAAAAATAAAACACTGTACAACCTATTCTAATATATGTATGAATTTATATTTACTGCTTTTTTATTTATATTGTAATAGTATAGCTTTTATAGATCAGAAATGGGTGGGATGAGATATATTTCTTACAAAACAGTAGAAGCATAGTAGGTTTGTTACTTTATTGATACTACATGGCATACAAATAATAAAACAAATTGATATATTTTCTTTAAACATTTATTATTACTAATTAAAAAATTCATAACAAAATTAAATATCAATCATATTATATTGTCTATTTTTTAATAAGAGGTCCTTGTAGATGTACTGAAGCTGCAGGAATAGTTATAGCACTATTTATTCGTGGAACTAATTTATTATTAACATAAGCATGAGGTCTTAATAATTAAAACTTCGTAATCCTTTGGATAGTACGTTCCATATGAAAGCACGCTGCTCATTCGTCCAACGCAACATGACGACTGAAAATACCGACCCTCTGGACGCTTCCCCCACTCCTCTCGATCCGTCTGACTCTAATCTTCGCAATATCTTAATCTTCCCGTTTCACTGCCGGACCCTGTATTTCAAGGCATCGTCTTCATAATAATTCTTTTTTAACGCCACAAATGCATAAGAATAATCATTGGCACATCCGAAAGTACGAAAAGTACAATACTATATCATATTCAAGATATCTCGAAATGGTATGCGGATCTGAATGTTTTTTATCCTAACGTAGATCGTAGATGCTGAGATAGACAAGATTTACTTGAAGTAGCTGTTGTCAGTGTTTCACAATGTTCTCGAAATAGCAAATTCTTCTGCAGACTCTTTTAACTCAGAATTTTACGAATATTTAGACTTCCATGATAATTTAATATTATTTATAGGTGGTAAATTCACATTATTAAAGTGAAATAGGGAGAATGATTTCGATAGTTTCAAATAGTGTATCTTAAGACTATATTGAATAGTATATGTTTTTGATTAGTTTGAAAATTAAATAATTTCTACAAAAAATATTTTATGTAGAAGAATTAGTTTACTTGATGTTGTATTTCATTCTTTAGCTAGTCTCAACCACAATATTCGAAAGCAGTAATAGGAAGCCTCAGAATTATAAATGTCTTATTTGAATTTTATGTATATACATAAGCTGGGGTAATATCTAAGTAAAAATTAGGTGTAGGCACCACAAAATTTTCATATACGTACCTACGTACGATGTTTTTATACAAAAGTTGTTCCAAATAAAGTTCTACATTCTTTTATCTTTGTAATAAAATAAACCCGTAAGTAAAAGTGTTACTTTGGGCCTGAATTTCCATTTTTTTTAGATAAACATTATTCAAAATCAAGCTCTAAATACTTTCGTACTACTTACTTGTAAAAAAAGTTTTTCGATAAGACTAAAAGACCTGCATACATTCGGTAAAACTTTCAAAAATTTATTTTATAAAACTGTCATCAAATTCATTTTTGAGTACTTTTGTATTTTTTAGAAATATTTTTTAACTTAGCAGTTGATGAGATGTTGGTAAAATATGATTTTTTACTGAAGTATACTATCATACTACTTCCGGTCTACCAATTTTAGCAAGAAAACAATACTCTTAAATATAAAGTTGGGTATTGATAGTTTTAGCCGTTTGGTAACTATACGGGTCACGTCCACACAGAGAGTGTGTGAGAAAGAGGAGAAGAGAGAGAGAGGAAGAGAGGGAGAGTGAGATGGCAAGAGAGAGGGAGAGGGAGAGGGAGAGGGAGAGAGGGAGAGGGAGAGGGAGAGGGAGAGGGAGAGGGGGAGAGGGAGAGAGGGAGAGAGAAAGAGAGAGGGCGAGAAAGAGAGAGAGCGCATAATAAAATAAAAATTAAGAGTCACTTCTAGGAAAGATTTGGCATAACACCCAGTGTGTCACAAGTGAGTGTTTTAGTGTGGAAATCATTTATTCTAAATTGAGTTACCGCTGTTAAATTATATACAGGGTTATGATAAAGTAACGCACAAAATTCATAAAACGTAGGGGAACTTGGGGGATTCATGGCCTCTTAAGCAATTTTGCTTTCTGTGGACACATTAATCACCATATGTTTACGATGAACGTTTTGTTTTATTGGGAACATACAAATTAACAATATATCATTGGCATAAAACATTAGAATAAGTAGAATAAACAATATAAATTTTTTAAAAAAACTATTAGTGGCCACTATTACCCCAGATATATAGGGGTAATTCGGGCCAGGGGGTCCTCATTACCCTTAAACACAAAAATCACATACATATTTCTTTCTTGTCCCTCCAGAACACGCCTGGTGCGCCCATCTGTCACACAAGTTGCATTTCAACCACAGCTCTTTGTTCTTACCAAATTCGCCACAGACTAAGCAGATATCTTCATCTACAGATTTATCCTCATCGGTGTCGTATTCAGGAAGTTGTATATTATCATCGTCACTTCCTTCTGAAAATTCGTTCGCCGCAGTATGCTTATTTTTTCGCTGTCTTTTTGGCCGTTCTGTGCTAATAGACTGATCATCATCAAGTGGACAATCACTGTAAACCTGCCTTTTACATTGTTGAAGCTTTGAAACTGCTAACTTTTTTTGTTTCGTTTTGTTTCTTTTTCTTCTAATTGTGTTTTATTTGGAGTTGAGGTGATAATCTCTGAATGCTGTTTTTTCGATTTCCTCGGCTCGGCGATTGCAGAAGATTTTGGTTTCGAAGGGACAGGTAGAAGATCTTTAAAGGAAATGTTCCGTTCGACAGGCTCTTCCACAGAAGTTGTTGCTCTAGGTTCAGAAGTCGCCTTATGTGCTAAACCCTCATTATTCGAATGGAGTTCTGCCGGAACAAAGTCTTCATCAGTGAAGATGTCCGGATTGTAAGGCCAAATACCTGTAACTTGAAATCCTTTAATTGCTTTCTCCGGTGTAGCGACTCTTATAAATGCCTTGTTAAATAACTCGGCAACTTCAAAAGGAGTGATTTTTGTATGCGGATAAGCCTTCAGATATTTATCACATTCTACGTTATAAGCGGTCTTTAATGCAGAATAAAATGTTACATCCAAAGGTTGGATCTTGTGGGAGGTGTGCGGCGGCAGCGAAAGTAGAATTATACCATTTGCTTTACAAAATAAATATGAGGGAAGAGTGCAATGAGTAGCATGGTTGTCTAGAATCAGTAGGACTTTATCCTGAATAGAACATTTGACTGATTTTTGAAAATGCTGCAGCCATTCCAAAAATAAGTGTTCAGTTATCCACCCCTTATCCGAAATTCTGTAAATGGCTCCTACAGGTCCTCCTTTCTTTAATTGAGGATTCATGCGTTTTCTAGCGTAAATGAACATGGGCGGTATATATGCACCACTTGCACTAATAGCACAGACAGCTGTTATTGTTCGGCCTCGTTCCCAACTAGTCGCAAAACGAACTTGCTTTTCACCTTTTCGAGCCAAAATTCTTCCTGGAGTTTGAACCGTGGACAGGCCAGTTTCGTCCACATTGTATATTTGTGCTGGTCCAATTGTAGGATTTTCTTGCAATATCTTACTTAAATTGTTGAAAAATCTCATAACCTCTTCTCTGTTAAAAGCTTTAATTCTGTTTATGCTTGTAGGCTCTGGTTTTCTCAACGAGATGGAGGGATTCCTTTTCAGAAAATTATAGTACCAGTCATCACCTGCAGCCTGCTTTTCTATGTTAAAAGGACACTTAATATTATTTTTCCTGGCATAAGTGAAAGCAGCCTTTTTTACATTTTCTTTAGTTACACCATAAAAAAGTTGTGACAGGTGAATGATATGTCGTCCCAGTTCTTCTTCTTTTTGTGGGCTAAATATAGAACAACGTCCCAAACGTGGTCCTTCTTTATTTTTTGTTCGACATCTATGTTGTAATGTGCTACGAGGAATTCCGTAAGTTCTTGCAACTTCTCGTTTCGACCTCCCATCTTCAACTGCTTTAAGAGCTGCTATTAATTGTTCTCTGCTCCATGTTGCTTTTTGGGTAGTTCGTTGAAACTTTCGAGGCATCTATAAATATATAGATGCTTATAAATAGTTATAAAATCAAAATATGTGGTGTCTACATGCATAACGGGGTAATTGTGGCAGTGCCATTAATACCCGGTGTACTAGGGCCACAATTCCCCCAAAGGTATGTAAATCACTGTCACCAACATATCCAAATTTAATGAAAAACAATTACAAATAATAGGATATACAGAAATAAACAAAATTAAATACTAGTCAAAAATCAGTTTTTATGTTTAAAAATACTGTTAGCTCTGAATATTTACCTTGCACAACTTCAAGTACAGGTTATAACGCAATGAGAAATTTACAATAATGTTGAAATTAAGTTGGAAGTGTAAAGAATTCTGCAACAAATGTCTGGCAGTAGTGTTAACTATCAATTGGTAGATGGCGTATGCGTTTACTTTTCCCGTCAATATAATTCAAGTCGGGGAAATCACATGGCCACTATTACCCTGACGGCCATGAATCCCCCAAGTTCCCCTACAATGTTCATTTTTGAAAAAAATGCAAAAACACGTCAAACAGTTTATTTTATTCCGCGTCTTTTAACATAAGTCAAAAAAATAAAACGTCAAATTTGTCAAAGTTATGACGTCATCAATATTTTTTTTAAATATGAAGCTTGGTTTCTTTTTACTTTATTTAATAAAGCTTGTTTTTCTGCATTATAAAGAAATAATTGAAGTAGGGGTCACATAAGAAAAAACTAAAAAAAAAAACGAATTAGACATGAAATGACTCGTATAACTCCGCAGATGATAGAAGACTCTGTAAATCAGGTCTACCATCGTCTTGGCCTATGTCAGATAGTGAACGGGACACAGTTTGAACAATTCCTGTAAGAAATCGTTTTGGTTTAATGGACTGTTTAGTTAATTTAAATGTTATTACTATAATAAAGTTTATTTTGTTTTTTATTAATTCTCTCAGTTTTTTCTTATGTGACCCCTACATCAATTATTTGTTTATAATGCAGAAAAACAAGCTTTATCAAATAAAGTAAAAAAAAACCAAGCTTCATATTTAAAAAAATATTGATGATGTCATAACTTTGACAAATTTGACGTTTTATTTTTTTGACTTATGTTAAAATACGCGGAATAAAATAAGCTGTTTGACGTGTTTTTGCATTTTTTTCAGAAATGAACAGTGTACGTTTTATGAATTTTGTGCGTTACTTTGTCATAACCCTGTATATACAGGGTTGCTCATTAGTTTCAAAGTCCAATATAGGCGTTATTAAATAGTACTGAAGAAATTTATTTTATAAAAAGTGGCACAGTAACGAAAACACACATTTTGAAAATAATTTGAATTATGGTGGTGCGTTAAAATGGCACACATTCGATTTTTTTTTTAAATGAAACACCTGTAGTAGTTATCTACTTGCACACATTAAAAAGAATACTTTCTTTAGTAAGTATACAGGTTATGTTGGTATTCTATATAAATGCGTAGCTTACTTGGATAATTAGTTTAAGTTGTTTGGCATGTGGATATAAAATCTTGTTGTCTGTCTTTATATGTTCTGGATTTCAATTTAGTATGTTCAAGGATAAGGTTTATTAGATATTTTGACAAATTTCTACATGGAGCTTTTACATAAGATACTACTGGTCGTATCGGTAAACTGTCTTTATGTAATTTAACTAGCTAATACGGCAGGCCTAGAAGGCCCGCTGCCGCCTCTTATTCCGCTTACAGTTGAGGTACCGCTCCCTCTTATTCTTCTAAATTTATTGCGGATTTTGTCTTTATTGCGTTTCAGTTTTTGAAACACCATATAATTCCGATATATAGTGAATAACTAAATATAATTGTGTTTTAGATGTTCAATATTGTTTAGTTGTTTTTATACACCCCTGTATATAGTTTACAACTATGCAATATTTTATTCAGAATGCTTATCGGATGAAATGATTAATAATAGATTTAGTGATAATAGCAGTTTTTAAATTGAAAATGTTTAACGGCTGTCCATGAATTAAGATCGCGGGCTCGTCATTTTAATTGACATACTCAAATATACGTAGTATCTCCATAGTGTTTAATATGTTTACAACAAATTTTGTTTGGTAAATGGGCGTCGCTTTCAAGCATTCTTATAGCATGCTAATGAATGCTGATGAACTTCGAACATATAGCTCGCAAACATATGTATGCGAATGGGAAAAGTAAATTTAATTTATAAAGTATATTACTTTCTTACTACCTTTTCGAAGTCCACTATCGTTAATAAAAAAGCAGAGTATATTTTATCTAAAATTATTCTCCTTCAGTTTTTGACACAAATCGGTACACACTCAAGAGCGAGAAAGGTAATTTAATGTTAATCATAAGCCATGTTAAAGTATCCAAAGACACAATGAGCTCAAAAAGCGCAACATTTTTATTAAAACAGTTTACAATACTATTTTGATGTAAAGTGTGACCCTTTTGAAATCCACTATCATTAATAAAGGAGCACAAAATAATAATAAAAGTAAGAAACCCAAGTTTTAAATTTAAGCCCTTTTCAAGCGCCTTTCCTGTAAACAGTGCTTTCTAGAATATCCATTTTTATAAATTTTTGAAGCACCCCTGTATATACAGATATTTTGTTAAGCCAATAGGATATCTTATTTAAAATTCTTCTCGAACTGTTTTTAACACAAACCGGTACACACTCAAGAGCGAGAAAGGTAATTTAATGTTAAACATAAGTCGTGTTAAAGTATGCAAAGACACAATGAGATCAAAAAGCGCAACACTTTTATTAAGACAGTGTACAATACTATTTTGATATAAAGTGTGACCTTTTTGAAATCCACTATCGTTAATAAAGGAGCATAAAATAAAAGTAAAAGTAAAAAGCCCAAGTTTTAAATTGAAGCACCCTTCCTGTAAAAAGCGATCACTGGCATGACGCTTTTCAGAATGTCCACTTTTATAAACTTTTGAAGCATCCCTACATATATTTTTTTAAGCCAATAGTATATTTTATTTGAAATTCTACTCGAACTGTTTTTTTACACAAACCGGTTCACACTCAAGAGCGAGAAAGGTAATTTAATGTTAAGCATGTCATGTTAGAGTATCGAAAGAAACAATGGGTTCAGTGAGCGTAACATTTTCATTGAGACAATGTACAATACGATTCTGATGTTTGCGAATCTACTGTTGATACGAAAAAATTAAGTATTAAATTTAAACCCTGTTCAATCACGTTTCGAAGAATCACCAAATTGAAGACGTAATAAGCGACCACAAACATCCCCGTATCTAAACTTTCACATTCATACGTCAATTTTCAAAAAACTCTTCCGCCATTTTGTTTTTTTTTGACATTTTGACTTTGGAATCGTGATCGGCGACCCCCAAAACTCCCGTATTCTAAAATTTCACATTCATACGTCAATTTTCAAAAAAATCTTCCACCCTTTTGTTTTTTTTTGATATTTTGACTTTGGAATCGTGATCGGCGACCCCCAAAACCCCCGTATCTAAAATCTTACATTCATACGTCAATTTTCAAAAAAATCTTTCGCCGTTTTGCTTTTTTTGATATTTTGACTTTGGAATCGTCATCGGCGACCCCCAAAACACCCGTATCTAAAATTTTACATTAATACGTCAATTTTCTAAAAAATCTTTCGCCATTTTGTTTTTTTTGACATTTTGACTTTGGAATCGTGATCGGCGACCCCCAAAGCCCCCGTATCTAAAATTTCACATTCATACGTCAATTTTCAAAAAATCTTCCACCATTTCGTTTTGTTTTGACATTTTGACTTTGGAATCGTGATCGGCGACCCCCAAAACCCCCGTATCTAAAATTTTACATTCATACGTCAATTTTCAAAAAAAATTTCCGCCATTTTGCTTTTTTTTACATTTTGACTTTGGAATCGTGCTCGGCGACCATCAAAACCCCCGTATCTAAAATTTTACATTCATACGTCAATTTTCAAAAAATCTTCTGGCATTTTGTTTTTTGTTTGACATTTTGACATTGGAATCGTGATCGGCGACCACCAAAACCCCCGTATCTAAAATTTTACATTCATACGTCAATTTTCAAAAAATATTCCGCCATTTTGTTTTTTTTTGACATTTTGACTTTGGAATCGTGATCGGCGACCCCCAAAACCCCCGTATCTAAAATTTGACATTCATACGTCAATTTTCAAAAAAATCTTCCACCCTTTTGTTTTTTTTGATATTTTGACTTTGGAATCGTGATCGGCGACCCCCAAAACCCCCATATCTAAAATTTTACATTCATACGTCAATTTTCAAAAAAATCTTTCGCCGTTTTGCTTTTTTTGATATTTTAACTTTGGAATCGTGATCGGCGACCCCCAAAACCCCCGTATCTAAAATTTTACATTAATACGTCAATTTTCAAAAAAATCTTTCGCCATTTTGTTTTTTTTGACTTTGGAATCGTGATCGGCGACCCCCAAAACCCCCGTATCTAAAATTTTACATTCATACGTCAGTTTTCAAAAAATCTTCCGCCATTTTGTTTTTTTTTGACATTTTGACTTTGGAATCGCGATCGGCGACCCCCAAAACCCCCGTATCTAAAATTTTACATTCATACGTCAATTTTCAAAAAAATCTTCCGCCATTTTGCTTTTTTTGACATTTTGACTTTGGAATCGTGATCGGCGACCCCCAAAGCCCTCGTATCTAAAATTTCACATTCATACGTCAATTTTCAAAAAATCTTCCACCATTTCGTTTTGTTTTGACATTTTGACTTTGGAATCGTGATCGGCGACCCCCAAAACCCCCGTATCTAAAATTTTACGGTCATACGTCAATTTTCAAAAAATCTTCTGCCATTTTGTTTTTTTTTGACATTTTGACTTTGGAATCGTGATCGGCGACCCCCAAAACCCCCGTATCTAAAATTTTACATTCATATGTCAATTTTCAAAAAATTCTTCCACGATTTTGTTTTTTATGACCTTTTGATTTTGGATTTGTGATCGGCGACCTAACACACCCCCGCATCTAAAATTTCACACACGTCAATTTTCAAAAAAATCTTTCGCCATTTTGTTTTTTTTGACATTTTGACTTTGGAATCGTGATCGGCGACCCCCAAAACTCCCGTATCTAAAATTTCACATTCATACGTCAATTTTCTAAAAAATCTTTCGCCATTTTGTTTTTTTTGACATTTTGACTTTGGAATCGTGATCGGCGACCCCCAAAACCCCCGTATCTAAAATTTCACATTCATACATCAATTTTCTAAAAAATCTTTCGCCATTTTGTTTTCTTTGACATTTTGACGTTGGAATCGTGATCGGCGACCCCCAAAACCCCCGTATTTAAAATTTTACATTCATACGTCAATTTTCAAAAAATCTTCCGCCATTTTGTTTTGACATTTTGGCTTTGGAATCGTGATCGGCGACCCCCAAAACCCCCGTATCTAAAATTTCACATTCATACGTCAATTTTCAAAAAAATCTTCCGCCATCTTTTTTTTCGACATTTTGACTTTGGAATCGTTATCGGCGACCCCCAAAACCCCCGTATCTAAAACTTTACATTCATACGTCAATTTTCAAAAAAATCTTTCGCCGTTTTGCTTTTTTTGACATTTTGACTTTGGAATCGTGATCGGCGACCCCCAAAGCCCTCGTATCTAAAATTTCACATTCATACGTCAATTTTCAAAAAATCTTCCACCATTTCGTTTTGTTTTGACATCTTGACTTTGGAATCGTGATCGGCGACCCCCAAAAACCCCGTATCTAAAATTTTACATTCAAACGCCAATTTTCAAAAAAATCTTCCGCCATTTTGCTTTTTTTTACATTTTGACTTTGGAATCGTGCTCGGCGACCATCAAAACCCCCGTATCTAAAATTTTACATTCATACGTCAATTTTCAAAAAATCTTCTGGCATTTTGTTTTTTTTGACATTTTGACTTTGGAATCGTGATCGGCGACCCCCAAAACCCCCGTATCTAAAATTTGACATTCATACGTCAATTTTCAAAAAAATCTTCCACCCTTTTGTTTTTTTTGATATTTTGACTTTGGAATCGTGATCGGCGACCCCCAAAACCCCCGTATCTAAAATTTTACATTAATACGTCAATTTTCTAAAAAATCTTTCGCCATTTTGTTTTTTTGACATTTTGACTTTGGAATCGTGATCGGCGACTCCCAAAACCCCGTATCTAACATTTTACATTCATACGTCAATTTTCAAAAAAATCTTTCGCCGTTTTGCTTTTTTTGACATTTTGACTTTGGAATCGTGATCGGCGACCATCAAAACCCCCGTATCTAAAATTTTACATTCATACGTCAATTTTCAAAAAATCTTCCGCCATTTTGTTTTTTTTTGACATTTTGGCTTTGGAATCGTGATCGGCGACCCCCAAAACCCCCGTATCTAAAATTTCACATTCATACGTCAATTTTCAAAAATCTTCCGCCATTTTGTTTTTTTTTGACATTTTGACTTTGGAATCGTGATCGGCGACCTCCAAGACCCCCGTATCTAAAATTTTACATTAATACGTCAATTTTCTAAAAAAATCTTTCGCCATTTTGTTTTTTTTGACATTTTGACTTTGGAATCGTGATCGGCGACCCCCAGAACCCCCGTATCTAAAATTTTACATTCATACGTCAATTTTCAAAAAATCTTCCGCCATTTTGTTTTTTTTTGACATTTTGACTTTGGAATCGTGATCGGTGACCCCCAAAACCCCCGTATCTAAAATTTTACATTCATACGTCAATTTTCAAAAAAATCTTCCGCCATTTTGCTTTTTTTGACATTTTGACTTTGGAATCGTGATCGGCGACCCCCAAAACCCCCGTATCTAAAATTTTACGGTCATACGTCAATTTTCAAAAAATCTTCTGCCATTTTGTTTTTTTTTGACATTTTGACTTTGGAATCGTGATCGGCGACCCCCCAAAACCCCCGTATCTAAAATTTTACATTCATACGTCAATTTTCTAAAAAATCTTTCGCCATTTTGTTTTTTTTGACATTTTGACTTTGGAATCGTGATCGGCGACCCCCAAAACCCCGTATCTAAAATTTCACATTCATACGTAAATTTTCTAAAAAATCTTTCGCCATTTTGTTTTTTTTGACATTTTGACTTTGGAATCGTGATCGGCGACCCCCAAAACCCCCGTATCTAAAATTTTACATTCATACGTCAATTTTCAAAAAATCTTCCGCCATTTTGTTTTGACATTTTGGCTTTGGAATCGTGATCGGCGACCCCCAAAACCCCCGTATCTAAAACTTTACATTCATACGTCAATTTTCAAAAAAATCTTTCGCCGTTTTGCTTTTTTTGACATTTTGACTTTGGAATCGTGATCGGCGACCCCCAAAGCCCTCGTATCTAAAATTTCACATTCATACGTCAATTTTCAAAAAATCTTCCACCATTTCGTTTTGTTTTGACATTTTGACTTTGGAATCGTGATCGGAGACCCCCAAAACCCCGTATCTAAAATTTTACATTCAAACGCCAATTTTCAAAAAATCTTCCGCCATTTTGCTTTTTTTACATTTCGACTTTGGAATCGTGATCGGCGACCATCAAAACCCCCGTATCTAAAATTTTACATTCATACGTCAAATTTCAAAAAATCTTCCGGCATTTTGTTTTTTTTTGACATTTTGACTTTGGAATCGTGATCGGCGACCCCCAAAACCCGCGTATCTAAAATTTTACATTCATACGTCAATTTTCAAAAAAATCTTTCGCCATTTTGTTTTTTTTTGACATTTTGACTTTAGAATCGTGATCGGCGACCCCCAAAACCCCCGTATCTAAAATTTGACATTCATACGTCAATTTTCAAAAATCCTCCGCCATTTTGTTTTTTTTTGACATTTTGACTTTGGAATCGTGATCGGCGACCTCCAAGACCCCCGTATCTAAAATTTTACATTAATACGTCAATTTTCTAAAAAATCTTTCGCCATTTTGTTTTTTTTGACATTTTGACTTTGGAATCGTGATCGGCGACCCCCAGAACCCCCGTATCTAAAATTTTACATTCATACGTCAATTTTCAAAAAATCTTCCGCCATTTTTTTTTTTTTTGACATTTTGACTTTGGAATCGTGATCGGTGACCCCCAAAACCCCCGTATCTAAAATTTTACATTCATACGTCAATTTTCAAAAAAATCTTCCGCCATTTTGTTTTTTTTTGACATTTTGACTTTGGAATCGTGATCGGCGACCCCCCAAAACCCCCGTATCTAAAATTTTACATTCATACGTCAATTTTCTAAAAAATCTTTCGCCATTTTGTTTTTTTTGACATTTTGACTTTGGAATCGTGATCGGCGACCCCCAAAACCCCGTATCTAAAATTTCACATTCATACGTAAATTTTCTAAAAAATCTTTCGCCATTTTGTTTTTTTTGACATTTTGACTTTGGAATCGTGATCGGCGACCCCCAAAACCCCCGTATCTAAAATTTTACATTCATACGTCAATTTTCAAAAAATCTTCCGCCATTTTGTTTTGACATTTTGGCTTTGGAATCGTGATCGGCGACCCCCAAAACCCCCGTATCTAAAACTTTACATTCATACGTCAATTTTCAAAAAAATCTTTCGCCGTTTTGCTTTTTTTGACATTTTGACTTTGGAATCGTGATCGGCGACCCCCCAAAGCCCTCGTATCTAAAATTTCACATTCATACGTCAATTTTCAAAAAATCTTCCACCATTTCGTTTTGTTTTGACATTTTGACTTTGGAATCGTGATCGGCGACCCCCAAAACCCCGTATCTAAAATTTTACATTCAAACGCCAATTTTCAAAAAATCTTCCGCCATTTTGCTTTTTTTTACATTTCGACTTTGGAATCGTGATCGGCGACCATCAAAACCCCCGTATCTAAAATTTTACATTCATACGTCAAATTTCAAAAAATCTTCCGGCATTTTGTTTTTTTTTGACATTTTGACTTTGGAATCGTGATCGGCGACCCCCAAAACCCGCGTATCTAAAATTTTACATTCATACGTCAATTTTCAAAAAAATCTTCCACCCTTTTGTTTTTTTGATATTTTGACTTTGGAATCGTGATCGGCGACCCCCAAAACCCCCGTATCTAAAATTTTACATTAATACTTCAATTTTCAAAAGAATCTTTCGCCATTTTGTTTTTTTTTGACATTTTGACTTTAGAATCGTGATCGGCGACCTCCAAAACCTCCGTATCTAAAATTTGACATTCATACGTCAATTTTCAAAAATCTTCCGCCATTTTGTTTTTTTTTGACATTTTGACTTTGGAATCGTGATCGGCGACCTCCAAGACCCCCGTATCTAAAATTTTACATTAATACGTCAATTTTCTAAAAAAATCTTTCGCCGTTTTGTTTTTTTTCACATTTTGACTTTGGAATCGTTATCGGCGACTCCCAAAACCCCCGTATCTAACATTTTACATTCATACGTCAATTTTCAAAAAAATCTTTCGCCGTTTTGCTTTTTTTGACATTTTGACTTTGGAATCGTGATCGGCGACCATCAAAACCCCCGTATCTAAAATTTTACATTGATACGTCAATTTTCAAAAAATCTTCCACCATTTTGTTTTTTTTGACATTTTGACTTTGGAGTCGTGATCGGCGACCCCCAAAACCCCCGTATCTAAAATTTTACATTGATACGTCAATTTTCAAAAAATCTTCCACCATTTTGTTTTTTTTTGACATTTTGACTTTGGAATCGTGATCGGCGACCCCCAAAACCCCCGTATCTAAAATTTTACATTCATACGTCAATTTTCAAAAAATATTCCGCCATTTTGTTTTTTTTGACATTTTGACTTTGGAGTCGTGATCGGCGACCCCCAAAACCCCCGTATCTAAAATTTTACATTGATACGTCAATTTTCAAAAAATCTTCCGCCATTTTGTTTTTTTTTGACATTTTGACTTTGGAATCGTGATCGGCGACCCCCAAAACCCCCGTATCTAAAATTTTACATTCATACGTCAATTTTCAAAAAATATTCCGCCATTTTGTTTTTTTTGACATTTTGACTTTGGAATCGTGATCGGCGACCCCCAAAACCCCCGTATCTAAAATTTTACATTCATACGTCAGTTTTCAAAAATCTTCCGCCATTTTGTTTTTTTTTGACATTTTGACTTTGGAATCGCGATCGGCGACCCCCAAAACGCCCGTATCTAAAATTTTACATTCATTCGTCAATTTTCAAAAAAATCTTCCGCCATTTTGCTTTTTTTGACATTTTGACTTTGGAATCGTGATCGGCGATCCCCAAAGCCCTCGTATCTAAAATTTCACATTCATACGTCCATTTTCAAAAAATCTTCCACCATTTCGTTTTGTTTTGACATTTTGACTTTGGAATCGTGATCGGCGACCCCCAAAACCCCCGTATCTAAAATTTTACGGTCATACGTCAATTTTCAAAAAATCTTCTGCCATTTTGTTTTTTTTTGACATTTTGACTTTGGAATCGTGATCGGCGACCCCCAAAACCCCCGTATCTAAAATTTTATATTCATACGTCAATTTTCAAAAAAATCATGCGCCATTTTGTTTTTCTATGACATTTTGATTTTGAATTTGTGAACGGCGACTTAAGACACCCTCGTATCTAAAATTTCACATTTATACGTCAATTTTCAAAAAATCCTTGGGCATTTTGTTTTTTTTTGACATTTCGATTTGGATACGTGATCAATGACACCACAAATACTCCCAAGAGCCGAATTTTACTTTAATCAGAAGAGAGAAATTAATTTCAGATAGCTCCGCCCACCATGAATGTATGCGTAATCGTTGTCATAAGGGCACATAAATGTTAAAAGCAATCCTTTTCCCTATTAAGGCGTACGCGTTCTGGAATTAACGTATTTTAATAATTCAAATATATAGTCATCAAAAGAACAATCAACCTGTATATCTATAAAAATGTTAAGTCAAGCGGGTGTATTATGTCGAGATTGAGATGCCCAACCGGATAAATTAATCTGATATTTTTCGTGGGACCGTAGTACATTGAATCACATGCACACTGAATCTGTGACGTATTTCGGCCATTTTTCTTACGAAATCTGTCTGCAAACGAATTTGAAAGAGCTCGTGCCCTTGTTTGCGTGCGTCTGTCGACTCGAAATAAGCACGTGAAATATCTAGAGAAGTCCGTTCTATAACACCTCGGGTCTTGTTGGGCGCTCGCAACCTTCAAAATTTCGTATGTCACGCTTAAAAGTGAATCTGCGGATATACAACGCAGTTTGTCTGCCAGTTTGACGTTTCCCGAGATTTGTATTGCTTGTCACGGCCATGACGTAAGCCATTTTGCTGTTAGAAAACCCCGAGTGCAGGCTCCTCTTTAAACGCCCGTATCTCTGCACACGCTCCACTTGGGAAGAAAAACTCGCCGTCGTTGAGCGGTTTAAAGTCACCGCTACCATCGTGCCAAAGCACAGCCGTTAATTTTGCGTATCCAGAGACGAGTTCTTTCTACCGCACAACCGATTTTCGTCCATTTTTCGAGCGTTTGGTTGCCATGGGCTACTCCGCTTTTATTATATATAACTAGCTAATACGGCAGGCCTAGAAGGCCCGCTGCCGCCTCTTATTCCGCTTACAGTTGAGGTACCGCTCCCCCTTATTCTTCTAAATTTATTGCGGATTTTGTCTTTATTGCGTTTCAGTTTTTGAAACACCATATAATTCCGATATATAGTGAATAACTAAATATAATTGTGTTTTAGATGTTCAATATTGTTTAGTTGTTTTTATACACCCCTGTATATAGTTTACAACTATGCAATATTTTATTCAGAATGCTTATCGTATGAAATGATTAATAATAGATTTAGTGATAATAGCAGTTTTTAAATTGAAAATGTTTAACGGCTGTCCATGAATTAAGATCGCGGGCTCGTCATTTTAATTGACATACTCAAATATACGTAGTATCTCCATAGTGTTTAATATGTTTACAACAAATTTTGTTTGGTAAATGGGCGTCGCTTTCAAGCATTCTTATAGCATGCTAATGAATGCTGATGAACTTCGAACATATAGCTCGCAAACATATGTATGCGAATGGGAAAAGTAAATTTAATTTATAAAGTATATTACTTTCTTACTACCTTTTCGAAGTCCACTATCGTTAATAAAAAAGCAGAGTATATTTTATCTAAAATTATTCTCCTTCTGTTTTTGACACAAATCGGTACACACTCAAGAGCGAGAAAGGTAATTTAATGTTAATCATAAGCCATGTTAAAGTATCCAAAGACACAATCAGCTCAAAAAGCGCAACATTTTTATTAAAACAGTTTACAATACTATTTTGATGTAAAGTGTGACCCTTTTGAAATCCACTATCATTAATAAAGGAGCACAAAATAATAATAAAAGTAAGAAACCCAAGTTTTAAATTTAAGCCCTTTTCAAGCGCCTTTCCTGTAAACAGTGCTTTCTAGAATGTCCATTTTTATAAATTTTTGAAGCACCCCTGTATATACATATATTTTGTTAAGCCAATAGGATATCTTATTTAAAATTCTTCTCGAACTGTTTTTAACACAAACCGGTACACACTCAAGAGCGAGAAAGGTAATTTAATGTTAAACATAAGTCGTGTTAAAGTATGCAAAGACACAATGAGATCAAAAAGCGCAACATTTTTATTAAGACAGTGTACAATACTATTTTGATGTAAAGTGTGACCCTTTTGAAATCCACTATCATTAATAAAGGAGCACAAAATGAAAATAAAAGTAAAAAGCCCAAGTTTTAAATTGAAGCGCCTTTTATTTTATTTAAAATTTTTCTCGAATTGTTTTTTACACAAACCGGTACACACTCAAGAGCGAGAAAGGTAATTTAATGTTAAACATAAGGCATGTTAAGGTATCCAAAGACTCAATGAGTTCAAAAAGACCAACATGTTCATTAAGACAGTTTTCAATACTATTTTGATGTGAAAGTGTAAAAGCCTGTCAACCTTTTCAAAATCCACTATCGTTAATAAAGGTGCACGAAATAATAATAAAAGTAAAAAGCCCAAGTTTTAAATTTACGCCCTATTGAAGCGCCTTTCCTGTAAAAAAACGCTTTTTAGAATGTTCACTTTCATAAACTTTTGAAGCACCCCTGTATATATATATATATATTGTTAGGCCAATAGGATACTTTATTTAAAATTCTTCTCGAACTGTTTTTGACATAAACCGGTACACACTCAAGAGCGAGAAAGGTAATTTAATGTTTAACATAAGTCGTGTTAAAGTATCCAAATACACATTGAGATCAAAAAGCGCAACATTTTTATTAAGACAGTGTACAATACTATTTTGATGTAAAGTGTGACCTTTTTGAAATCCACTATCATTAATAAAGGAGCCCAAATGAAAATAAAAGTAAAAAGCCCAAGTTTTAAATTGAAGCGCCTTTTATTTTATTTAAAATTTTTCTCGAATTGTTTTTTACACAAACCGGTACACACTCAAGAGCGAGAAAGGTAATTTAATGTTCAACATAAGTCATGTTAAAATATCCAAAGAAACAATGAGCTCTCAAAAAGCGCAACCTTTTCATTAAGACAGTTTACAATACTATTTTGCTGTGAACGTGTAAGAGCCTGTCAATCTTTTCGCAGTCTACTCTCGTTAAGAAAAAAGCACAAAATAATAATAAAAGTAAAAAGCCCAAGTTTTAGATTTAAGCCCAATTGAAGCGTCTTTCCTATAAAAAACTCTTTTTAGAATGTCCAGTTTTATAAACTTTTAAAGCATCCCGGTATATACATATATTTTGTGAAGCCAATTGTATATTTTATTTAAAATATTTCTGGAATTGTTTTTTACACAAACCGGTACACACTCAAGAGCGAGAAAGGTAATTTAATGTTAAACATAAGTCGTGTTAAAGTATGCAAAGACACAATGAGATCAAGAAGCGCTACATTTTCATTAAGACAGTGTACAATACTATTTTGATGCGAAGGTGTGAAAGCCTGTCAACCTTTTTGAAATCCACTATAGTTAATAAAGGAGCACGAAATAATAATAAAAGTAAAAAGCCCAAGTTTTAAATTGAAGCCCTATTGAAGCGCCTTTCCTGTAAAAAGCGATCACTGGCATGACGCTTTTCAGAATGTCCACATTTATAAACTTTTGAAGCATCCCTACATATATTTTTTTAAGCCAATAGTATATTTTATTTGAAATTCTACTCGAACTGTTTTTTACACAAACCGGTTCACACTCAAGAGCGAGAAAGGTAATTTAATGTTAAGCATGTCATGTTAGAGTATCGAAAGAAACAATGAGTTCAGTGAGCGTAACATTTTCATTGAGACAATGTACAATACGATTCTGATGTTTGCGAATCTACTGTTGATACGAAAAAATTAAGTATTAAATTTAAACCCTGTTCAATCACGTTTCGAAGAATCACCAAATTGAAGACGTAATAAGCGACCACAAACATCCCCGTATCTAAACTTTCACATTCATACGTCAATTTTCAAAAAACTCTTCCGCCATTTTGTTTTTTTTTGACATTTTGACTTTGGAATCGTGATCGGCGACCCCCAAAACTCCCGTATTCTAAAATTTCACATTCATACGTCAATTTTCAAAAAAATCTTCCACCCTTTTGTTTTTTTTGATATTTTGACTTTGGAATCGTGATCGGCGACCCCCAAAACCCCCGTACCTAAAATCTTACATTCATACGTCAATTTTCAAAAAAATCTTTCGCCGTTTTGCTTTTTTTGATATTTTGACTTTGGAATCGTCATCGGCGACCCCCAAAACCCCCGTATCTAAAATTTTACATTAATACGTCAATTTTCTAAAAAATCTTTCGCCATTTTGTTTTTTTTGACATTTTGACTTTGGAATCGTGATCGGCGACCCCCAAAGCCCCCGTATCTAAAATTTCACATTCATACGTCAATTTTCAAAAAATCTTCCACTATTTCGTTTTGTTTTGACATTTTGACTTTGGAATCGTGATCGGCGACCCCCAAAACCCCCGTATCTAAAATTTTACATTCATACGTCAATTTTCAAAAAAATCTTCCGCCATTTTGCTTTTTTTGACATTTTGACTTTGGAATCGTGATCGGCGACCATCAAAACCCCCGTATCTAAAATTTTACATTCATACGTCAATTTTCATAAAATCTTCCGGCATTTTGTATTTTTTGACATTTTGGCTTTGGAATCGTGATCGGCGACCCCCAAAACCCCCGTATCTAAAATTTTACATTCATACGTCAATTTTCAAAAAAATCTTTCGCCGTTTTGCTTTTTTTGATATTTTAACTTTGGAATCGTGATCGGCGACTCCCAAAACCCCCGTATCTAAAATTTTACATTAATACGTCAATTTTCAAAAAAATCTTTCGCCATTTTGTTTCTTTTGACTTTGGAATCGTGATCGGCGACCCCCAAAACCCCCGTATCTAAAATTTTACATTCATAAGTCAGTTTTCAAAAAATCTTCCGCCATTTTGTTTTTTTTTGACATTTTGACTTTGGAATCGCGATCGGCGACCCCCAAAACGCCCGTATCTAAAATTTTACATTCATACGTCAATTTTCAAAAAAATCTTCCGCCATTTTGCTTTTTTTGATATTTTGACTTTGGAATCGTGATCGGCGACCCCCAAAGCCCTCGTATCTAAAATTTCACATTCATACGTCAATTTTCAAAAAATCTTCTGCCATTTTGTTTTTTTTTGACATTTTGACTTTGGAATCGTGATCGGCGACCCTCAAAACCCCCGTATCTAAAATTTTATATTCATATGTCAATTTTCAAAAAATTCTTCCACGATTTTGTTTTTTTATGACCTTTTGATTTTGGATTTGTGATCGGCGACCTAACACACCCCCGCATCTAAAATTTCACACTCATACGTCAATTTTCAAAAAAATCTTTCGCCATTTTGTTTTTTTCGACATTTTGACTTTGGAATCGTGATCGGCGACCCCCAAAACTCCCGTATCTAAAATTTCACATTCATACGTCAATTTTCTAAAAAATCTTTCGCCATTTTGTTTTTTTTTGACATTTTGACTTTGGAATCGTGATCGGCGACCCCCAAAACCCCCGTATCTAAAATTTCACATTCATACGTCAATTTTCTAAAAAATCTTTCGCCATTTTGTTTTGACATTTTGGCTTTGGAATCGTGATCGGCGACCCCCAAAACCCCCGTATCTAAAATTTCACATTCATACGTTAATTTTCAAAAAATCTTCCGCCATTTTGTTTTGACATTTTGACTTTGGAATCGTGATCGGCGACCCCCAAAACCCCGTATCTAAAATTTTACATTCAAACGCCAATTTTCAAAAAAATCTTCCGCCATTTTGCTTTTCTTTACATTTTGACTTTGGAATCGTGATCGGCGACCATCAAAACCCCCGTATCTAAAATTTTACATTCATACGTCAATTTTCAAAAAATCTTCGGGCATTTTGTTTTTTTTTGACATTTTGACTTTGGTATCGTGATCGGCGACCCCCAAAACCCCCGTATCTAAAATTTTACATTCATACGTCAATTTTCAAAAAAATCTTCCACCCTTTTGTTTTTTTTGATATTTTGACTTTGGAATCGTGATCGGCGACCCCCAAAACCCCCGTATCTAAAATTTTACATTCAAACGTCAATTTTCAAAAAAATCTTCCACCCTTTTGTTTTTTTTGACATTTTGACTTTGGAATCGTGATCGGCGACCCCCAAAACTTCCGTATCTAAAATTTCATAGTAATAAGTCAATTTTCAAAAAAATCTTCCGCCGTTTTGTTTTTTTTGACATTTTGACTTTAGAATCGTGATCGGCGACCCCCAAAACCCCCGTATCTAAAATTTCACATTCATACGTCAATTTTCAAAAATCTTCCGCCATTTTGTTTTTTTTGACATTCTGACTTTGGAATCGTGATCGGCGACCTCCAAGAACCCCGTATCTAAAATTTTACATTAATATGTCAATTTTCTAAAAAATCTTTCGCCATTTTGTTTTTTTTGACATTTTGACTTTGGAATCGTGATCGGCGACTCCCAAAACCCCCGTATCTAACATTTTACATTCATACGTCAATTTTCAAAAAAATCTTTCGCCGTTTTGCTTTTTTTGACATTTTGACTTTGGAATCGTGATCGGCGACCATCAAAACCCCCGTATCTAAAATTTTACATTCATACGTCAATTTTCAAAAAATCTTCCGGCATTTTGTTTTTTTTTGACATTTTGGCTTTGGAATCGTGATCGGCGACCCCCAAAACCCCCGTATCTAAAATTTTACATTCATACGTCAATTTTCAGAAAAAAATCTTTCGCCGTTTTGCTTTTTTTGATATTTTAACTTTGGAATCGTGATCGGCGACCCCCAAAACCCCCGTATCTAAAATTTGACATTAATACGTCAATTTTCAAAAAAATCTTTCGCCATTTTGTTTTTTTTGACATTTTGACTTTGGAATCGTGATCGGCGACCCCCAGAACCCCCGTATCTAAAATTTTACATTCATACGTCAATTTTCAAAAAATTTTCCGCCATTTTGTTTTTTTTTGACATTTTGACTTTGGAATCGTGATCGGTGACCCCCAAAACCCCTGTATCTAAAATTTTACATTCATACGTCAATTTTCAAAAAAAATCTTCCGCCATTTTGCTTTTTTTGACATTTTGACTTTGGAATCGTGATCGGCGACCCCCAAAACCCCCGTATCTAAAATTTTACGGTCATACGTCAATTTTCAAAAAATCTTCTGCCATTTTGTTTTTTTTTTGACATTTTGACTTTGGAATCGTGATCGGCGACCCCCCAAAACCCCCGTACCTAAAATTTTACATTCATACGTCAATTTTCTAAAAAATCTTTCGCCATTTTGGTTTTTTTGACATTTTGACTTTGGAATCGTGATCGGCGACCCCCAAAACCCCGTATCTAAAATTTCACATTCATACGTAAATTTTCTAAAAAATCTTTCGCCATTTCGTTCGTTTTGACATTTTGACTTTGGAATCGTGATCGGCGACCCCCAAAACCCCCGTATCTAAAATTTTACATTCATACGTCAATTTTCAAAAAATCTTCCGCCATTTTGTTTTGACATTTTGGCTTTGGAATCGTGATCGGCGACCCCCAAAACCCCCGTATCTAAAATTTCACATTCATACAATTTTCAAAAAAATCTTCCGCCATTTTTTTTTGACATTTTGACTTTGGAATCGTTATCGGCGACCCCCAAAACCCCCGTATCTAAAACTTTACATTCATACGTCAATTTTCAAAAAAATCTTTCGCCGTTTTGCTTTTTTTGACATTTTGACTTTGGAATCGTGATCGGGGACCCCCAAAGCCCTCGTATCTAAAATTTCACATTCATACGTCAATTTTCAAAAAATCTTCCACCATTTCGTTTTGTTTTGACATTTTGACTTTGGAATCGTGATCGGCGACCCCCAAAACCCCGTACCTAAAATTTTACATTCAAACGCCAATTTTCAAAAAATCTTCCGCCATTTTGCTTTTTTTACATTTCGACTTTGGAATCGTGATCGGCGACCATCAAAACCCCCGTATCTAAAATTTTACATTCATACGTCAATTTTCAAAAAATCTTCCGGCATTTTGTTTTTTTTGACATTTTGACTTTGGAATCGTGATCGGCGACCCCCAAAACCCCCGTATCTAAAATTTTACATTCATACGTCAATTTTCAAAAAAATCTTCCACCCTTTTGTTTTTTTTGATATTTTGACTTTGGAATCGTGATCGGCGACCCCCAAAACCCCCGTATCTAAAATTTTACATTAATACGTCAATTTTCAAAAAAATCTTTCGCCATTTTGTTTTTTTTGACATTTTGACTTTGGAATCGTGATCGGCGACCCCCAAAACTCCCGTATCTAAAATTTCATAGTAATACGTCAATTTTCAAAAAAATCTTCCGCCGTTTTTTTTTTTGACATTTTGACTTTAGAATCGTGATCGGCGACCCCCAAAACCCCCGTATCTAAAATTTCACATTCATACGTCAATTTTCAAAAATCTTCCGCCATTTTGTTTTTTTTTTGACATTTTGACTTTGGAATCGTGATCGGCGACTCCCAAAACCCCCGTATCTAAAATTTTACATTGATACGTCAATTTTCAAAAAATCTTCCACCATTTTGTTTTTTTTTGACATTTTGACTTTGGAATCGTGATCGGCGACCCCCAAAACCCCCGTATCTAAAATTTTACATTCATACGTCAATTTTCAAAAAATATTCCGCCATTTTGTTTTTTTTGACATTTTGACTTTGAAGTCGTGATCGGCGACCCCCAAAACCCCCGTATCTAAAATTTTACATTGATACGTCAATTTTCAAAAAATCTTCCGCCATTTTGTTTTTTTTTGACATTTTGACTTTGGAATCGTGATCGGCGACCCCCAAAACCCCGGTATCTAAAATTTTACATTCATACGTCAATTTTCAAAAAATATTCCGCCGTTTTGTTTTTTTTGACATTTTGACTTTGAAGTCGTGATCGGCGACCCCCAAAACCCCCGTATCTAAAATTTTACATTGATACGTCAATTTTCAAAAAATCTTCCGCCATTTTGTTTTTTTTTTGACATTTTGACTTTGGAATCGTGATCGGCGACCCCCAAAACCCCCGTATCTAAAATTTTACGGTCATACGTCAATTTTCAAAAAATTTTCCGCCATTTTGTTTTTTGTTTGACATTTTGACTTTGGAATCGTGATCGGCGACCCCCCAAAACCCCCGTATCTAAAATTTTACATTCATACGTCAATTTTCAAAAAATCTTCCGCCATTTTGTTTTTTGTTTGACATTTTGACATTGGAATCGTGATCGGCGACCACCAAAACCTCCGTATCTAAAATTTTACATTCATACGTCAATTTAAATATTCCGCCATTTTGTTTTTTTTTTGACATTTTGACTTTGGAATCGTGATCGGCGACCCCCAAAACCCCCGTATCTAAAATTTTATATTCATACGTCAATTTTCAAAAAAATCATGCGCCATTTTGTTTTTCTATGACATTTTGATTTTGAATTTGTGAACGGCGACTTAAGACACCCTCGTATCTAAAATTTCACATTTATACGTCATTTTGACATTTCGACTTTGGATGCGCCATCAATGATACCACAAAAACTCCCAAGTGCCGAATTTTACTTTAATCAGAAGAGAGAAATTAATTTCAGATAGCTCCGCCCACTCGGCATGTATGCGTAATCATTGTCATAAGGGCACATAAATGTTAAAAGCAATCCTTTTCCCTATTAAGGAAACTGGATGTACGCGTTCTGGAATTAACGTATTTTAATAATTCAAATATATAGTCATTAAAACAACAATCAACCTGTATATCTATAAAAATGTTAAGTCAAGCGGGTGTATTATGTCGAGATTGAGATGGAGAACCGGATAAATTAATCTGATATTTTTCGTGGGACCGTAGTACATTGAATCACATGCACACTGAATCTGTGACGTATTTCGGCCATTTTTCTTACGAAATCTGTCTGCAAACGAATTTGAAAGAGCTCGTGCCCTTGTTTGCGTGCGTCTGTCGACTCGAAATAAGCACGTGAAATATCTAGAGATGTCCGTTCTATAACACCCCGGTCCTAGTTGAGCGCTCGCAACCTTCAAAATTTCGTATTTCACGCTTAAAAGTGAATCTGTGGATACAACTCAGTTTGTCTGCTAGTTTGACATTTCCCGAGATTTATTTTGCTTGTCACGTGAATCGTCATGATGACGCAAGCCATTTTTCTGTTAAAACCCCGAGTGCACGCTCCTCTTCAACGGGCGATATCTCAGCACACGCTCCACTTGGGAAGAAAAACTCGCCGTCGTTGAGCGGTTTAAAGTCACCTCTATCAACGTGCCAAAAGACGGCCGTTAATTTTGCGTATCCAGAGACGAGTTCTTTCTACCGCACAACCGATTTTCGACGATTTTTCGAGCGTTTGGTTGCCATGGGCTACTCCGCTTTTAGTATATATAATTAAACCGTATAATTTAGGTGGTTGTGGATTCATAGTAGTTAATTTTGCTCTTAAATTATTATCAATCAGTGCTTCTGACTTATTTATAGTTTGTTTTAGCAATTTTTGATATTTATTGGTAGGGTCAGATTTTAGTTTAAAAGAGTTATTATTTATAAAATCATGAATTTTCTGTATATAATCTGTCTCTGAAATCGCTACCACAGTGTTGCCTTTGTCCGCTTTGGTAAATATAATATTGTTGTCTAACGTTTTTTGTTTTATTGACTTTAGTATACTGATATCTCTATTATACTTATGAGGTGGTTGATAATTTTCGATAATGTTCCTTGTTATATATTTATTAGCAATATTATCTGTCTGTTTGCTTAGGGCTAAGTCTGCTTCTACCGCTAAATTTTCTAGGTGTTTTTCATTAATATTAGGTTTCAGATTAAATTTGAATCCTTTTGATATCAAATTCATTTCTTCTGTATTAAAAACTACTTTTGATAGATTTTTAAACCGGTCATAGAAAGTTATATTTCTGTTAAGATATGTCTAGTTTGCTTTTAGTGATCATAGTGATTTTTATATTTCCAAGTTGTTTTTCTATCTGACATTCATTTCGAAAATAAATAACCTATAATATTTTGCACTTACAAGTTTGAAGTTTAATTTTTAATAAATAAGATTGTGATAATAATTGTAGCAGAGCTAATATAATTCCTAAGATGGATCTATACTATCACTCAGAGAATGCCTATTAATCGAAATTGAACCCCCGCAGAGATTATTTTAAAAGACATATGCTAAATTATTTATTAACTATATATATATAAAACACTTACTTCTTCATACTGAATGTTACGCCAAATCTTTCCTAGAAAATGTAATAATAAATTATTTACATTGGCTTGTTTAAATATGAATACCAAAACCTTACAATTGCAAAGCATATTCAAGTTAATGTAAAGTTGCACTTGTTCAACTTTATAAATTATTATATATTTTTTTATTTATTAATATATTTAGTTTGTACTACAAAACAACAATCTATGATAATATCATGGCTTGTAAATATGTAGCAGCAAAGATCCAAATAGTACATGGAACGTCGTAAGGCCAAAGCAATTTCAATTGAAGATAGTGATACAGGTCATGAATTACGATTTTTCATTTACTCATAGACAAGAATCAATGAGTTTAATGTAAATTATTGCCTTGAAGCATTAGTATACAATTAAAATAAATGCAACCAATTAAGTTTGCGTTTGAGATGACACAAAAACGCAATATTACCATAATTAAAACAAATAAGTAGTGATTTTAGAATAAATTGCAAATATTAGTTTGCATAACACATAAGATATGCGCATTCGTCTGGAAAATATCAGTATAATTCAATCAAGTATGCATGTATAAGTCGATTGAATTGATTTGAAAATTAATCAATGACATACGTTAAATAACTTTCATATATTTCAGTCTTAAATTTCAACTTTTATTTTATAGTCGGGATGATTATTAGTAATTTATATTCGTAATATAGAATTTCGTTTGATATTTAAAAAATATAAAATTTTATATCAATATCATTAAAAATATTTGAAATTCTATACTTTTTCGTCTTCAAAAATAGTTTCTCACCGTGACAATTCGTAACATTTTAACTACATATATTCCCAGAATTAAAATGTGTTATCTATGAAATATGTACCTATTTCTGTATTTATCGAAATATGAAATTCAAATTAAAATTCTGTAAAGGATAATAATATATCTATTGAAAATAAATATTATACCGGTTTCACTGATAACTTGATATTGGTATTTATATATAGAAAATATACCGAAAGACAATTAACAAATTTTTTGTTAAAATAAAAAATAGTTAGAAACTAGACTGCAGTTATTAAAAAAGGTGTGTTGTGTAAAGCTATTGCAACTACAGAATGTCTATATAGGTATGTGTATAAATACATCATTATCGCATTTATAAACGAGAATAGGTATTTCAAAAGACATTAAAGACTAGTTCTCCTAAAATAAACTATTTTTCAGAATACCTCCCAGAACACATATTAAAAGCGACAAACCAGACGTAATCTCCTATACTTACTATGTTATTTTGTATTCATTTGCTACATATAAAATTATAAATCTGTAACTTATGACATAAATTCAGTTGCTATGTTTTACTTTTAATTGGGAACTACGAGGATGAGGATGATTTGACCAAAGGTGAGACTTAAAAGAAATTACGGCAACGATGCTTTTTTTTATTCCTAAACACATTCCCCAACAATTATACACTTGGACTAGGGATGCGAGAATGCTTTCATACCAGTTTTATAATTATCAGCATTAATGTCGTCAAAGCACTGACTGCTCTACTTTCGCAAGAACGTTCACGTCTGTCTTTAATTTCCTTCCGACTAGAAACTGTTTAAATTGTAGAAATTAGTGGAGTGTAATGGTAGTAGTTTCAGTGACTTGGGCGGTCGGTGTACAAACTGGAATCTTAATTCTTTCACGTTTTCTTGAACTATGCTACTGGCATATGACGGTTCATTGCCATGATGGAATAGCAGCTTCTTTTGGATCATCTGTTACATTTTTAATTCGGTTTGTTATTTCTACAGTAAAACGTCTCTTTTTTTTAGTTTTGGAGGCCTATGTATGTCAATAGATTTAAATTTTGGCTTTACTTATCTAAGTATTTCTTGATTTACTTTTCCCTTGCAACATAATGCGCCATCTACCGAGGATATCTTTAGTTGTGCTCTACTTTATCGGCATATAGTAGATTTTTGTACTATTTTTCAACTCCTTTTATTTAGTTAAATTATTGTTTGCGTTTGGTCTCTTAATACGAGGGCGGATTGATATTGCAGCTACCTACCGCTAGATGGGTGCACAAACACAAAAACTTGTTTTAGTTTAGAAATTGCGATCTGTCAAACGTCAGCTGTTAAAATTTCACCCAAATTCATCGATTAGTTTATTTGTTGTAGTCGTTTAAAGTAAGCAACTTTTGTGTTTCTTGAAAAATGGAAAAAAGTGAATTTCGTGCAGTGATTAAACAGTATTATTTGAAAGGGAAAACGGCGAAAGAGACAAAATAAAAGCTCGATAAACATTATGGTGAGTCTGCTCCGTCAGATTACATGGTAAAATATTGGATTGCTGAATTTAAACGCGGCCGAACAAGCACTGCAACAATACCATCAACAGGAAGACCAAAAGAGGTGGTTACTGAAGAAAATATCAAGAAAATCCTCGATATCGTTATGAATGATCGCCGAGTCAAGGTACGTGAGATTGTTGAAATGGTAAACATATCATATGAACGTGTGTTCAACATTTTGCATGAACATTTGCATATGAAAAAGCTATCGGCAAGATGGGTGCCGCGGTTGCTCAGTGTCGAACAAAAACGAGTTCGACAGACCACTTCACAGCGGTGTTTGGACATGATAAAGCGTAATCCTGTTGATTTTTGGCGTCGATTAATAACTGTAGATGAAACGTGGGTCCACCACTACACACCTGAAACCAAAAATCAATCGAAACAATGGGTGGAAGCTGGTGGAAGTGCTCCGAAGAAGGCGAAGACAGTGAAATCGCCTGGCAAGGTTATGGCCACTGTATTTTGGGATGCACACGGAATATTGCTCATCGATTATCTTCAAAAAGGATCCACAATCACAGGAAAGTATTATCGTGCATTATTGGATCAATTGATTGATGCAATCAAGAAAAAACGACCACATTTAAAGAAGAAAAAAGTGCTCTTTCTTCAAGACAACGCACCGGTTCACACAGCATTAGATACGATGCTAAAATTACGTGAAATACACTTCGAATTGGTTGATCATCCACCTTATAGTCCAGATTTAGCTCCTAGTGACTTATTCCTGTTTCCAAACTTGAAAAATTGGCTCGCAGGAAAAAGATTCATCTCAAACGAAGAAGTGATTACCGAAACTAACGCGTATTTTGAGGGGTTCCCAAAATCGTATTATTCAGATGGTATAAAAAAGTTGGAATATCGTCTTACTAAGTGTATTGAGCTAAAAGGAGACTATGTTGAGAAATAAATGGTTTTTGAAAAAAAAAATTTTTTTTTCCTACTTAAGTAGCTTCAATATCAATCCGCCCTCGTATATATCACTAATTTTTAATTAACTTAGGTCCTTAAGTTTCAATTCTTGTCTTCTTTATTTAATTGCGTGCTTCACTTTCATCTTTTAGTCATGGTTTGGAGCTTAGGTGGGACAGCATGTCTTGTGGCTAAGTAGATACCGCTTGATCCCTACTTATTGTTAAGGGTGCTTACACAGAGGTGCCGACTAACTGCTGTGAGGTAGGGCGCCATATGCGCTAATGCAAATTTTGGACTTGAGAAGGTTTCGTTCTAGCAATAATACCGCTTTCATTTACGAAATTTAAAACACAAATAAACGAAGGCTCAATGCATGTTCGACTGGAATTAGTTTTTAAAATAAAGTTTCTGAAACTGTAGTATGATGTTGTAAATATTGCCAACTTCGAGAGTGAAATGTAGGAGTAAATAATTTTAATTATCAGAAAGTACTCCAAACGAAACCTTAATTAACTCTTTGTATTCAATTTAATGCAAAAACATAATAAGAAAAACAAAAATGTGTGCTGTTTGTTTCACCAGAACGAATACCTTACAACGGCTGAATTTGCATTAGCGCATATGCCGCCACTTGCTTAAGTCCTACCTCATGGCAGTTAGTCGACACCTCTGCGTAAGCCCCCTCAAGTTTACTTCTGAAGATGGCAACTTATTTTCTGGAATATATACTCACTCATTTTCCGATTTGTTCGTATTTTCCAGAGACAGTGTCCATTCTTTTGGATTGCACGATACAGCTGGGTTGGTTTACGTGAAGTTTATTGATACACAGTTACAATAAGGAGTAATAGAATAAAAGTTTACCATTTTATGCCCGAATATAATCGATTTTAACATGTAGGATAAATATCATGGTTGCTGGCTTCTTATATTGCAAAAAAACATTTATTAATATATCATAAAAAAAACCTTTGTTAGTACTTTCTATATTTCTAAAAATTTTGAAACCTAATTATGAATCAACCTGTGTATGTAAATATCTTCATTGATTGTAAATATTTTGATTAATATAAAAGCAGTAATATAATTTTTGAGCATCTCTAAATATAGTAAATTATAATAAGACAAGGAAAAATGCAGTTATATTGCATTTTTTGTTAAACAGATTAAGTGCAGTTTTTGATGTTAATTTGTCTTTATCAAGAAAAACACCAAGTCATTTTAACATTTTAGAAATTCACATACTATTCCATTTACAGTCGACACAACAAGAAAGTTATTTTCTTCAACATTACGAGCTAATCGATAGAAAAATCGAACACGCGGAATGGGAGTGAGTTTGATGTAATTAAAATGCCACCAGTCGTAAGGTAACGTTTCAAAAAGACCGCCATGTGTAAGCGCTCATTTTAAATCCGACGCTTTATAAATTATCATTAACAAGTGAGATCGTATATTTTTGTTTTATTTTTCAGCTCTCATGTTAGATTATTTAAAAAAAAAGTTTTCAGCAATCTACTTATGATTTATACGACCACTTATGCAATTTTTAATCACTCGTGGGGATAATTTATCTTTCTCAGTGCATTGATATCGCTTTTAATACAAAAGTTAATGTTAAAACTGATTTATGGGATATCTATTGAATATCCTCTTTTCTTTATTCTGATACTCCAACAGTAGACGGTCTTACAATTGGATCGCTTTTAATAAAATTGTTAATTAGCCATTAAGATTCTTTCACTTATGATGTTGGTCGTCTCATTTAAATATTGTTAATAGGAGCTGAATGTTGAATACTTATTGTTAATACATGATGTAGAACTTTTAATCCAATAGTTAAACTAGTCATTTTATGTGTCGTAATCACATGCGATGTTAATGAGTGTATGTATGTACCTTTATGTGACAAATACTTTCATTCGACAGCGTAAAGCAGTAGATAATTTAAATTTAAAATTACAATTTTCAATATAAAACAGAATTTTGAAACATGCCATAGGGGCCTTCACCGTCCTAAACGACATATTATTGCTATATTTGTTGTTAACTGCAACACTTTTAGCAACAGCCCAAAAGGTGTCCTTTAGGATAGTAGACGAACGTGAGCAAAGGAAGAAGGGTTTTAACCAAAAATCAAGATATGTTATTCTGTACATCGTTTTATTATAAATATACTTGCGGGTTAATACTGTAAAACCGAGTAAAATAAATTCATGATTAAATTGGCGAATCTATTCACTAAGATACATATATAAATTATTCGATGAACCTTCCCGCTACGGGCATAATGCAGCGACGTGCATTGACAATATCTTCACTAATGTTGCGCTGGCAGATTGCTACACTGAAACAATAAACCTTCATATCTCCGATCATTTGGCACAGAGATTAAGTTTTAGTACCTTCTGTACTAGGACAGCTGAAAGGAAAAGAGTAATAAAAGTAAGAGATATAAATGAGAGAAACATATACCTTTTTAAGCAAAAGTTGCGTCAGGTGGTGTGGGAAATTGATGGGGAGACTGGTTCTGCTCAAGACGTGTTCACGATATTCCACAACATTTTCCTGGAAATCCTTAATCAGAGTTTTCCTGAAAGAAATAAGAAAATTTCTAAGAAAGGCATAGCTATTAGTCCTGCGGGATCTGCGGAAGCAACAAAAATTAAGGATATTTTGGATATTCTGAATGTGATAATGAAAGCAACAAATAATGAGGACTGTTGCAATCTATATAAAAAGTACAAAAAGGAATATAGTGACAAAGTCATTCAGCATAAGAAAGAACAAACGGAAAAACTAATATATAATGCAGAAAATAAGTAAAACGCTATTTGGAGAATAATTAATCAAGAAGTTAGAAATGAAAGGAAAAACCCGTTTGAAACATCAGCTTTAAGTTCGAATGAATTAAACATTTTTTTTGGCAACATTGCTGAAAATATTGTTAAGAATATTCCGAATGTGGTTTCTCCTGGCAACTACCAGAACAGATTAGACGTTGGACATGTGCAGTCCTTCTATTTCGCGCCTATCACTGAAGCTGAAATAATTAACATTACAAAAGATCTCAAGTCTAAGACTTGTGCAGATGCTTATGGAATGAATATGAACTTGCTGAAAAGTGTGGTGAACGAGTGCGTTTTCCCGCTGTGCTGTGTGCTAAACAAATGCGTTAGTGAGGACGTGTTTCCATGTGAACTGAAGGTAGCTAGAGTGGTACCGATCCATAAAAATGGTGACATTGACGTCTGTGACAACTTTAGGCCGATTTCAGTATTGCCTGCGCTAGGTAAAATTTTTGAAAAGATAATTGCTAAAAGGCTTATAAACTATTTAGAGAAGTTTAATCTGCTCTCCAATAAACAGCATGGATTTAGAAAAACTAAGAGACGAAAATATTCTACTCGACGAATCCATGCGGATAATGCAAGAGACTCGAAATTGGTTTCATGAAAATAAATTATTACAAAATGAGTCAAAAACCAATAGAATTGTATTTCGTACCAAACCCATATCAGAACCCGTGCAAGAAAAATTCCTGGGCATGTATATGAACAATACACTTACCTGGGGGAGTCATGTGGAGCAATTGTGCAAAAGGCTGACCGCGGCAGTTTACGCGATCAGGCGTGTCAGGCGCGTATCGACGCAGGAGGCGGCTAGGTTGGCATATTATTCATGTTTCCATTCTGTTGCTTCATATGGCATACTTTTTTGGGGACAGTCTTGTGAGTTCTCGCGAGTGTTTAGACTACAAAAGAAGGCGATCAGAGCGGTGTGTGATCTGAAAAATATGGACAGCTGCAGAGAACATTTTAAAAAACAAAGAATACTTACCTTGCCAAGCGTTTATATATTTTGTGCGCTTACCTATGTACATCAAAATAAGGACAGTTTTGCAATCCATGGTGAGAATCATAACTACTCCACCAGATCGAGACTAGACTTTCAGATCCCGTATCATCGGATAGCCAGGACCCAAAAATATGTTGATTTCTGGGGACCGAGACTGTTTAATGTGTTGCCTGCCGGTATTAGGCTTCTACCAATAAATAAATTTAGGTTAGAAATGAAAAAATACTTAATTGATCATAGCTTTTATAATTATGACGAATTTCAGAATAGTTTTTGAATCTTCACCATGTTTTTAATATGTTGTATTTTCTTCAAATTTCCTTTTAATAATGTATATGTGCAAGTGAATTATTTTATTCTATTTTTTATTTATTTTATCTGTACAAATATGGATTGTCTGACATTTCTGTAAGTTGATTTACACGAATAAACATCTATCTATCTATCTAAGAAATTCATGCATTTATTCATCAATTTATTGTACAGTGTGAAAGCAAAAGTTCGTCCAATATTTTATTGACCATAATCGTGAATGCCAATCATCAAATAGTAACATTTGTTTTATAACAACCTTGTTCACATTGTTATTCATTGTTATTACCTATTATACTTATACAAACGAGAAAGAAAGCTAGAATAAGACAACTTGTAGCATTGTATAGCATGGTAATAGCTTCGTATTGTTAGCTGGAATATAGAAAAAACCGGTGACAAAACGGTGTTGGTGGGTGAGATATTGGTTACGGCGAAGATAAAAAGGAAGCTTACATCTTGTTAATAAAGAATTTCAAGGTGATCATGGTCAGTTCAAATCATTTTCTGCGAATCGAAGAAAGGTGTTTTTAAATCTTGCTAAATTTGAGGGGCGAATAGATAAGAAAGGCACACTTAAAAGACATGCCTGTTATACGCGAGATAAATTAATTATCACATTAAGTTTAATGTATTCCTTTCGGGTTTCCCACTCAACAATTTCTTTATTTATACCAATTGTTTGTAGAGTAGTCTCTGAAGCTCTTGTATAGACAAATATATTAAGGTAATATTAATTTGTATGTCTTTCTAATTAATATTTTTAAGTTAATGAAATCTTCGATGTCAATAGGTACCGCAAACAGCAGCAGAATGGCTCAATATACCTAAGAAGTTTAATGATGGAATTTTCAAAACATATTGGGATGCTTTTGATGGGAAACATATAGTTTTCAGAGCAACTTCATTCAGAATAGTTTTAACTACAATAAGTTTAAATTCCGAAAAAGTTCAAGACAGAAAACTTTGTTGTTGTGCTTTTCATAATTTTTTAAGAACGGAATTTTCAACTTTCACGAGCACTGATGAACAAGTTGAAGAAGAATTTACGTTCCAATACGCATTGGATCATCAAGGAGAAAATTGTCCTAGAAACCACGCAATTGAAATCAGACAAGAATTATGCATTATGTTAAAAGAGTGGGGTCGGTTCCTTGCCAGGATGATATTTATTAAAATTACCTTGTATATAACAAATATTTATTTAATAAAATATGAATATATATTTTTTAAATATACATACATATTTATACATTCTCTTCATTAATTACATCGTATATTAGATTAATAATTAACCTTTTTAATTTGTTAACTACATTATTATTTTGAAGTCTCCTTAATTCACTTCTATTAATCTTAAAATAGCAATAGCTTAAGTAATGTAATTTTTATAAAAAGTCCTTGTTCAGTACTTACTGGCCAAAGACATCTAAATGGTCTTCACTGAACTGACCAGCTTGCCCCAGTCCAGCTGCCTTGGATATTATATCCTGAGCAGACTGATCAGTCCTTTTTCTTTTTTTACTGAGCTAGCTCTGATGCTTCTACAGTGTTCGATGTTAAAGGTTTTGTTTTGTTACGTCGGATCTGATAGGAGAGAGCATGTCCCTAAAGTCAATGTTTGTAGCTTGTCACTTGGACCGTCATAAATTAATCCTCCTTCATCTCCGATAAGTTAAAAAAATCAATATTTGATATAAAAAAATATTTCTTTAAATTACGTCTCTATGATTTCACCAGCTGTCGATGTTTGGGCCAGGCTTAAATTACTCATACCCTTCCTAACAGGAGTACTGGTTCTTAGGAAATTCAAAAGTTTAATGCACCACTAATTGCTTTTATAAACCTCCCCGGTTCCTGCACCACGTGTGTGGCTCTTCTTCTTCTTCCCTAACTCATTGAAATACTGTGTATTTTGCCTATTTTTTTTAAATATCTTCCGCCATGGAGATGGGATATGGCGCTAATTCCTCCACTATATTAATTATGAACTGATGCCTATTAGTTTTACTTTTATATCCAGTACTTTGGACATCATATAAGATGGCATTGTTTTGATAGGCTTCTATTAGCTTTTTTACCAAATCCCGTGATGCAAACGACATCTGTAAAATAATACTGTCCTTATGCATATTTTTTCGCAAATTTAATTTAATTTTAAACTCAAAATTCCCCAAAGAATTGACGAAAAATTAGAGCGGGTTGTAATTCCACAATTTATTCATGAATTTATTTCATGGTGGAAACACGACAAAGGAAAAACTATAATTTTAACGCACTTATAAAATTTCATCAAATTCTTCCTTTGTTAAGAGTAATCTTACGTCTGTTCAGAATAAAATATCCGAGATGCACGGATAACATGTACAAGGTGTGATAAATTTTCTCACAAAGCCTGCTGCTTTTGTGGAAGCTCTGATGAAGATTGCGAATATTTTTTCGACTATATTTGATATTTTGACATGGATACGCTTTATATTACTCCATCTTCCAAACACGTGGGTTTTCATGAATATATGTTATTTTATATAATTTATACTGCAGTTTTTCAAAGCATAATATTCTTATTCATCCATATTTAACTGTTAAGTACTCAACCTCTACTTTTTTGATGGTACACACACATATTATCATTCCTAGTATAGAAAATAATGATTTGTACTATAATAGGAAAGGGTACCATTCTGCTATTTTACATGATATACATACACACTTATGTAAAATATATACTTATTTATATTTGGTAGTTGACTTAATTATATGTCTGCAAGATAATGAAAATCTTATAATCTATCAATATAATTATCCTGGCCTACAAATTTCAACTTTTAGTATTCAAACTCACAACCTTGCTAGAACTTTCGTAAATACGGAAAAAGAAAAAGGTACATCTGTAAGGCACACATTAAACGCAAACTGTCAAAACATATTTCTGTCTTTATGCAGCAAGAAACATTAAAAGAACATGTCGTTCTATCTACTGTTAGTTAAGGTTTAGTATGTATTTCGTTGTATCATATCTTGAAAAGCAATTGTAAGAGAAGCTACTCGTTAAAAGTTGTATATGTATTGATATAGGCTTATTAATTTATTCTTAGTGACTAGCATTTGTTTATTAACTACCTATATAGGTAGTCACAATATATAATAATATTAGTGACCATTTTTGTGATCATTTATCAATACCTTTTTCATTTAATTGACTTATCCTGTTTGATGATATCTACAATCTACAGGAGATTTACGTGTACGGAAATTTCAAAATACTGAGCTAATTTTAAAAGCAAATACACCTTCCATATCAATAATCTCTACAAACACTGTGTAGAGAAGTAAAATAAATAATACTTTTATCAGCTTCGATATTCGTATGAGATATTTATATCGATTCTTTATCGTCAACGTTTCCCACGGATTCCGATCAACAGGTGTCCAAAGTTAAATGTACAGTCTGTGAGCACCATTACATGATGTGCAGAGAACATGTCAATAAGTCGTGCTGTTGTTTGTTCAAATATTTGACTATTTAATGTATTTACTGCAAGGGTGATATAATAAACTGCACTTTTCGCGCAGCAGCTAAATAAAAACCATTGTTCGATTTGAAAAAGGTATGTAATTTTTTATCTAACCACACAGAAACGGTGAGACGTGACATACTTGAAGTATCAGATATTTTTGTTAGCATATGACCATAAGTAAATATTTTTCTGCTTCGATTCCTTGCGATTCCGGCTACTGAACATTTTAAGATGGAATTTAAGTTTTCCTCATGTATTGAAGAAGACACACGACTTCTGGTAAACATTTCAAGTAGACGGATTTCCTGTATATGTATGTGTTATATTAAACATGGAAAAATTAAAAATGGTTTAATATTAAAATTGAGTGTATAACTACTAAAGTTAAGGGGATATTAAAGTCGATTAGTATTTGGGAATTGACTATAATTGCTTTTGGTGGTGTTGGCCCGTAGGAGCAGCCAAATGCAAGCCATCTCATTCTCATATATTTGAAATGAATGTGTTGTTTTCCGTCACCCGAATACAGAGAAAAAATACAGCTGAAGGCGTTGCTAAAATACAAATAATTCAGTACCGCACCATTCCGGAATTTCTTAATTTAATTACTCAATTTAAACTTTTTTCAGCAATTCAAAAAGCTATATCTCACAAGAAAACATTGGTCTACACGGGAATTACATCCGTTTTGATCAATTTCATTTAATTATTTCAGATTTTGACACACGTACATTTTACTCTAATTTGGACAAAAAATTACATAATCTGACAACCTTTCCGTGTACTCGTATCTATATTGGAGTTGTACAGAAAATATCACATTTCTATCTTGAACAATAGTAAAAAAAACTGATAAATTCGATATCTTGCTCTCTCGACCGCTTTAATATCCCCTTAAGTAGAAACTTTTTAGCATAAAATTTTAGAATTATAAATGCTATATTAGAAAATAAATTTTATGCTATATTTAATTAAAATATGTTTCAGAAAGCAAACTAACTCATGGTTATCTAAACATGCTACAATTCGATTAACTAGAGTGGCATAGATAATAAAAAAAACGTTCCTACTTATAGTATAGTATTTTTATATAAGAAGATAAAGAACATTGAAGTTCATATTCAAAATACAAACATGGATTCTTAAATTAACCAAGTACATCTTCATATATAGCGGACAATGCGCATGGTGTTCCAGATCAGTTGCTGAAGAGGCATTAAACATATTTCACATAAAAACTACCTTTGAAGAGAAATTATCCGAAACTATCCACCTATCCAATGCAAATCATTTCGGAAGCATGTTCAAAAACTTTTAAAAGTGGATTTGAACACATGTAATGTTTACCAATTTTGATGTTATTTATTGTAATTTTATAATTTCTGTTCCATTAATTACTTATTCATTCATGTAACAGTTTCTGCTCCAACACCTACTAAAATAAAGTTATTAATGTGTCTTGTTTCAAAATATTTATATTGTGACATATTATACATATTATTTGAATTATATTGCTGTATTGTAAATAAAATATATCCATTTTTTTTTGTCATTACACCAATCCATACAAAAATCATATCGTTAAGCTGATTTTTAGTAAAATTCATTATAAAATCTGGCTTAACAACTGAAAAGCAATTTATTACATGTCATCCATTCAATTGTCAATTTCCCGGAAAATAGCAAAATTATTTCAAAAACCCACAATAGGTCAGTAATGGTCACTTTTAAAATAATAACGTCATTACATGTTTTTTGTGCGAAATTTGGTAAGCAATTAAAAAATGAACCGATATACTAGGTGTTTTATTTGAAAATATTCACTTTTAGACAAAAATATGGTGTCTATCTGATACGTCGTTTTGCAGAAATATAATTTTACAGAAACATTGAATTTTTTAAAAAAAATGGTAATAAGTCGTAAACCTTTTATTTTAGGACTATACAGTCTTTTTCTTTTGGTTTTCCCCTTTTGTCAATTGTGTTTCACAATTTGTCAAATGACTTTCCCAATTCCTGTCATATTGACATATATGTCAAATTAAATTCTTTTTTTGTCAAATCTCTTTCACTTTATATCAATTACTTTTCCCATATATGTAAATTATATGTTTTGCTTAATAACTACTTACCAAGCTGTGCATCATTTTCATTTAGTTATTGACGTACCCTTGAAAATAAAGTACCTATGCATTTGAAATTTTAAGTTATCTAATTTATTCTTGTGTAATGTTCATAGAAATTGATAAAAACATACATGTATGCAAAACATTTTCAAATATCACAAATATGCACAGTACAAACTATCGAAATATATAAATGAAGAAACAATTAATTTAATATTTCATTTTGTTCTAAACAATCATCCAGATATGTTTCCATATGCTGAACATAATGAAGACAATTATCTGCAGTTATTTGTTCAGAAGCATTGTGTATTGCTGCATATAATTCATCCTCATTTGTCGGCTGAGTTCTCTTTATTATGTGTTTCCATTGATTAAATAATTCCTCTATAGGATTTAAAAATGGACTGTAAGCAGGTAAAAAAACTTCAAAATGCTCATGACTTCTAATGAGATTGACAACTTCTTCATTTGTATGAAATCTAACATTATCCATAACAAAAAAGGCGCCTTGTATGTTATCATTATGTAAATGATTAATTAGAGTTGTAATAAATTCACAGAAATGAACTGTATTGAATGGTCTATCTTGGATTTGGAACAAATATAGTGAATTTATATTCATTGCTGCAGCCACAGAATAATTACGCCCTCTTAGTTGAGCTTTTATTTTCGTTGCTCGAGTATTTTTAACTGATCTTCCATATGAAGTTCGAGAATTAACTTGAATTCCATATTCATCAATGAAAAAAATCTTTTCCCTTTCGAACATGATTCTATTGTATCGGATGGCATATTCAAAGCGAGTCTGTATGATTTGTGGAGTATTTCTTCTTTCGGGAACGAAAGAGATTCTCTTAAACGAAAAATGGAAAGTTTTAAGTGCTCTGTTAATCGTCGATAGCGATATTTGATGAAGTGGCCACTGCGTCAAACATCTTTCTTTTAACTGACGAAGTGATAAACTGCAATCTTCATCAATCCAATTGCAAATTTCTTTTATCTGTAACACAGATAATTTTTTTAGTCGGTGACCAGCACTTCTTTTATGAATATTAGCGGTTCTCCGGTATGTAGAATAAATCTTTCTTACTGTATTGGGTAAAATTCCAAATTGCTCTCCAATATTATTTGCCGTGAACCCGTTGTTCATAGAACGAATTATTAAAGCTCTTAAATCATTACTTATTTTACTATTAATTCGACAATTCTCCATAATAGATGAATATAAAATGATTAACACGCTTCGTGAAAGTCAATTGACATATAGTGAAACACATTTGACAAATAAGGAAATTATTTGACACATCGCCGCCATATTATAATAAATGGGAAAGTCATTTGACAAATTGTGAAACACAATTGACAAAAGGGGAAAACCAAAAGAAAAAGACTGTAATATACTATCTTATAACTTTTTCACTAAGAATTATACGGGGATTACAAAAATGTAATAATATATAAGATGTTCCATTTAAAGAAATTAACTATGGGCAGCCACCAAGTTATGGAACACTCTGTATAATACAAAATAATTTTAAAACGTGCTCCTAATGTGTGGCTATCATAGGAAAAAAAAACTCTTCGAAATATCTTTTCTCGTAAAGTCGCAATCTGCCTTCCCCGCGGAGATGACTCACCCAATATACTCAATATATATATATTTAATTATTTCTCCAAAGTGTTGACTTCGGTTTCTTTCTTGGCCGTTTTTATTTTCTTATAAATTCATTGTATAGTAAATTTCTTGGGGTAGCGGCCTGTTTTTTATTTTAATTCAAAGTAAATAATAAGGCAACATTTAACGTTTCGACAACTTATTTATTGTCTTTTTCAAAATCATTTGGTTAAAATTATAGTTCACTTTTTATCACAAATGTTCATGAATTTAACAAAGGCGGCAATGTAAATAAAACTTAAAGCCAGGGGGTAAAAGGTACAAATCTTGAATTAATAATATCATATCTAAATAACAGACAAAGTAAAATCTAGGGAATAAGAAAATTTCTGCAAAGCCTGCTGCTTCCGTATGTTTGGTATATGTTGAAAATCAAAATACTACATTTTAATAAATGATTCACAGATTATAATGGTAATCACAAGGTTTAGGGCCGTATAGCTTTATTAATAATAATACGATTGATTTAAAGTTAAACATAAGGAAAACCAGCTCCTTGCAATTTGAGGATTTTAAATTCCAGGAAAAATATTAAAACCACTGTCCATACAGTAAATTTCTTATTTGCAAATTAAAACGCACATTGCAGGAAAGATTTCTTCAATCAATTATGCACTACCCACGTATTATATTAACGTATATGAACGTGGAAGCAAGCCGTTCCACATATTTTGCATATGTTATGCAAGAATACAGTACGGTGTTACATTTTGGGGATCATTTGCCGAGGCATTACATATTTTCATATTAAAAAAATCATGCGTTGCAGAAATCGAGTAAGTCTGTTATTTGTAGCTTCTTTCAGAATATTCTTAATTTATTTGGGACAACAGTCATCTTAACCCATGAGTAAAAAGACATAGAAATATGATAAAGTGGAAATGTGTAAATGGAAAATTATTATTAAGACTTTATACTACACATATTATTCATCAACACACACTATCTTAGCTATACCGCATTGAGAAAGCGTAAAGAATCTGGCAAATTTTACGTTTTACAATTTCCACCCCTGCGTGAATGTAAATTAATTGTCAATTTTGACATTAGATTCTAAAGGGTTCTTTAGCAGTGATTTTGAAAATTATTGGCAAAAACTAATAAATTTTAACATAATATGAATTCGAAATTACAGGTTATTAATTATATTTCAATATATTGGCAATGTTGTTATTGCATATAAGAATGATCATATATTTATAAAATAATATTTATATTGTAAATTAAATATATAAAGACCACAGTGGTGATAGAAGATATGAAGGAAAACGTTTTCAAGTTGCCGATTTAATAAAATAAAAACTACTAAATTCTAATGCGTAATGGCCGTTTGCACCGTTGTTGTTAAACTAAGTTTAACGCTAAACTGTAGTTAAAGTGGAAATTTCCCTTGCGCCGTAGCCAAAACTAGGATTAAATTAGTATAAACGAGGTTTAAATTAAACGGTCAATTTTGGCGGCTTAATTTTTATTTCTAACCTAATTTTGTTGTATTATTGTGACTTTTGCTTGAATTTTGACATTTTTGTGGCTTGAAATTCGTAATTCTGTACCCAAAAATAATACAAAAATGGACATAGAAGAGGACTATGATATTTTTAAGGACGATTTGGATATCTTGGGAATTATAGAGTATGGGTTTCCTCTTGTACTGTCTCCAAAAAAAAACATTAAGAGTTAAATTTTTTCTTTGCATTTGCTTCGAAAAATATTGAAGAACTGCTTTCTGGCTGCATAAGCATACCTGCAAGCTATTTTCATTCAAGCTTACCAATACTTCTTTTTCTTGGGCCACCTGCAAAAAGTATATTATATTAATTTAAAAAACTCATGTATTATGAACAAATAAATACATACTGTATTAACCTCAGTATTATCACTGCTATAATCTTCAATAGTGTTATTTTTGTATTCAAATACTACATTGCCTGTGATTTGATTTTATGAAGATTTGTTAAGGTATATTCCATCTCCATGTAATCCACCATTGTCTAATCCAAATACTGATTTGGTGTTCATAATGGATAGCACCACATTATTTTATGTAAGCCACCTCCGGTACGAAATGTTTCCTTTTTTTCTTCGGCTGCAATTTTTCTAACTTCTTTTTTTTATTCTCATGGAATCGTCGCAAACAATCCAACAAAATTCAATTCAGCTGTACTATTCGGTACAGCTGAATTGAATTTTTTGGCAATATCTAGCCACGCATTCGCCTTCTCGTTTGATGTAACCTGGGGCCTATTCTATAAAACTACTTTGCATCTTTTCAGTTTGCACTTTGCACTTGTGAAATTTTGAAAAGTGCAAAGTCTTTGTGTTTCATAAAGTACGTTAGTTGACTTTGCAGATTTCGAACTTTTCAGTCGCATTTTGCAAAGTTTGGATAAATGTCATCGTGACGTTTTTGCTCTATCAGTGGTTCACGACTTGGTCTTGTACAAATGTTTTGTAACAATTTGATTTTCTCTAGCGACGAGAGTGATGATGAAGTACCTCGTAGAAATTTTAAAGAACGGATTAACTTTAATATCATGAATAATTTTGTATTTAAAGAGTACTTTCGACTTTTCCCACCCGGGGTAGAAATGATATTGTTAGCCATAGGGGCTGATCTTGCTCGACCAACTCGAAGAAACCATGCATTGACGCCTCAGCAGCAGCTCCTAGTTGCATTGCATTCGTTCGGTAATGGTGGCCAGTATCATGGTATAGCAGCCATGCACGGGATAACGAAGGCATCCGTATGTAGAGTCATTCAACGTGTGGCAAGGGCAATAATCAACAGGCTTTTTAGACGCGTTGTATGTTGGCCTGAGAATCCAGAAATATCTCAGGATTTTTTTAGAAAAGGAGGCTTTCCTTCAGTGTGTGGATGTGTGGATGGGACCATCATAAATATAGATGCACCAAGAGTAAATGAGGAACAGTATGTTGACCGACATGGTAATCATTCTTTAAATGCAATGATGATTTGCGGGCCCAATTTCAAATTTTACGCAGTGAATGCAAACTGGCCAGGAAGCGTTCACGACGCGCGGGTCTTGAGAAATTCACGGATTTCCCATCGCTTCGATGGGGGTTGGAGACCATTTCCTGGAGCTGTTGTTTTAGGTGACAGCGCTTATGGACTGAAAGAATGGCTTATTCCTCCAATAAACAGGAATCCGAATGATCCTGTTGAGCAACGTTTCAATCGGGCTCACAAGCGAACAAGGCGGCTAATAGAAAACAGCTTCGGTATTTTGAAAGAACGATTTCCTTGCCTAAATTATCTAAGATTATCTCCAACACATGCTGCTCTTGTGGTAATTTGTTGTGCAACCCTGCACAATATCGCTTGCGAAAACGAGGATGTCATAGTTGGAGATGAACTTCACGAAGACATGGATGATGATCCTAATATGGAAGATGAACATGAAGAGGATCCTAATGGTATTCAACGAATGGAAAGACTTTTAAATTTTTTTCGATAATTGTGCATTTTTTCGTTCGTAGTTATTGTCCTTATTTCATGTTTAAACATTAAACAAAATTATTTTTTTTAATTGTACAACTTATAAATTTTTAAAATACAAAAACAAAACTATTGAAAGAGAGGATTTGTGTACTCTGACACGTCAATGCCCAGTTCTCTTTCTAATTTGAGCGCATGTAGTCTTCTTCTATATATTTCAATTCGTAGCAACTCTTCTTTTAGAGTCTGGTATTGAGACTGGGAATTTTCCTTCTTTCTTTTTTTTGATGTAGGCGCCGTGATTTCGCTCGAAGCACGTGGTTCTTGTTCCACAACATCTCTCTCATCTAATGGGAGAAATAGTAGTCCGTCCCCAGTGCCGACGTCACATTCTGGCATTTCCAGTCCTGTAACAGCAGCACTTTCTGCATCCAAAATTTTTAATATGGCTATCTCGTCTAACTTTTTATCCTTTCCCCCTTCCGTACCCGTTTTTCTCGCATTGTCTCTCTCTAAATTAAGTGCTTAGTTTAATATTTGTTTACATTTAGAAAATATATTACTCACTAGATAATGTACGGCTCTTCCATACCCCAAAAAGGCAATCACGAGCAAACGTCCAACTTCTATCCGCCGTAGCCAATTCCAGTGCTTTAGCCTTGTCCAGTACAGATTGCCAAGCTGCTTGTTTTTCCTTAGCATTAACGTTTTTGAAATTTCCAAACAATATTCCTTTTTTTTCTTCGATTAGTGCCAATACGGCAAGCTTTTTTTGATTGGCGACCGTTCGTTTGCTCATTGCAAATAGAAAAATTACTTTACAGTTTATATTGCAAAGTGCAAAGCAATTGTGACATTAGTTTACATTTATTTTGTTTTATGAAACAGAACCTTTGATTTTTACGCTTTTACTTTGCACTTTGCACTTTTCAAATTTTACTTTGCACCTTTTCCAAAATACATTTTATGTAACAGAAATCTACTGAAAAGTGTAAAGTGCAAAGTGAAAAGTTGCAAAGTATTTTTATGGAATAGGCCCCTGGTCGGTCCTTTTATTTTTAATTACATGCTTGTATTCCAAGCAAATATTTGCATCACTTGAAAAATTAAATGACCTACTCCTTTTTTTCTTGTTCGTTATGGACTTGATCCATTTTGTTTCAAGCCCAAAATAGAGGGAATATGAAAGATGAAGGAAATCACAAATCGGGCGGGTGACGTTGGGTGACGGATTATTCAGAAAAATAAAACAAGAATAACCTTAAAAAAACATATTTACATCGCATGTGAAGTTAGTTGCGAATTTTTTTAGGGCGTTGCCAAATGTTGCTTTTCTTTAATCTTGGTTTACTTAACTGGCGAAAAATATTATACCGTGCAAATCAATCGAAACTTAATCCTAGCGTAAATTTAAACATGGATTAGTTACACGCCGTTTAAATTATAAACGGCACAAATGGCCCTAAGTCAATTACAGTCACATATTTTATATTAAAAGTGGCGTTTACCAACAAATAGAGACCTATGCAACTTATATTACTCGCGGGACGGGTAGACGCAAGGGGGTATGAGTAGGTGGAGGTTGACGATATTCGGTTTTTTTACAGCGCTTCGGTTTTATTCACAGAATCTGTCATAGACAAAGAAATACTATAGATAGGAAACATAATGTATAAGGAATGAGTACTTACGGAACTGTTGATGTTGTTGATATTTTATAATAAGCCAATCCTGGAGCTGTTGTTTTAGGTGACAGCGCTTATGGACTGAAAGAATGGCTTATTCCTCCAATAAACAGGAATCCGAATGATCCTGTTGAGCAACGTTTCAATCGGGCTCACAAGCGAACAAGGCGGCTAATAGAAAACAGCTTCGGTATTTTGAAAGAACGATTTCCTTGCCTAAATTATCTAAGATTATCTCCAACACATGCTGCTCTTGTGGTAATTTGTTGTGCAACCCTGCACAATATCGCTTGCGAAAACGAGGATGTCATAGTTGGAGATGAACTTCACGAAGACATGGATGATGATCCTAATATGGAAGATGAACATGAAGAGGATCCTAATGGTATTCAACGAATGGAAAGACTTTTAAATTTTTTTCGATAATTGTGCATTTTTTCGTTCGTAGTTATTGTCCTTATTTCATGTTTAAACATTAAACAAAATTATTTTTTTTAATTGTACAACTTATAAATTTTTAAAATACAAAAACAAAACTATTGAAAGAGAGGATTTGTGTACTCTGACACGTCAATGCCCAGTTCTCTTTCTAATTTGAGCGCATGTAGTCTTCTTCTATATATTTCAATTCGTAGCAACTCTTCTTTTAGAGTCTGGTATTGAGACTGGGAATTTTCCTTCTTTCTTTTTTTTGATGTAGGCGCCGTGATTTCGCTCGAAGCACGTGGTTCTTGTTCCACAACATCTCTCTCATCTAATGGGAGAAATAGTAGTCCGTCCCCAGTGCCGACGTCACATTCTGGCATTTCCAGTCCTGTAACAGCAGCACTTTCTGCATCCAAAATTTTTAATATGGCTATCTCGTCTAACTTTTTATCCTTTCCCCCTTCCGTACCCGTTTTTCTCGCATTGTCTCTCTCTAAATTAAGTGCTTAGTTTAATATTTGTTTACATTTAGAAAATATATTACTCACTAGATAATGTACGGCTCTTCCATACCCCAAAAAGGCAATCACGAGCAAACGTCCAACTTCTATCCGCCGTAGCCAATTCCAGTGCTTTAGCCTTGTCCAGTACAGATTGCCAAGCTGCTTGTTTTTCCTTAGCATTAACGTTTTTGAAATTTCCAAACAATATTCCTTTTTTTTCTTCGATTAGTGCCAATACGGCAAGCTTTTTTTGATTGGCGACCGTTCGTTTGCTCATTGCAAATAGAAAAATTACTTTACAGTTTATATTGCAAAGTGCAAAGCAATTGTGACATTAGTTTACATTTATTTTGTTTTATGAAACAGAACCTTTGATTTTTACGCTTTTACTTTGCACTTTGCACTTTTCAAATTTTACTTTGCACCTTTTCCAAAATACATTTTATGTAACAGAAATCTACTGAAAAGTGTAAAGTGCAAAGTGAAAAGTTGCAAAGTATTTTTATGGAATAGGCCCCTGGTCGGTCCTTTTATTTTTAATTACATGCTTGTATTCCAAGCAAATATTTGCATCACTTGAAAAATTAAATGACCTACTCCTTTTTTTCTTGTTCGTTATGGACTTGATCCATTTTGTTTCAAGCCCAAAATAGAGGGAATATGAAAGATGAAGGAAATCACAAATCGGGCGGGTGACGTTGGGTGACGGATTATTCAGAAAAATAAAACAAGAATAACCTTAAAAAAACCTATTTACATCGCATGTGAAGTTAGTTGCGAATTTTTTTAGGGCGTTGCCAAATGTTGCTTTTCTTTAATCTTGGTTTACTTAACTGGCGAAAAATATTATACCGTGCAAATCAATCGAAACTTAATCCTAGCGTAAATTTAAACATGGATTAGTTACACGCCGTTTAAATTATAAACGGCACAAATGGCCCTAAGTCAATTACAGTCACATATTTTATATTAAAAGTGGCGTTTACCAACAAATAGAGACCTATGCAACTTATATTACTCGCGGGACGGGTAGACGCAAGGGGGTATGAGTAGGTGGAGGTTGACGATATTCGGTTTTTTTACAGCGCTTCGGTTTTATTCACAGAATCTGTCATAGACAAAGAAATACTATAGATAGGAAACATAATGTATAAGGAATGAGTACTTACGGAACTGTTGATGTTGTTGATATTTTATAATAAGCCAATTTTCGCTTGCCCATAACTGTTATATTATTATACACTCCAATATTATAGGTATATATGACATATAAATGCGAGTGACAGTTTGTAATTAAACTGTCACTCGCATTTAAGTCTGCAATAGCCGACCGATTCCGATAGATTTTCGTCTTCGCTAGGACCGGTAGAGATACCGTAAAGTGGGGATAGACGACGCGAAAAACCTCGTGTAAAATTTGTGTGACAATGTTTCCTGTTTAATGTTTTTTATCTTTAAATAATTACATAAATTTGATTTTTTCTTTATATCGTACATCAAATGTGCAGCTGGCGCGTAGAGGTCGTTTCTTTTCTTTTGTGCACTAGCCTTAGTTAGTAGACATTAATCAAATGCATGCATTATTTCTAAAACACATAACTTTCTTAAGAAAATATATTAGTACAAAAACTGACCCTGACATTATAAATTTATGCCTTTTGCATCACTAACCCAAATTTGAAATTCTAAAATTACAAAATGAGTTTAAAAAACGCGAAACGGCGATGCCTTAATTTTCAATAGGTAAACGCCCCTCTTAAATTATTTTATTAAGTAGCTTATCTAGTCAAGCTTTTTGTATATGTATACCTTATTGAAAAAAATTATATCAATAAATAACAAGGTTATAGACCAGACCAATAGGGCGATGGTCTTTTTACTATTGAATAAGCAGACGTGGGACTCACTTGGAAGCAATATGGTTGTTTTTCATCCATTAATATATTGCAAAATTAATTACTCTCTTTTTTAATGAAACATGTTTATACGGGGCATAGTACAAGTTTCGTAATGGTGAAAAATTCTGCTAACCGATATATATTTTACAACAATCAATGTTGCAACTTATCGTTCTTTTCTAAGCGTCACGTTATGTTGCATTATTAAATGTGAAATTTCTCTGAGCGGTTAGTCCACCACAAAGCCAGCAATACAATTAAGATATCTGAATTCTAATATTAGGCATTATTATTATCTTGCCTAAATATGTGGTGTCATAAATCCTTGTGGTAAAGAACCTTCCTATTTCTGAAGAGAGTTTAATGCCACGAGATCTCCTTCACACTCAAAACAAATTTTAATAGACATCAGTATTGAAAGAGCTACAAAAAACTATATTGGAAAAATAATGAGTTTTCTCGATACTCATGCAGCAGAACGTGAGGGAATTACTATGACGTTTGGTATAGCTGGTTTTGCAATTCCTGACTATAGGCTGTAGTTTGGATACCAAATTTAAATTACTTTAATTTAAATCTTATCCTGTAATGCAAAATGTGTCCATGTCCATTTATCATTTCTGAGATTCTACATAAACTACACTATGCCGAAATTCGTGTATTTTTGATCTTTTCACGATATAAAACACAATAAAATTTTTAAAATGTAGATAATTTTTCTATCATTCTATCTATTTTATTATATGGTATAACAATGTCTTTCGGTGGGTCGGTCTCTTCTTTTTACTGCGGTACATTACGACCTTCTCTTGCCAGCTCCTTTGCTTTCTATAATTTTCACGTTTGTCTGTTTTAGTCTAAACCGTTTCAATATACGAGGTGTGATTAAATTGAAACGATAATTTTGAATTTCTCAGAAAGTATTTGTTTAATTTACAATGTTTATACCATATACTTCAAAGTAGTCTCCCTGTAATATTATATCCTTCTGCCAGCGTATGTAGTTTCCAGTTTGAGAAGCATTGGTACAACGCCCCTTTAGGTTTGGCTTCGAGCTCGATTTGCGATTTTGTCTTTTCTCATCTATTGAAAAACGTTGTCCTTTAAGTGTACCTTTTAATTTAGGAAATAGGAAAAAGTCATAGGGTGCCATGTCCGGAGAATAGGGTGGATGCGGCAACATAACAGTGTTGTGTTTTGCCAAATACTGTTGCATAATCAAAGTGGTGTGTGCCTGTGCATTGTCGACACGGACTGTCTCTCCAAAGTTCGGGTTTTTCGATCATAGTAAAAGAAGACTGTTAAAAGAAGTTTCACATTTGACCTGATTTGACTTGCTTTCTTAGGTCTAGGCTCCTTTCAGAACTGGTGGATGTGCGGGGTCGCCCAGACTTCTCGTCAACTTCAGTGTCATCTCGACCTTTCTTAAGGCGTATGTACTATTTATAAACTCGTGGTTGTGACATATATTATCGCGAAAGGCCTTCTTTAACATTTTAAAAGCTTCGCTGCAATTAATTTCGTTTTTAGCACCAAATTTCAAATTCTTTGATCCGACATTTCGCCACACAAACGATTAGCCAAACACACTGAATAACACTCGCTTATTGGCTCGCCAAACACAAACCAAGCGTCGCAATTGTATCAAGTAAGTTACGTGTCTGTCACTAACAGTGCTATCAACACAGAAAAAACAATTAATTCGTCAAATTAAATACAGCGCCGAAATTTGAAATTTCTCGTTTGAATCTAATCATATCTTGTACAATCGTAATAATCATGTTTTACTCACTATTTATACATAGGCATTTTTTGGTTTATTTGTTAGCATACTTGACTCATATCAAACACAGTCAAATTGGTAATAGTTTTACTATACACTGTGGTCTTTGTTTATTGTTTAGGAATTTAAAAATAGTCATTGTGAAAAGATACAACACTTCTAGAGATCCTTGTGCATAACAATTATTTCAACACTTATTAATTAATAAATTACATGATTAAACCTATTTAGAGTTGTTTGTATACCACGAAACAGTAAGCCAATTTAAATTGAAATGCTGTGGAAAACAAAATAGTTTCCGCACCTGCTCAAAAACAACCTAGATTTAAGCAAGCCGGTTTATTTAACATGTGAATGATGTAAATTCAATTACTGCACTAACAAGTTTATTTTAAATGTACTATCCCTTACTATGAGAAGCTGTGCATTTAGTAAATCTATATGTGTCAGGTACAGTTCTAGTTCTGTCCGTACATTGAAATTTCAGATTACAATGTAAAGTGGACAAACCCTTGCAGGAGTTACTTTAATTACAGAAGTAATTAAAATCGGCAAATTTACTTGCCATCCGAAGGTTTGCCAATGAAATAATTTAATTCTATTAATGAGATTAGATCATTTGCAGACTGGAGCATGCTTGATATCCTATTAAAAGATATATAATTCAAGCATAATATTGTTTTTAATACGATATCAATTAATTATACCATATGAGATCCAATAAAAGCGTTACATAATAAGTAGCTGTATTTGATTTTAATATTAATTAGATCGTCGTTTACGAGGTTTAATTAAATTATCAAATATGAATTAACAAATCTAAAATGGTAATTTTTGAATTTTAACGATTGTCGGTATAGTAGGAAACTAACCTAAAAGTTATATACCTGCCGCAATTTAATAGTGTAACGTTTTCGGGTTCGCAATAAACAACAGAATAAAAAACCTACAGGTTTTTTATTCTGCAGGTTTTTTCCTACATTCTAGACCAAATGGTGCAGTGTTTTAGAGGCCCCCCTGCAGTTATGGCCCTTCTAAATATATTTCTTTTGAATTATAATTTATATATGTTTCTTTTCTTGTACCTGTCATGTAGTTTCATACGAATATATATATGAACATAATAAAGTTTATTTACAGAAATAATTTAAAAATATTTTTCAGGTTGATAGGTTATTGTAATCTTCCAAAGATATGTTAAAATCTCAGATGATCGGCGGCTGTCGGGTTCTCCCGGTGTTATTCCTCGACAGATGTTTCGGCCTTCGACGATTTTGGCCGATGATTTTTTTAGAAAACGTGACTAGCAATTATAGTATAATATGCAATTCTAATTTTGAGGTTTCTGTTTTACCAGCGTTATTGAATCTGGTAAGAGTAGAATATGCCACCTGAATGATGTGCATCCACCACTTACTAGTGGTATCCGGACCATATCTTTAATCGATTATTAAAATTTGCTTAAACAAATTCCTTAAAGGTTAATTTTTTGAACCTCAAATAGGCTCTATTATCAACACTTCGAATAATACTACTTTCATAGATCTCAGCAATAACGATTGTTGCACATTTCGGTTATACCTTGCTGTTTACACAATTTTTCATTCTAATTCTTCAGACGTCAGTAAGTCAAGATCCCAGTAAGTACGTGATCACCTTCGTTCTTTTATAAACTCATTAACGGGACGAAGATTAGAGTTTTTCCAGACATTAATGACAGTTAAGTTCAAGGGAATGTTGAAATTCCAAACTTTTGCTAAATAATCCTTTTTCAACAATTGCTGGCTGTTTTGTCTGTAGTTGATATTTCGGATAAGCATCAAACGCGGCAGTTGTTTTCAGTTAGTGCTTCTAGGTATATCAAGGTTTGCTTCCTATGTCGCTCTTCTCCTCCCTGGATCTTTGTTTCTATGGAATGGTATGATGTGGAGTGGTAATGCATAGACGAACATACTTTTTCAGCTATAGCCATCTTGCTTTGTTAATTTATTTTATCTTCTGGATCGTAACTAAAGTGACCCACTTCTTAGCTTAACTAACGACGGCAGAAGGCTTGACAGCACTGCCGTCAGATTTAGAGTTCTTCAGTTTTAAGCGCACCTAGTGATACTTATATCTATAATAATATTCCTTGATTTTTGTGTTGAGAATGTGTTGTCTCATCTTCTGTTGGGGTTGCTTGTCCACTATCGTAAAGTAATCTTCAGTTCAGCTCAAGCAGCAATAGCCCTGGAGATGTTCTATTGAAGAGTGGACGAAACGTTGTCATCAGAAAAAAAGGAAATGCGATTGTAACAAAGATATTATGCTCAATGGTAACTGTAAAAGACTGCGATTTAAATATATACTTAACATTCACTTACATATTTTATTTGAAATTTAATTATATAGATACCTTGCATAAACGAACAAATTTTTACTTTTAATGAAATTGTTACTGACATGTAACGGATTGTTGTAATTTTGAATTAATATATGATGTACCTATGTATTCTATGAACAGTCAGTTATTCAAACCTGAACTACAACAACATAACAAAGAAAAAACAAGATGTGATTGAAGAAACCGTTTACTTTACAGATCATTAGGTACTTCTTTATTTTATTGGAAGGCTTTTATGTTTCTGAGTAGTTCTAATATATTAAATAATTCTATTAAATATACTAAATTATGAGATGTTTATCGAACATCTGTTCCTCGATAAAATTGCGTAGAGCTTAACGACTTGCATGTAGTGAATAAGTAATTGATATTTGCACCAGAATAAATTGAGCTTTTCTTTGAAGTATATAGCAGGAAAAGCGAAAATAATTATCAAAAGTGCTACAAACGCGTAATGAAAATGATGATTTTTTTGTGTTTAATAAAAGCTATATACCTGAGTATAGACAACGTGTTATTTAAAAGATACACGTTCTCTCCAATTTAGAATATAAATTTGATTTACTAGTTGCAGAGTATTCTCAAATTCAATTTATATTACAAAAAAGTTCTTAGATACATAACGTATCGTAAACTGACATTTGCACTGTGCATAACATGTATACACACTAGTCTGTATGATACATAAGTTTTCCTACCTATAAGCTGTAAGTCGTATACATTCGTGTTAATATGCGAAACATTTCTTGTTATTAACAACACTAATTGCCAGTGCAAATCCGTATTTTATACTGAAATTAAACGCTCGCCATGTGCATAATTGCAACTACACGGAAATATGAATTGTAACGTGTTAGTAGAACATAAAAAACCATACCAGTAAGAAGCTGCGGCACGCATATGGACAATGTCAGTATCAGAATATGCAAATTTACGTTACTCGTTAAGCACAAAATTCCTTACAAACTTAAAACCGCGTACTAGAAGGATACACATAAATTATATGAGTACCTATCGTCTGTGTGTGGTATGGGATATAAAGAATCTAGGACAAAGCTAACGCCAGCAAAAACGTGAATTTATTGTCACACAGTTTAACACAACAGTAAGACACAAGAGAAACAACCTAATGCAAGTAATTATACAATGTGTTTCATCTCAGTTAAGGTGCAAAACCTAAATTTTTACTCTTGCAACACTGTAATTATGTGCACATCAGTAATAAAAATGAAAAAAATAACATATTAAATATTTATAACGAAATAATCATTTAAATCAGAATGTTAGAGAAAGTATAAGTGTTTGAAATAAATGGAAATAATATGTGCCTATACTAAAAAGCACCTTCGTCATTAAAATCCATGATATAATAATTGTAATACGTCAATGTGAGTATATATCGACAAATAAAATCTACAATTTTTGAAGTTTACATCAAAATTTACCAAATTTTCTGAATGTAAATTAAGAACATTTTTGTTAAAAATAACACAATATATTCATTTAACGAATAGTAAAAATCAAAAATCAAACTCCTCGTACTTTTAATGTGTAATTATTTCTGAATACTGAAGGCTTAAACAATGGTTATATAATGTGTATATTATGGGAAGCAGTCTCTTTCAATAATTCTTCATTATTTAAGATGTCTTCTTAAACCTGACTACAATTTACTATGTCGTACAGTAGAATTAACTTGTTTCAAAGTATGTCACAGCGTAACACAAATTCTCTTCACTTGTCCAAATTCGTAATAAATTATTATTGAAAACACTCTTCAACTTAGAAGATACACAAAAAAAAATGAGGTGTGGCCACCACACGACTTTCTTATACGTATGAAAGTGTTACTTCCGGTACGAATTTTGAAATTTCATTTATACAAAAAATATTCCAAATCCAACTCTAAATACTTTTGTACTCTTCATAAATATATATAGAATGCATAATTTACGACATATTTGCAAAAAATCGCTATTCGATAAGAGTAAAAGACCTACTTCCGGTAGGAATTTCGAAAAACTTTATTAAAACAATTTTTCTCAAATTTAATTTTGAGTACATTTGAATTCTTTATAAATTTGTTTAAACTTAGTAATTGACGAAATATTTGCAAAAAAAAATTATTTTTTCACTGAAGTAAACTACTACTTCCGGTCGGCCGATTTTGCTCAAAATCTAATCAGTTCTCAAGAGGGAGATTATATTCGTAAATACAAAATTTGGAATTGATATCTACAGCGGTTTGACCGCTATCGTGGTCACACACACACAGACACACACACACACACAGACACACAGACACACAGACACACAGACACACAGACACACAGACACACAGACACACAGACATTTTTTAAAAACCACTTTTTTGGCATCAGAGGACCTCAAAACGTGGACATCTGCAAAAATCTCGAGGTCGAAAATTTTCATCATCACAATACTTCCTTATACTACGTATAAGAAAGTAAAAGACAGTTTATTATATCACATATTTTCATGTATTTATCTTATTAATTTAATTAGAAGTAACAATTAAATAAAATGAATACAACTTTGACTTAACCCTAAAATTCTTTAAGTTTTAATGAAAATATACTCCAAATATTTACAATATTCTTATATCTTTCATGACATATTATGAACTATGCGATTCTCTGTCACAAATGCAAAGAACAGCACATAAAATAATAAAACTACTGGCGAAATGATTTTTTTTAGTGTATAAAGTACGTATGTATATATAAATAAATACTAATTGATATGTTATTTGTGCTGTTTCCATCTCCAAACAACATTACATTATACTCCATCGTTAATAAATACGTCATAAAATAAATACTAAACTAACTCTAATCCGCAATAATTAGATCACTAACGTCTAAAGTATACTCATACTTGTGTAAAAAAAAGATAAAACTTATTAATCTTCAATTTTACAAATGAATTTATCAGAAAAGTACAATACTACAGTAGATTTTACAGAAATTCTTGTTCACTATTGCTGTTTCTACTTTCAGATTCTAAACATTGATTTCCGTTTATAATAAATGGTACTATTTCTTCTCTTTTCCATTATTTGACACATGTTTTAATTTTAATGCAGTGCATTGCCCTTTGCCGTCAACTTTCAGCTTTCGAACATTTTTATGACTATCATCTTGCCATGATCTGGCTACAGTGCCATTTTCAAAAGTCCTAGTCAAATCAAAGAGACATTCGAGTAGACGGACAGTGTTTATTATATTTGAAACCAGTACCAACATTTCTACAGTCCAACAACTCTACGTTAATCTATTTTGATGTTTGAATCTTTATGTTTATAAATTACCATCAAACATGATCAAATCCCGCCTAATCTTTACAATCTTTTATTACATAATATGATAATAAAAATATTCCCAGAACTTTTTTTTTTATTACAGCTCATACTCCAAAATTTATTTCACTATTTTATATCTAACATTTTTATTCAATCTAAATCTATCTGACACTGGCACTATCGTTATAAATTTAAACATTGTTCTATCAAATTAATATTGTGATAAAATTAAATTTTTTTTAATAACTCTTGTAAAAATGGGTGTACTGTTTTCTTAACTCTCTTTAACTGAAGGCATAACCAAAAACCAAATCATTTCACCACGTCTAGTTTTGGAGTTATAATCATACTCCACTAGTGTATAAACAATAATATTGTTTATAGAAAATTTGTTATACAGGAGTTATAAAAAGAAATTGATGTACAAAAATTTTGACATAACAAATACTTGAATGTTTAATTAGTATCAATAATAGAAAAACACTTAACTGTACACAAACGAAAATTACTAATATATCAAAGCGATGCATAAATAGAGTTATTTGATCCTTTTATGTTGCCTGTTGCCTGTTGCCTTCTCTAATGAGAAACTAGCAAAAATCTCCCATAATTAAGGGATCTCACCTCCCTTGATATCGTTTCTCCATTTCTGCCATCTCTTGATTGAACCTTTCCCCCTGTTCATCACTCGTCTTTCCTAAATTAGCAGGGAAGAATCCAAATGTGAATGCAAAAAATGAACTTTGAGCGACACTCGGTACTCTAAATGTTTATAGTTTTCTAGCAATTTAGTCACGATATCTTGGTAGTTTTTACTCTTTTGGTTTCCCAGAAAATATCTGCAAACATTTTTAAAAGAAGTCCAAGCTGCCAGCTCTAAATCATTTATGGTATATATACGTTCAAAGTTTTCATCTTTGAACAGTTTCCTAACTTGTGCACCAACAAATATTCCTTTTCGCATCAGGCAGCTTTGGAAATTTATCCCTTAAGTATTTAAAACAGTTGCCTTGTTTTTCTACTGCTTTCACAAACTGTTTAATCAATTCTAATTTAATGTGCAGATGGGATAGAATCACCAAATTAGAATTCACTAACGGCTCAAATTTTATATTAAATTCTCCAGGAAAAATGCTGGTCTGTGGCTGCCATTCCTTTATTTGGTAATGATGCTATCCCACAGACACAAAAAAAACAACAATATTTGGTAAATCCTCCTTGTAGACCAAGTAATAAGGAAATTACTTTAAGGTCACCACAGATTTGAAAAACATGATTTGAATATTGAATGAGATTTAATATAGTTGACGTATTGTCATAGGTACGTGTCATTTGTGTTTGCAGAATGAACCGTTGGAATTGACGGTTTCGAGTTATCATTATAAAGTAAAATGGCTTTCAAACTTGTTTCCGACGAGTCCATAAACAATCGCCATTCTGCAGGGTTATATTCAATACTCATTTCATACAAAAGTTGATTTACATCACTACAGTAACAGAAATTTCTTTCAACTTTGTAAAATGAACTGATTTTTTTGTGATGATTCTTCAAAACAGAGATTCTTGTAGTGGAATGTAAAAGATTCCATTCTTTTAATCGAGATCCCAAATTTTTTGTGATTTTTCTTTGGTTAAACCCAAATTCCGGAACAAATCATTCAGATCTGATTGTGTAATGAGATGTGGTTCGTCAGAAGGAACATGCAAATGGAATGTCTGGATACATTACTTCGTGTTTGTTTCTGTTTGAGAACCCTTCAATTTTTACAAGACAGAAGTAACAGTCCCTGTGACGTAATCTGCTGGTCCACGCCAAATCACTGACTTTTCTGACAGGAATGATTAAATTTCACAGAATAATAAATACAGCATGTATATTATGGTACCGATGTTTTATTTTGATTTTTAATTTTAAAGCCAAAATATTGTTTATAACATCTTTGGATTAATTCACTTGAAGGCTTTTTTTGCAAAAACTGTCCGGAGAACTTTTTCAGCCTCTTGCACGGTTTTCTATTCTTGAAAATCACACGCAACACAGCTTGTGAAATACGCTTCAAACTTTCTGAACTAAGTGAAAATTCAGTGACATTTCATTTGTCTCTTGCCAGACCGCGTCAACAACTAAACAATAAATGAATTACTACGCCGGCTACAACCTTCATATATACACGTATCGATTTCAGAATATTCCATTTTGGTATATTTTACGATGACTAATGTATTAGAATTCTCTACTTCTCTCTGGAATGCGTGAATCGTATTCTTTGTAGTTGCCGCTGCCCTTTACGGTATAGCCGACAACATGCTCGAGCTTGTTACAATACTTAGTGTTATTTTCTAGTTTGTTTATGTAAAGTTTGTGTTCAAGATATACCTACAACAATATGTACTAGTAATGTCTATGTTAGATGTTCTGAAGTAGGTCGGTTTCATTGGCCAAAGATATTTATTGATCTTACCAATAGTTTTGAATGCGTGTATGTTTTTGCGTTCAATTTTACCAAATTTTATGCAACTTATTGGCATACTAGGACGGGCCGATCTTGTGTAAACGCATTATGCAGGAGTCAACACAGTAACTTCTTACTTTACGAGAATATGACGAATGTTTTCTGACTTTGGGTGCCTCTCAATATGACGCGGTATTTCATTCAAACTCGCGACATTTCTGTCAAACTCGCGGCATGTTTTTGGCTCTCCCTATTGCATATGTAATAATAATCCAATATCCATTCTTATCTTGCTGATGTACTACACTCTCATAAGACAATACGATTAAGTTTTGCAAAAGACGTTGGGATGTTAAATTAAAGAGTTAAAGAGTCCAGAAGTGATAGAAATGTTTATTATTCCGTGCGTGCTAATTTTATTTGACGTTTTCTTTGAATTTAGATTTGAAAAGCTCAGAAAGCTTAATTTCCTTTTACCACCGTCACTGGATTTATTTGTAACATTTACATACATACAAAATTTGCAACCATCACATTCGTTATAAAATGTAACGTTCAGAATTAGCATAATAAAGCAATTAATTCTCATTCACGTTCTTTACATCGATGCGACAGTAATTCGCTAAATGCTCATGTGAATCTAAATCCTCTGGTTCTATAACAATAGTAGTTGAAAGTTATAATATACGATTCCCGGTGGTAAGCTTATCAAGATGAATTACAACTGAAATAAAGGAACGAATACAAAAAGTGTAAAATTCCTCTTCTCATTTTAAAATATCGTTTTCTTATCGGACAGTAAACATTATTCACACACAATAACCAATATTATATATACGTTTCAAGGTAAATAAAAATAACTTTCACAGAAGATTATAGCGACGTATTCTGTAGAGGTGGCGAGGGCGTTCTCCTAAAGTAAATAGGTTGGATATTTCTTTTTAATGTAGTGATATCAATCGATAAAAAAATATTTGACTACCTATGTCCGTGGGAATGTAAATATGTGAGTATATACTTAATTCTAATGTTTACTCATAATGTATGCATGTTATTCAAATATGAATATGTGTAATGTGTACGCGTTTGAAAGAGAAAAATACATTCCTAGAAGTACGCCGAAATTAATATTCAGTATATTTTAAACACTATGTAAGTACTTTTTAATTTCTTGTTCTCTGCAGTGCAATTGGTGTTGTACTTTATCAGTATCCAATGAATGTAACAATCTGTACAAGGCAGTAATTCCTCGAATCGTTGATAAAAATAATTAAGAGACCTCTGAATAGAAATTAAACAAAAGTATTTATTCCAGGAAATATGAATTATTAAAGTGTTTCATGCAATTTCACTACCGATACCATTGCAATTGGAAGAGCATCAAAACGAAACACAGTTAAAATTTTTGCCACGTCTTTTGTCTATGATACAGCCTGTCATGATTCTCAAGATTATGATTGTCAAGACTATTGGACCAATTACAGAATGCGACAGAAAAACTATCGAAGGTAAGAAGTAAAAGAAAAACTATTTGTTTATTTTTGGCTAGTAATTAATCAATTATTACATGTAAAGTTTGAAATAAAGTGGTTTTAAAACGAGAATATGACAAATGATGACCGTTGCCGTCGATATTTTGTTGTAGTTGATTTCTATAACTGGTATTTTAGTTATCTCGCAACGAATATTATTCTTCAAAGCCTCTCCGATTGCGGGATAATTACTAGGCAGGATTTGAGGGAGTTCCACAGAAAAATCACTGGAAGCAAAATGTGGTGAGAACACTGTATCATGGAATGTTTCCTCTAATGGAGATCAAGCAAACCGAAAAGGTTTCACTCAAAAGTATTGAAATTCGTTGTGTGTGCGCTATGACCCCAAGCTACTAAAACTATACATCCTACATTCACAGTTTGCCTACATCCACAATATGAACGGGTGGGAAAAGCAAATCCTCAATCATTGCAAACTTTTGGTTCTTGAACTGCCACCATGTTTACGGGTGCTTTGAAAGTCTATGCCGGTCCTGGACTTCTTCAAGTTGCCCAGAAGTTGTCCATCCGTAAATAATAAAATTCAACCCCGGGCGTTTTGACGGGAAATTTCGTAACGTACATGAAATATGCGCTGCACTCTGTACGGCGACAATTGATTGTCCACGTTGAAGAGTAAGTTTCTACTGCAAATGCATGTTACTTTCTTAACTAAATATTCTTCGTTAAAATCATACACGCCCCACAGTTGCTCATGATTTGTATTTCCATTACTTAAGAAGACCTGGATGAATATTGGTCTCTAAGCAATATTCTTTAACTCTCATTTATTTTAGTTGGTTTTAAATAAAATTGTTTTTAAGCCAAAATCTAATTTAGGAGTATCTGTACTTTGTTATTTAACTAGAAAATAGGGTAATTGTATTTGGTAAACTTGAGTTGGATTTATTAATTTAATTAATTATTGTTACAAAAACTTCTTTTATGTTATAAATCTTCATTATTGATGTTCAAAGAATACTTCAGGCATAAGTGGACAAAGTGGGATTAACTTCTTAAGTGAAAGAATCATACAAGTGGAAGTCTGTTCTACTTCTATGCAAAATAAAAACACAACCCTTATTGAAAATAGGCACTATACGAGCACGTTTCCATTTTTCTGGAAATTAAAAAGTCTAAATAGCAAGTGATGATGTAAAAATGTAACGTGTATCTTTGATGAAGAAGCTAGGTGCTCTATCTTCACCAGCTGGACATTTATTGGAAATGTTGTTATTATGTCAATCAGATCAAGTTGTTAAGGTAGTAGTCTTGTTAATTATCGGTAATGTAAAGTTTGAACGAATCAGTCCATTATATTCTAAAGCCTATTTACAGCAGTTTCATAATTCAGCAGTGTATTAAGTATTTACGTACTTTCCTTCCTATTGCGTACAAATGATGACAAACATTTTGGCTATGTTCTAACAGCGTTCTCAATTTTGGAAAGATTTGTCTTGGAACCATCGTGCAGTGGGTCTCTTGATAGTATAAGGGCTGTTCTGTGGTTAGTTTTCATTTTTTGTATATATTTCTTTGTGGTTTAGGTTATGGGGTTTAAAGATTCTGTAGAAACAATGACTTAGTGCGAATCAATAAGATGAACTTACAGAAATTTATTATTTGCCTTGCATTCGCACTGTATTATATTGTATAATGGTATATTGACACAAGTACTTACTTACATTGGGTGATTGCCTGAAGTGGACAAAGCACATCGACCAGTTATCAAAAAGACTAACATCGGACATTTTTGCTATCAAACGAATAAAATCTATTGCAAGTCTCCACGCGGCAAAATTAACTTACCATGCAGCCTTTCATTTCCATTTGGCTTATGGCATCCATTTTTGGGGAGGATCAACAGGTGCAACTAGGGTCTTTCTGCTTCAGAAGCGAGCTATAAGATGTCTATGCAATCTGATACCAAGAGAATCTTGCAGGGGATATTTTAGGAGAGAGGGTATACACACATCGACACAAGTTTTCCGTTAATGACGACCACCACTCATATAACACTCGGCACAGGGATGAATTTGGTGTTTTACATCACCGTTCGGTGTCGACGCAGCAAGGTGTGAGTCACTAGGAGCCGAAGTTATACAATAGTTTTGCCTCCGAATGCAAAGCGATGAACGTGGACCCCTTCAGTAGACTGGTGAAAGGCATGTTGCTGGAGAAGGAGTGCTACTCCATGGATGAGTAGCTTGTATGTTGTATTATATGTATGTGACGCTCTTTTATTATTAATGTTTGTGTTTTCATATTATACCTGACGCTATTTTATATATGACTAAAAATTGTAAAGGTGTTTACATCAATAAATGTTTATTATTTTATTATTATTATAATAGACACTAAAATAAAATATAATCTATTTCTATTGCAAAAGAGAGGCAGGCTGCATTGAAAGGGATGACAAATTGGAAAAGACGAACCTATATCAAATAGTAGTAATACCTAGGGACTTCACATGCTGGAGACCTCTCTAATTTCATTTAAATGTGTCACTTTAGTACCAAAAAACAACTGTTCTTGTTCCTATTGAGTAAACTAGTCTTGTGTAGGTACGATTTATCAGTAACTAAAGATATTCAATTTTGTATATTTTTGTGATAAATTATAAATCTTTTGATTTCAAAATGAAATTGAGTATTACTTCATCGTTTTTGAAAATTAGAGTTCTTTGGTATTGCTACTTTTGTAGTTAAGTGGGCAAAATGGAAAGCTTTCCAGCTTGGCAACAATATGTATTTTTATAATGTAATCGCCATTAATGTTGTTTTTGCTTCTTACATTTTTAAAGAATTATTGTGACAAAGGTCGGTTTAATAGAAGAACAATTGAAGAATTTCCGATAATCGTACTATTGAATATAAAAAAATAATATATTAAGCAGAAACGAGTGTTTATACATCGGCTAAACTAAACTAAACCACTTAGATTGATATCATTAGAAAGTAAGTAGGTGTGTCATCAGCACTACAAAAGGACGTCAATTAACAACAGTGATACTTTGCTGCAATGTGACCCGAAATGACATTGCCTTGTTTCATATTCAAAAACAGAAAACAAATAGGTGAAGGAATGTTAGATAATGGACCTACTGGTTCCGCTAGATTTTGTTCTGATTCTGAATATAAAAATATATATGTCCATAAGTTGGTGGCTGATCATAGTTATAATTTTTAAATGGTTCACCATGTATATTATTACACTTTTGTATTTCTATATATATAATAAAACACTAGTGTATAGTTTTTAAATTAATATAATGTTTAACACACTAAACATGTTTCGCCACACTGTGGCATATGTATGTAGTGTGTTTAACATTATATTAATTTTGAAACTATACACTAGTGTTTTATTATATATATATATATAATGGAGTTTCAACATGTATCTCCTTCGTCGATTATTAATTTTGTATTTCTCGTATAATTTTTAGTTAAAAAGTTATAAGAAAGTGTAGCTCTAAAATTTAAGGTTTTCGACTTATTATCTATTCTCCGAAAAATTAAATGTTTCTATAAAATTATATTTCACGAAAACGACATATTAGATGGACACAATTTTTGGTAGCGTTGTTCATAATACAAGGTCCTAATATGAACATATTTTATTTTTTTGCAATTACTAACTGAATTTGCAGAAAACTGGATTAAAGTTACATGACACATTTTTGTCAAAAAGTATTTTTTTTTCAACCCGATATGTAGGTATTGTATCGGTTCAATTTTGAATTGCTTACTAAATTTTGTACCAAAAATAAATATCATCCCTATGAATACATTTAAATATTGAGTTACAAACCAATCATTTTAGCTAGAAAAGTGCTCTGCTAATGGACAGTTATATATTATACCTTATAATTGTTAATGAAACAGGCCGCTACACCCAAGAATTAATATAATAATTATTATATATATATATATATATATAATATAATATATAATATATATAAAATTATAATACACAGAAGTTGAATTGTCCAAGAACCTATTCTATCTGAATAAATCAATTTTTAGCAATACTATGACAAGGTATGTATTTCAATAAACCATTAATACTGTTTACATTTATTGACATTTATTTTATCCTTTTTTAGGTTATCGTCACAAGCGTCACTGTTTGTTTTTCTACTCAACTCAATAACTTTACTAATATGCCCAAATAAAAGAAAAACATCAGTTACAGATTTGTTTAATTCGTTCGAAAAATATGAAAATGTCTACGGAAATTCTTAAAATCTGCCACAAAAATACTCTTGAAGATGTATACAGCTCGTCTAACCAACAATATGAGATATATCCAGTTCAAAATAATCTATTATTAATAATAGATACAAATGCAATAATGTAAGTAATAAATTTTACTATTAATTATTATAATGTATGAAACCTGTTTGTACCAACATTCTCAAAAATTTATAAGGTATTTAAAAGCAGAAATTTTATATTTCAAGCAAGGATAAATGTTATTTTACGTTGTAATATTTTATGAGCAACTTATTTCTTTAAAAATCATTAAATTGAGATCATTATTTTATATAGTCATGTAGAGATTTAGATTTACTGTTATGGATAATTATATACAGTAATTTATACAATTTTATATATGATTTTTAATTTCTTATCAGAAATTATACATAAAAAATTACTTGAATTCAGAAATTATTTCAAATAGTTATACAACCTGATGTAAATATAAATTTGTTTTCTTTCTTAGTCTTCAATATGTTTTCCTTTCTAGCTTTCCATCTTCATACTCTAACGATGATGTTGGTATTTCTATTTCCTGGAATACTCGGCCCTTGAACTGCAATACTGAAGTATCTCGGATGAAAACTCTCCTTTGCTTGAACACCTGGAATAAAACACTATCCTGTTGTTCTTCAGATTTCCGTTCTCCTGGAATGTTTGAACCTTGGACTGCTTGTTTTGAATGTGTCTCGGAATATTTCCCTCCTGTACTGGTAAACTTGTATTTCAAATGCTATCGCACGGACTCGAATTCTTCTCAGCTTCAACTGGAACAATGGATCAAATGCAGGAACTCAACAACTTTCCTATAGAAATGATTCTGGCTGATTTGGACTATTCTTCGTGGATGTACAACAATATGGTAAGTTTTTATTTATCTCTCTTCTCTTTATTATTTGTTCGTTATTATAAACCTTTCTTCTTTCTTCTTTTTAATATACACCATATATTATCATTGGAAAATTTCTAAGAATTATTTATTATTCCTAAAAAAAAATCACTTTCTTCTCTGCTTAATTTAAATCACTTCTATTTCACTTTGAAACTAAAATTGAGCACAATTCCCGGTATTTATCGAGGAAAATCTTTATCCATTCGATAAACACATCTACTCTCTTCTAAAAATTTTAGAATTGTTCTTTTTTTTACTCCACATTTCCTTGACGATCAGTAATTAATTTCCTTTATCCAATTGCATTTCTCCACACATTATATTAATCCAACAAAGATTCCAAATTATATTTGAATGCTTTGAATACTTATTAAAAACTCCGATATTTTACTATTTTAAATCTCAACTTAATATTTTAATTCATTTGCTATGCTTCTACATATTAATACCCATTTCTATTACTTCATTATTTTTAAATGTCAAAATCTGACAGTTCCAAAATTTGAATTTAGGCGCGCTAGCTATTCATCATTTTATTGCATTTATATTTCAACATTCATTACTAATTACTATTCTCATATGCTTTGTTAAATAAACAAGCTTTCACAAAAATAATATTACATATACAAACAAATTAAGTAATATTTATATCTCTACTTTCAGACTGAAGAAAACAATGCATCAATGTAACTTGATACACATCTACCTATGCAAATGCATGAAGAAAACAAAATAAACTATTCAGAAAATAACATTATCAATACTTTTAGTAAAACTCAAATATTTTATCAATAAAATATTCTGCTAAATAAAATAATAATTCAAATTAAATTCTCCAAATTTCTTTATATACCATATTGTTGGCTAGTAATGGCAAACTACCACATATGCCCCTTTTAATAAATATAAATTTCCATCATGTAGAAAAATTTACATTTATTAAACAATGTGAACTAAATTAATTGTAATATCAAACTGTGCTACCTTCAAATAGTAAATACTTTTAAATTCATTCTAAACTCCTATTCATACTTCTTTATATTTGGCATATTTTTGATCCTTTTTTATTTAATTTTCTGTTTCAATTAATATTTAAGATCTCAACTAATTAAGTCAATTACATTTTAACTGAACTAAACTTCTTAAACACTGTCAAATTTACGATAAAATTCAATACTATATACTATGTCTATTTATATTTAGCAATAATTTATGTGACTATAATTATTTTCTAAACTCTATATAAGTAACTTAATCCATTTTGTATAACATATTTTATATAGTACTCTTTTTGAAATTGTAATCCCTATTTAAAACTTTACCATTTTTTTTCAAACTTAACCCTTCTTGGTTTCATCTATTTCATGACTATTTTAGCCCTATCAAAATTCGTTTCTAAAATATATTCTGTATTAATCCTTACAATTATTGGTGATTACTAATAAGTTACATCTGCCTCTAATTAATATGCTTTACATATGCTCACTTCTTCTTTATAATTATATTTTCTTTTATACTGTTCTTATCTGAACAAATCCCCTATCCCTCTATTAGACATTTTCGTCTACCATTGTACTTTCATCTTTTGGAAAGTATATAAATTAAATTTTCGTTTTATAAGGCATACGTTACCTACATAATTCTTTTTTTACATTTTCGTCCTATTTATATTTATCATCACTTTGGGTTATATTTACCCTATCATACATATACTCTATAAATAATTCCATATTTTCATGGTACCTTTAAATATTTATTATATATCGTAAGCATTCATTTTTATCTCTTTTAAAATATTTCATTATAAAGACTTTTCCTATCTTTTTATACTTTTATTTGTACATCACCTATAATATTTCATAAACCTTTTTGTTTATATAATTCCTTACACAGAATTCTTCTATTATTTAGATATCTTCTTTTTATTTTTTTTAAGGCTCCTGTTTGTTCTACTTTCATATAACTTCTTCATACATTTCTTAAAATTTTTGTACTTGTGCAAATTTTACTAACTGGAAAGTTACTTATATACACTTCTATTATTTTTATATACATCTTATATAATGTAAGGGAATGAGGAAAACTAAATATTACTAAATTCTTAATACTGTCTAATATTTACAACATTTATTCATCTAAACTAATCTATTCTGATTCTGGTGTCATAGTAAAAAAAATTCTTTGTTAGAATATCTTGGCAAATATTCTTACATTATTATCTCAATCATATAATATTTAACTGTACATATTCGTATCTCTCATCATTATTAAATCCTTTTATAAAAGCAGATAACATTAAATATGCCCCTTACTTGGTACTCCCTTATTTGTTTAATTTTCCAATTTTAGAAACCACTATTTTACTCTCTACTATTCTTTACATGTATACATGTTCTTCTTGTAATAGTCATGCCCCTATTACTTAGTCTCGAGTGTTCGGTGATTTATATAAGCTTTGGAGTGTTTGTTGTGACTCTGGTTTAAGTAGTATTATCAAAATATAATCGGTTACTGGACCTTCAGTAAAACCGCTATGACTCTAAATTTTGGGCTTTATTATATTTGGAGTGGCTCTGGTTAAGGTGGTATCGCCAATTACCAACGGTTGTCGCCCTATGTAGTTCAACCGCCATGCCCCTAAATTTTGGGCTCTATTATATTTGGTGTGGCTCTGGTTAGGGTGGTATCGCCTATTACCAACAGTTGATGCCCTTTATAAATACAACTGCCATGCCCCTAAATTTTGGGCTTTATTATATTAAGTGTGGCTCTGGTTAGGGTGGTAGCGCCATTTACCAACGGTTACTGGCCCTTCAGTACCGCCATGCCCCTAAATTTTTTAATAATCTATTTTTAATCGCACTCTATTTCGCAATGTATCAAATATGTTCACTTGAGCCATATTTACTTTATTCCATGAATCATTGTCTCCAATTCTGCAAGACATCTTGTTCATACATTTTCCAACCTTTTTGAATAATCTTATGACATCAGCACTTGATGTAAATGTATTTGTAGTTTTCTGAATTTCCATATCCCATTCCAATAATTCTCTGCCCTTAATATCCAATATCAAAGTGACCTGATAAACATCACTTTGCATATATCTATCTAAAGAAACACGTCTACTATCAACAAAATCATTACCACCTACAATTCCTTCAAATTGACTGTACATAATAACTTTTACACTTCTTAATCTATTTCTCATATATGTTGGTATCATATTACGTCCAACATTAAATTTGTTTGCAGTGAAGTTATCATCTCCTGAAACTACCCCATTTTTCTGCCTTGAGGTGAATAAGACAAGCTTTTTGTCATCTTTTTCTCCTACTAAAAGTGTATCTAAATACGATCTTAAAATTCTTCTACCGGAATTTAAGTATTTTGTTTTCTTTGTTGATTGTAAAATTTTATTCGTTTTCTTACTTTCATCTGTGTTTTGTTTAACATCAATGCAGTTTAGAACACCCTTCTCAACATTTCCTATTACTTCTTTAGTCTCATTTATTTCTATTTCTAATAACTGATTTCCAATAATTACTCCTTCTTCCATATTCAATATTCCCTTAACTTTTACTGTATCTTGTTTGTCTTTCTCGAATTCTTGTTTTACTAACATTATTTCTTCTGGATTACTTACGAAATTTTTTTTAAATTCTTCAATATCCCTTTTATATTCTTCTCTAGTATCTTCATACGTCTTGTCTATCTTTCCACCTAATTCTTCCTTAAAATCCATTAAATTCTTCTTATTATCTTCAATCACCTTGTCAAATTTATTACTCAATTCCTTATTAAATTCTTCACTATTTTTTTTTAATTTTTCGAAGAAATTATCCCACATTTGTTTACTTTCTAATCTTTCTTCCTCTCTTATTCTCTCGCTTCTCTTAATATCTTCCTCTCTATTTTTCTTAGCTTCTTCGTTATACTTTTTATTATCTTCATTCATTTGTTTTAACATTTGATAAATTAACAACATGTCTGCTGATGTAATTGACATCTTTCTCTGTACCTGCGATTTATCACCCCTATCTTGTATCTCTCCTGACTGTTGATCTTCTACCTGTGATATATCTTCTCCTCCCTCTTGTAAATTCACATCCTGTGCTACCTCCTCTTCACTCTCACTAGATGATTCAGTTCTATTTAATCCAGAATTACTTTTAGATCTGGTATTCATTTTTACTATATAAATATAATTTTTATTTAGAACTATGCTTATTACCTTTATAGAGTATTTATTATATTACTTCTAATATCAAAGCAAATGAAGCAATCAAAATACTGTGTGCGAGTCTTATTTTAATTGCCCCACGTTGGGTACGTCATAAAATGTGACAATACTCCTTGTTTAAAAGAGTATTATTACATTCAGGTAAAATTCAACATTAATATTCACATTTACTTATTAGGATATAAATGCCTCCTGTCGGTCCAACCAGTATATTGTTCTAATTTAAGAAGAATACTAAAATACCTATCTCTGTCTTAACACTCTCTATCTCCCTACTTAAATAGTCATTCAGATTCACTTTTATTTAACTTTAGAAATTCATACTTTTTAAATAATCTTATGACTATTCCTTGTATATTCTTCCTATTTTTATAATAATTACTAAAAAAAACAATTATACGATTGCAAATTATATCCTAATCTGTTTAAATTATATTCTTTAATATTATTTTGCCCAAAACTAACTCAGTTATTAATATTAACAATATTTTTCTTTAATTAGATTAATTTTCTATTTGTGCTAAATGGGTTGCTGACTTCCAGTTACTCGTATAGATCATGCAGATTCCTATATTTTAATTGTTCAGTATCAAATGTAAGCTTATACAATAGCGTCTTTACCGATCTTTAAAAATAATAATTTATATCGATAAAATTATAATACACAGAAGTTGAATTGTCCAAGAACCTATTCTATCTGTGAAATAAAATGCAAAAGGAAAATCCCTTACCACAAAAAATATATATCAAAAAATCTAAATACGTATTTCGGCAACTAAGTTGCCATCTTCAGTAGATATCTGTATAAAACAAAAAAGAGTGTTAAACGTGGTATTTTTGGCTAAGGTGTAACCTTAGAAGATATGCTCTTCACCAAATCACCAGTGGGATAACACAGTGTTATCCCACTGGTGATTTGGTGAAGAGCATATCTTCTAAGGTTACACCTTAGCCAAAAATACCACGTTTAACACTCTTTTTTGTTTTATACAGATATCTACTGAAGATGGCAACTTAGTTGCCGAAATACGTATTTAGATTTTTTGATATATATTTTTTGTGGTAAGGGATTTTCCTTTTGCATTTTATTTCACATTTTTAGCCACAGTCTCCACCCATTATTGGACTATTCTATCTGAATAAATCAATTTTTAGCAATACTATGACAAGGTATGTATTTCAATAAACCATTAATACTGTTTACATTTATTGACATTTATTTTATCCTTTTTTAGGTTATCGTCACAAGCGTCACTGTTTATTTTTCTACTCAACTCAATAACTTTACTAATATGCCCAAATAAAAGAAAAACATCAGTTACAGATTTGTTTAATTCGTTCGAAAAATATGAAAATGTCTATGGAAATTCTTAAAATCTACCACAAAAATACTCTTGAAGATGTATACAGCTCGTCTAACCAACAATATGAGATATATCCAGTTCAGAATAATCTATTATTAATAATAGATACAAATGCAATAATGTAAGTAATAAATTTTATTATTAATTATTATAATGTATGAAACCTGTTTGTACCAACATTCTCAAAAATTTATAAGGTATTTAAAAGCAGAAATTTTATATTTCAAGCAAGGATAAATGTTATTTTACGTTGTAATATTTTATGAGCAACTTATTTCTTTAAAAATCATTAAATTGAGATCATTATTTTATATAGTCATGTAGAGATTTAGATTTACTGTTATGGATAATTATATACAGTAATTTATACAATTTTATATATGATTTTTAATTTCTTATCAGAAATTATACATAAAAAATTACTTGAATTCAGAAATTATTTCAAATAGTTATACAACCTGATGTAAATACAAATTTGTTTTCTTTCTTAGTCTTCAATATGTTTTCCTTTCTAGCTTTCCATCTTCATACTCTAACGATGATGTTGGTATTTCTATTTTCTGGAATACTCGGCCCTTGAACTGCAATACTGAAGTATCTCGGATGAAAACTCTCCTTTGCATGAACACCTGGAATAAAACACTATCCTGTTGTTCTTCAGATTTCCGTTCTCCTGGAATGTTTGAACCTTGGACTTTTTGTTTTGAATATGTCTCGGAATATTTCCCTCCTGTACTGGTAAACTTGTATTTCAAATGCTATCACACGGACTCGAATTCTTCTCAGCTTCAACTGGAACAATGGATCAAATGCAGGAAGTCAACAACTTTCCTGTAGAAATGATTCTGGCTGATTTGGACTATTCTTCGTGGATGTACAACAATATGGTAAGTTCTTATTTATCTCTCTTCTCTTTATTATTTGTTCGTTATTATAAACCTTTCTTCTTTCTTCTTTTTAATATACACCATATATTATCATTGGAAAATTTCTAAGAATTATTTATTATTCCTAAAAAAAATCACTTTCTTCTCTGCTTAATTTAAATCACTTCCATTTCACTTTGAAACTAAAATTGAGCACAATTCCCGGTATTTATCGAGGAAAATCTTTATCCATTCGATAGACACATCTACTCTCTTCTAAAAAATTTAGAATTGTTCTTTTTTTACTCCACATTTCCTTGACGATCAGTAATTAATTTCCTTTATCCAATTACATTTCTCCACACATTATATTAATCCAACAAAGATTCCAAATTATATTTGAATGCTTTGAATACTTATTAAAAACTCCGATATTTTGCTATTGTAAATCTCAACTTAATATTTTAATTCATTTGCTATGCTTCTACATATTAATACCCATTTCTATTACTTTATTAGTTTTAAATGTCAAAATCTGACAGTTCCAAAATTTGAATTTAGGCGCGCTAGCTATTCATCATTTTATTGCATTTATATTTCAACATTCATTACTAATTACTATTCTCATATGCTTTGTTAAATAAACAAGCTTTCACAAAAATAATATTACATATACAAACAAATTAAGTAATATTTAAATCTCTACTTTCAGACTGAAGAAAACAATGCAGCAATGTAACTTGATACACATCTACCTATGCAAATGCATGAAGAAAACAAAATAAACTATTCAGAAAATAACATTATCAATACTTTTAGTAAAACTCAAATATTTTATCAATAAAATATTCTGCTAAATAAAATAATAATTCAAATTAAATTCTCCAAATTTCTTTATATACCATATTGTTGGCTAGTAATGGCAAACTATCACAATATATATATATAATTTATAAATGAAAAGCATGAATGAAAAGACTCTTAATAATCTCAGGATTTAGGTTCTTAATATATTAAAAATTACTTAAATATTCTTTTTAAACATTAATGTAGTACTTGTGACACGTACTTTGTTCAATATGTATTTTTAAACTATGTAAATCTTATTTGAAACTAAGTACTGCCATTATGTCAAAATGTTATGTCAAAATTCGAAAAAATAAAACAGTCTTACGTATACAAATTTATCTTATTAAATTATTTAAATTTACATCACAACTTTCATAACTAATTTATAAGTTAAGTATAATTTAACTATTATATATACATCACAAAAACTTTACAAATTTAATACCAATTCAATTCTCTAAACCCAATGAAAGTAACTAATATTCAAATTATCTCTAGAAAACTAGTCAAAATTCTATCTTGATGCCTGAGTATAATTAAAAATAATTACTCGTATATATATATATATATATATATATATATATATATATATATATGCGAGAGCAGCAATTCAGTAACACTTTCATATACGCCATGCAACATATGGTGACAATGCCGCCTTTTAGCGACCGGTCGCCATAAGTTGGCCGGCTGAGAGAGTTTACTGAAGCAGGAGTTTGGCTACCCCAAGCGTTCGGATATGTTCGTGTTTGGGAGCCCGAAATTGACGCGGTGCGAAATCTCAACTACAGATGTCGCCCCTATTATGGAAAGCAGTTATAGGAATAGCAATAGGATTAATGTAAAGAAATCAAGTTCAAGCCGCATATATTAATTAATTGAAAGATGCCATTGCAAAGAATAATATACAAAGTAATATTAAACGGGATTTATGATAATAAATAAATAGGTACGTATAAGGTATGTATTGAAGTATTAAGTAAGAGTAATAAAACCTAACTAATGCCAGTTAATACGAGAATTCAAAAAAATAGGTTAGGTATAATTACCAATATTATGTTTAAATAAAAACAAAACATAGGTACATATAGAAATATAACATTTATTGTAAATGTTGAAAATAATTTGTGGGTTATAAAAGGTATGCAATTACTGTTGTGCACAATTAAAATGTACCACTCTACTAGGTGACGGCAATTAATAAATTTACATCACGTGTATCTTTTAAAAAATTTCATATTTAAAATCTTAATTGTACAATATTGTTAGATTATCAGAAAGAGTAGGAAAATTTATTTCGACTTAGAGTCTGTGCACAAAGTGAAAACTAAAAGTACGATTCACAATTTAAAATGGTCCTAATCTTAGTGAAGAACACAGCAAAGTTTTAATAGGTTAATATAAGTTCAAAAAACTATATATATATCAAAATGAATGCTTATATACTTACATAGATCGGTTGAAATAAGATACCGAATAAAAAAACACCCTAATCCATATACCTACATTTATTAGAAGCTCCACTAAAACAAAGCACATCCAGCACATGCCAGTCTTAATTTAGTAATAATAGCAAAATGTAGTCGCCTGGGATACACAGTAAAGTAGTAAATTCCTGTACGAAAGTATTTGAAAGAAAAATCTCACATAGATGTATGCATACGGAAAGAAAGGTATTAAATAAAATGGTCACCATCATTATCATAAGCAATATTTATTAGTAATAGTATTGGCGTTATATAATGTAGATATGATAAGTATGAACGCGAGCAAGAAACTTGAACTACCAAGAATAATGCAGTACCTCATATAAGAAAGATGAGGTATAATATTATTGTAAGGTTAAAATAATTGGTATATTAACCTTACAATAATAATTTGTATAGGAAACATGGATATGAAATAAGAAACTCAACAGCTCATATTAAAATAGAAGTTATTTATTTGTAATTATGAAAATCAATAACAATAATAATAAACAAAATTTAAAATAGGCAACATATATCTACTAAACAAGTAGAATGTATGAGAACTCATAAGTAAGACAAAGTATATATATATAAAACCGAAAGTAAAATAAAGTCCAGTAAAAAAAAAATGGAACAAAAAAGTTATGAAGTAAGCTCAAAGCAAATAAATAATAAATTTCGTAATGTGGATATTGAGTCCAAAAGCGTGCCGATGAAATTTACTTGTTTTACTCCGAATAACTCCATAAAAAGCAGGTAAAATTGATCTACGTCCGCTGTATATAAAGCTGACCAGCGAAAATCAAGACACATAAGGTTCAAACAAGAAAATCTGAATTCGCCTCAATATTCCACACAATAGTTGCCAAAAAGGAGGCTAAAGCTTCCATAAATATACTGATATAACGTATATTTATGAGTGCAAAATTAATCAAGCGCTAAAATTTTAATACCTAGTTTACAACAAATAAAAATGCTTAACTATTTTAAGTATTCGAACATACTCAACAACGATTCAAGTAACCAAAATAAAAAAAAATTACAAGCTATCTTCTGCTTAAATGTAGGTAGTAAGGAACAAGGTTTTAGAAAATAACTAAAATAAACATCCCCTTTTTTCATGTACATTATGAATTGTTACTCAATACTGGTATCTGGTTTGATAAAATAAACTATACACTTAAACAAATTAAAATTGACAAATAAATAAGCTATACCAACAGCCAAAATTTGGAAAACCATAAATACAAGTAAATGCAATGTACTTTTTATCATTTTAATGCATATAAATATGTGAGGTCTAGAAACCAGTACTGAGTAAGTAAATCATAAAATACAAAGAAAAAGTTTTAGTTTGTTTTAGTTAATAATCTTCTTATTGTCACAGTAGGGTACACATGGTTTTGCGTAAAATCAAAGAAAGCAGCCCCTGGATTCTGAACGTACGATACGATATTCGAATTCGAAACGCGAGCGTAGTAAAGATGGGCAAGTTAGGTGAGTACGAATACTTTTCAATGTGGCTAGACAGACTACTGTATTGTCTTGCCCATTTCTACCACGCTCGTCTCACGAATTCGAATATCGTATCGTATGTTCGGAATCAGAGGGCAGGAATAGGGATTTATTGCTACAGCGATTAAACAGAAGAAGTTCAATAACAGATGACTATAAAGTTGTAAAAATGAACAAAAGTACATCAAGTCATTAGCAGCCGATTATTCTCTCTCTTTTGCATTGTAAATAAAAGAAAATACTATTAGTGAAAGATTCATGATTGCACGGGGTGCATACCAAACAATACTTTCAGCTCTGCCGCACAACATGAAACTTAATATAATTAAGTGACTCGCCCAGTATAGTATTGGAATATCTAGTACTGTTTTAATTGTCTATAAAACTGTTATTCTTTTTCAAAATGGAGCCAATAGTTTAAGTTATCAATGTTTTAAGAAAATTTTTGACCAAAACAAGTGTAGCAGAGAAAATCATAATCGCATCGTTTTTAAATGTAAAAACATAAATTTTGGTGGTGCTAGTAGCCAAGAATATTCTGCAACAATGGGTCTAAGTTGCACCCGACAACAGCTAAAAAACCAGTTTTTTCAAAGCTTATCGTCCGAAATTTTTGCATATCAAAAATGTGTTTTCTTTAAATCAAGCTACTAGTATTTTATTATGGTAATTTGTATTTTATTTTAACAACTAACATCTGTTATGGTCAAAAGTTTCCAAAGAAAATTTAATAACTCAAGTAGTAGCTCAATTTTGCAAATGAAAAAGCAGTTTAATAGACAATTTAAGCAGTATTTAAACAGTACTACAGCCTAAAGTAGTTTTAGAATCTGAATATAAGTAAGTTTAAAAACTAATATTACAATTACAAGATATTTTGCATCAACACAAAGATTATATTTGAGCAGTCTTCTTTCCTTGAAATATATGTCGAAAAACTCGTAAACTGCATTTTTCTCCGAGCTTAGCCAGAGTCGGCGGATAGTCTTTCCATATGGTTGAACATGAGCTAAAAACAAAATAACATTAGAAACTTGGTGAATAGAGAAATATGAAGGCAATGAAAATGTAAATGTAGTAAAAAGAAAAAAACAGTAGGAGGACTAAGAATCTGATAAATAGGCAGCAATTCAGACGAGGAAATATGCGAAAAGCAATTACACAAGGTGAGTCAACGATCTGACAAAGTAAATGTACCCATTGAAGTTTAATATAACTATAAACTCGCTTACTGTAGTCGATAGGGTTGTTATCGCTTCACAATTTAAAAATGTATTCATGTATAGAGAGTGATCCATAAATCACTGGCACAATGAGAATGAAGTTCTTTAAATTGAACACCCAATATACAAGCTGAAGTATCAATTTTGCCTTAAAATAGAGAAATCTTTATTAAGAGTAATTACTCGTTAAAGTTAATAGTTTTTGAGTTAACTACGATTAAAATAAAAAAGTGACAAGTACAGCATTTTTTTATTGCCTATAATTCAGAAATGTCTTGACAGACCGCAAAATAATTTGGTATGGCAAACACACAAGGTGTGTCAGTGATATTTATTTGCAGAACCTGTACTAATTGATCCTAGGTGTTCGCGAAGGTGTTGTTGCATAATGAAGAAACTTTAAACACAAAAACCTTACTTATTTTTAATGAAACTCCCAACATTATTTTACAGAATCGTATTAAGCCCTTCAAGAGCTCTTTTTTTGCTAAGCTTGTCTTACACCTATCTATGATATTTTAGAAATTATTTAAATTTATTTTAAAATCTTAACCATGTAGTAGTAAAATTCACGCTAGCCATGGAAAAAGATAGTCCCTGTCGAAATATATAGATGCAAAAATGTTGATACTATTTCAAATTAGAACAGGTTCTGCAAATAAATATCACTGGCACACCTTCTGTGCATGCCATAGCAAAATATTTTGTGTTCTGTCAAGGCACTTCTGAATTATAGGCAATAAAAATGTTGAGGTGTAGCCACCACACGACTTTCTTATACGTATGAGTGTTTCAAATTATACAAAAATTATTCAAAATCTTATTCTAAGTACTACTATTCTCTTAATAAATCTTTATAGAAAACATACCTACTCTGCGAGATATTCGAAAGAAAGGGTTACTTGTTAAGAGTAAAAGTGTTACTTCCGGCCACAATTTTTATATTTTATGTATACAAAAAATATTGCAGATCCAGCTCTAAATACTTTTGTACTCTTGATAAATATATAGAGAATGCATAATTTACGACATATGCAAAAGATGGGTATTCAATAAAAGTAAAAGTGTTACTTCCGGTCCGATTTTTGACATTTTTATTATACAGTGCGTTCATGATGAAAGGAACAAATTCGTTTAAAATTCAGGTAATTATTTTGCAGAAAAACGTTCGGACAGGTCGATTAGTATTTTTGGTTTTGAATTTTTTAACATAAGAAAACTATATACAGGCTGTCTAAAGAAGAACATATGCAGCAATCATTGTTTTTTTTTAAATGGAACACCCTGAATATTATGCCATTTTTGAATTGTAGGGTAGGTATATTAAACACATTTTTGTGAAAACATACCATATCCCCAAAATCAGCAGTTTTCGGAATAATGAGTTTTGTGATAAATTAAAATACACATAGATAATGAAATAAAATGTTTAAATTGAACAAGAACACCTTGAACATTTTTTTAAAAGCCAAGAAAAACAACCTGGTATTGCAAATTTTATCTTCAATAAAAAACTCTACTTCAAATTAATCGATTTTCATGTTTTTTTTTTAATTTATCACATTTCAAATGTCATTATTCCGAAAACCGCTGATTTTGGGGATATGGTATGTTACACAAAAAGTGTTGAGAATTTACCATACAGTTCAAATATGGCTAATATACAGTATGTTCCACTTAAAAAAAACAAAGATTGCTGCATATGTTCTTCTATAGACACCCTGTATATAATTTTCTTATGTCAAAAAATCACAACTAAAAATACTAATCGACCTGTCCGAGCGTTTTTCTTCAAAATAATTACTTGAATTTTAAACAAATTTGTTCCATTTCATCATGAACGCACTGTATAAAAGTTATTGAAAATTAAGTTCTAAATACTATTACACTCGTAACATACTTGTCTGAATAGCAAGACGAAATATTTGAGTACATAAAATATGTTTATACTAGTAGTTGACAAAATATTGGCAAAAGTCGATTTTTTTAGTGAGGTAAACTACTACTTCCGGTCTGCCGATTTTACTGAAAATCTAATGAGCTCTGAAGAGGGGGATTATACTGGTAAATACAAAATTTGGAATTGATAGCTACAGCGGTTTCACTGCTATCGAGGTCACACACACACATAGACACAAACACACACAGGCATTTTTTTAAAACCACTTTTTCGGTATCAGGACACCTCAAAACGTGGACATCTGCAAAAATCCCGAGGTCGAACATTTTCATCATCACAATACTTCCTAATACTACGTATAAGAAAGTAAAAACATCTGTAAATGTCAAATTTTAACTGTAATCATAAATAATGCTATAACTATCAACTTTAAGGAATAATTACTCTTAATAAAAAAAAGAATTATATTTGTACTTATATATCGAAGTTTGTACTTATATATAGCTCGTACAATTTAAAAAAAAAATTTTTTTTAGCCAATAATTTATGGATCACTCAGTATGCGAGTATATGTTCCTAGGTTGTGAACCAACGACAACCCTATCAATAACAGTAAGTGAAGTATTAATGAAATTAAGCATTAAAGAAAAAATGTACTTTGTCAGATCGTTGACTCACACTGTATATATTTTTGGTTTTAATATATTTTTGGTTTAACGAAAAAAGTAAATCAGATGAGAACAATCAATTGATCAAAAATACCTAAAGTGGCAGTTTGACAATATTCGGACAGTCTGCACTCTCTATAAGTCGAGTAGTGACAACAATTTATTTTTCATTTAATAGTACCATGAATGGACCAGCTAGTATATGACGGTGAAGCATCGACTAGCAATATAGCAGTTATCTCTAGTCGCTCCTGACTTATTATTATTTTGGACTTGTATATGTGAGAAGATAAATTAGATGCCGGACATATCTACCTGTGCTTGTATAAAGTTTTCTTCGCCTAAAATGCACCGCACGAAGAACACGGTATGAAATCTCTGGGGCCCTTTGGTACTCTAGGTGAACGTGTTACAATTAGTGTTCCGTCGTTATAAGCAGAGTTTGTATCAAATTCGAGTGATTCCCTCGAACGGATACGGTGATATATTTCCATCCTATCCGCATCTCCTATAGAAAAGAAGAAATGGATAATAATATAACAGTACAATTAGAAATAAGGTATACATAGTAAAGAATCCATGCGAATTAACAGCACGGTAACCGCTTAATTTTGCGGTATTCTAACTGCAACAAATATTTTAAGATGTATTGATTCAGCAAAAATTAAAGTTTACAAAAAATTAAAAATCCATTAAGATCAACAGTATTAATAAATATTATCAAAAATGAAAGAATTAGAAAATATGTAAATTATAAGTAAAGTATGTTCAACGACAGACTGAGTTATTATCTATATTTGTCATAATAAGCATGGACAATAATTGTTTACCCCTCACTACTTCAGTATGAATGATAAGGTGAATGAAGATTTATAAAAGGAAAACGGAACCCACCTGTAACAGTTTTTAATAGTGAACGCATAGCTGGTTCATCTTCATGCTTTCGTTTCAAGTGACAAGACAAATTGGATTGTAAAATTTTGTAGTAAGTACAAAATAACTTCTTTTTAGCCTGTGATGTTTGGTACTAGGGTAGCATTTGCCGGAGCAATCGGTGTGGAATATGTAACCGGATCATCCAAAGATAACGTATTAGTGGCATTGACAAAATCTTGTTTTTGATAAGTAGTATTAGTGTCTAGTACAGTGTCTGCAACTTCATGGTTTTGTGGCTAATTAATACCTAAATCCCGATCGACTTCGGCAATGTGTATATCTTGGCCTATGTTTTCAGCTTTCACACAATTAATGTTGTCTACAGCACTGTCGAGTTGCAGCAAAACCCTCTCAGGATCAGTATTTAAAGGATCGGCATCGTCACGAACTCTCTTATATTGTAAATTTAAATCAATATCAGCAGCACAAACATCCTCACGCTGTATATTCGACTGGTCTGGGAAATAATCTTGAGTAATTGTACGAGATTGGTTGTTATTTAGAATACTGCCAATTATGTTACCTGAAAAAATATGTAACATAATGATTGCTCTCAGTTTTACTAACAAAATAGTGAAATTTATATCCATTTCCCTGTTTAAGCACAATACCAATAAGTGCACTAGCAATATTGAAATAAAATTATTTCACAATTGTAACTGTATAGTTATACTATTAATTTTTACAAAATAGTCAAAAATATACTCTGACCATATCAAAGTTCGATAAAATTTGTTAAACAAAGAGACTATAAATACTTAATAAAAACAAATGCCCTTACCCCTCTATTTGGAGGTAAATATAGGATATTACTATCAAAATACTGAATAAAATTTAGGCGACTAGTTCAAACAGAAAAATGGGAATTTATACTAGTAAACGCCTCATGCGTTGTACAAAATGTTCGTCTAAGATGCGTAAAAAAACCGATCGAGCTGTCCCAGCAATTCTCAGGAGATTATTGTTTACATAATCAGAGATTACAAAAAACCATAGTCTCCAAATAATAGCCCATATAAAGGACGTTTATATGGGTAATACTCAGAATTCTGCAAATAGACACGAAACGATAATAAGAATGAGTTTGTGAGAGAAGCCTCAAGTATACTTAAAAACCAGTAAAGATAATAATAGTTTGAAGCTAATTACCTAAATATATTTGTTACCAGGCCGTATAACAAAATAAATTATAATAAAGGCTGTAACAGCACTCACTTTTGTAGGTTTACCTGAGCTACTTTTTTTTAAATGGAACACCCAGAATTTTTTCGCATATATTGAAAGAAGTAATTATTTTAAAAAAGAAAGCTTTTATACATTATTGACAAAAAATGAAAGTTGCGGCAGTTATCCACTATTTTGTACAGCAATTCATATCAATAAAATCAAGATGGCTATGATAAAAAAAACAACAAATATTAAACAATCATTGTTTATTATGTATATTTATTGTAATAGATGTTCGAAGACATCACCGTTTGGTCCAATACATTTCCGATTTCGTTTATAATGTACATTGCGAGTAACTTTTAAAATCGATCTTGGGTCTATGTTATTAGCAATAGTAATTATTTTATTTTGCAGCCCTACAACGTTTTCATAACTCCCTTTGTAAATTTAATTTTTTAAATATTCCCAAAAATAAAAGTCTATAGGGTTTAGATCCGGAGACCGTGGTGGCCACTGAATTTGTCCATTCGTACCTATCCACTTATTCAAAAACATTTCGCTCCAAAAATTTTGTACTTCGCGATGATTATGCGCTGGTGCTCCATCTTGTTGAAAATGTATATGTTGCTGAGTAGCCAAGTCCAGGTTATCCAAATATATTCCGAAATGTCTTCGAACATCTATTATAATAAACATATGCACAATGCTTGTTTAATATTTGCTGTTTTTTGTATTGGATGTATTGTATTGGACAAAACGGTGATGTCTTCGAACATGTATTGTGATGAATATACATAATACACAATGCTAGTTTAATATTTGCTGTTTTTCTTTATCATAGCCATCTTGATTTTATTGATACGAATTTCTATACAAAATAGTGGATAACTGCCGCAACTTTCATTTTTTATCAATAATGTATGAAAGCTTTCTTTTTCAAAATAAATCCTTCTTTCAATATATGCAAAAATATACTGGGTGTTCCGTTTAAAAAAAAGTAACTTTTGTAAATAGCGCAAAAATTAGTAGTTCAACTGTTTTTTCGATTCCGCCATCATTGTTCACGATAAAAATACTACTACTTTGCTAATTTAACCGATACTCTAGCTTCATTAATAACAAAGTTAGCAATAGTGCCGACTTAATTTATAACACCCTGTATATTGAATTGTAGGTAGATAAGAGGCCCATACACATAAGCTGTATAGAAGCTTTTCCAGAAAGACAAAAATTTATGAGCGATATCAATTATGCTCATTATAAAATAACAAAATTTAAAAAGAGAAAAAGCGAGATCACAGCTTTATTGTTCTTGGTAGTACCGCTTGCAAATAATACGATCAAAAACTATTTAAATGAACGTCAACAATTTACTAGTAGCCTACAGGAATAATTAAGTAAAACTTTAAAACTCACTTTAAATAGAATAAATCTGCAATACATCTTATTTTATAATCAAACTTTCAGTAGAACTCCCATAACTAGTCCAATTGCATATACATATCGAAAGAAAGAGAACATGATATAGATGTTCAACAAATTTTTATTATAGATATTTAGATAATCGCATCGTATGTTTACGAGTTAGCAAACCAGAATAAGGTTTATAAAAATTTAAAACTATACCTCCAATACTTCACTTTACAATAGAGAAAGTAATAAAATAATCTTCTTAGATTAATAATTAAGCCCGTTCTAACCAGTGGGGAAATAGATATATGCTTCAAAATATACATTGTAAACTGAGTTTATATAAATATTCAGTACTTACCAGCAGACACATGTTCACTTCCGCGTAGAGGTACATTTGTAGACACGTCCGTCCAAATATTACGCAGTAATTCCATGGCGTCGACAGTTTATGTGTTTTTTTGGAACTATTTGTAAAATGCCATCTTCAGGGTAGCGTATTAAAGCATACATATTCTGGAATATAATGAATTTGTTTTGTGCACAATAGCGTAATTCTCCATTACCATAGGGCACTGTTACATCTGGGCATGGTAGATCCATTTCCCTAAAGTGGCGGTAGACATTGTCGAAATCGCGGCCATTGAAACGAACAACAAATAATAAATAGAACAGATTCTTCTATTATTATTATTGATGTTAATAATTAATAGCAAATTAATATTTAGAGTTGCACATTTATTTATCGCACTTAATTACTTCTAAAATAAGTTAAATATGTTAGGGTAACTATTCCCCAAACATTGGAGAGATTTAGCTAACCAAAGTTAATCAAAAATCAACCGAACTTTATAAATTAATAACAAAAATTACTATAGTACCAATATAATTAACTTTCCTTAAATCACTCCAATGTCCACCCGTATTGAAGAGAACCATACTGACCATGAACTGACTACCGAATACCGAATAAACGATCTTATGTTATATTGAGTATTGTTTATAATCTTACAGCAAATGTGCATAGTAAGTGAAATCAATATATTTACATATGCTGTTCTACTTAGCGACAGGGAACCCCCCCAACAGTTCGTCAAAAGAGATTAAAAAATGATATGTTGCTACCGCACTACATTCCGTCGCATTTAAAAAGAAGTGTCCTTCATTTAAATTACATTTAGATTATGTTTCAATTTGTAAATATATTACGTTCTGAAAAAATACTCAAATTACGTTTTAAAGTTAAAATCTGCCTGGCATGATTACATTTAAAGTATTTAATTTTAAATATTTACTGTATGTAAACACTTAAAACACGGTTTTATATAAAGACATTATTAGACTCATATAAACCTTCTTCGTTCGTTATAATGCTGACTACCTACAACTAATAATATCTGCTAATTCACTTGAGTAAACCAGTACAAATAAATATACAATAATACAAATACAAATTTCATTAGGTAGGGCAATCAGTATGTTCTGATGAATTAAGCTGGCTTAGAATTTTTTTTAATAATATATCTCTATTCACAATTTAATTGGTTGGTTTGATAGTATTAGAAGGTCGTAACAAATAATTTGCTAATTATACAATAAAAAACACAAAAAAAAAACAACTGAAAAGTATTATGATTGCATATTATTTTAATTTTGCATCAGAAACACTGAGTAGAGAAATAATTCTAGTATGATTTAAAGAGAATTGATTTATATAAAAGTAGCCTTTCTAATCTCCTTCAAATAAAACGAAATCAGCAGTATTGTACAAACATATAAATCTGTCTTGACAGGGAGATATTAGCTAATTCCATAGATTATAAAATAAAAGAAATCTTGTTTTTCTTAGTCGATATTTCTAGAACAATACAAGTTAAGAATATATATACCGGGTATCCCAGCGTAGCGCTAAAGTCCATTATTGGTATCTAATAATGTAGATAGCAAATAATTTTTAATACAAAAATTGTAGATAATCATAAGCTCTACAATTTAAAAATATTTTTATTTATACAGAGTGTTCGACAACGAAGAACCAACACAAACTTTTGTTTTTTTAAATGGAATTCTATGATTTTTTTACATTTTATGATAGCCCTTAAAGGATTGATTAAACTGACATCAACTTGTATTTGCCGATTTTCAACTGTTTCTGAGATATGGCGAAATTTCGTTAAAAATTGTGCAACATTTGAAAAGTTGCGATGAAATAACGACTGATGATGAAATACTTTTCATGGGCTCAATTAGTAGAGATACCTTTTCAGTACGTGAAAGTAATTTTTATTTTGATATATTTACTTACGCATGTTCTTTAGAATTACATGCCATTCGCAAAAGTTAAAAATTCTAAAAAAAAAAGAAATGAAACACCCTGTATATTAATGTGCCATTGAAAAGTTCTTAAAATTTACTATTCAAAAATATCTACTTTTTTCCGCCTGTGGGCGATATGCCAAAAGTTATAGGGTGTTATATCTGAATAAACCCGATTACGACTTAAAAATATGAGTTGCCATGACTTACATTACACATAGCATAACTAAAAGTAAACGAGAAAAAATACTTCTAATATTTTCTTATTACAAGTAAGTAATTTTTATTAAAATTTTAAAACTCATGAAATGAAAAGTTTGGAAGTTCATGGATTTGCAATATTTTAAAAAACATTGCAGTCGTTATGTCTCAAAAAATGTAAAACTTCAAACTTAGATATATAACTTACGTTGAAAAGCAAACCGTCAATAAGAGCATTTAAATTTACTTTATTAAAAGCAGCTATCTTGAAGAACATGGCCTAAGCTACTATTTTCAAGCATCACAGCTATTATAAGCTATCAACTAATAAATTAGAAAATGCGTATGTTTGGTTTTATACAAGGGCGTATTTTTATGTTATCTACCTACCCATGAAAAAAGCACATAAGGGAACAATTTTTTTTTATTTTTCTACATAACTCCCTTCAACACTAATACACTTATTCCATCTATTTTCCAGTTGCCCCGTACCCTCAGAAAAAAATTGCTTCGGTAACCCCGCAAAATATTCTTCAACAGCTTCTTTGAGTTCTTCATCAGAAGCAAAACGCTTTCCTCTGAGATGCTTTTTTAAATTCTTGAATAAGAATAAGTCTGACGGAGCTAGGTCGGGGCTATAAGGTGGATGCCTTAACTCTATAAATCCACAGTCATTCATTATCTGCTGAACTTTGTTTGCCTTATAAACCCGACAATTGTCGTGCAGCAACAAGTTTTTTTGTGGATAAGAATGCGGGCGTTTTTCCTCCAGAGCAGTTTTTAAATTTTTAATTATGTTTCCGTAGGCCTCTCCATTTATGGTAGACCCTCTCGGCATATATTCAATAAGCAAAACTGTTGGTAATAAAACTCCCTAGAACATAGTATTCCCTTATCTGTGAATATAGTAACTAGTAGTTTATGGTAAATAAAGAATGTTAACACAGCCTCAAATTTGTTATTACTTTTATTAATAAGTACTGCAGTAATTAGTCTCTGCTCGTCAAAAACCCCTTCAGCATCCCAAAAAACAGTTGCCATCAGTTTTTTTCCAGAAAATTGTGTCTTGGCCTTTTTTGGTGGTGGAGAGCCCTTATGAACTCACTGCATGGATTCTTGTTTAGTAGGAGGGTCTCAGTAATATACCCAAGTCTCATCCCCGGTAATAATTCGAGTTAAAAATGTTTTGTCTCTTTCCAACTTGACCAAATTTTCTTGAGAAACTTCTTTTCTTCACAATTTTTGTTCAGGTGTAAGCAATCTGGGTATCCACAGTGCAGACACCTTCTTCATACCCAAATCGTCATGCAAAATTTTGAGAACACTTGTTTCGGATATACAGACTTCATTGACAATTACAGAGATCTCTACACGCCGATCTTTCAGTACCAAATTTTCGACTTTTCGCACAATGTTTTCAGTTCGAGCTTCAACGGGTCGTCCGGACTTTGGGTCATCATTGATTGACTCTCGGCCCCATCGAAAGAGTTTAGAGCAATATCTTTCTTGGAAATAAGTTGATGTATCTTCCCCATATACAGCAACCATTCTTTCATGAATTGCTTTTGGACCATTGCCTTCCTTTGTCAGAAACTTTATTACGCTGCGATGTTCAACTTTAGTTTCACTCATTTTATCGAGAAATGGACCGTCTCAAATCTCTATACACAGCATAAACTAAACACAACTTAGCACATGTACTTCTAACAGTGACAGCAATTTTTCAATAATTTGTTTGACATCGTCACTCTTTTGTTTCATGGCTAAGTAGATAACATAAAAATACGCTAGTATGTTCTTATTATTTACTAATAAAATATGGAAACAACTACGTTTACAAAAATTTATAGTGAATGTTTGAAATTCTGCTCTTCTACTTCTACACTTTTGAAGTCATGTTTCATATAACCTATAGACATTTGCCATTAGTTCTCGATTAATAGCAGAAAATACTTCTCGAATTCTTTCTTGCATATTCTCTCTTGTGGTTGGAATAATTCTATATACTCGCTCCTTAACATAACCCCAAAGGATATAATCCATTGGAGTTAAATCTGGCGATCTAGGTGGCCACGATAATGGAGCACCACGGCCAATCTTATTTTCCCTGAATGTTTTATTTAAAAAGTTTCGAACGCTTCTTGCGTAATGTCCTGTAGCATCGTGTTGAAAGTACATTACGCGGCGCCTATACAAATTTATATTTTTCTAATAAGACAGGCAGATAGTTCTCAAGAAATTGTAGATACCTTTCTCCTGTTAGTGTACTAGCAAAAAAAGAAGGTCCGATAACTTGATGGTTAAGGATGCCGCCCCATACAATTAACGACCATTTATGTTGATGATCAACGTTTTTCAACCAGTGCGGATTCTCAGTGGCGTAGTAATGCATATTGTGTCTATTTACTAGACCATTACTTTTAAAAGTAGCTTCTTCACAAAACAAAATCTGAGTTACAACATTGTGGTTTTGATTTATTTTGTGCAACATCGACTTACAGAAGTCAACCCTACTAATAAAATCTTTCCTCCAAAACATAGACAATATCTATTAATTCAAATTTTAAATATTTCGTTTTGCACACAACGTACGTTTATGTACTTATAATGACGACGTCTCTTTAAACTGAAGCTATATATCTAAGTTTGATGTTTAAACAATTTTTGACACACAGCGACTGCGATATTTTTTATACTATTGCTAATTCATTAAATTTCCAAACTTTTCATGAGCTTTAAAGTTTTAATGAAAATTACTTATTTTAAAAAGAAAATTTTAGAAGTAACTTTTTTCGATTAATTTTAGTTATACTAGCAGTGCAAGTCATCGCAACTCATATTTTTAAGTCGTAATCGGGTTTATTCAGATATAACGCCCTATAACTTTTGCAATATCGCCCACAGGCGTAAGAAAGTAGACACTTTTAAATAGTAAATTTTAAGTATTTTTCAATGGCATATTAATATACAGGGTGTTCCAGTTAATTTTTTTCAGAATTTTTAACTTTTGCGAATAGCATGTAATTCTAAAGAACATGCATAAATATGTCAAATTAAAAATTACTTTCACGTACTGAAAAAGTATCTCTACTAATTGAGCCCATGAAAGGTATTTCATCGTCAGTCGTTATCTCATAGCAACTTTTCAAATGTTGCACAATTTTAAACGAAAAATCGCCATATCTCAGAAACAGTTGAAAATCGGCAAATACAAGTCCATGTCAGTTTAATCAATTCTTTAAGGGCTGTCATAAAATGTAAAAACATTCATAGCATTCCATTTAAAAAAACATAAGTTTGTGTTGGTTCGTCGTTGTCGAACACTCTGTATAAATGAAAATATTTTTAAATTGTACAGCTTATGATTATCTACAATTTTTGTATTAAAAATTATTCGCTATCTACATTATTTGGTACCAATAATGGACTTTACCGGTACGCTGGGACACCCGGTATAATAAAACACAATTGTTTAGTTTCAAAAAATTATAATGTTCACACAAACGTAGTTTAAAAAAATCATTTCTCCTGATCACCATTACTGGCTAATTTTAAATTAATAATCGAGGAAGGAGTTACATGTTGAAACTCCATTATATTATATATATAATAATTTCTTATTAAAAACCGTTAGATCTGTCTGCGAAACTGTCGAGTGGACATTTTCTATTTCTATACCGTAGCCCGAATTGCCGAATTTATAAAAGCTGACCCTTATCGGATTGTTTTCAAACAATTTTTCGCTAACGAGCATTTTCAAGCCACTGACACCTATAAGCTAGTTTACAAGGCCACGACACTTCTTGCATACATCAGCATGGGATATCTAGAAATCTCGAAATCTGTATGTTACATACTTCAAGAAACGTCGAAGTTGTAGTAGGTATACTGCAAAACATCATGTATATTTCAGGGATATAGGTGTATTAATTTGTAATTTTCGTATGAGTAAATGAACATATAAGGCGGTTCAACATACTTTTTCTTTACTTTTAAATACATACTTTTTATATGACAATATAATAACAAGCAAAATTTTATACTATAAATAATCGTAGTATATGAATACCATAAGTAAAGATTTAAATTCATTTTATTGCACTATCGACAGTCACTTACGAACAAAATTAACTAAATATAATGGAATAAAATATATGTATGTATTAGCGTTGATTGAAGGAATACTTAAAGATGCGCAACTACATAGCATTGAGCGTAGCCAAAACTGGGTCCGAGATCTATAGCGATGCATCAGTCGTTTGGGTCCGAGATTCGAAACAGCGCGAGACAGCGATGACGTTTCTCGGCAAGGGGTTTGCGGGACGACTTAACGGAAAGTCACGCAATTTTACTATAGCGTTGCGCATCTTTATTCTTTATATATTCCTTGAATCAACGGTATTAGTGTATTCAAAAGACAATAATAACAGGATATACATACATATTAAGCAAAAAAGAACGAATAATAAGTATATATACACATAAAGCAATAGGTACTACAGAATATAAAACATAAATGGGTACATTATACCTATATGATAGGCGAACAATTCGCATATAAACAACAACAAATTATCATATTAAATCCTCATATCGAGATATGCAATTACACCTGACAGAAAATGTAATTAATTATATATAAAATAAAAATGGGCTGGGTGAACTTTTCTTGTGTAATTAAGTAATTATAATCCAGGTATGTAAGACACAGAGCTGGCAATAAATTGATTTTGGGAAGAAGTGAATAATCGAGCTTTATAAAAAGATAATATGTCACATAAAAACAATTCTAATCCGTTAAGGGTAATGTTGTTACCATTTGTGTTTACTAAAATCAAGCCTATATAAAAATTCACTTATGTTTTTAGTATCCATCCCCGTGAAGCAGTTGTAAGTTCATATATTGCATATATGATTCCTATAATATTTATTCTTTACCTTACAAAATTCAGTTGCTACTTTCTGAGAAAATGATATCTGAAAATATTCTTAATCTACTTCTTTCGCCTAAAAAACATGCGAGTCTGTACCTACTACTGCGTGCGACGGCTTGTAGCAGTTGATTATTATATAATATATACATATTTATAAGTTAAACTGCGATATCATTGAACCCCCTAATATATTCAATTTCTATATAAAATATCAAAAATAATCCACTAATGTATGTTTATATATTCAGTATAGACTCTTTTTTTAAATACCCAAACAATAGTCTGTTTTGTATTGTTTACAAAACTGATTAATAACAGAGGAAAAGCATCGTTTGCAAATATTACTTCAACGCAGGGAATATATTTCTGATTCCAATGATCATATAAAAAGAACACATTCATAGATTTTTTTAATGGCAGACCTAACAGAATAAAAGAGAAACTGTTGAAAAGGCACCAACAAGAAATTCAGAACTGGTAGTAGTAAAAATATCATTTAGCCTTGATATTTTACTTAAGCTAATTTAGCATCACTGAAAAGATAAGTGTGAATTGAGATTGCCGCTTTCCCCTCTGGTTTCGATTCAATAAAATGGGTATTGGTAGAAACAAAAACCATGTCCCTCCAAATAATAAAACTATTAAAATTACCAAAATGAAACAATTATTGAATGCCTTAGCATCGTGCAAAAATGGCAAATTGGAATAACGGTCATAGTGATTGTATGTCCTCCATTGTCAGTGACTTCGAAATTTATTGTAAAGTCTGTAAAATATTGTTACAGTATCCCAAAAATCGCACGTACAAAGTCACTTAGCATCGCTAAAACATACACAGAAATTGGACCCGTTGGAAGCTAACAATTTTTACGAAAAACTCTGTGAAACTTTAATGGCGGCTAATATCCCAAAAATAAACTAGATAATCACACTTTCAAAACATTTCTCCAAAAATATACTGGTCGAAATGTTCCTGATCAGTACCTATGGATAGGTACATCTTTGTCACTGCCTCCCTCGCCAGATGGGGAACATGGTTGGAGGCTACTAGTTTTTATACAGAGAATTTAGATAGTTTACAAAATGTCGTTATATGTTTAAATGGCGATGCTCGACGTATTTCTGAATGCAGGGAACTAGCACAAATCCTAAATTTAAAAAATCAGTTGTTATTCCTTCAGGAACACTTTGGAAATTTGCCTAAACTAATCACATACTTTGAAATTCGAAATCTCAAATTAAAAGATTCATTAACCACTTTAGATGTGGCTATTAATAATTTCAAAAGTATTCCAAGTGTCTTTGGATGTGACCTTCGGCACAAAATTAGAAGCCAGCTTTTAATAAAAATCTAGATTTAATAAAGTTACGGCAACTGTGTATGGAAACAAACACACAAAATCTAACTGCTAAATACGCCGAAATAAAAGAATACTTCCAGTATGAACCTATAACCAGTTGCGATATAGAATGGCCGTTTTCTATCTACATGGATATACTTCATTCAAAAAAAAGAAATCTTACAGAAGAGAACCTTGAGTAAGTATTGCTAGTAAATATTAATACTTTGTATTTTGTATTTCATAGATTACCACCCACTTGTTATCCAATTATATAAATAATATTAAAACCTCTTAAAAAACACAACATTTCATTAGTGCGCCCATGGGCGATGAGTTATCGGCCTCTCGTGTCCGGTCTATAGTAATTATGCACTACATTTTTCTTTTCAACAACATTTTTGGTGATTTGTAATATTCTATAGATAATAGTTAATTGCAACTATCGAAGGCCTCTATCGAGAGTTATTATTGATACATACTAGTTACTATAAATAATGAAATAGAATTAATAACATGTAATTTTAAAAGTTGATTGATAATATTTTAGATCATTCGATAAATCTCTTAAACTGCACTTAAAAACAAATTTAATAGAAAATAGTGCTGATTATTCGTTATTATAGTTTAAGATTTTATTTTATCTGATATATAAATATATTAAGTTTGAAGACATTTTTATTTTATTTTCGAAAATTGTTTCTTAATGCATTTTGTACTACATTCTGTACTTGAATGATTTATAAAAGAAAACAAAAACTGCTGGCTCCTCATTTGTATTTATAATATCAACAACATGAAGGCCGATATAAGTGCTTCTACTAAGATCTGCTCTATAAGCAACCCGAATACATTATTTTTTTTAGATAGGTCAAGAACAACACTCGCCGCGTGTAGATACGAACTATATATTATATAACATTAAAATTCGTAGCCAAGTACACGAAAAATATAATTAATCTGTCATTATGCCGTAGATGCTATATTGGTTAGAAACTATAAATTAATAACAAAAAGTGAGGTGTGGCCACCACACGACTTTCTTATACGTATGAGCGTTTCAAATTATAGAATTTTAAGAATTTCTTTTACAAAAATTATTCAAAATCCTATTCTAAGTACTTCTATTCTCTTAATAAATCTCTATAGAATGCATACTTTGCAAGATATTATCATAAAAGTGCTACTCGCTAAGAGTAAAAGTGCTACTTCCGGTCCGAATTTTGAAATTTCATATATACAAAAAAAATTGCAAATCCAGTTTTAAATACTTTTATACTCTTGATAAATATATATAGAATGCATAACTTACGACATATTTGCAAAAAATCGTTATTCGATAAGAGTAAAAGTGGCACTTCCGGTCAGAATTTTGAATTTTTCTTTACACAAAAGATATTGAAAATTATGTTTTAAATACTTTTATATCCGTAACGTACTTGTCTAAAAAGCATGACTTGCGAAATATTCGCAAAAAACTGATTTTCGATAGGAGTAAAAGACCTACTTCCGGTAGGAATTTCGAAAAACGTTTTAAATAAAATTCTTCTCAATTTTAATTTTAAGTATATATGAATTCTTTATAAATTTGTTTAAATTTAGTAGTTGACAAAATATTGGCAAAATTCGATTTTTTTGCTGAAGTAAACTACTACTTCCGGTCTGTCGATTTTACTGACAATCTAATCAGATCTCAAGAGGGGATTATACCCGTAAATACAAAATTTGGAATTGATACCTATAGCGGTTTGACCGCTATCGTGGTCACACACACACACACACACACACACACACACACACACACACACACACACACACACACACACACAGGCAAACACACACACAGGCAGACACACACACAGACATTTTTTAAAAACCACTTTTTCGGTATCAGGGGACTTCAAAACGTGGACATCTGCAAAAATCTCGAGGTCGAAAATTTTCATCATCACAATACTTCCTTATACTATGTATAAGAAAGTAAAAAGAGTATTCTCTTCTATAAACTTAATAAAAACCATGCAACGGAACAAATTAAACTCATAATCTATAATAAGATTGTTACAAACTAAGCAATATATAGGAAATAATAGTTGCTACAATTTTCCTGTTGATAAAAAATTATTGACTCATATAAACAAACAAAATTTATATACTTCATCAAGCGAAAATTAGTTTATTTGGAGTTGATTAATTTTTTCAATTCTTATTTTATTTTTGTATCTGTTTTTTAATAAAAACTATTTTTTCTGTACAATGTTTGCCTCTATATTTGCAACCTACCGATTTTTCCCGACATCTACCGATTTTTTACTGTCGTTTTTACCGACTTTTGGATTTCTAGGATATCAAACATCGATGTTTTTAAACGTTTTTGGCAGTTTAACAAAAACTTTATTATAACTTAATTAATTTACGTCCTTAACAAAATGATATAAAAGATATCATTATTCAAAAAAATTAATAAAAGAAATATATACATTTTTCTATTCCGGTGCTATAAAGTTCACTTTACGACACCCGTTTTGGTTGCATAAAGTATTACTTTATCGCACGCTAATTTTATTTTTTGAAGTTGGTAACAACAAAAAATGGAACCAAATCATATTTAAATGTCAAAATATTAGTCTTTACTCTAACAAACATGTGTAAGAAGTTGTACAGAGAATAAAAAACATAGTTACGAACATTTTATTTACGCTAATTAACAATATAAATGGGATGGTGCCTTTTTATCCTTCTTTCTTTGTCAAAATAAGCAATTACTACATTTTCCGTAATATACACAATATTATTTTCTTTACACCAACTTAAAAAGAGGTGGTATTGCTTTTCATAAATATGTCGAGACTTTGTTGGCAAAAGATTTTCTAAATTGGCTTCTGCTATTTTGCGAATCTCTGGAGGCGTGCAGTTATTTATTTCTTCCATTTTGTTGATAATTTGAAATAATTTATTGCATAAATCAGACTCAATTTTAAACAAAATGACAAGTCCGCCGAAATTCAAATAATTAAATTGTTTTACTTAAAAATCAGAGTAACCAACTTCAAAAAAAGAATATTTCTAAAATGTTCGAACAAAACATGTCTCTCATTTTAATCTTTTTTGAACTTTCAATAACCGAAATAGAAAAAATAGTATAAAATACACGTTTCATAAGACATTTTTGCGCACTTGTTCTTTACAAAACTCGCCTAGCGGCTCGTTTTCTAAACTTGAACGCGTGCGCAAAAATCGTGTCTTATGAAACTTGTATCTTAATATACTATTTTAGTATGCATGCATCACAAACCAATCAAAACACACCCATAAGCGTGCATAATCGGGCCTTTATCGCACGGCGTGCGTATAAAGGTTGCTTGGTAACAGCCAATCCCAAGCGTTTAATAGTCCATTGAAATGTCAGGAAATGTCAAATGACATATAGGTACATGCCACTCGATAATATGTATTGGAATTATTGATTTGCTTTATTTGGTTTGTACCGCATTTAATATCGTATAACACATTATTATTTTATTGTAAACTATCAAATTAATCAACAATTATGGTCAATTTTATTTCAAAACATGTAACATGAACGGAAAAATTATTTTAAATGAATATTAAACGTACAATTTTGTTTATTCGTTATTGTTTGTAGTGACTTGCAGCATTGCTTATTTGTGTATTTTCAACGTTCATATCAGTGTTAACAAATGTGTCAGATCCGATATTGCCTTCTTTCTGAACAGCTCCAGCAATTAATTTTGAAACGCCTAATTTGTTTGTGAAAGACTCTTCAATATACCCACTCGCTGTCGATGAGGATTTCCAACCCACTTGGCGTTTCAACTCATCGACATTCATCCCTCCATTAGCCATAATCGTGGCAGATGTTCATCTGAAGGCATGACCTGTGTATTTATGAGCGTTTATGAAATTTAGATAACGTGCTATAATGGAAAGGCACTTTCCAAAGGTATTAATCCCAAAAACTTGTTTTATACATAGTCCTTGAGAATATTTTAAGAAAACTCGATCTGTACTGATATGCTTTGGACGTAGTGCAAGATATTTATTAAATATCTCGGCATACTTTATGTTGGAATTATCTACTACAGCAAACGTCCGGCCTTTTTCTGTTTTTGACGGACGAATACAAATTATCAGGGCAGATCCTTCTTTTCTTATATCACTCATAACCAGATTACACATTTCGCTTCTTCTGCAACTACCAAACACTCCACAAATTGCTACAACTTTTAAAAATAAAAATATATTATCTCGAGCCTGACTAAAAAACTTGCATAAATCTTCTTCCGTAAAAACCAAAGATTTTTTAGCTTCTTGACCTTTGGCCACTCCTTTCATAAAGGCATGGAGTTTGTGATAAGATGCTAAATCGATTCTGTTTTTAACCCTTAGCATAGCTTGCAATTTGGAATGAATGCACCAAAGTGACGAAGCTTTATAAATTCTGGACATTTCCAATATATACGCTAACATTACTGATTCATCAATATGTTCAGTCTGTTTCTGCTCCATCCATCATAATAATTTTTCGTACTCTTTATAATATAAATGCTTGGACTTTGCAGGTATTAAACTTAATTCAGCTTCAGCAGCTAGTTTTTGAATTTCTGTCGACATTATTAATACAACAATGATGTTTAATAATTAAGTGAAATGTCAATAAATGACATAATATAGAGACACATGTCACTCGATAAAATGTATTGAAATTATTGATTTCATTTCTTCTAATTAAAATTATTGTTGCATTTATACTAAAAAATATCGTATGACACAGTGCATAATTAGCTTTTAAAGCACTCGTAACGTTAAAGCCACTCCGCTTCGCGTCGTGGCTTTAAACTCGTTACTCGTGCTTTAAAAGCTTGATTATGCACTAGTGTCATAATCATATATATAATACTACTATATTGCGTGTGTTGTATCTTGATAATGTGTAATTTTTCGTCCCAACTAAGAGAGATAGAATTGGCCGCCTTGCGTGTTCTGCGCATGCGTCGACTAAAATTGTCCATTTTGAATTTTTTGAAATGACAGATAAACAGAAAACATAATTATAACCTCTGATTTAAATTGACATCTATAACTATGATATTCTGTATGCATATGCAAAGTTTTTTTTTTTTATTGAATTCAGTTTTGTGCAAGTTTAGTTCATCGGTGAATTTGTAGAATTACCCAGAAAATACGCGGTAGAATAAATAAACGATATGAAGCCTGATTCCAGTGAATTATTAACAGAAAAACTTGTGAAGTTATAACTTCTGCGTTGATACGTGCTTACTGGAATATGTGAAATTATATTATTAAATATAAATATCGATCGTTTCATTTTGATTAACAGAAAAGATTTTGAACAGAAAAACTTGTGAACTTACAATTAATACATTGATTTGTACATGTTTATTAGTATATGTGAAATTATATTATTAAATGTAAATACCGATCGTTTTATTTCGTCTTATTGAAAAGATTTTGAACAGAAAATCTTGTGTACATTGATTTGTGTATGCTTATTGGTGTATGTGAAATTATTGAATATAATTACTGCTTCTTTCATTTTGATTTATAGAAAACGCATAAATTAATGTTTTACATACACAATCGAATAGATTCAGGTATGTTATATAAGTCAGATTGTATTATATTTCAACATATAGTTTTGTTATGTATTTTAAGCTTAAGAATGCAAATAAAATTACTTAAATTACTGTATTTAGTATTTTGGCTATATATAAGAATAAAACATCTATTTTATATTTGTCTACGTACCTACATTATTCAATAAAATGTCGCGTAATCAACAATGTAAAGAACTAATTAAATTCCTGTTGTGTTCCTTTATTTAATTGTGTGTCAAGATGTACACTGAAACATGAATGTTTTAGAAAAAGTTGTGGAATTAATCAGCATTACATTTTTGTGGTTGAATATAATTTTTATTGTTGTTAACTTTTTTTTTTATGTAGAATGATTAAACTATTCATGAAAATAAAAACGTGATGAAGCCTAATTTACGCCCATATGGTAGCAAAGAATATAAACAAACAATTACTCTGAAACACTTGAATTTTTGTAGTGTATCTAATAGCACATTAATAATCAACACATTTTTCTTGATGTCTATGTCTCAGACTGAGATGAGTAGAAATGAGACTTACAAATAATTTATATTATTGCTTGTAAAAAAGGTATGTTGATGTATTTGATTCAATAATTACATCAAAGTACAATTTCTACTTACGAAGTAAAAAATTAAATTTTATTTTATTTATGTTCGCAAATTTATTTTGTTTATACTTTCTTGGAATTAAAACAACATAAAATTATTATGAAATATAAATATTTGTATGAATTAATAGATACATACAAATTTATAAAATGATAAAAAAGATTTAGAGAATGTGACAATATCAGAAAAACAGGAATACCGTTTGATGCCGTGCCTACCTTGCCGTTCATAACACTGCAGTATTTACTTCCACAATGTTGGGAAAAATTCATAAGAACTCATCACACATTGTCTTGGCAAATTCCAAAATGAATATTATCTTTATACTGTACCATCTACAAGTTGTTTTAAACTAAAACATATTTTATTGTAAATTTAAATATAAAATACATTTTATATGTGCTTGATTATAATTTAGTGACAGAAATTACGATACATATTCAGCAAAGTACAAATTAAAAAAAATCACTTCACTATCTTATAAATAATGTGTTCATCCTTCAAGTTATTTTCACAATCAGTGATGCAATATAGCATAAATTCCAATAACCGGCCCAAAATACCCAATTTCGGCATATTATTATCTCATATCATATGGGATCTGTGGATTCCGTGGTGGACATATCAAAATTCTTCAACTTTCTATGAACACACGTTCTATTAGACATATACCAAAAAAATTAGAAGGTCGTGGCAAAAAGATGGGTGTGCAACTCTGTAAGGTTTAATAAAAGCCTATTTATTACATATAAGCAATTCAAATATTTTAATATGTAACATAGTAATACAATTACCTAATTCAAGTACGATTTATTGTGTTATTTGCGTACATTTCTCCGATGTAGATGACAGTAATTCTAGAATACAAGATTACCACATTAATCTAATTCTTTATTATTCTTGCATATTGAGTTGAATAATTTTAGTGCTGTTATTATATCACAAATTATTGTTCCTATAGAGGTGTTTTTCTCTCTATCTTCAAAGAAACACAATTGCAATGCAATTGAACTGACTGCGAGTTTTAGTTAATTAGTTTACAATTTTTACTATAATATAACCACAATTCGTACAATTTTTGACAAATATATTTCTGCGGTATGATCGTTTGTTTGTCTATGATTTGCCCATGATGCCACGACGATATTTCTTCATTCATTAAGGGAAATTAAATTGTTTTTCCACATTTAACAAGGCACAATTATTAATTATAAAGAGGTTTGTCGATTTTAAAACTATTTATGCTTGTTTGACGATTTACAAACTTTAATCAAATATTTATAGTAATAAATCTATGTGATAAACAAAGAGACCTAAATTTCAAAAATTATTTATAACGCATGCGCAGTTTGGACAATGCGACTCTTAAACGGCATAGCACGATATGTTTTATTTCACAATGTTGGAGCGAAGTTTTCCTTGTCTACACGCGATATAGTAGTATTATATATATATGGTCATAATGTACTATTATAATATGTAGTTAACGTTAGAAACTACTCAAAAAAAAAACTATATAAAAAATAGTATATTAAAATACAAGTTTCATAAGACACGATTTTTGCGCACGCGTTCAAGTTTAGAAAACGAGCCGCTAGGCGAGTTTTCTAAAGAACAAGTGCGCAATATGTCTTATGAAACGTGTATTTTATACTATTTTTTCTATTTCGGTTATTAAAAGTTCAAAAAAGCTTAAAATAAGAGACATGTTTTGTTCGAATATTTTAGAAATTTTGCTTTTCTGAAGTTGGTTACTCTGATTTTTAAGTAGAACGTTTTAAATATTTGAATATCGGTGGTGCTATATGTAATTGTGTTTAAAATTCAGACTGATTTATACAATAAATTATTTCAAATTATCAACAAAAAGGACGAAATAAATAACTGTACGTCCCCAGAGATTCGCAAAGTAGCAGAAGACAATTTACAAAATCTTTCGTCCACAAACTCTATACATATTTATCAAAACAAACTTTTATAACAGTTGTACCACGCGATCATTTAAATTCTAAATTATAGCAGGCGGGATTTTTTTTATTAGGTTGTCCAGAGTGTCAATTATTGATTAATTAACATTTAGAAACGTCACTTTGACAATTCAAATTGTAAATTAGTACTTATATACCAACTTAATTTAAATTTCACAGCTTGCTCTAATTTAGAATTTAAATGATCGCGCGGTACTATTCAACATGGTAAGTAAATGTCAATAGTAGCATCTGAAAACTTATCATCCAACTCTGCTTAACAATTTATATTGCTAATTAGTACCTAAGTGAAATGTTAGCATGTGTGCTTTTTATTCTTTGTACAATTTTATTGCACATTTTTGTTACTTTAAATGCTTATATTTTGACATTTAAATACGATTTGGTTCCATTTTTTTTGTTACCAACTTCAAAAAAATAAAATTAGCGTGCGATAAAGTAATACTTTATGCAACCAAAACGGGTGTCGTAAAGTGAACTTTATAGCACCGGAATAGAAAAACAATATTATGCAATTACAACCACATGACTTAAATCGTCTGATACTTAAACAATATAGGTATACATTTATGTGTATCAAAACTTTTAAGAGAACGATTTCTATTTGGGATTTTATAGTCTTGCATTTTTTTTGACTACCCTGGCAAATACCGAGATACATATGGATATGGTTTTATATTTCTGATGTGTCATCTTACATTTAATACGTGTATCGTCGTGTATGATTGTATGCACTAGGGAATTTCCCGAAGAAGTATACATCGGTAATGTCTATCTCCCTTCTTTTTCTATGAAAATACGTTTACCTCCTTCACTCATTCTGCATGCATACATAATTTAACTTTTATTCTGCACATTAAAAGTACTATAAATTTATGTATTTAATTATATATTATTTAAATATTTATACTAAGTTATATTTAAAAGAGCCTAAAATGAAGTATTCGAATTTATATGATATAGCACTGTGAAATTTAAATACTTCTTTTATTCGTAGACAATTTTACATCCTCGTAGCCTGTATGTGAGGTGTTAATTTAGAAACATTTTTGTATTTGTCAACAGAGGACGCTGTTTTATTTTGTGATTATAGTGCAAATACATTCTGTCAAGCTTAAAAGTTCGATGTTCACTATATTTCTTCTAACATCGATAGTTTATCGATAAATCTAAATTGCAAACTTCGAACATCGATGCTAAAATACCGATGTTCAATGAACATCGATGTTTATCGCCCAACCCTAGTTTGTATCAGATCAGGTTTATCGTGTTTATATTATGAATATTGTACTGTCTATCGCTCTTTTAGTTGTTTTAACAAAAGGTAAGTGGCATTTTATATAGTATGTCAGAATATTACGATGTCATATTAATTTTTAGGTTGTATTAAATCTATTTTTAAGTACTGCTCAGGTTTGTGAGGCATTAAACGGAACGCCGCCGCCGTCTTCCAGAACTTCACTGAAGGTGAAAACATTTTAAAATGCAAACATATAATTCTATGCGAGGCGACAGAAATGACAAAGAAGGCAATTCACATATATGCATTATGCCTCCAGGGAAGTGCATTAGATCCCCCACCTCACACAATCGAAGGAATTCTTGAAATTGTGGAAAATGCGGAGGTGAAACTAACAAAGATCAGTTGCACATGTGAGGCAGTAGATGGAAGTCAGTGCAAACACATTGTTTGCTACTTTGTTATATTGCAATAGGTTGTATCAATTACAATAATTGAATAACACAACTTAATAATTTTTTTTTTGATTAAATTTTAGAAATGAAAGCCCTTGTTAGAAACAAAGTGTTTTACCCAGCAAGAGGTTGTAACATTGGATCTAACAGTGGAGATGCAGGGATTTTGCTTTGACACATTAGTAAATGCCAAACCAGACAGCGTATTGGCAAAACATCAGTAAGTTATGTTCATTATGTCATTATTGTAGCAGTAAATAACATAAATGAATATTGATTATAGCAAGGGACGTAAGCATGGAAAGACTTGAGATTGTCAACAATGTTGAAGAGGTTGATGAGCAAGTGGTGTCGATGATTGAAGTCGTCAGTGCCATTTTTCAGAGAGCAAAATGAACTCATGATGTGGTTGTGTTCAGTGAATATATCTTCTTTTTGAACATTGCAAAGATGTTTTTAATTTGAAATTAGTCTGCAATGAACCTCTTCAATTATGCAGAAATACCTGTATAAGATCTGCAGATAATAATGCAAGACAACAATGGAAATTGGCTAGGCAGTTTAGAATAACTGGATCCCGATGCTATTTCATATTCACATATAGCAAAGACAATTGGTTAAAAAAATGTTTCAGTTATTTTTGACCATCATTATATTGCAATAAAAATATGCTGCATGGAATAGCATTTGAGCAGAAAGCACGAGACTGCTATATGAAAGAGAAAAACCTAAAATTCAGACAGGTTTAATAGTTAATAAGGACAATCCATGGCTCGGCTATTCACTGACAGGATCATTTTAGGAGACAATGGAAAACCTATACAGCTTCTTGAGATATAATGTTTGGGTCAAGGTAAGAAAAAAACATATAAAAACAAAAATTTTATTTAACAATAATTAATATTTTTAGGGTAGACCAAAACTATTTTAGGAATGGTATTGTTGAAAAACATCATCCATACTATCACCAACTACAAGGCCAACTATATTTAACGAACAGAAAATATTGCTTACTTTTTACTTGGACTCCAAATGAATATGAAGTTATTCGTATTAAAAAGGATGTACAATGGGACTCTGACATATTAGAAAACTTTTACTTTAATGTATTTCTCCCCTATATTCTAAATAATAAAGATACATAAAATATTTTATCAATTGTACAATTTGACTAATAAACAAATTATAAATACGATAAAATTTCTAAATATTTTTTTAATAAAATCTACACCTTCAGATATTTTGTTTATGAAGTAAATATAGAAAAATAAAACAAGATATTAAAGTAGACACATTTATTCATTGTTATAGTATTGTTCAACCGCTTTTAATAATGGGTATTGCAAATTTGTCAATGCAGCAACATCGTGGAATATAACTGTGGCATAAGATAAAAGTGTTTTTGGTATAAAATTTAAAATACTAAACACTTTCATACGCTGTATGGCTCATTCAACAATTCTAATAACAAATTGTTGATAGAAATTAGATAAAACTTTTTAATATGGCGAAATAGGTTTGTTTGGGAGCACTTACTCCATCTATTTATACAACCAACATTGCTTCTTAAATTATATATGGCAGGCATAGGTAACAATACGTATATTAAACTTATAAGTATGTATATTTAAATTCAATATACTAAAAAATCATCTTTAGTTTATTAAATTTAAATTGTTTTTTATCACATTATCATCTATCTAAATATTTATTTATGCACAATATTATCTAATTAATATTAAAGAACATGTTAAATACATTGTATTTAAATAAATATTTAATCGCATTACCTAACTGTTAAATGTGTTAAATATATCCAATTATTAGTATTTGCTCTTTATACTACACCAATTATTTATAATTATTAATTCAAGATATTTTTAAATTCAAATTACGTAATGAATTGTACATATGAGATCCAAATACGCTATACCCTTCCTCTATGCACGCCCGAAGGCGACTGTCTAGTTGAGTAGCTCCACTTGAACAAAAATCGCCGATTTAGTGACATCTACATGCGCTTATGTTAAGTACTCAACGCTCGGAGTTTGTCGGCTTTTTATGCGCAGTCGCACTTGCTGGTATCTGAAACTCTTATCTCGCATATATATATATATATATATATATATATATATAAATAGAATGAAAATCTTGATACTCTAACTGTATAGATTAATTTAAATATATAAGAATATTTAATATGTCACATTATAAATCTCTCTGAGGTGTTTCCTCTTCAAAACGTCTGTTGTAAACTCAGCACACATCTTCCATTTCTTTTGTCAGATCCAGTCCGGAATACGTTCTTGATTATGAATGTCTGGTCAAGTACTTATTATATCTTCATTAGTTTATATTTCAATTTATAATTTACAATTTTTCATTTTTATACTGCAAATAAAGTCCAATCTAATCCCTCTATCAAGAATTTTAATATCAGCACATCAACATCTCGTATTAGTCCAACAACTTATGAATTTCACTTTCTATTCTATCAAATACTCGGTACATGTTTTAATTAAATTGATATGCAATCCATTTCAAACTTTAATAGATTATTTTCACAATTAACCCTTTTTTCCATTAACATTCTATCAAGAAGAAGAACAAGAAGATCGCGATAAAACATTGTAATCATTTACATATACAGAAATACTTACATAGTAATCTTTCATATTAGGTACGTTTATTGAAACATAAGTTATCATGAAATGCGTTAACATGATTTGACAGTTGGGTGTGAGCGGTTATTCCACAATAATTCATTACGTCTATCAAATAAAAGACTTAAATGATGTGTTACAATGTGAAGCTCAAACAAAAGTTTTCGCAGAAACAACTACTGTAGACGCGAAAATACTCTGTTGCTAATCTTTATTAAAAAAAAAACTCTAAATAATAGCTTCAGATGTTAGAATCTTTGTTGTTAGGAGAAGAAATAACATTGTTAGTATGTGAAGATTTAGTGTTTTCATTTTTCTGTACGTCTAAGTGTTTACATAGAAATGTCCATATTGAATATATATATATATATATTTTCAATATTTATACATATATATATATATATAAGAAAAATGTATTCTTAGGGGGGATCCAGCATCAAAAGATATAACTTTATGTGAAGTTCTTTATTTTTTGCCAATATTTCGTATTATAATCGAATACTTCTTCAGGGCCAAACTACGGTATAAAATAGATATTGTAACTTTATAAAAATGGACATCAATCAATTAAAATAACTTACAATGCGAACTTATCGAGAGAAACACGTGCACATAACTAGAAAACATCACTTTTTTTGGATGGATGAATTAAATAGACATTATTTGAGAATTTAAAACTACAGTTAAACGTTTTACAGTCACATTACTAAAATAATAAAAATTGAAAATTTTAAGGAACTTCCTAGAAGGACCTCTAAAAATTTAAAAACTACATGTTAACACTTGAAACATCTGGCAGGATATGATCAGCTGTTGCCATGACAGAAAGACACCATAGGTTGCAACTTCATTGTGGTGTTGCCAACTGAGTGCTTACAACTTATAAATGTTAAATTAACTGAATTGTACAAAGTGGTTGGTAGAAGAGCGCCAAATTACAAAATTGTTATGTATTGTATGTAAAATTGAAAGTTGAACAATAAAAATGATTTTAGTATTATGTTTTATTTAATGAAAGGAGATATGAATAAATATTACTTAATTGGTCGATGTCAGACCTGAAATTCATGGACTTAGCATTATTATTGATCTCTATCATTTCTAAAAACTCTCTCGATCTCTTGTGTCTCTCAATACATAGGATCTTGGTATTATCGTATAATGGTTGGTGATTTAGTCTAAGACAATGTTGTGCTAAAGCACATCTCTGTTTTTTGGTATTAATGTCGCTTTTATGTGTACGAAGGCGAGTTTTCAACCAAGAGGAAGTGTTGCCTATGTACGTCTCATCACAATTACTACATGGGATAGAGTATACTATATTTGACTGACAATCTTTGTTGTCTTTATCTTTGACTTTCGAGAATAGCTTATCCAAACCAAGCACACCATAATAACCGAATTTGATGTGGTCAAACCTAAGGACTTTAGAAATTTTATAACTAACATCCTCTATGAAGGGTAATCTAAAATAAGTGAATTCTGGAGGGGGACTAAATAAAGAACTTCACATAAAGTTATATCTTTTGATGCTGGATCCCCCCTAAGAATACATTTTTCTTGACTTTGACAGCAGAGACTCCTTTCCGTTTTATATTCTAGACATGGGGTACTTTCAAGACATTACCAACAATTACGGTATTACGGCCACCAACACGTTGAAATTATGGCTAAGAACAACAGAGAAAAGGGCAAGACTAGTTAACAGAAGAAACTTCCTCCTCAGATGCAAGAAGACAGGAATTACACCCTCCCATATAGGCAACACTTCTAACAACATTAAGAACCTTCTATCCACACGAGACAGGAAGATACACAGGAAGGCAGAACACTTTAACAACAGGTTGGATTACGGAGTTTTGCAGTTAGAGATAAGAATTACGGTGTCAGACTTGAGTTTCAATAAGAAAATATTAAATAGTACTAAAGAAAAAGCTAGAGGACTTGTGCCTATCCACGTTTTCACCGACTTCGAAAGGTTTGTTTTTACCAAGCACGAATCATGTTTTCGTAAAGTTAGGGACGATAATATACGTAAGTTTGAACGACTGTTACTTCAATCCAAGCAGAAATTCCTTTTTAATAACAATACCAATTGGTTTGTAGATCTTACAAATCAGGGTATTCCAATTTCAATTAAGAACTTTTTATCATTAGGATTTAAATTTAGAATGATCACTAAATCGTCTATCAATGTAGGTAGAATTCTAGCAGATTGTGAATTAGTTTTAGAGAGGGTACCTCCTCAAAAAATTAATTTTTGTAGAGCACAGTTAACTAACATTTTAACAAACTATTACATACAGCCATCTCATTCTGACGGTTTCTTGAGGAAGGAGATGTCCGAATGTAAGGACTTTCTTAAAAATAATAGTAACATTTTAATTTTGAGGGCTGACAAAGGCGCTGTCACCGTGGGTGTGGAAAAAACAGAGTATATACAAAAAACTCAAGACATACTCAGTGATCTCTCCATATATAATAAAATCAAGGCAGACCCTACTGCCTCAATACAAACGAAAATAAACAACATTTTAAAACAACTTAAAAACAAAAATGAAATAACGGAAGATCAATATAAACGACTGAGTTGTCAGAATGGTGTTTCACCAAAACTTTACACATTACCTAAGATCCACAAGACTCCGGTAAGTTACAGACCTATTGTCAGCTGTGTCAATTCACCCTTATATAATGTGTCCTCATTTGTGGCCTGCATTCTCAATGATTCAGTAAATAATAATCCCTGTGGCTTTGATGTCAAGAACTGATTTGAGTTTGTTGAAATGTTTCAAAATTACCAATTACCAGATAATCATGTTCTCATTTTATTAGATGTAAATTCGTTGTTCACTAACATTCCTTTAGATCTCTTATTTGAAATCATAGAAAGAAATTGGCTTCAAATAGAGACTTACACAACTTTAACAAAAATTTCATTTATGACACTTCTAAAATTTATAATCAATAACAGTTACTTTAAATTTAACGATGAATTCTACATACAGATTGATGGCGTACCGATGGGCATGCCCTTGAGCCCAATAATGGCTAATATTATTATGGACGTCTGCTTGGGTGAAGTGATTGCTTCGTTGGGTTTTCAATTGTCATTTATTAAAAAATATGTTGAAGATTTGATTTTGGGATTACCTTCGGACAAAATAGAATACACTTTGAATAAATTTAACGCTTTTCATGAAAAAATACAATTTACAGTTGAAACGGAAACGGAAAGAGCAGTGCCATTCTTGGATACGAAACTTATTAGAAATTTTAACATCATATTTATAGACTGGTACACAAAACCAACATACTCTGGCAGAATTATAAATTACCATTCCAGTCATCCCTTACAACAGAAGTTAAACATATTGACTTCTACTAAAAACAGAGTAACCAAGATATGTCACCCATCTTTCCTTAATGATAATCTTAATAAATTAAGCAGTATTTTTATCAATAATGGGTATCCCAGATCGTTGGTAAAAAGATTGCTATTCAACACATCAACTATTAACTTTCATAACAACGCTCACAACGATAACAATAGTCCCCCCTCCAGAATTCACTTATTTTAGATTACCCTTCATAGAGGATGTTAGTTATAAAATTTCTAAAGTCCTTAGGTTTGACCACATCAAATTCGGTTATTATGGTGTGCTTGGTTTGGATAAGCTATTCTCGAAAGTCAAAGATAAAGACAACAAAGATTGTCAGTCAAATATAGTATACTCTATCCCATGTAGTAATTGTGATGAGACGTACATAGGCAACACTTCCTCTTGGTTGAAAATTCGCCTTCGTACACATAAAAGCGACATTAATACCAAAAAACAGAGATGTGCTTTAGCACAACATTGTCTTAGACTAAATCACCAACCATTATACTATAATACCAAGATCCTATGTATTGAGAGACACAAGAGATCGAGAGAGTTTTTAGAAATGATAGAGATCAATAATAATGCTAAGTCCATGAATTTCAGGTCTGACATCGACCAATTAAGTAATATTTATTCATATCTCCTTTCATTAAATAAAACATAATACTAAAATCATTTTTATTGTTCAACTTTCAATTTTACATACAATACATAACAATTTTGTAATTTGGCGCTCTTCTACCAACCACTTTGTACAATTCAATTAATTTAACATTTATAAGTTGTAAGCACTCAGTTGGCAACACCACAATGAAGTTGCAACCTATGGTGTCTTTCTGTCATGGCAACAGCTGATCATATCCTGTCAGATGTTTCAAGTGTTAACATGTAGTTTTTAAATTTTTAGAGGTCCTTCTAGGAAGTTCCTCAAAATTTTCAATTTTTATTATTTTAGTAATGTGACTGTAAAACGTTTAACTGTAGTTTTAAATTCTCAAATAATGTCAATTTAATTCATCCATCCAAAAAAAGTGATGTTTTCTAGTTATGTGCACGCGTTTCTCTCGATAAGTTCGCATTGTAAGTTATTTTAATTGATTGATGTCCATTTTTATAAAGTTACAATATCTATTTTATACCGTAGTTTGGCCCTGAAGAAGTATTGGATTATAATACGAAATATTGGCAAAAAATAAAGAACTTCACATAAAGTTATATCTTTTGATGCTGGATCCCCCCTAAGAATACATTTTTCTTGACTTTGACAGCAGAGACTCCTTTCCGTTTCATGTATATATATATATATATAAGTCGATGTAGTAAATGTGTGTCCAAGCCAGTTACTAAAAACAAAATTAATGATTTCGGTAAGGAATATGATTTTACGATATAACTCCTTTAATAACATACAGTTAGAAATAATTATTTTAAATGATGTTTTAATATTCGTAATATCTGTACAGCTGAACTAATAAATACTCTTCATTAGGCGTTATCTAACACAACGTTACTCTGTTTTGATCAAGATAGAGGAAAACATTAAAATTCATTATTGTAAATGCTAACTAAAGTTTTAATAATCCGATGTTAATGAGGTAATTTTTCATGAGAATAATCAATTAAAAATTGACAAATAGATGATGAACGACAAAGTTCGAATGCGGACAGCTTGCACAGAGGATAGACTATATATTATATTTAGTTAAATTGTTTCACGTCATAACACCGCCAATATTTTCCAATTACACGTTTAATTGTATTATTATAGAATGCATATGTGTATGACTTCTTCGTTCGTTATTGAATACAGCGAACAAAAAGAAAGTGCTCAGAGAATGTAGTAACAAGAAATTACGATAGCCATAGATTTTATTTAATTGGAACAGCATGCTTTTATGTTGTTACTGTTTCACCATGAATACTTGTCTTTATGTCCTTTCCACGCTGCATATAGTAATATTCAATATTGGCACTCGCTATTTATTGAAGTGGATTATGTATCGTAAAATTGCGCTTACGTTTGTATTATGTGGATAAAGTAATCCTGACATTTTCGGATCCCTGATACATATCTTGATTTAGTAGTAAACAAAAGCTTCAAAATATTCATTTAAATTTATTGTACTTCTGTATTCAGGCAATAACATGAAACTAATAATATATATAACTTATGAATATGTACATAGTGAATCAATTTAATACAGAAGATTTTATTGCGTGAATAGAAGTTATAATTATTTCTCAGGGCATTAAAATAATGTATAGCCATGAAATCTAAACTAATTGCATATAAACATTATATGAAATGTTGTAAAATTTAATTCAATTAATTTACAGTGTATACGCCAATAATGTGGTGTACATTTTATTTTGTGTTAATTAAAATATTAATTCTTATGTATGTTTTTTATTATAACCAAATTATCTTAGATTTATTTTTATTAACATATTATTTATGTTTTCCAGTTGATAGAATGATAACAAGTTCTAGTTTAAGTAGTAATTTACCAAACTGAACGAAAATGTACAAATATGTGAATATTTATCATGGTGTAGCGGTACTATAAAATGACAAGCTGTCATTTAAAAAGTTTCAATGACTAACACGATGTAATGCAAAAAATTGAATGCATAAAAGTTACTTTTATACATTTCATTTTTTTGCACCCCTAAGACCCACAGTCAGCTCCATTGAATCACCTCTTCAACAGTTGGCAAGATACCTAGCCCAACAATCCAGACCTCATGTGGAAGTAGCCGAGTCTTACGTCAAGAACGCAAGCCACTTAATCGAGCTATTGAGAAGAGAACAGTAGAACCAGATTGGCTATCAGTAAGCATCGACGTAGTATCACTGTTTACCAATATACCAATTGCCGAAGCTCCAGAGACCATCGAACAGATATACCAACCACCACTACACATAATGAACCTGGTGAAACACTGTCTGACAAACACCTACTTTATCTACGAAGATCAACGTTATAGACAAATAGAATGCGCACCAATGGGCTCTCCTCTGTCACCAGAAATAGCGAACCTCTTCATGGAGAACTTAGAGAAAACAGCACTAAGGACGGTCACCCACAAACCGAAACTCTGGCTACGCTACGTCGATGACACTTTCGTGATCTGGACACATGGAAAAGACCACTTCAAGAGCTTCCTGGATCATCTGAACAACACCCACCCAAAACTAAAATTTACGATGGAAATAGAATCCAACAACGAATTACCATTCCTCGACGTTCTAGTCAAGAAAATGAGAAGTTTAGTCATACGGTATACCGAAAAGCAACACATACATACCGATACCTCAACGCACAGTCCCACCACTACCCAGCTCAGTTACAAACAGTAGTGAAAACCCTAGTGACGAGATCTCAGAGATTAGCAGATGAAGACAACACCGCCCAAGAAATGGACAAACTCCATAAAGCACTCCAACAGAATAGGTTCAGTGAAACTGCTATTAAAAGAGCATCCAAATCAAAACAAACAACACCACAAGAAGAAAAAGAAAAACCAATTGCCAATATCTACTTACCCTAAGGTAAAGGCACCACCGACAGAATACCCAAAATCCTACGAAGACACAACATTGAAACAACCTTCAAAGCAGACAGAAAAATCAGCACAGTCCATCGGAATCCTAAAAAAAAATACCTTTAGAAAGCCAAGGAATTGTGAAAAAACTTACATCGGACAAACAAACAGGACGGTAAACGCAAGAAGAGACGAACACAAAAATTCCGTAAGAGAAGACGAGAAAACGTCGTCCTTGGCTCCGCATGTAAAAGAAACATTCGACACGATCGACTTCAGTAACACCAAGCTATTAGCGAGCATCGAGCTTAGAGATATGATTCTTGTAGGTATTGGTGGAATGTCAAAGAAATTATTTACTAGCTAGAGTTTGAATTGTTTATGAAATTGCATTACAAGTCTATATAATATCATTACTCTTCTTCTTTTTTTTTACTTATAAAATCTTAGTAAGTGTCTCATGTCTATATCTACCTACGAATATTGATGGATATATTTTATTTAGAATACAGTCTATGCTAGCTATATATTTCATAAAATATGTAGAATTCGGTGTAATAAACAAATTTTAAAACAAATTAGTAATTTGATTATAGTAGGCGCTGACACAGGAAATATTACGTGAACGGTTGACGAATTAGTGCAAGAGAAACAATAAAATAACAATAAAATAACAATAAATATGAACAATAAAATAGATAAAAGATATTTCATGAAGTGTTCAAATGAATAGTCATTCACTTTTAAACATTTATGAATACGCTTCCGAAATGATGAATTGACATTGTTTGATAGGAGTTTAGCACCTATATTTCTAAATGACTATATTCCCGTCCACCTTCTTTTGTGTTTACAGGAATACTGTATATTTGCTGTTTTACCTAGTCCTATAAGAAATGCGCGCCTATCATCCTATCACCAAGAATGCCTCTCCATACATTATGCGCCACCCATGCTGATGATCTATTTATAAGTGAAGAAAGGGTTTCCATTTCAATAATAATGAAAATTTCGTTTGTTAATTATTCCGTTACTATGGAAAGCAGCTTCATCTGTAAATAACATATTATCAAAAAAAATTCCATGTGCATTAATTTTAGCTATTGCCCATTGGCAAACACGCTTCTAGCTTTAAAATGAAGGGTGCGTAACTCAGGATTTAAATGTATTCATTAAGAATGACATTCATTTTATTTTGAAGTCCTTGCAACGATTGCTTGTTTATCCAGTAAACGACTTATTTCACGGAGACAGATGTGTGGATTTTCTGTTTCTGCCATAAGAATTCGTAATTGATTTTCATTGTTTATCAGACATTTAGGATTCCGTGGTTATGAATAAGCAATTCTACCAGTAGTAATGAAAGTGTCCATTACTCTTCCTGGGAATTCTTTTTAAGGGTAACGATGATGGTAAACTCTCTGGGCTAATAAATCTTCTCTCTGACATTCCTCCAGTACCAAAATACTTGAATAGGTACAGTATTTTGGTACTGGACAGAGAATTGGCAAAATTATATAAATAAAATGACAATAGCTGAGCAATGGTCACTTTGAAAGTAATAACGTCTGATATGTTTTTGGGTAAAATTTAGCAGGCAATTTAAAAATTACGTGATATACAGGCTGTTATACAAAAAAAATTATGTAATTTTAATCCAGTTTTCTGCGAAGCAAAAAAAAATAGAACGTGCTTACATTAGGTCCCTTTATTATGAATAACACTACAAAAAAATGGGATCATCTGATAAGTCATTTTTGAGATAAATAATTTTTTCGAATCATTGAATTTTTCAGAAAAATGATAATAAATCAAAAACTTTAAATTTTAAGTCTATGCCATCTTATTACAGAAGTTACTGTTAGTTATTAATAGACAGGGATAATAGCTGAAACTATTAACTGCACTAATAAAGAATAAAATACAATAAAGAATACACATAGCAAACGAAAAACGAAGAACTATGGCATTTTAGACCTAACATTGATGGCGAGATCAAGTTAAGTTTTTAGCACTTGGAATTTGTTGTACGGAGTACGCTAATAATATTGAAGCTATTACTCTTTGAAATTGGCCGTTTATTTAATTACAGCATTATGTTGTCTCTGTGGGACTTAATACCTCTGTTTAAAAGATGTGTTAAGTGTCAAGTTTTTGTTCCGCGTGTATAGGCTTCTTCACTGCGAATATAGAAACTCATTATTGACGTTAATTTTATAGTGCTATTAATATGACGAATACATTGGTCAAATGACAGGGTAATAACAAATATAATATTATGTTGTATATTTATTGTGTTACTAATTTTTATTCAATCACCGAAATAACACAGAGCATCTTCGGTATACATATATTTCAAAAGCTTCCAGTTTTTTTAACATAGTGTGTTCAGAGCTGTCCAACTATAAAGTACGGAATATTCTAAAACTATAATTTTCGAGATTTGTATTAAATCCTGAGGGCACTTTTTAGTTTTAAATAGGGCTTCTCTTGAGTTTTATAATGAATTTTTAACAATTAACAGAGCTAGAAGATGGTACACCTTCGGTCATACCTTCCAGAAAATGGAATTTTTATTATTGTTCTATATTGGTGAAGATTAAAAAAAGAAGGAAAATAACGAGCAAGTACCATGTTTGCGGTCTGATTGTCGTATACATATTAGGGGTAGTTCTATATCCATTAGGGATCGTGTAAACTTGTGGCTCTTCCATGTAGTTTCTACTAAAAATTAGAAATTAGTGATAAATGAAGGGGTTTTATTAATCAACAAACATAGCGAAAAATTAAATCTTGTGGATATCAGATCACACTTATTACTGTACGAGAAGATAGTAACGAGGAACAACGTCGTTTATAGCTTATACGTTTCAAGTGCAGCACTACTACTAATACTCTACGTCTCATGAGCTTTCGGAAAGATCTCTCGTCAGCAAGAGAAATTAGTTTACTTAGAAAAGAATTCTGTATATCATTTACAAATCTCAAAAATTGTATTTCTAAGGACGAGTTGCATTACAGAAGGTTGTATTTATTAGAATCAGAAATATATGTATGTTTGGTAAAAAAAATTTGGAGAAGCAAAAAGAAATATAAATATTAAATGATATGTCTGATTGGTGGATAAATGTTATGGATGAGTAATTTTGACAGCCAAAGATTCTAAAAATAATCATTAGGACAGATTGCTTACATGGAAAGGAATTTGAATGTTCTTAAAGATTATTTGAATGTTATTTCATGATTGCCACTGATAAGGTATATTGCAAATTGAGCTCATATGAAAATACGAAAATGCTTTTATTTCTCTGAAAATATTCAGGCTAATAATTTGGTTAATCCTTTGAAACACAACAACATTTTTCTATGTTGTTTGGCACATTACTAATAATTAAGAGTTTTTATTTGTCTTAATTTATCCCCTTCAATTAAAAAGAGTGGTACGTTTGTTTACCCTAAATTTCCTTTCTAAAATTGTTTATTTGTTCTAAAGTATTATTCTCAGAACAAATATTAAACGTACTCGTGATAGAAAGCAAAAGTCAATATAGTAAACTTATATGTTTACACAACAAACTAACTAAAAAAGTATATATTGCTGTGATATCTGCTCTATGGTTGATAACCAATAGTCAAATTAATAAAATTAATATTATTTAATAATCTCAGGGTCCTAAAGATAGATTTCTTTGTTTTAAAAGAAAATATGTCACAGCCTTTCCTTATTGTGAGTTCTAGCTGTGATTGTGATGTTTACTTTCCTCATGTTCCCCACTGGGATGGGTATAAATAAGTAAATGATGAATGTCAGCACAACTTATATTTATTTATAATATGGAGATTTTACAAAAACATAAAAAATTATTGACAACGATATAATATAATACTTTTGTTTCATTAAGGTATATTATCTTCTCCGTTATAGTACAAGCACCTTGCAAATCTTTTATTGTTTCAAATTGGAGAAGTCTACTAAATTACTTCTTCAAATGTGCTTATAATTCAAAAAGAAATTACTAAAATTATTTTCTTTACTCTTTGCCGACGTATCCCCATTGGATCATCTCGACCTGAGATTTTCACGTCAAGAACGTATTAGATATTTCAAATAATATTTTGAAATTATTGTTATTCAGGTGAAAACGTTAATACTTCGTTGAATCGCCCTAACCTGAGATTTTCACGTCAAGTCAAGACTTACCCAATGAAGAATTTATCAAATGTTTAAATAATATTTTCAAAATTATTGTTATTCAGGTAAAATTGTTAATACTTCGTTGAATCGTCCTAATCTGAGATTTTCACGTCAAGTCGAGACTTACCCAATGAAGAATTTATCAAATGTTCAAATAATATTTTCAAAATTATTGTTATTCAGGTAAAATTGTTAATACTTCGTTGAATCGCCTTAACCTGAGATTTTCACGCCAAGTCAAGACTTACCCAATGAAGAATTTATCAAATGTTCAAATAATATTTTGAAACTATTGTTATTCAGTAAACTTTATACACCCTGTCCAGTTTAAAATGCAGTACATGGGGATATTGGAAACCCTTGGAGATACAACGTCGGTTAAATGGGAGAAAAGTTGCGTATTCATTTGTCCATGAATAATCCGACATCAGATTTTGAAATTTTTGTTTCATTGGGCAGATACAGGGTGAAAAAGAAAAAAATGCATTTTTGAAAATCTTCCATATTTTGTTTCCTAGAAGAGATAAATTTACAAAAGTAGTAAGTTAGGGATAACAAGTGATGAGGATTTTAAAAATGATTAAAAAAAAAATCTAGGTCTACTAGATTTTGCGTGACAATAATCAACTTTTGTTTTTCTTATGGCAGCCATATTGGATTTTGACATTTTTAATATCTTCAAAAAAAATGCTATTCAATGATGTATAACATGTTTATGTTCAAGATAGTAAAAACATGAAAAATAGAGAAAGTAAGATTTTAACATAGTAGGCCGTGATAATAAATGTGACATTTGTATTAAACAACTCTAAAAGCTGTGAAGTTTATTCTGAACTGTCAGTAATCTTATTGTTAATCTCATTGTATCCAAGTATCTGTACTGAGCAAACCTAAGATGGATCGTTTTACAAGTAGTGAGAAATATCAAATGCTGGAGTGTTTTATTTTGAGTGGAAGAAATGATGAATTGGCTGCAGAAATGTATTTCGATAGATACCCTGAAAGGCGGCAGCCAGAAAAAAGCATTTTTCGCCGATTGCGTGATAATTTGATAATGCATGGAAGTTTTGTCAAACCCCAAAAAAGCAAAACAATGAAAATAATGAAAATATTGTTCTTCAAGCAGTGGTTGAAAATCCCCGTACGTCTTTACGAGTAATTGAAAATACACTTGGCGTCGCTAGGTCAACAGCTGGTACCATTTTAAAGCGTGCCAAATTCAAACTTTATCGTGAAAGAGCCAGTCAAGGGCTTCAAAATGGTGACGAAATACGGAGAGCACAATTCTGTCATTGGTTCATCGAAAAACATAATGAAAATCCAAACTTTTCTGCGAAAATCTTATGGTCTGATGAGAGTTGATTTACTAACTCTGGAATGTTTAATCGTAAAAATACTATCTTTTGGTCCGATGAAAATCCACACCTAGTCTTGGCATTAGACAGCAAGTCAAATGGGGATTTAATGTCTGGATCGGTGTTATTGATACCCATGTTATCGGTCCATTCTTTTTCAATGAGAATTTAAATTCTGAAAGGTATTTAGAACTTTTGCGCGTACATGTTGCTGAAAGAATTGAAGAACTTCCACTTGCCACGTTGCAAAATATGTATTTTCAGCAACACAATTCCTTGTTGGTTACAAATTATTTAAATAATCAATATTACAATAACTGGATTGGTAACCGAGGTCCAATAGGGTGGCCTGCTAGGTCCCCGGACCTCACACCTCTTGATTTTTTTGTATGGGGCTATCTGAAAAACACGGTGTATTCGAGATCTTATGAAAATGTGGAAGAATTACGTCAAGCAGTTGAAGAAGCACTGAATGGAATGACACCGAACATGGTTAGACAATCTTGTGAGGCAGTACTAACACGATGTAGATTATGCATACGAATGAACGGTGGCTTATTTGAACAGTTGTTACATTAATGATTCAGCTACCTAACCACCTTTATTTAATGAATACTAATAAATAAAATGTTAAAGATATTTTAACAGTACTTGGAGACTTGTTGTTTTTTGTTTTTTTTATCAGTATATACTTAAGATATCCACAGTTCCATGGCCTACTATGTTAAAATCTTACTTTCTCTCTTTTTCATGTTTTTACTATCTTGAACATAAACATGTTATACATCATTGAATAGCATTTTTTTTGAAGATATTAAAAATGTCAAAATCCAATATGGCTGCCATAAGAAAAACAAAAGTTGATTATTGTCACGCAAAATCTAGTAGGCCTAGATTTTTTTTTTAATCATTTTTAAAATCCTCATGACTTGTTATCCCTAGCTTACAACTATTGTAAATTTATCTCTTCTACGAAACAAAATATGGAAGATTTTCAAAAATGCATTTTTTTCTTTTTCACCCTGTATCTGCCCAATGAAACAAAAATTTCAAAATCTGATGTCAGATTATTCATGGACAAATGAATACGCAACTTTTCTTCCATTTAACCGACGTTGTATCTCCAACGGTTTCCAATATCCCCATGTACTGCATTTTAAACTGGACACCCGGTATAACACACATGAAGATTCTTTTATTTATTGACTATAAGATTGCAAGATGAAGCTTTATTAACTGTGCTTGTACTTACTTTTCTTGACTATATCTCCTTTTGAATTCCTATTATGGCGGTTTTATTAAATAAAGTAGTAATAATTTCCCGCGCTCTACTATACTTTAGCGCGCACTTATTGTTTGAAACGTATTATACGTTTTGTCTCACTACGTGTTTAAATCTTAAAAGCGTTTATGCCTTTTTAGATTTTGTTTAGTCGGAGAACACTTGGAGCACTGATTAGAAATTTTAAGGTACTGGATGCTGCCGATGAACTCCCTTCTAATGGCCAATGCATGTCCTTTTATATCTCTCAACAATTGAAAAACGCCTTATTTTGTTTTAAAGTGTTTTGGTTCTATTTCAATTTTCTTCTACTGCGCCCTCCGTGTTTGTTTTGATAATTATCGATGTCATGTGATCACATGACATTGCGTCCGCCATATTACATTTGTTGTTGTTTACATACTATGCATTTGCATATCTAATTAATATCGATTGATTTTTATTTATTTTGGTAAGTATTTTTAATCTGTACTACATTATATACTGACTAATATCTTATTTGTTTTTAGCTTGGAATCTCTTGGAGTATTTTGGTGTATAGAAGAAAACAAATAATCACACATCTTTATATGCATTTCTATGATGTCTCATACAGAAGAAAATACAATTGAATTTTTATATAGTGATTAATACAAATAGAATATGCTTATTTACATGTAAAAGCTTTTATTTTTACAATATATTAATCATTACATCAATGTTTCTTTGAACGTAGGCTTCCTATTTGTTGATTATTATCGCTGCTGAAGAATGTATTAGCGGAATGACCTACTTTTCTATTAATTACTACTAATACTGTTTTAAATCATTACATATCCATTTTTAGACTGAGGTATTTGAACATTATGTTTTGTACAATATATAATTCTTGTGCTCTAATTTATTCGAAATTGAGGTCAACACTTTTAATTCTGTCATTGCATAATACCTTAGTTCATTCCTTGAATATGCAACCCACATTTCATCGATATTTCATGGGTGTATATAGTGTTGCATATCCATCAGTTAAAATATTTATTGCCTTTATCTTGTTCTTTAAACATGATATATATTAATCTATGTATTATTTATGCGTCTATATTTATTGAGATGTTAAATTGTAACTAGTGTACAAAATACATATACGTATACATTTATTTATCTAAAATAAATTGTGCTGAAATTTACTTTTGTTTTTATTTATTTATTTAAATTTTTTTTATATTAGAAAATATTAACCATATTCACTTGTATCTGATTATATTCATATATAATACAACGAGTAGTCAAAGTATGCTCGATTATTTTTGTGGTGGTTCACGAATGTTTCCTTGCGCTTGAATATTAATAGGACGAGTGCGTCAGCACGAGTCCTATTTACAAGCGCAAGGAAACAAGAGTGATAACACCGCAAAAATGATCTACCATACTTTGATTACGAATTGTATTCGAAGGACTATTCATCGAATGATTCATTCATAAATGACGAACTGAGTTTTTTAATTTTCTAAAATTAAGTAGCTATTGCGTTGGTTTCCATAGTAGTATGTTTTCAACAAACTACTGTCAATGTAGAAAATTTCCTACGATTCGAATTTAATAAGTTATTGCAAGAATAAATAGATTTCTGATATGGAAAGCAATTCAAAAAGGTTTGGTGAAAAAGGTGAAAGTGAAATTGATGCTGAAATTCATAAAACTATTCCGGAAAACACAAACAAAACAAGAGATTATATCTGGAGGCAATTCTCAGATTTCTTGTCCGAGAAGAGGTACAAATTGGACGAAACCAGACCCCCCTATTGAAATTAATTTCGTATTAAAATCTTGGGCATGTAACATGAAGAAGCAAAATGGCGATGACTATAAGGAAGGAGTGGTAAAGCACATGTGGAATGTTACCGCGAAGTTGGTGCAGGAATTATATTCTGAGAATTGGAAAATAGTAATAAACCCGTTCAACGATATTGTCTTTAAGTCAAGTAGGAATGCCAGAGACGTCATGCGACGAAAATTACAGTCGTGTTCCGAAAAAAGAAGTACAAGTGCAGCAGCTATTACCCAAGAAGAATTTGCAAATATTGTCGGCAGTTTTGATGAAGATACCCCGAAAGGCCTCCAAAAAAAATTCTTTTTTATAGCTTCTTTGGAACCTGCTTGGCGAGGTGGAGAGGGAAATAACTGTCTCACGCACTTCTTTAAAGAAGAAATTAACAATGATGGCTCCCCTACTGGCAGGATAGAGTATAATAGCATATTTTCAAAGACTGCGCAGGGAGAATCTAAGCCACTTTCCACCAGCAAATGGCTAATTAAAAATAAAGACAATTCTGATTTATGTCCTGTGAGGTAGGTGTCAGTTTTTGATAAATTCCTATAGGTATGTTTATGTTTATTTTTATTGAGGTTGTATCACAAGCTTATATCCAAAAGAGGAGAAATCATTAAGACGAACCGTTTGTTTCTGACTCCCAATCCTTTTTGGAACAATTCGAAATCGTCTAGTTGGTTCAAAAACTCTCCGGTTGGGATTAATGAGATGAATAAATGGGTGAAAAATTCTGCTGAAAAAGCCGGATTGGATGTTAAAAAAAGAAAAATATCCAATCACTCAATAAGATCGTCTACAGTGACAACTTTAGCAAAAGCTGGAGTCGGGGAGCATCAATTGATGAAAATTACTGGCCATGGCAATATAAATTCTATTAAAACTTACCTGCAGTTAGATGATGAACATCATGAGAGTATTATTGGTCATTTGAGAAAAAATATAACAAATACTGGATCCACTGCTGTAGCCTCTACTTCTAATATCACCAGTTCCGTTGCACTGTCCGAAGAAAGTGAGATGAAAGGCACTTTCAGAGAAGCCTTTTTACACAACTGTAGTCATATTAATTTTTCTAATTGCAATTTTCATTTATAAAATTATAATCCATCATGTAATTTTTATTATATAAGGTATTTGTACGTTATTGTTTCAAAAAATAAAAAAATTGCGACATATATCTGTCAAAAATATCCACCGATACCACTAGTGGTGATTTCAATGAAATACCCACTAGTGTAAATACGCAGCAGTATTTTTGTTTCTAGGACACAAAAATGTGATTCTTTGATTCTTATTGGTCATATTTTTACAAATGACACATGAGTTGAATAGTCAGTTATATTCAGTAATATCCACTTATATCTAGTTCTATCTCTGTTTTTACATATATAAATTTTTGGATATTTGAATCTGGTTATATCCAGTTTTTCATTATTTTTTTATTTCTTATTATATTTTAAAAATACAGAAAAATACCACAGCAATATGTATGTGAGTAAAATCTTCCTCACTAATGAACTACAATAATAAATGCGATAATATTAATTGATAATCTTATATACAGACTCCTTGAATACCTTATTTTTCACATAGTCTGTAGTTTTATTTTCATTTTCCATTATTGTTTAAAAAATATGTACACGTCAATACTATTATCATGTACATAATTCGAAAATATCTAAATGATCTTACTCCCACTGACAAAACTGATTACTGTTTATAGAAAGTAACAGCAAAAGTAAATAAAACACAAGAAAGTATGCCGCCATTAAGGAAAGAGGAAGGGACTAGGACAAGGACAGATCAAAGTAAAGCTAAAACCATTGTAATCCTTTTTATCTATCTTAAATTAAGCATTTCCAATAAAAACTTCAGTTGAGAGGAATAAGTAACTTCATACCATTAAAGAGTGCTCTAAATAGTATTTCCTATGAAAGCCATGAAAATTAGAGAAATTAAGAAAGTGATTCGGAGAAACCTCAACACGACAAAAATCCGGGTCTTGACCTTATAATTGGGTAAATCTTAAAACAATTACCAAAAAAGGATTATTTTCCCTTTACAAGTCCATAATCGCTTATAACCAGTCACAGTGAAAAGTGGAACAAATCATTTTGATTCCAAAACCGGGAAGTCGTAGGTGGAAGCATCATCATTTAGACCTATCGGACTTTCGCCTATCTTGTCGAAGCAAAAATAATAATAAAGCATTGCCTTGGCGTACTAAACATGGATCTAGAACACCTGTTCCAATTTCGCGAAAATGAGGCAACAATCAAACAAGTCCACAGAGTCATCGGCTATATTCTAGGATGCAATACACACATTTGATAAAGTATGACACCCAGGCTTACTATACAAACTTAATCAAAAATTCCCACACTACACTATGAGGTATTGTTAATATACTTGACAAAAATATACTTAGTAATCGAATGTAAAGATGAAACAACTGCAACTAGTGTTTATTCAATAAAATCAGGAACAAATCAAAGTAGTGCCATGGGTCCCGTAATTTCTTCAATCTTCACTGCCGACTTACCAACTAGACTAGCTCGTTCATACCCACTTTCGGGGATGACACCACGGTTAATGCAACAAGCAACCTAGATATACACTTGAGAAATTTCAGAAGTTTTGCATAAAGTAAAGGAGTGCGTGAAAAAGTAGCATCTAAAAGTCAACGAGGCGAGATCGCTGCACGCTACATTCACCTTTGGAAAAGATGTACAAGTGTAACACATTATGGGCATCAATTTCCACAAGCGGTCTGGTATGATATCTTTACAAAGATAAAGCAGCTTAGGCTCAAAACTATCCAAACTTTACTGGTTAGTTGATAGGAAATTCCAACTATCATTGGCTAGCAAGCTAACTGCATAGAGAGTGATTTTCAAAGTCGCTTCAACAAAACTTAAAGCAAGTCGCCTATTCATTTATGATTTTTAATCGCATTCTAATATAACCGTCCCTCAGTAGATTATTGTATGACACACATAATAGTGTTCGGTATTGCCCGAGCTTGCCCTGCTATTTTTAAATATCAGTAGTATTTGAAATGATAATTAAATAAAGTAAACTTTTGAGTAATCATATATCGGATGAGAATAGGGATAAGGTAAAGCCAGGGTATAGCTTAATATCTGTTCAATATATAATTTAACCCAAAATGATTTACGCATTATCTACAATGATAAGTACTAACCAACCAGTCACTATGCGGTTGTTTATTTCATTTAGTCTATTATCATGCAAATGAAAATTTTTCACTGTTGAATTATAAAATTCTCACCGAGGTTGCTTGTATAATAATGGGTACTATAAAAACCGGTGCAACGAGTACTTAATATTTACGCACCGTGAAAGTATAGGGAGGGTTCTTTAATTCGAAATCAGGTTACGCGGACACCCGTCCTCCGCAAGTAGCCTCCTTGATTAAAAGACTGAAGCACGCAAAAAAGGTTTTGCGCATTGCAAGTCATCGCTAATTTTTGATTCTCTTGTAGATTTACCGCGAAGTCAATGTGACAATTGCTATAAGTATTTGTACGTGACGTAATACATTACGTTTTACGATTTAAACCATTGATTATATCCAATCATATTTCCATATCGAGATTCATATTCAAAAGGTTCCAAGTATTACTGTAATTATCAGCATTACTATTATTGTTACTAGGAAATTGAATAAACTACCAAAATATTATGTTTTGTATGACATTATTTTTATACGGAACACCTCTACAATTTTCAATATTCTAATATGTATATCCCTAAATTGACAATATAAAAGATCAAATAGTAAGAGAGAAATTGTAATAATATTTATGCATGAATTCACCTTAACTTTACCGAGGCGATATAGGCCAGTCTTGTATCACATTATTTTGGAAGCTATTTCTGGGATGTTTGGACTAGTGGATAATGAAATAATTGTCAAGTTAAAAGAAGTAACAAAACGTATATTAATTATAAAAACATAAAATACAAACTAAAATAAAGCTTTTTCTTTGGGTTATAAAAAAATAACAAATAACATTCTTCGGTTAAGAATATAAAATATAGCAGAACGTTTATGTGCACATATTGCACTTATAATCCTTGGACGCGGCAACTTCATATGTTAAATCGAGGAAATCTGTACATTTGTAGTGATACCACTTGGTGCAATAATCACAACCGATATTTTTCTCAAGATCATCTTCTATGTCACTAATAAGGTCCTCTTCGCACAAGGCACATTTTACCGTCTCCTTCTTCTGTTCTATTGTCTTTTCAGTATCTTCCTTATTCTTAAACAATTTTCCTTTAGCCTTCCTCACAAACTTCTTTTTTTTACTATTTGTCATAATTTGCTTCTGGCGTTTCTTGGCTCCTCTTTGCTCCTTTCTTAATTTCACGTTGTTAATTTTGTGAAGCTTTTCTTGTTCTTTTCTCAATAGTGATTTCGCCAAGCCTGAGATGATATCGCACTAAGTAACTTTGCCTTTGGTGTTTTGTTTTCTGACTTTTTAGTAGGCTCTGGAAAGCACAAGTGAGCTTCAAAGGGATTTAAATTTTTTTCTAATATCTTATTAGGTGGAAGTAGTGTTTTTATAACTCTACGCTCATCATCCGCTATTTCTCCTCTAGGCTTATTTTCGGTTATCACTGTATCTTCAGCGAAGCTTTCAGATCTTCCTTCGGTTACCACTATATCTTCAACGAGACTTTCAGATCTTTCCTCGTCTTTATTGCTCCATTTCCGTTCATCTTCTCCGTAGTGTCCTCTTTCTCCCATCGTTTCATCATTAGGTATATGCAGAATATATGTCCTCTCAATTTTTTCCTTATGGAAATTTCTGGATGTCTCTTGAGAAAATTTAGATACCATTTCTGACCAGGTTGTTCGTTTTTAAATAAATGGAGCTTTCCAGAATCCCTCGCAATTTTAGTAACTGTCTCAATGAGATCGCATTTCTTTATTGGGAAACCACATTTTGCGATGTCTAGCAACCAGTCAGCAATTTTCTGCTCACCTTCTATTGTCATTATTGGAGGTGGTCCTGTTCTTCTTACAATATTTTCTGGGGTCTTTCCTTTTAATTTGTCTTGTATTGTTGTACGTGGTACTCCAAATTGACGACTTGCTTCTCTCACACTCATATAGTTTTCTCGTGCTTCAGAAAGTGCTATTTTTAAGGCGTTATCTGAATAGGAGAAAATTTTCTCTTATTTAATTTCTTGAGAGGCTGCATGGTTACTCCCTCATGTTTTTCCGAAAAACCATCTGAAAAAGGAAGTTTTAGATAGGTGGATAATATGAGGACGACAATGGACTGTTTCTCGGCCACCGCTGTTATGTATATATTATATATAATTATACGGGAGACCGAAAACCGGTATACTCTTTCCTATTTTCGGCCACGTTATTCGGTGGTCTTTATATCTCAGGAGCATTTGCGAAATATGTGGCTAAATAGGCTCAGGGATAATAAAAGAAAATGAGAAGTTTATATCTAAAATATAAATAATGGAAAAAGACATCGTCTTTAGACAAAATATAGCCGGTTTTCGACCACCCTGGCCGAAAAAGGAATACATAATTTTTTTTTGTGTCCAGTTCACCGGCCACTTATTTATAAAATATATATTTACCGAAAACAATATTTTTTGCTCAATTAAACCAAAATTAAACATGTAAACTCAAACTAAATGAATATAAACAGCCCATAGTCACAATAAGTAATAATTCACTTACTATTTTCCAGTGATGTCCCCACTACAATTTTTGTACTGAACCAAAGGCACTCACAGCGTTTCGTTGGCGACCATATTGTAAAACTGAATGTTAGTTCCTGTTTGTGCTCCCACTGCTTCAGAATTAGCATGACTGTAGGAAAAAGGTGTCCGAACAAGGGCCTATTATTTATTTGATCAGAGTATAGAAATGAACACTATTTTCGGCATTCTAATATAAAAGTGGCCGACAATAGGTGGCGGCCGGCTAACCGGCGCATTCACCCTATTATTTTCCGGTGTGAACCTAATCGACACTTTTTATTACTCGTAATTATAATATTACAGCATTAACTTAAAAAAACATTGCTAAAATATTGCAGTATAAGTTATGAAAGCAGCCGGATGAAGATCATAGAATCATCCTATCAACATGTTCAAATGCAGCATTTGACCGTATCCTGATCATCAGTAGATATGTCATAATACCTACTGTGACGGTATAATGAACGTTTATAAAAAAATTCTATTTATTTAAATAAGGTGTTAAGCAAAGAATATTTAATTTGATCAAATGCTTTTGATATGTCTGTGTATATGGCGTTGACTTGTCCACACGATATCGAATGTGTATTCTGTTAAAATGGAACATTTTTAATAGCTGATCGTTAGCCCATCCATTTTGGTCATATTTTAGAGAATTTTCTTAAATTTATAAAAAGTGTAGTCGATAATGCCAGATTGAAAATCCCTGTTAATGGGACGCCAGAATAATTCAGCGCTTCTTGTCAAATAACTTGGATTTCATTTGATCCCGAAGTTATTTTCAAATAATGTTTATATATGGTAAATGCCAATATTCAAATGTATTGATAACAACATTCTTACTAGCGTAGAAGATATCAAAGTAAATCTCAAACTGTTTCATTATTTTCTGAGATCTATCATAAATTGTGCATCACATGACAATGAAGCAGGTATTTTTGATTTTTGTTTCCTGCTACAAACGAAAGATCAATACTTTTAAAATCCGTTTTTTGAAGTGAAAACTTCTATGGGCGCGTTGATTGTGGGCACTGAACCAGACTGAGCTGTCACGCTCGGCTATGTAACGCTCGTTCGGGTAATGTCGGCTCGAGTCGACTAAGGGAGCGAGAGAAATATAGTCAACGCGTCAATGCTATACTCGTTCGGCGACCGTTACATGAGAGAGCATGACGCATCAATCGTATTCAGTATCTACATGAACACTTTATGTGCCGTGCGAATACGTTTTATTAACCTCGCCTTGATGAAGTTTTCACTTCTGCCGTGTGGTCTTAAGCACACCCATTTTTTCCACATAAAGACGCTGTATTCACCAAGAAAAACATCATTATAGAAAATCTTTTCAATTGCCATTCATCTCTAACAAAGGTTGTAACTATTTGCATTTTATCGTGTTTTTTTTGGAAGAACCTTAAACGAAATTACTAGTTTACTTAAATGCGTATAGGATAAACAAAGTTATGGACCGACTTTAACTACTTTTTGGTGCTAAAAATTTAGAAATTTTTGATGAGTTACAAATAAATTTCTTTTTTGATTTCCAGTTAGGCATTTATACGTATTCTTTAGATTTGCATAGCCTGGTACCTATTTAGCGGTAACCCTGTATCGCTATATATACAAATGGTAGAAAGGCTATACCAGGACATTAATCTGGTCTTATTGTCAGGTTACTAGAATTAATGCTAATGCTAAATGCTAATGCACTGTTCTTTTTACTGAGAAGCTTTTGTCTCAATATCTTCACCCTACTATTATTTTCAGAAAAAAATATGAAGGTATGGGTGACTTGAAATGTAAATATTCTTTATCACAAAAAAAGTAAGATACCTTTCGGAGGGTGCCGTTTTTAAAAGATAGTTTTAGTTAGCTTCTTAGACTGTGTTTTCTTGCTGATATTATTATTATCTTGACTTTGTGTTTGCAAGGTCGCGATGTTAATCCACGGACAAAATTAATGGTTTTATGAAAAAAGTTGACTTATCGAAAACTTCAGTCTAGAAAGAGTATTAAGAACTCATGGAAGTTGTAGCTAATTACTGTAGAATATATTCTGAGAAAATTTTTTTAGACGTGCAAGTTACTTCGTGCAATTTAAAACAACAGCTCTGTGAATATTTTGCATATGAAATTCAAACAAGTTATAACAATTACAGGTGGATACTGAAATTTCTTTTTGGACAATTCCTTTCAGCATGTTAAAATTCCAACATACATGAAAGAAAAACTCTCAAACGATATAATGTTGAAACTGGAATTTCTTCCCCAAAAACCGATTTATTTTAGGATTTAAAAAATGCAAGAATACTCCCAACTGGTGAACGAAGCTCTTCAATGTGAGTTTCAATTTCCATCATAGGACTTGTGCGAATTAAGTTTCTTATCGATTACCGTTAATAAAAGGAAAGTAAGAAATCACAACTTGAAAGTGATATCATTGTCAAATACAAAACTTAAAAAAAGTGCCTTCATGTCTAAACAAAATGTGTGCGGTTGAGTATCTATTACCATAAGTTAATCATATTTATGTACAAGTTCTAACAAAATATCTGAGATACAGCTAATAATTAAAGTATATAAGTTCGAACAATGACCTTATTTTCAGTATTTGACTGTCAACGTTAATATATTTGAGACCGCGGCTATTATAATAACCTGTTACATAACTCCTACACCGGTTGAAGAATGTCGTTAAAATCATAATTATATCAATCAATATCTACTTATCGGGCCTGTTTTAGTAACGTGGCGTTTGATCGATTATTCTCAACCGGTTTTGAAGTTCCATCAGATATTTTTTGTTTGTGTATAGTATATATACTGCACATTATACAGGCACATTTCTTGTATTTATTAAAAACCCCTACAATAAAAATAGTAGCAATAACAATTGCAACGTTTCAAAATAATAACTAAAAATGTACTAAAGAAAGAAATATATGATGACGTTTCATATTGAAGAATAGTGAAAATATTAAAGGTTACTAATGTTTCTTGAATATTTTTTTCTTTTCTTTGGTATTTAAATTGTTTGTTACATATTTAGAAAGAAATGGAAATTATAAACAAAATATTAAAATATTTATGTTGTACACACTTTATTAAGAAGTTTTTGTTTCTTTTAGCTTTTAAATGATACAAATTATTCAAACATGTTACAGGGTACAAACGCAATTTGGTTCCACAATTAAAATATTCTTATTGACTATTTACTTTTATTTCCAAACTCCTGTTGCTATAAAACATCTTAATAATTACAAACAAATAGCTTACCATAGCTCAAAGGTTGTTAAAATAAAGTATTAAAAATAATTTTACGTGAGGATATGGCTTCAGCCCAGTTTTAAAACCAACTTGTGAGAATAAGTTTAATAACTCAAATGGGGAACGGAAAAACCACTTGGCACATGGCAAATTCATGTTCTTTACACTTTACGATTATTTACAATGCAAAAGTTTGTAAATTACTTATTTAAGTTTTCAACGCAATGAAGTTTCAATATTACATTATATTCAGCATATAAAGTAAATTAGCGTTCTTTAAATGGTATGCTACCCTCTTGTATTTAAATTATAAATGGCCAAGGCCCTAAACAAATTCGGTACCCAAATTCCAAGAAGGTAGTAAGTCAGACACCACCACGGTAATTAACCTTCTATTTAAATTTAGGAGGACGCTTGTCTATTAATTAATCACCAACTTATAACACTCAAGTCTTACCTCTTACTTCCCCAAGGGTCGATGTTAAATATGGGAGTCAGCACTGCCTCCAGCTACAGTCAGAGAAGGGCGAGTTCGAACACCATACTAAGTCGAAGGTTAAGTTGTCAGGGCGCCTATCCGTAAAAATATGCTAAACCCAACAGATATACAGACCCCGGACCAGATCCAATGTAAAACTCCCCAGGTGATAAGAAAATAAGACCAACACACGCTCATTCAAACTTAACAAACAGTTTATTGTAATTCTACTTCAGATCTCAACAGTTCATTTCAATACTGTACATAACCGGCTATACTATCTAATCTCTGATTTTTCACGAGAATATTCAAGAACAAGAAAAAAAACAATGAAAAGTAAATCACAAGCGCAACTCAGTTGCCAATATTAAATTCCTGAAGGGTTAATTAAAACTTAAATGGTCACCCAAGGTGATCCACAACTTAAAATTATCAAAGACGTACAATTACAAAATTTAAGAAATTCAAATTGGTGAACACATGAAACAACCTTAAAGTTAAAATAATTAACCAACAATATTCTTACAAGCACACAGTTATAAGGCAACTTGCCGAAAGTCCCTCCAAAGTCGAACAGTTTGATCGTGAATTGCAACACGTCAACACTGAAATAAAACACTCTGTATACCAGAGGCAACCGACAATCTATTCGACATTAGAGTGCAGACTCTAAGTTGTAAAGTATCTAATTCTATAAAAAAAATTAGCGCTAGTTAACTATGCTTTACATAAGGAAATGTGATTAAATTTAATTCAATAATTTCTTACGAGATTGTACAAAAATAAATTACAATGGTTGACTAAATGCACTAAATAACAACCAAGAAGTTACACAAGACAGATGTGAGGCTACACTGCCCATACACATCCAAAATTTAGTTCAAGTTCTTAGTCAAAAAATAAAAAGGCTACGTAACGTCTCCAAAAATGACAAAGTAACCTCCAAATTGGGGTCACTGTTATTAATAAAACTACGTTAATTTAATTAATTCAAATCATAAAGGCTCACATGCCACAAGAAGTTAAAATTGGAAATTACGATGACTTATTTAATTAGCTAGGCCGGAAAATTGAAATTTACTGTTCAAAGTACTCGATATTGACATAAATTTTACCAAAACTGTTTGGTCAATAAACTCTACACTCTGGATAATATCAGGGAAATTTACACAATCACAGTACCTTAAAGAAAATCACATCCACAGCTACCAAACACGATACCTTCTACGGATCCACACGTTACAAGAAATCTGCTCTCCTATCTTCGGCTAACGACATTTCAAGAAATTAGCGTATGAAGGCTACAGTATTCCATTAATCTGTACCTTAATTATGTCTTCACCGCAAGATCCAGCAATAAATTTCCTTGGAACCGTAAGATAACCATAGCACGTGGTTCTTAAATCTTAACCCCAACAAAAGTGCTCAAATGAGGTCTAGGCCAGCACTAACACTAGCAGCTATATTTAAATATAGAAACAACACAAATTAAGACCGGTCAAACACGTGAAAATTATACTTACAGCAATTACACAATTCCTAGCCAGTGAAGAAAATATCCTCGCAAGATTCAACCAAAACGCCAAAATTCAAAAATAACACTTGAGAAGTACTATAACATCCGCTTTTGTAAGCGATTACAGACGATAAAACTTCAAAACTCTACAACATTCTCAAGTAATGGCTCAGGAATATGCTTCTGCTCTTGTGGTGTTTTAATCCTTCCTCGATGACCGTTAAAGCTCAAGAGAAAGATTCTAACATGTCAAAAACCGACCTCAAACGGAACACGAACAATTGCCCTAAAAGGCCGAACGACCCAATCTGATATTTTAAACGTACGACATAAATGCAGGTTCAAATGACAATAGAAAAATGGAAAATAATTATAAATAATTTGTTACATAACTCTAAGCCCAAAAAGAAGCTCTAAAACTAAATTAGCAACAATTAAAAAATACCAAATCTATTAAATAAAACATCGTACGCCATCTACCCGTCAACGCATGTATACGTTACACCCACCTGCGATAAGGCAGATCGCGTGGCAATAGGGATCTTATGAAAGTCCACACCAGGTGACAGTAGTAGTAGGAAGATGACATAAATTTAATCCAAAATAAACTACGTATTCAACGATAAACTAAAATAATCCATTAAGAGATAAAATACAACAAAATAATTGTAAGAGTTAATAAACGTTTACTAATTTTAGAAAACGCAAAAAAATATTTTAATCTTATATATATAGCTTCCTTTTGCGTCGAATTTGAACAATAGTGATGAAAACAAAAAATACAACATATTGAAGGAAATTTTTGTTTATTAGACATGATGTAAAAATAGTAAAACATGAAATATAAGTAGTTCTAGAACAAACAAATTTTGCATATAAAATCAAAATATATCACTATTCATAAGCACCGACACTAGTCCTTACATATTCTTCGCCCATATCAGTATCTTTGCGACTAGCGGCAGTAATGCTTTCCTAAACAGTAAGAGATTTTCTGTAAAATGCAATATCAAAAGAGGGGATGAGATGTAATAGATTTATTACTTACTGCAAGTTTTAACTTTAATTTTTAAGTGGCATTCTATTAATTCACATGCTCTTAACCACATTGTAACAGATATTTCTGAGAATTGTTTAGTCGTGGTTTCTCTGCAAAATACATAGTTTGCAGTTTCAAAATCAATGAATCTTTGTCTGGTTCCTGCAGATGGCCCAATCCAGTCTCTGAATTTTTTAATTTAGGTATCGTATCTCCTACAAAAAACTGCCCGGTTTATCTCAGACTATGCTGGACGAATAGTACTTTTTTCTTTTTGTATGACTATTTAATTTTTACGTATGCGTCAGGGTTGTCCATCTTTTCTAATTTTTACTGAATTTCTTTTTATTATGGCAAACTCCATGTCTATAAACATCATGTAACGGCCTGATCAAACGCATTTCTCTAACATGATTAATCCAAGAAAATTAACAGGAAATAATGTTTGTTTTGACCAAAATTGTTGTCGTCAAAAATGGACTATATAATCAGATCATTAGAATTCTTTAGTGCAAAATTTGTTTTGTCTTAATACATACATATGTGCTTTATTTATTAGTTTGCTACTTATGATATTAAGAACATGCATCCATAACTGGCTCATGTAGTAATTATCCTGGGCGTCTTTTACGGTTTTTCCAAATTTAATGTAAATCAAGGTGTTAATGTGTTTTGTTCGCTTCGTTGACAATAAAGTAAGCAAACATTACGTATGTTTTTCCCAAGATAACCAAATGAAATATTAAATTTCTAATTAACAATTTTACTGAAGACTCCACAGGATACTTTATCAGTGGGTTATTTATTAAGAAACGTAGTATGAGCTTTTGTTATTGAAATATTTGGCATTGATCTTGTATAATAAGAATTTATAATTATTTTTCCCCCTTCGATAAATGTTTAATTTTATAAAACAGCGCGCCACCATCAAATTAAAATTAAAATTTTAAGACTAATTCATGTAAAACTGAATTTCTTTGGGCACCGCTAGCTAAAGTAGAAGATAAAATGACTGAAGAAGATTAAAACAAGATTTTAATTTTTTTTTAAATCTAAGTTTATCAAATGAATAAACTATAATATTTTTTTGTTGTTTACAGGACACCGGCAGAAGTATAGATATATAAAGTCTTAGCAACATATTTGTTAAAGTTAAATTATAATCGTTATTTAAACTACGTGGACATATCTATAGCTTGTCCCGCCTTTGTAATTGACTTTAATTATCTCTCGCCGATTAATGCAATATGTAAATTATATAATAATTACTTTAGGAATGTTGAAATATTCGGTGCTTCCAAACAGGTCTATTTTTGTTGTTACAGATCTGTAATTTCAGCATTTGTAACAGTTGTTTGATGGAATGCACATAATGATCGTTTTGTAGCATTCCTCCTTTGGTTTTAGGAATCTTAATTAAATATCTAATGAATTAAAAATCACTATAATTAGGTATTTTTTATTCTCTGAATTTTGTAATTAATAAATAAATAAATATCAATTTTTAGAATATCATCTACAAAGCTCATTAGACATATTTTGCATTTATCTCGGTTTCTGAAATAATAGTTTTGATTTACGTTCAATTTTTGTTTTCGAGAAAACATAATTTTGTTTGTGCTGCTCAAAATTGATAAAATTGTGTAGGCATTTGAAATGAAAATAAATATGACAGTCATATTTATTTTCATTTATTTCTTTTTGAAAAAGGCGGGTTTATTGAATTTGTTTCTTCAGTTTTTTTAGAACACTGTTAATATTACCTAATGGGAAATGTAAGAGAAAATTTCGACTAATCGAAATTTCTCTAATACGTAGTTTTTTGTTACTTTAAATTTATGAAATTTAACTTATTGTATGCATTGGGTTATGAATATATGTACTGTCTGATCACTGCATGATTCATTTTAAAAAAGAGGTATTTATTTACATTCCGAATTAATTGATAAAAATTTACACAAGTGAATGTTTTACCAACACGACTTTAATGACTGAATATATTTTATTACCACTTAATAATAAATATTTATTATGATTTACATATATCGTTAATTGTTTTTATTACTCGCGGCAACTTATTAGGTTATTTGAGTAAGATGGCCCAGACAAAAATTCAGTTTTTAAAATTAACGAGATTAATTATTATGCCATGGGGTGGGCCTTCATAATCGAAGTCTATTTCAGAGCGAATAATTTTTGTAGCGTCACAGAGATATTTCTGTAATCATTACAATATTTGTCGGTTAGCTGATACACTGTCTGTAAATTTAGTAAAATTGTGGATAATAAAATTTAAAGGAACAGGATCAGTAGTTTCCAAAAGCGTCTAGGTTTACATATAAAGACCTTGAAAACATATTGAGATTTCTATCACTAGGATAGCTAACTGATGCAGTATCTGAATATTACAGGTTAGCCAAAATGAAGGAATTTGCAAGACAATACTAAACTATATTTGGAATTATGTTGGTCTGTACATTAACTTCAGAAATGAAGCCAATGAGTTTTACATGAATTGATATGTGGATAAGCATAACTGCCGATACTGGGATCCTGGAAGTTTGTTATGCTATGTCAGCAAATCTTATAATTGGTTTCTTTGTCCTTGCAGATGTACGAGGCCGCGCTGGGATAGTAACCAGTCACCGTTACATTGAATGGATTGGTAATTTTTTACGAGTCCTTCAAGTATTTCCTCATTACGACGCCATAACCTGATTTCAACAAGATGGTGCCCCACTTCATACAATAGTATTATTCATTAATAGCGTACGCGAATGTTTTCCAGATACTCTCATCTCCAAAGATTGTAACTTTGAGTGGCCTCTTAGGAACCAGCTCATTTGCTCTTGGACAATATTTATGTGAAGATACCTACGTACACGCGACTGATGGGTTCCATTCAATATCGACGAGTTGAACGAGCGCATTAGAAATGAAATTAACAACACTTCACTTCAAATGTGTCAAATGTATTCCAAAAATATACAGAACTTTTGCAAGAGTGCTACCAACAAGATAGACATGGACAATATAATTTTTAAAGCATAAATCCGAGCGTATCCGCTTTAACATTTCTTAAACAGCTTGATGTTCATCGTTGGGTGTTTTGTGACTTTATGAAAACTGAATTTTACTCTGCGATATTCTGTATCTAACGGATTGTTTATATGAGAATGTAGAGTATTTAAAATTAAGCATAGGAATTGTAATACTACTAGGTACACCTTATCGACGTATTGCTTTTCTTATATGTAGTATATATGCGGAAGTATTTTATTTTCGACATCGGAATTTTTCGTTTTCTGGAGTGATGAAACCCAGTTTAAATAAAATTGGTGGAGTAACCGTCACAAATACTGGCCATCTGAGAATCCTCATGTAACAATCGCAGAAGATACAATTTGGTATGACTGTGAGGTGGAATTCATGCAGGTGGTCTAGTCAGTTAGTGTTTTTTTGAGGGATCGATGAATGCGGATAATTATTATATAATAAGAGAAATAAGTAAAGAGGAATTCGAAGCTTTCCGCGCAAAACCAAAATTTTTTAGAAAAATCTTGTTGAGCTTGTTCAAGCTCTGCGGAAAATGTACTTATTGATGAATGTGATATTCAGTTTGCACATAAGCAGTAGCCCGTAAGCCCTCTTATTTTATGTTTTGCTGTATCATAAAATAAAAAATATTGCATGTTGTTATTGCATTTCCAATTCGGTTAAATGGCTTTTGCCGCACCTCTTGTTTAAAGGCATAATACTCCCCTTAAAAAATTCTATGTTTTCAGTTAAATCGGTAGACCGGTGTACTTAAGTCACTAAGTGAAATTTTAAATCAATGACAGCGTTTAGACCAATCTTTTCAAAAACTCTAAGAGTACATAATAGAGAATTTGAGAACAACTTTATAAAAAGATTTCAGTTTTTTGATTATATTTCGCACGTTGTGTGTGCTTGACAGATTTAGTAAGAGCATAAATGTATTAAAGCTTGATTTGAAACTAGTTCTATATAAAAAAGAAAATCAGATCGGAAGTAACATTTCTGCTCTAACAAAAACCAATCTTTGGCAAATATCTTGCAATTTACGCATTCTATAGAGATTGATCAACAGAATAAAAGTGCTTCGACCTTAATATTGAATAAATTTTATTTAAGTAATACTGGCCGGAAATACGTATAAGGTGATGACTACACTTCATTTTTTAATTAGATTATATATCAAATTATTGTATACGATATAAAATCTGTTTGAAACTGATAGTGAAACTGATAGTGAAACTGATATCTTGTATATAGTATTCCAACAGCTGCATATCTTTTGCTTAAACATTAAACATTATTAATTAATTGACACATTTAATTATTAAAAAAATGCCTAGTGTAACATTTAAACTGCATAATCCATTTTCGAAGAATGCTATTCTAGTTAAACTACCGTTTCTGTTGCGGAAAGGAAGGAAGCTCTTTCAATGATGACAATACATCTTCTGTTCTATCCTAGTTTGACTCTTATATAATATCACAATTCATCCCTATATTTTTGCTTTCCGTTTTCTTTCTCAATTCTAACTTATTTATACCTGCAAGCTTTTAAAAAATTAAACCTTTATATAATGAAATTGCTAAGTTATATCGGGTTCACAGTGTTTTATTAACTGGAGGTATATGGCTAATATGAAAATTTTGTAATTCTGAAATTTAAAATATGAACAGATAACTGTTATGTCAACTACATCCAATATTCCTCTATTACATATTAATTATGTTTATTCTACAATGAATTTGTATATTAATTAAAAGTGATCCTAAAGGACTTCTTTTGTGTGTATCATGAGTGCTAATGCCATTATTACTATCCCACATAATCATAAATTACACATTAGTGTTGTGATACACATTAAACTATGAATATTAAATAAAATCTATTTGAACTAATAAATTTAAAAGTAATGCGCATCACGCTTATAAAAGTATATGTAAAATATTTATTTTTAATGTAATAATTTATGAACGAATCACTATAATCCATTCGAAATTGACGTAAACACATTATTTTTGATATTGAATATGATCCGCCATTAAAAACACAGTTGGGCGTCTGCCTGATATATTTTTATAGCAGATCTGTAATAGAAAACAGTAGATCATGTGCCGCGTAATTTTTATGAAAGCCACACCTAGTTAATAAATATTTATTATTGTAATTGCATTGTTAGAAAAAAAAAATAAATTAATATCCGATTCAAGCGTTCTAATGTGGCCGTTATGAATGAATCATGTTGTTTTTATTACAGGGCAATAATAGTAATTTCGAGTTTGTTGATTGTTTTAAAGCATAAGTAATTGACGGTGTTGCAAGAAAAATAATGCTACATTACGTAACAGATACTAGGTACATGTGTCAACAAACGCAGGTGTTATTCACTCCAAGCAATGCATTTAATATACATATGATACCTCGGTCAAGATATTTAGTAAGAAACAAATTTCCATTTCGTTTTTCAATATTTGTTAACTCATATCGTTCAAATGGAATGTTATAGAGAACATTGAAAAATGTAGGATTAATTAATTTACAGTTATGATTCAGTCACGATGTCCAAAATTGATTGTTTGTTTGCAAAGAGAAAACCGATATGCGTCGTAAATTACGATATCAACAACTACTAGTTTTAGATAAATTAACCGACAAAAATCTTTAACGGTGACTTAACAATCTTTTAACTGCAGTGTTTAAGGGGGGCTTTTACTTGATCGGCGTATGCCACAAAATGGTCAATTTCAACGTAAAAAATCGCTAAAATTAAGGCACTTGAAAAAGTTGTCGCTACATGCACGAAATAACCAATATTTGTTCTAGTGACTCACGATTAAAATTTGCAATTATATTAAAAAATAGTTAAAATACAGCACATTGAATTTTTTCTCGTTTTATAGCGATATAAAGCTTACTGTGCTTAAAAAGTACTTTTTTGAATCGTGAGTACCTAGATATTTTTATTCTGAACACGACAATGTATTTACTTTACTTTCAAAATAACCCTGGTCTCCAAAAAATTACTTTGAAACCAATGAGAATGATCACAATGTCCGCACTGATAAATGGCAAATAGGCAACACACAATTCAACCTCTTACTCAGAGTTTTGTAATGTCTTAGACCAGCTACATGGAAGGTATACCTGGTCGACTGTATTAATCCGAACATCATATAAACAGTGAGATCTTCAACTTTTTTTATTATCTTAGGTAAACGAAAGTTTCATTCATATATCGGCTTTATTTTCTAATTATTTTAAGGATATTTGGGAGAATGTATTAGATATTAATTTTTCGTCTGGAATAAATATGTGTTGTTATTATTATTATAATAATAAGTATACATTAAACATATTTGTAAAAGAAACTACATGCGGTTGGTATATACAAGCAAATTGTAATATATTTCAGATATTTTTCGGTGTTCATTTATGATTGATTACGTGACAACATTGACGCGTCTACTTTGTTAGACATTTTTTTCTGTTTGTTAATATTCTTCTCACTTTCAAAATGCATTTTATTGTTCAAGGACAAGGTTCCGGCTTTATGGAATTTCAGAAATGCAGTTTTCTTCGGCAATAAATATACATTATTATTATTATTAATTATTAAGTTGCACGACTTATTATTATTTCTAACCTTACATGTTGAAGATTTTTAATAATATGAACAATGTTTGTAGAAAACTAAAATCTGACAAAAACAACTTTGTCTTTGTAAGACACGAACTTAGAAGTTTGCCAGACTCTTCAAACTAAGTTGCAGGAAGTTACACAATTTTCAGTTTTCTAGATGGTAAAAGCATTTATTTAAATATCTGAATTTGTTGAGCCTTCATGTTCTTATTTTATTTATACTTTGTATTTTGACTCCAGGACAGTTTTTAGATTTTTTTTTGTATATGTGAGTAAGTAAAAGAGCATGGGCCAAACGAGCTTATAAGTTTAATTACAGCGGTTTATCGGGAGTGGCAGCAATTGTTGGATGGCGAACGAAAAAAAAAATTTATGTAGCCGTAAAAAACAAATTTTGTTTAATTTGTGCAAAAATTAGTCTTCGTCGTCAACAGTCATGGAGTCGACAATTATTGCGGAAGGTATCTCGTGAAATGCATGGTGTAATTTATGGTAGATTAATAGGGGACGGTGATAGCATCGCTCTTAGAAAACTACATGAAACGGCCCCTTACTGTCCTCAAAAAATTATTGAAAAAATCGAGTGCCGAAATCATATATTACGTAATTATATAAATAAAATTAGGGACTGTTTGAAAAAAACCTAAATTCAATTCGGCCGTGACAAAAGCAATTGAACATTATAAAAGTTCGAACTTAACAATAACAAATTATAGATAGTGAAATTGTGACAATGTGACATTATAAATGGACCAAGATATATTTTTTGTGAACACTCGGATTGTGCTTCTTACTTTTGTCAAGGATCTAAAGAAGGATACTTGGTATGAGACAATACAAATAGATGTAGAACTCTGACCAGAAATGGTAATTAAGTTAGAGTAATTTTATTTTCTCGCTTTATTATCTCAAATTATGGATCCTCGTATTTTGAGAAACCGAGAAATTAGAAACGTCAAATTGGAGAATTAGTATGTACCTACTGATTGTGATACGTTTAAACAAAACGCTACTTGGCCATTCTTGTTTATTTTCTACAATGTTTATACTTTTGTAAAAAAAAAATGTTTTAAAAAACATGAATTAGGCCTACTGGGAATACCATGAGAAAAAAACGTCCTTTGCACTCTACCTCTAAGGTGGTGCGGAAAGGATTGCGTTTGACGTTTTGTCTGCCACTTAACGGTTATTTAAAAATTTTACCGGAGCTTTACTGAAAAAACATTAAACAGTGCAAGATATAAATAAAAAAAATTGATAATATCAATAACATTCGATTTCAAGTTGTGGTATTAACATTGGCTTCTAATCAATGATTAGTTCGGAGTCCGCATAGTCCGTATCTTACCCACGGTGAAATTTTTATAATTTAATTTCGCTGACTAACAATATCAATGTCGATTGTGAAGAATATAAATATTTTTTACATTTTATAAGAAACACCGGCACTGTTGTTACAATAGATTTTTTTTTATCAGATATTAGTTTTCTCTAAAACATTACTCATATTACAAAGCCTCAACATGTAAAGTGATACAAATCATGGTGAGAAATAATAAGAAGTACAACTTAAATACTTCATAATCATAAATAATAGTAATAAAACTATATATTTATTGCAGAATAAGATTTAATATCTAATTAATTCCGGCAAATGTCATTAAAATAATTACAAATTACATGAAACGGAGTCTTAATAAAACTAAATAAATACAAGCCAAAAGAATATTTAGAAATAGCAAAAACAATTTTCGAACAAAAGAGATGCACCTATATTTTCATGCAATAAATGCAGGAGACAAATATCCCAAATTTATTTGCTTTCTAGTTGACCAGGCATCGCTTCATGTTGCTGGTGGTATACTTGCATCCTGTAAAAGGTACAGGCATATTATACTCCGTAAATATATTCAATATATTTCAGGCAACCCGACATACGCCGTTCGCGAATTTTTCTTAGGGAAAGCCCATCCTTAATGCCAAACTTATTCGTACATCTAGGGTAGAGAAAATGTAAGAAACTTCTAGGAATTAGGAACAATCCCTGTATTTTCGATAGATTTACGCGTAGTTATTCCACACGTCAGCTTGATTTGGTTAGATTGGCTGGCAATAGGTTCTGTTTGAAAAATATCGAGTTTACTCAATTGCCAAACTTTCTAACAAGCTGTCGAAATGCATCGGGCACATCTGGTTCGCACCTTCATTTAAACACGCTCTGATTACCTCTCTCATCGAGCATGCTTTCTATGTAATTGACGATTGTGTCGCAATGTAATTTGTATTTTGTTGTTGTATGTCATGTCTTTTAGGTACATATAATGTTAATGTATTAAACTAATGACGATGTCTGTATCCCTAGTGTAATTTCCTGACAAATAAATGTATTTATTTATTTGTTAAAGAATAACAGAAACACGAAAATTTGTAAAAGTAACATGTTTGCATGAGCAAATAGAAAAAAACAATTATGTTGGTTCAAATTTCGAAGAATGAAAGAATATACTATATGTGACATGGGAGGCTAGGACATTAAAACAATGGTGGTAAGGCAAATCGAGTAAAACTTAAAACAGTTTGAGGCCAGACATCTTGTAATTGAAAGGACGTAAGTTGTTTAACCCATAAGACACTGCCTCAGAGACATAATATGTCAAATACAAGTGGTAGTAAGCATGTTTTCAGTAATAAAACACTGAGATGGTTGGAAATTAGTTATTTACAACTTTTTGAATCAATACTCAATCAAGTCAGTTAGAAACGACTTCTACTGGTAATTACAGGCATAGCAATTACGCATATAAACTTACCGAATTACGGTGGTTGAATACGGTTAATAGAAGAATTGTGGCAACTCTATGTGTGTGCTGAGTCTATGAGGTTAAAATGGCTATTTTAGAATTTTTGTATCACGTACATTATTTTATAGGTCTTTTATAGAGAATTTATTTAGTACTTATATGTCTATGTGTGGTTGCCTCGTGTAATTCAATGCTTCACAGTTCATTATGACATACTTGAGATTCGTCCCATTCAGGTGCACTTTCACCAGTTTATGACTTACAAGATCAGTTTCAGTTTGCTGCCGATTCCCGTTATATGTTTACTAGTTTTTCAGCCCTTCTGTTAAATGGTTAGCAAAGAAATTCCTTACCTTTTTTTACCTAGGAGTTATTATCCAGCAATGCTAAGAAGCCAAGAAATTCCTTACCATTTCTTACCTAGGAATTATCTTCCAGCAATGCCAATATGTTTCTTTTCAACCTAGTCTTGGTGGCTTCGGGTCATACTTTCTGGTACCTCTAGGGACTGCTCTGAGTCAATAAATTTTGTTTTTAACCCACTTCTAACGAGTTCGATAGATTTTCTTTGCCGTCGATATATCTGTTCCCTAACACGCACACTATTTTACTTACTTTAGTCCGTCACCGTTTTTAGTTTTTTGATCACTTCTATGCCAGTCTCGACGCTATTTCTCGGCAAAATTCGGCTTCATTTCCGCTTGACTGTCAGACTTTATTTATATCTGCCAGTTGGCAATCGATTCCTTTTCGACTGGACTCATTTCCACCCACAAAGTCGGTATTATTGTTTGTTCCTTCTTTTTGTAGTGGCGGTAATACTCGGGCAGATGTACATAATATAAATCTATAGGTATTTTCGCATGCTGTTAGTTTCATGACACCTTAAATTAATGTATTATGCAAGTGTAGTAGAATATTAGTGTTAGGATAGGCAAACTTTTCTTACATTTGCATATTCTTTTTGATATTGAGATTTTCGGTGTGTGGTTTTTGGTGGTAAAAGATAAGAAACTACCTTTTTTAACTACACATTGCTGCTCCTACCTACGTTGTTGGTTGTAAAATCTTACCACAATCTTGAAGTGCTATTAGTCTAGTTTCGAAAGGTTCAAAATAAATGTCAAAAAATTATTACTAAAAAACGAAAACACAGGTTACGAGAAATGCATAAATACCGTACAGTAAACTTGTATATGCTGTCAAAACTTGCATTTCAAACAACCGTTTTCAGAAGGGTTAGGTTGTCTTTTCATATAAAGATCACCTGCAAGCGTAATTTCAGAAACAAAAAGTGGTTATCTAATATTGTGCATATTTTGTCTCTTGCTTAAAACACTTTGTAATTTAAATGTTCATGAATTAATCGCATTCCAAGGCTTTATGAAGACACACTTCTAGCAATTTGTGGGAAAGTTGTTAAGATTACACTCCGGAGAATTTATAATACATAATTTTTACATAAATTAAAGATCATTGAAAAATCAATATATACTTCTGATTAACGTTTTTTTATGAAAGGTTATTTTAAAATATTATTTTAAAATTGCCTTTAAATTTCAGAAAAATTTAGAAATTACATTTGTTTTGCTTTTGTGTTGTTTTGCGATCTGTCCAACAAATGTAGTTATTTTAGTTTGGTCTAGTGCCAAAAAAATCATAAATAGTTTGCTAGGATCCGATAGGTGGAGCTGTAGTTAATTTATTGCCAAATTTTATATTTATGGAAAGAAATAATTTAAATGTGGTCAACAAATTTGTTTGTTATATGCTGCCTTTCGCTAGACGGCACTATTTATTTAGTAGAATTGAATTTTAATATATAAACCTCTTTTTTCTTTGGATTTCAACGTTCCGAACTGTACCCACATTAAATTCAACGCACCATGTACCGGAGAGGGTAGAACAACGTCTACCGGGCCAGCTAGTTGTTAAAAAATATTTCTGCTTTAAATCCTAATCTAAATTTGAACTTATGTATTGGGCATTGAATCAAAACATATATATAATGTATATCTCTTTTTTGCCACTGATTTGTGGATCAGTCTGTATATGTGTATATATCTTTAATTTGTGAAGGAATAGCAACCCTATCAAATACAGTGCGTAAATTGTGTATTTTGTTACGTATTAAGGTGTAAATTTACTTTGCCAGATCGTTGAATCACCAGTTATATAATATATATGTTGATAAAATAGAAGCCTAGAATGAACGCAACAAACGCAAGCGAGTTGTCCTAGATATGACAAAGTGTTCGGAAAGATTAGGGAGAAACGTGATTACTGGTATTTTTTAAAAAGCCTTGCTCGAACACGAGAAATGGAAAAGAAAAATAATAATCTTGCTTGGTACAATTCAAAAAAATAAACCAGAACTGCCCCAGAAATTAGTGAATACAAGTGAATGGGATATTCAACAAAATTATTTATCAAAACAAAGTCATCTTAGCTTCCTACTTTCCAAAAAAAAAAGAAAAATCGTTACCTTGTTATCAACTATACCTGACCGTGGTGAAATTTCTCAAGATAAAAAGAAACATTGTTGATTGCAAAGTTAGGGGTGTAGTTTTAATCACTTACAAGCTGCTCCGAACGTGCGCCGTTGAAAGGTATACAAGGAGATGGCCTGTAAAGTATTTTACGAAATGATAGATATTAGTGCATCGCTCCTTTATATTATATGACGTCATCTAAACGAAGGGTGGAAAACAAAAAGTGTTACAAAGGGCGCGAATTTCTCAAGAAGCCAAAAAAATAATTAATTGTTACTGAAGCAGGCGCAGAAAAGCTTCGATATCACGAGTCCATAAGCAGTACAGTCATGAATTAAAACGTGGTAAAAATGCAGCAGAAATTTTGATAAAATGAGAGAGAAAAAGGTGTCAGAATTGCAACTGATTTGTTTGTAATGATCATCAGATAGTTACTTGCTTTGAATGTAAAGCAAAGAAGTTATAAAATATCAATTCTCTTATTATTCATTAACATCATTAATTAAGGATGCCTAGCACAAAAAAATTGAATTTGTTTAATACTTTTTGCTTATATTTTATTAGTCTGTTTAGTGGAAGGATCACTATTGACCCCTCTGGTATTACACGTAAAAAAATGAGGTGTGGCCACCACACGACTTTCTTATACGTATGAGCGTTTCAAATACAGAATTTTAAGAATTTTTTTACAGAAATTATTCAAAATCCTATTCTAAGTACTTCTGTTCTCTTAATAAATTTCTATAGAATGCATACTTTGCAAGATATTATCAAAAAAGTGCTCCTCGCTAAGAGTAAAAGTGCTACTTCCGGTCCGAATTTTGAAATTTCATATATACAAAAAATATTGCAAATCCAGTTCTAAATACTTTTGTACTCTTGATAAATATATATATAGAATGCATAACTTACGACATATTTGCAAAAAATCGCTATTCGATAAGAGTAAAACTGGCACTTCCGGTCTGAATTTTGAAATTTCTTTTATACAAAAGACATTGAAAATTATGTTTTAAATACTTTTATACCCGTAACGTACTTGTCTAAAAAGCATGACTTGCGAAATATTCGCAAAAAACTGATTTTCGATAAGAGTAAAAGACCTACTTCCGGTAGGAATTTCGAAAAACTTTTTAAATAAAATTATTCTCAATTTTAATTTTAAGTATATATGAATTTTTTATAAATTTGTTTAAACTTAGCAGTTGACGAAATATTCGCAAAATTCGATTTTTTCGCCGAAGTAAACTGCTACTTCCGGTCTACCGATTTTACTGAAAAACTAATCAGATCTCAAGAGGGAGATTATACACGTAAATACAAAATTTGGAATTGATATCTACAGCGGTTTGGCCGCTATCGTGGTCACACACACACAGAGAGAGAGACAGACACACAGACACACAGACACACAGACACACAGACAATTTTTAAAAACCACTTTTTCGGTATCAGGGGACTTCAAAACGTGGACATCTGCAAAAATCTCGAGGTCGAAAATTTTCATCATCACAATACTTCCTTATACTACGTATAAGAAAGTAAAAAATCTGTATTAAGACGGTTAAATTTAGTAACCTTTATAAGAAGATATGAATACTATATACAAAATCTAATTCATTTAGTTTAATTAATAAAGATAAATCTTCTTTGGAACCTTTTAGTATGAGACTTAAATATACAAAGTATACAGCGTGAGTATAAAGAAAGAAGAAAGTCTCACCTAGAGAAGATAGTCAAACTTCTACTACACCCTAAACTATTAATTATAATCTAATAAACTATATAACATAAAAATATGTTTTTTCTAAAAATCCGAATGCAAGAATCCAATAAGATAAGAAATTATTCTGTTCCAAAGCCAATCAGTGAACGCATATCCAAACTGATGTGTAATTGTTTCAAGAGCAACACATCCATACAAGACAATCTTAAATTAATAAAATCATGAATAATATTTTGGAAATATTAGCTAGACGATTGAAAATTACATACCTAGTCTGAGTATTGAATTTTAATTAACAGCATCTTAGATAACCTCACCCTAAGGTAGCTAACTTAGTAGCAAGTGGTTAGAAGAGAGAGAGAGATGTGCGACAAAAGAGTCGTTAAGTTCCCGTATTTTTATTTTGTTGTAAAATTGATTTTTTTTTAATTTTTAGAATATGTTAAAACAGAAAACTATATTAAGTAATTACTGTATATAATAAGATAAGATATAACACTCTATGTTAATACAAAGAGTAGTTACATCAAACGCCATGCTTAATTATTATACGCGTCACAAATAAATACCATCGAGACGAACATTTAGAATTACATAATGATTCCTAATGAAACATATCAAATAGAATGAATTAAATGTACACAGTAGTTTCAATTAATGTTTCATAAATTAGTTTTAAATTAACGATATAAAGAATTTTAATTAAAAAAGTAAGCATGTAGCGAGAGCTACTATATTTCTTGGAAAAATTACATATGGTAGATTTAATCTGATCAAAGACTAAAACTTCGACAGTTGTTAGAGATAATATTGATAATGTTTAAGTCCGAGTAAATGAGGTCGTGCAGAATTGCTTTACATTTAATTATACGCAGCAGGCATGGTATAAATTAAATATTTATTTTTATTTATAGACATATTTTCAAAACCTTTGATACATATGCATCCTTATATGTTAATGTTTACATAATCACTTATTTGGCAACTGCAAAAATCATCATAATTGTATAATATAACGCCAGAAGTTCATTTTAAATGTGTATATACACAAGGTCCTGGTTAGTGTGTTCACCTTTGAGATCTCCTAAGTGCTATGTATGGGATAGACAACTGGTTAATTGAGACGAAAATGGGAGATGACAGGGTTTACCACCTTTTTCAAAACATACGATTTGTGAGCCATGGGGAAAAATAAATTAATGATTTAAAATTTTTTATCTAGCTTACTTCGTGTAAAAATACTGAAATAGTATTTTCCTTTAATGAAGATATGTTTTGACGTGTGGTTGAGTGTTAAGCATATGAAGGTTTTTTATACTAAAGTGCTTATTTTAAATAAAATTCGTTGTTGACCCTACAGTATCGAAAAGAAAATAATTTGCTGATTTCAATGAACTAAAGCACATAGCACTTCTCTGCAGAAACAATGTTCATCATTGGGTCTAGAAAATCTTCATGATTTATATTAATTTGGATCTCAAGAACATTTTGGGTTCAAAATATGGCAGAGTATTATCATATGAAGAAAGACTGAACCTGTTATCTTTATTAATAATTTAAGAAGTGGATTATATTTGAATTTATTTCTAGGTGGTATTAACAGTTTTAAACTAACATGTCGTTCCATCATGAGGAGAGGGATAATTCTCACGATATGAGTATAGATGAATTGATAACCGAGGACCTGTACGTTCCCAGACTTAATCACAATGGATATTTTAATTAATGGTTAAATAAAATAATATGATTTCAAACACAATTCCTGAAGCAGACTGTTTCAGATTATCGCAGCCGTGGAAGGGCTAAAGATGTTCCTTAGGGTAATGGACAAAATGTCGGCAGTAGAAGCAAAGAAGATGACTCAATTTTAACCCAGAAACTAAGAAGGTAAAGTATAGCTTGTTTTCGGCGAAGACTATTTTGATAAATAATCATAAAAACTCGTATAGATTTTGTTAGTTAAAATGTAATATACTTGATCACATATAACAATAACAACATAAGTTTATTATTAATAAAATATACATGTAAAGCAGTCACAGCCAGTGGCAGCGATCTTTGATTTCCAATTACTTCCTGGGTATCGCAGAGTTGCAATATCACCAGAGGAAATGGAATATATAGATAGTAGTGGAGCAGCTAAATAGAATGGTAATAAGGTAATAAACACTTAAAAGACTGAACAAACATATATATAAAAAACAAAAATACAAAAATCTTTGATCTGTTCCTGTCTATAACAATGTCTTGGTGTAATTTTTTTTTGAAATCCACTTTTGGTCAGTGGTGCCTTTGGAAAGAATATATAAATGGTTCAATGCAAGAAGTTAGTAAATAACATTTTAACACATTTCAAATAAGTTGCGCCATCAATCTACAAGTTCATACTCTATCGACTGAATGAATCTGAACTAGTGCCTGTGTGTGGTGTTAATCATGAGTGGTAAGATTAATATTCTGCAACAACAACAACAAAAAAGTCTGCTCTTATTATTATCATAAATTGGAACCTCTGACACTTGCAATGAAAAGGATTCGACGAAAAATAAGCGCAAAAGACAAACTCATCATTCAATATCTTGAAAAAACTAATGCTTCAAAAAATCGAAAATTTTGAAAATAAAACCGTCCGTTGCGGAGATTAATGCTCCTTACGCTAATCACAAGAACACAGGATACTATGTCATCAATAATCAAATTTCTATATCGCGAGGACTGTTCTGGCTAATGCCAAAACAATATTATTTAGTATAATTAAGATAGTTCTAAATGACAATTATTATTCAAACGCTAGACAATTTATTCAGATCAATAAATGATACATACACAGTAATTACCTGATTCTAGGTAAATCGTTCTAATGTTACACTTCTATAGAAATCTAATTTAGGATAACGTGAATACTTTAGTCATCTTGGTTTTCCCTAGTAATTAAAAATAAATTATTCTTTGTGAGCACAACGGTAAGGAATTAGTCTTCGAAAGGTAACAATGAACATACGCAACAAGTACGACAACAATTCTGTGCATTATATATAGTATTTAAATTAGTTATTTAAGGGATATTAATTGTGGGTTTTAAGAAGTAAATTCAGTGCATCCATAACATTGTGTTTTATTATTACGAAACTAACCGGCACCAAGCAATTATCAAACGTACAGCTCTACGGCCTTACAACCCGTGGCTAGGTGCAACAATCACGGCGGTGGAAACAACAAGTAATTATTCCATTGTCCACAACAAGGACGAAAAAAAGCTTGATTTCAAAGTGGTGGAAAAGATCAATTCATCAACAAGTCGAAAATAATCGACATGAAATTTGTAACTGCAATTTCTTAATACACAGGAATAAACTTTAAGTTTTGAGAATTTTAAGCATCTGAAAGGTTGCACAAAACATCGCAACGACAAGGCCGATCAGCAACAAAAAAAAAAGCAATTTCAAGACCTCGTAGGCGTTTTACCTATGAAGTGTTTACCAAAACCAAAACAGTATTATTATGTCACGTTGCATTTTGGGAGTTCTTGGAATGCACCGAGGCCGGTTAGAACAGAGTACCAAACCTATCGAACGATTTTATTAGTACTCTCTATCTACTAGAGATTCGCATTACAACTGATCAGAAAGCAGACTTTGAAATACCTTGATATAAATCTTTCCTTAGCTTCTCTTCATTGTGTTTTTGTATAGAAATATCCAGAATCTCCACTATGATTTAAAATGTTTAAATGAGTTTTCACAAAAAAATTTAATACAAAATTTGACTACCCTAGAAAAGATATCTGTAACACATGCCCCAATAAATGGCAGTTTATCTACATATTGTGGAAACGTTAGCATTAAAAGTAAATTTGAAATTTTAGAATAGAATAGAATATAATAGAATAGTTTATTGATCCACAAGTTATACATAGGTATGCTGGACAAGTCATGTTACAAAATATAAATAAGATAAAAAGTACAAATACAAATATAAAGAGCACTCAATATAAAGGCTAAATCTTATTGTTGCTGTTAATAAAGGTTTAGAACTTAAAACTAGCTACATGTATACATAGTATGTCAAATTAGAGTCTAAAATTAAAATTTAAAAACTCCTGTAGGGAGTAAAAAGCATTCACAGACAAAATTTGATGCAATTGATATTTAAAGTGTTTGGGCTGTAGATGCTTCATATTTGAAGGTAATTTATTATATATTTTTAATGCGAGTACCTGGGGAGAGTACTGGCGTAATTTCAATCTGGATTTAGGTATTGAAAAACCATCCCCAGATCTCGTACTGATACCATGCAAATCACGGTTTACTGTATAATTATGTTCATTGTTATGTGAATGATTTGCCAGGTCTTCTATTAAGATACATGGCAGAGTCATGATATTCAGGCCAATAAAAGAAGGTTTGGCAGAGTGTGAGGGGCCTATACCAGCTATAGGTCGTACAATCTTCTTTTGACATATGAAAATATCACCGGCCAATACCGATGTACCCCCAAAACCCTATACCGTACCTTAATCTGCTTGCAATGTAAGCATGGTACAAGCTCAGCAGCTTTTGAGTCAAAATTGCTTTTAAAAATCTAAACAAGTAACAAAAAGAGTTCAGTTTCGCTAATACCGTCTTACAATGGTGCCTCCAACTTAACATTTCATCCATCCAAACCCCAAAAACTTGTAATTTTCACTTTTCTCCAGCTTGTTACCGTTAAGATCCAGATTCAAGTAAAACACCTTATCCGCCTGAAATTGATGAAGATGGAATCTTATAAATGTGGTTTTGGAATTGTTAAGGATGAGCCTGTTTTTCACAAACCATTCACAAACATTAATAAGAAGTAGAAATAGCACTGGTCCCAGTACTGAACCCTGAGGCACACCTCTGCCACTCGTCATCATCTCAGAGGTATGGTTACTTATACTTTACTGGGTTCGGATGGCACACAGGTCAATTAATTTAAAATGCCGCTAAATTCAAGAAATTTCTCACGTAGATATGTTCATATACATTATACGTATTCACACATTTAAATACACGGCAAAGAAAATGATTATATGTGTTTAATATGTACATTAACCACATATAAAATAATAATTGTAATTATCCAGAATGAAATTTGGATTCCTGTGTTTCCAACACAGAGTGCACTGTATGTGCTGTAATATTGTAGAAGGAAAAACATAGTAATTAATATGTTTCTTTCATTAAATGAGAATGATAAGAAATTATCCCTCATACTTGCAAAGATCGTCACCGTGAGTATATATACAAATTTCGGTAGATAGGAAAATGGATGCATTACAGACCGAGCTGAGGAGCATTCACGTATAGTTGAGTAAGCGAAACTAATGTATATATGTTAGTCCTCGGGGTAATGTGTTCTTTTCCTAAAAAATCATTAACAATAAAATGTCAATGTAATTTGTCATCAATTAATTTAAAATGCCGCTAAATTCAAGAAATTTCTCACGTAGATATGTTCATACACATTATACGTATTCACACATATACCTATATATAAATCAAATCTGTGAGTTTGTGTTAAATTATATTTGATTTGTTTCTTTTAATGTATTTTACCATGTTTGTTATAGTTTATCCTGAGGAAGCACAGGTGTAATTGTGCGAAATATTGATAAAAAGAAGTAGATTTCCATGAAATAAAATATGTTGTTTTAATTGCTGGATTCCCCAACATCCTAATCAATTAATATAAGTTGATTGTTAATTCACGACCTTGCACTTATTTTCGACAATTTTGTGATTAAACCCCTTTGAACCGTAGCAGATATTCATCAATGCTTTTAATGTTTACAAATCAGGAGGAAAGCTAATGCGCCTAACGATATAAAGATACCTATCTCTCAATGGAGTTATATAACAGTAAATATACTGCTTAGTCAAATTATTATTACCATAGTAATAGTTTAAATGTTGTTTCTTGTATTGTAATGTCGTTTATAGCTTAATTGTATATGGTAGTTTACTATTTACACCTCGTTATTTGTAGATAAAGAAAAATAGATAGGCTTTGTTATGTACTAACTTTTATCTGGAGTTTAAATTCATCCCAACAGTCTAATGTTCACAATATCAACTGAACCTGATAAAAGTTATAAACTTATTGGGAAAATAATTTAGAAATAATGCCACTGAAGTTATTTGTATTTAATTACCTCTTTTTATTATTCCTACACACATAAATGTAATAAAAAATAAATAATATAAGCCTTTTCCCGTGTTTGTTTTTCGTTTACGACTCGTATTTTCTACACAAAATTGTAATAGAGACGTCAGTGTCGTTTCACTTAAAAGCGAACGATTACTTAAAACTATTTTATTATATAGACTATAAAAGATAAGAGAACAATAAAAGTAACCAAAAACGTCCCGGATTATTTGATTTTGTCCTACTTTAATGTCTTCATAAACTTTTTGAAATTTAGAATTTGATGTAAGTATTGATTTAGTGGCGAATAACTTCTACATTTTTATAGCGTATGTCTAAATATAGAGGTGACAATTATCGTTCGGTTAGAAGCCATTTGGATACTTGACCTGCAACAGAGAAAAATCCATCAACTCGCACGTATAATCTGTTCTCGGTAATAGGAACTAGCTGAGCACGTGTTTGAGTGTTTTCTACCATTTGCAACGAATACCTAGGATTACACAAGAACATTTTAAACGTCCACAAGGCTTTGTTGTTTGTCTTGTTCTTTTTCACTTTATACGGACTTTTCAATGTTTCCTCTACATTTTATCAGCTTTGATAAAGAACTTCCTCAATTCAAATATGGCCATTCTTATATACATTTCCTTATCACATAGAGAAACCTGTCTTTGCACACATTTTTGTCTTAGAGTATGTGCAATATTTCTTAAGTTTCAAATGTTTTAACATAAACTTCATAAGAAGCAAAGAAATACTAATTCAAAATCAATGTGCAATCAAATTTGAAACTAGTTTAATATAAGTAAATATTAGTACCTAAATACATCGGGTATTTGTCTAGATTTTAGGGAAATGTATTGGATTCTTAAAGAAATGCTAATAGAACGTATTACTAAAATAAGAATTGTTGATAATGATATCTTATTAAAAAATAATTCCAATATTTAGACTGCAGAATAATATGTTCTCCGTTAAAACAAGTATTAGAATGCGATTTGTTAGATCTGACTTATAGCAAAACATTCATTAAAGGACGAATTATATTAGACAAATATTATTGTCATATAAAAATTATAATCTTCCCATATGACATTGATAATATTGCCCGAACTGTGTTCTACCAATTCAACTACGGAGCTGAAAGAATGTTCAATTTTATAAATATCTTGAATTGTATTAAGCAACATCCAACGTGAAGTACTCATAGAGACTCTCAAGATTTATTAGACCACTAAATTTTGGTTTCAGAGAAAAATCAAATTATTTTCCTAAAAATGTAATTTAATTATTAAGACAATTACTGCATAGAGAACTTTGTGAACAAATGAATAACGTTCCGGGATTTAATTTGTACATCCCTCACAATTTTTTAAAGTCAAATGTCATTGTTGACAGTTCATTAAAAAGTGTTAATTTCGATTTTTTGTTTTCCCTTTCGAATAAAAATGGCTGAATTGTCTATATATCTCAAAAAAGAGATCATTTTCGCTTATGGTGAATGTCACAAGGGCTTAAACGAAACCGTAAGAGTTCTTGTCGAACGTCACCCGAACGAAGGCCTTTCAAAATTTAAAGTCAAAAGAATAATAAATTTATTTGAAGACATAGGAAGTGTCGGCGAGTTAAAGCGTGCAAGGGAAAAGCCGCTCACTGGGAATCAAGAAATAGTGGGTCCTGTAGTGGAGGCATTCGAACAAAATCCAACAAGAAGTGTACGAAATATTTCTCAAGTTTTGGACGTGCAGGTTTCAAGAAGTTCCATCCATAGAATATTAAAATCAAAAAAATATCATCCTTTTAAAATTTCTTTGCACCAAGAGTTGTCTGAAGATGACATGATTAATAGATTAAATTTTTGTTACTTCATGCTGCAAACCATTGAAGATGATCCTGATTTTATTAGAAGGATGCTTTTCTCTGATGAATCAACGTTTAAAAGCAATAGTGTTGTAAATCGCCATAATATGCGTTACTGGGCAATTAAAAATCCGCACTGGATCCGGCATGTTGATAACCAGCGTGTGTGGTCACTTAATGTGTGGGGTGCTGTGATCGGAGAGCATATAATAGGACCTCACTTTTTTGATGGAAATTTGAATGGCGTCATGTACCTATTATTTTTACAAAATGAATTTCACAATTCAATTACCACGTATATTTCGAAATGAAATGGTCTTCATGCAAGATGGAGCGCCGGCACATTTTGCTAGACCAGTCCGTGCTCATTTAGATACAACTTTTGAACCTCGATGGGTAGGAAGACGAGGCCCAATACCTTGGCCGGCCCGATCACCAGACCTCACCCCCTGTGACTACTTCCTGTGGGGATACCTCAAAACAAAAGTTTATTCAACACCGCCTACAACTCCTGAAGATTTGCAGAATAGAATCCCAGAAGCATTTGCGTCATTAAATGCTAACATGATGCGAAATGTAATTGGTGATTTAGGATTCGTTTAGACAGATGTATTGAAGCGGATGGTGGTACATTCGAACATCTACTATGACATTTTGATCTGATATTTGTTTTAGTGTTCTCGTTTTTTGGTCGTTCTTTGTTATCAACTTTTGTTATTAAATTGATTACTTTTAGACCTGAAATTCAAAGTTTTAACGCTCTTGTTGCCCCGAAAACCCTACTTAACCTTTATTGGCAGTTTAGTGGAGTATCTATGGGTGTTCTGTGAGCTTAATTGTTTGCACATTGTGAAGATATTAACAATAAGATTCACTGAAAACTGGAAAGTCTGAAACCAGTATCTTGCATTTAATGAAGTATGCTGCCTTTAACTCGCCTGAATATACAATAACAGGAAATAAAAGCTAGTTGAATTCACGTTTTAAAGACTGTGGTTGTTTCAGTCTAACCCAACGGTTCTGCTCTTAATAAATAGTCTATATTCCAAATTTTATAAAAATTCGTTCAATAATAATGGAGATATATGACCCTAAAGTCTTAGCTGGGACACCCGGTATAAGCTGTCATATAAAAAGTTTCTTTGACTAACAACATATAATGCAAACGAGAAATGTGTAAAAGTGTTAATGTTAACGGTTAAGTATAGAACAATTGCTACTATCTATGCAGTTTTATCAGTGGTATTGATCAATCAAAGACATTCATGTAATATTACTACACAAATAATATCGACACAAATTGTAAAAACATAAACAGTAATGCAAAAATTAGGATTAGAGCTATCCTATACCATTCATGTGGGTAAACTAGAAGGTGTTGGTTTACCCAAGACGAACATCTAACATTATTACACAAATAATACTGACCATGTGTCAAAGATATAATATAGAAATGTGTAAATCATATGTTCCTACTTTATGTAGTTTCATTAGTGTGACACAACTAAAAAGATAATATGTGTAATTAAAACAATATGTTCAGTATTACCTCAAGAATGTCAAATTCATAGATGCCCAAAGTTTAAAACGACAGTGGTTAGTAATGCACTAAGTATTGTGTATAATGCCAAATCTCAGCCATGCAATTAGTAAAATTCTTTGCCGAAATAAACAAGAATTTAATAAAGCAATGAAACTTTTTAGATGACAGCTTGCTGTCATTTTCATTTTATTATTAATTGTCATTACACGTCGCAACGCCAAGATTATGAAAAATATGAACTGTTTGTCATTAATTATACACGTATATCTTTTTGTATATCTGTACAAGTAAACGTACAGAAATTAAGTCAATTATTATTTATTTAAAAATGTCACTTTCACTTAATCAAATATAAATGTCAATGCTTTTTGAAATATGGATTTTAATCTAATATATTTTGCTTAAATTTTCATAGATAATACAACGAGTGGAATTGTGATTATTTATAATCACGTATGTTAATACGAAACATCTTATCAAAGCTTAATTATTATATGCAATTAGAAATTTAATAATATAAGTAGATTTGACGTAGAAAACTTTGTCATGAAAGTTTTCACCGTGTTTTGATATCTCTTATGATAAGAACGATGTGAAAAGTATTCTATAAAGAGAATCCTCAGTTTCCGGTTATATAAAATGTATCGAATTTGCGTCACCCTGTTTGTTTACGTACATAATTTTATTAATGAAATTACCACGTTAGGATGCAATAAGTACCATCATTTTTTCTTATACTGTCTGTTTATTGATTTGTGAAAAAATGCAGCTGCGTAATTATTCGCTTTATTCGCAAACAACTAACGGATCTTATTGTCAATAAAATGTTTGCTATGGAAACTCGAAAGAATTTTTAGTACTGGGATAAAACTTAAATGTGATGATACTCGAGAACTATAAAAAATATAATAGGCATTGCAAAAGGTTTCTATATCCATTCCCATATGGATCTGATTTCTAATTAAATGTAGTATTCCTAATTCAAACAACACTAATTAACTGGATTGTAATAGTATCGATGCGACTGCCGATTGCATCCTCAATAAGGTTAGACTATTTACCAAGCTTGATTTGACATTCGGGTTACCTTAAGCTCTATTAATAAACTATATATATTCTCTTTATGGTTCTAGCTAGTTCTGAATAAAACGTTAGATCTCATAATACAGTTTTCCATTTCAGGATTTTCTCTTGCGGAATGCTGTTAAAATACTAGACAGCATATTTCATTTGCGTTTAGCATTTTATGTTTGCTTTTTACCAATTGTTACAATATGTGGTACTGAAGTGCCATTCACACAAATCGTTATGTGTATCAAATATTTGTCATATTTTCATGTACACAGTGTGGTAGCATAAGAAATTTTATGTTCGGTTCAATGTTTAGTTAGGCAATAATTATGAGGCAGTGCTTATATATTAGATATATATATATAGACGCACAAACTCTATGATTTTTACTCGGTGCGTATCTACGTATTAATCAATATAATTTGCAATTTCAATTTAACATACAAAAAATTTGAATACCATACGTATCAAATATTAAACACTGTTATTATAGCGTGTAATTCCGGGCATATTTTATTATGTTGACAAACAAATTTTTATTGCCAACGGATAAAGTTCAACCAATTAATTTTATAATTCTATAAATATTTTAACTTAACCTAACTAATTAATTGTAATAAGTCATGAAATTCGCATCTTTATGCATATATATTCTATACATTGTCAAATAATAAAACATTTGATTATATGATCAAACGGGTGCAATGAGACTTTTCGGACTATTTTAAAACGTTTTCTTTGAATACATACTTAACACGGTATTGAAGATTTTTTTTTTTGAAGTTTTAAAGTATGTCCACGTGTTACCATGGTTATATTTATGTTACCGGACAAACCCGATTTCAGGCCAAACCAGTTTGTCCTAGGCCAAACAGGTTTATCCTACGCGTGTCAGGACATACTAGTTAAGCCCAGGACAAACTAGTTTGGCCTAGATACTTTGGGCTTAACTAGTTTGACCTAGGCCGAACTAATTGAATTAATTAGATGAACAATATTTATTCCAACGTAGTATTAGTACTTCTCAGTTTTTAGTTTTTTATTAAGCCATGCACTTTTAAAGGTAATATCTTTCGAAAATATTTACGAAAAGTCAAATGAAATAATGAAAATAATTTTTAGAGTCAAACTAATATTAAAAATGAACTTATTTGTGCTTCTCAATGTAACATATAAAATATTTGATCTGTTATTTATTTTTACAGGGTGTACTATGGTGGCATTTCGAATTACACAAAATCATTTTTTTTACACTGGTACCTATTTGTAGCACAGTTTTTGCTACAGGTGCATCTTATAAAACCTTGACCTGTCCCAACTGAATGTTTGGTAGCTGCAGTCCTTAGTGAGATTTGAACATCTTGATTGACATCACTTTATTGAAGAAATGTTTGAGTACAAAAGTCGAATTCAGTTCTGTAATAAACAAATATTCTATTTTGACCAAATTACATAACTTACTTAATAATGCTTAAAGACATAAAATATGGAAACCTCTTCCAAATATAAAATCAATAATCATCGAGATCAGTTCAGATTTGACAGTGAAATAGAGTAACATGCTCATTAAGAATAAATTCTTTTTTCGAAGTAATTTAAGAAGAAGTAAATATTAAATCGCGTAACTAACCTGCAATAGAGTGTCTGCAATATTCCATGCTTACTTACAATTTTGTACAGGCCATCATTGTTTATTTCCAGAACAACGCCAATGACATTTCTTAGTACCTCTGTCCTCTGTCTACATCAGGAATCGGCACAGTCACATTATCTCCAATTTTAGAAGTTTCGGCATCATTACTATTACCAACATCTTCTGCCTGCCCATGGGTTAAACCACTTTCAATACATTTTCGAAGGTCATCTTCATCTTGAATATCCTTTATTATTTCTGGTAGTAGTGATGACGTTGAAAGACCAACTTCGAGGTCAACTCCAAACATAGCTTTGTACGGCGATTGTTTTATGCCCGAATGATAGGCTCTGTTTTTCATAAATCGTAGCCTTCTGACCATTTAGTCGATTGATTATCTTTTAGCCAACAACAAATCAAGTTCTCGACGTCTTGGTTGGCTCTCTCAAAGGAGCCCTGACTTTGGCGGTGCCGTGGTTTTCCGTGCACTAACTTAAGTTCTGGCCAAAAACTCGTCATTTCACATATAATAAAATTGACGAATTCTCTTCGATTGTCTGACGGCAAAATACATGGGGCACCTATCGTCAAAAATATGTCATTTAAATGATCGGCTACTTCTTCAGCTCGTTTAAAGTCCAAAACACGGAGCAAATCAAACTTGGTCAACTGGTCTTGGTAGACCATGATAAATTTAAACTTCCCATCAGGTTGAGTCTGAAAATCAATGAGGTCCACTTGGCATCTGTTGTTCATTTCAGAATGTAAAATTGGCTTAGAAACTAAATCTCTCTTTGTTTTGTCTTCTTTTCTTGACTGCTTACACACATAGATAAATACAGGTTAATCATCTGTTTTGTGACATTAGCATATTTTAAAGATGCCTCACCCAATAATCTGTCACGTACGACGTGTCCGACACTCTATGAGTGGCATCAATAACATCATACAATTATTCCTCAGACGGAATATAGTATTTTATGTTACCTTCACTACAGGCAACGAGTTTTTAAACAGAACCAATGTTTAAAATAGCAAACTTTTTTAATCGCATTTGATGTTTTGATTTCAGCTTTTTCAGCCTCTTCCACTTGTAGGATAAGATCTAAATATTTTCTTTTGTGAAAACATTAAAATGAGAAGATTTTATATTTTCACTTTCCAACATTTATTTTAAAAACCGCTCTCTCCATTGTAACTGCTCAACTTGAACATTATACGATGACACATCCATAATAACAATATAAGAAAAAACACAACACTTTTAAACTATGTTCAAAAAATTAATTAATACTACTTCCCGAATTGCACGTACCCAAGTCTCAACGGGATTGCGCGTAATGGGTGAATAGACAACTAAAGCATGATAGAAAGTGGCGCGGGAGGCGAATTCCCGCGTTAACTTCTCCCAACGTATTTATTTTGTCACATGCAACGATTCAATCAGTTCGGCCTAGGTCGAACTAGTAAAGCCTATAGTATCTAGGGCAAACTAGTTTGCCCTGGGCTAAACTAGTATATCCTGACACGCGTAGGATAAACCGGTTTGGTCTAGGACAAACTAGTTTGGCCTGAAATCGGGTTTGTCCGGTAACATATATATTTATCACACATGCCATTTTTCTTCTCAGTTGTAACAATATGGCTTGCAAATTGGAGGTACGAATGCATATTTATAATTTAGTTGGCAACATGCCTAAGCAGCAAATTGTACACGTTTTTTAGAATCTAAAAATTCTTTCAAGATGTTGTCAAAATTTGAGATAAGGCCATTTTGTTGGAAAAAAAAAAATCATAATGGATGATGAAAAGTATTTTCTGCTTAGAAATGCGGAAACTCCGGGTAATACTGGTTTTTACACAAGAAATGTGGATGAGACTCCTGACGAAGTAAAGTAAGTAAAGCAAAATTCTCACAAAAAATCATAGCTAGTGCGTTGTTTCTGAGGCAGGTATTTCTCGACCTTACATAGGGCATGTGAGAGGAGAAGCAGTAACCGCCAATCTTTACATTCAACGTTACTTCCTAAAATTGGTTGATTTCATTAATGAACATCATCCAAATGATATCACGTTTAGCTTGACTTGTCTTCAAGTCAATACCCCAGAGAGACAAGAAAATGATTGGAAGCACATGACATACCTTTCGTGCCTCGTGTGAATAACCCGCCAAACCTGTCTCAAGTTAAGCCTATTGATATCTTATGGGCTTTATTAACTCAGAAGATCTACCAGAATGGATGGGAAGCACAAAATAAAGTTCAATTAAGGAACAGGATCCAAACTAAACTTCGTAATATTCCTATAGGATACTGCAAACTAATTATGCAAGGTGTGCGAGCAAAACTGTGTCACATTGAACAATTAGAACCATTAAGTGTTTTATAATAAGTTTACAAAGTTCAAACCATATGAAAAATTCTAAATAGTAAAGTTTTTCAAAGGTGTAAGATTTTTCATTCAAATTAGTCCGAAAAAGGCTGAGCAGTAGCAAAAATCACAGTTGAAAAATTCAATTTCTACTATTGCGTGTCTTTAATTTAGAAGTGATTTCAATATCGCGGTATAATGGTACATATTTTAAGAGATTTCATTGGTTCTTGCGTAGGTAAATTTAATATGGAAAAATAAGTAGGTACGCGATTTGAGCATATTTTGTAATATAACAAACTCTGAATCTGTGAAAACTCTCTTACGTTGTTGCTTTGGTTTATTATAAAGAGTGTAAATAAAGTAAGGAACAATATTCATATTTTGTTTATTATCGGTGTTTGGGAGGAAAGCTCGGAGAAGTCAATTGTATTATGTTCTTCCGGACTTTATGCACGTTACTTTTCTTTTTTGTCGCTTACTACTCTGGGACTTATGACGTCATCCATTTTTTTTAATGGAACCTTATTAATTTTAGACCAAAAATAAATTGTAGATTTTTTTCTGAAATTCAGCAATACCGCATATGTGGTATTTAAAATTAGTAGTTTTAGAGATATGGAGGATCATAGGTATTTAAATAACAGCAATAATTAAATTTGAAAATCAAAAGAGCAAATAGTAATAATTTATTCTTGGAAGAATTAAAACAATAGAAATTTTTCATTAATAAATGTTCAAATTGTCACCCATTTGTTTCCTGGCAATGATAAAGTCGGAGTTGAAATTCTTTCAAAACATTATCTCTCATTTCTTGGTTGATATTTCTGCACTCTGACATTATTCTTTCTCGCAGTTCCTCAAGATCTCGAGGTTTTGTCTGATACACATGTGATTTTAATTAAATAACCCCATAAAAAAAATTAAGTGGGGTGAGATCAGGAGATCTAGCTGGCCATTCCATAGGACCACGTCTTCCTATCCATCTATTAGGAAAGACTTCCTCTAGGTATTCTCTAACACGAAATGAATAATGTGCTGGTGCACCATTTTCTTGATATCAGACATTAACACTCAGTAAATCTGGGTCCTCGTTGTTTGGAAATAATATCGCTAGAGCGGTATTAATTCCAATTTAAGGAACTCTAAATACATTTCCCCATTTAATGAACCATCGAAAAAATAAGGACCCAAAACATGACCCCTGGTAAAGCCTGTCCAAACATTCAATTCTGGGGATTTTCAGTGGCGCAGTATCTAGAGTTTTGCCTATGTACTTGCCCATTTAAACAAAACGTAGCTTTATTACTAAAGAGCAGGCAATTAAGAAAATCTGGTTGATTACTCAGTTTCACATTCATCCCTTCGCAAAAATTAAGCCTACTATCAAATCATCTTCGTTTAGTTCCTGTCACTTTTTACGAATGGTATTTGTGTTTTTTAACACATTAAAAACACTTTGGTCACAAACGTTGTGGTTTGCTGCTAGCCTTCTTGTTGATTGGTTTGAATTATCTTCAATTTCTAATAATAGATCAAGTTTTTTATCAGAATCCACATTAGGTCTCCCTTTACGTTGAACATCATGAACGCTACCATATTCTTCAAAATTTTGAACAATTTTGCTCATACAAGATTGAGTTATCGAACGATCGGGATATTTCTCATTGAAGAGACGAAGAACTTCGTTTTGTGATCTAACATTTTCACCATATCCAATCAACATTAACATCTCTATCCTTTGCCTTTCTGACATACGCGCAATTTTAGATATCTAAAGCGTTACATGTAAATTGTCATTATTGCCATTTTAGATATCGAAAGCGTTACATGCTTATTGTCATTATTGCCATTTTAGATATCGAAAGCGTAACATGTCAATTGTCATTATTAGCACGCTTAATACTAATTTCAAATACCACATATGGGGTATTGCTGAATTTAGAAAAAAATATACTTTTATTTCTGGCAAAAAAATACGGAGGTTCCATTTGAAAAAGAAGTCGCTGACATCATATGTCCCAGAGTAGTATACCAAAGAAAAGAAACTGACGTCCATAAAATCCAGAGGAATACAAACGAAACAAAAAATTAAAAAAAATCCTGCTTTCACTATTTCCAAAACAAATGCGTTTTGTTTTCTAGTTCTAATTACAATTCTAAGAATAAATAACGTCTACCATAGCAATTTAAAATAAAATCTGCTCAAAGAATGAAAAAAAATGGTCACATTAACTAATTGATTACTGCGGATTAAAAAGTCTTTCACATTAACATGCTTTTGGATAGTGTTCACGAATTTCCTGGTATTTGTGTACAGTAGTAATTGGCAACCATTTAACTATTACACTTTAAATCCAATGGTAGCCTTCTTTAAGAGTAACAATGTATTCATCATGAAAGAATGTCATTCTTCTGCATTGTTTTCATTATCTAATACTCCTCTGTTTCTTCACGAATATTCTGTTAACCCTTAAGGCGTTGAATTTGTGCTTTTAGTCACTGAATTATTGCCTTCTTCCATTCTCCACGGTCACTCACTAGTTTCTTCATCTCTTTCAGTGCATTCCCTCTCCTTCTCAATTCTATCTCAACAAGACTTTTCTGTCTTCATCTACTTTTTTCCTTTCTTTGTCGGTTTCTATCATGTTTTTGTAAGTCTACTGGAGTCCATCCTCATCACATGACCGAACCAGTTCAAGTGTCTCCTTTTTAGTTTGAATCATATTGTGTTTTATTATTTTCCTTATCTCCTCATTTCTCAATTTGTTATACATTTTATTTCCTGCAATTCTTCTCAGATACTTCAGTTCCACTGCACCGAGTTGTACTTGGTGTTTTTCAGTGTTACTTACGATTCTCTTCCATATAATAGACTTGGTGCGACTATTGGGTTATAGACTCTCGTTGTCTTTTCTGTCACCTATATTTGACGTGGTAAATATTGGTGCACTTTTATCTTTTTCTGACAATTTCTGCATCTACCGTACCAAATTATTACCAATCTAGTGTCTCTAGTTTGCAAAGATAACCTATTCCGAGTATTAAGTTGCCAATATCTTTGTAAAGAAAGAGACCTTCTTTATTTGAGATATATTGTAATAACTCTATATGTTGATTGCGATATAATATACTTGAAGCTAAGGATTTCTATAATTGTATTTTGATATCCCGGGTTAAGTTAGATTTCTACTTCTTGAGATGGTGGTACGGAAATAATTACGCTATGACGTATCGCTATATTAATAACAGGCAATCTGAAATATACAATTATTATAGACTATTTCATTTTCTGAAAAGGAAGTCCGACAGCTATCAAAGCTTTTATTCAAAAAAACGCGGAAGCTTTTCTATTCACAGCTTTGGATGTAAATTATTTGAAGATAAGTGTCATTATGACAACTCACAATTACGTTTAATGAAAATTTCCTATTTCGCTGCATGTTTTTTCGTTTTTGAATGGAGAAAGCATGCCGTCGCTAAGAGCTTGCAAACGTAGAAAAGGATAAGTTTATATAATTACAATTGTTGCTGCTAAAATCGTTACGAGACACTGACACTAACACAAATAAAATATTCAGTGTTGTCAATGATCGCAGAGTGGCAAACCCTATGGGAATCTATAAAAAATATGTTGTTCTACGCCAACCAAATATAGAACCTGACCGATATTTTATTTTACAAAAAATAAGAAATGTACTATTCGGATAGTGAACAAAAACACTTTCAACAGAATTTGAAAAAAAATCGTCACTCATAAATAAATACAGAAGAAAATATGCCGGGATTAAAATAGATTAGAGGCTGGAAGTCGACATCAATTGGCGAGTAGTCTATTGAAGACTAAGTTTCAAATAAACAAAAGTTTGCACAAAAGATTTTTATAAAAATGAGGTGTGACCACCACACGACTTTCTTATAGGTATGAGCGTTTTAATTATAGAGTTTTAAGATTTTTGTATATTAAAATTATTTAAAGTCCTATTTTAAGTACTTCTATTCTTTTAATAAATCTCTATAGAATGCATACTTTGCCAGAAATTCGAAAGAAAGTGCTACTCGCTAAGTGTAAAAGTGTTACTTCCAGTTCGAATTTTGAAATTTCATTTGTACAAAAATATTTCAAAACCAACTCAAAATACTTTTGTACTCTTGACAAATATTTATAGAATGCATAATTTACGACATATTGGCAAAAAATCGCTATTCGATAAGAGTAAAAGTGATACTTCCGGTCCGAATTTTGAAATTTTTCTTATACAAAAGATATTAAAAATTAAGTTCTGAATACTTTTATATTCGAAGCGTACCTGTCTAAAAAGCATGACTTGCAAATTATTTGCAAAAAACTGATTTTCAATAAGAGTAAAACAGACCTACTTCCGGTCTGCCGATTTTACTGAAAATCTACTCTGTTCTCAAGAGAGAGATTATACTACTAAATGCAACATTTGGAATAGATAGCTATAGCGGTTTGACCGCTATCGTGATCACAGGCAGTCAGACAGACAGACAGACAGACACACAGACATTTTTTAGAAACCACTTTTTCAGTATCAGGGGACTTCAAAACATGGACATCTGCAAAAATCTCGAGGTCGAAAATTTTCATCATCACAATACTTCCTTATACTACGTATAAGAAAGTAAAAAAGGCGCTCGTCAAGACCATGTAAAGTGAATTTGCCATCTGATATGGTGCCTGAAAGTACAGCTCAAATACTGTGCAATTAATTGCTAATAAACTATCTGTCCCAAATATTTAATTTCAGTGTCTTTTCATTGACGATAGGATTAAAAATTATATTAAAAACAAAAAAGTTTTCAAAGAAATATACTGACGTTTAAATGACGCAAAGGGATACATGAGCCATAAAAAGAAGTGTATGTTCTTGTATGTTTCGCAATAATATTCGAGTCATAATATATCAGTGCATAAAATCATTTAGAGCGATTGACAGTAATTTTAGTATCAATATATTAATTAGCACATACGTAGATTACAGAAATAGCAAAGCCGAAACACAGTAAATAATGTCTTATTCTATTATAATAATAATAAAGCGACGTACGAGACTTCCTTGCTGTACCTACTATTGCCAGGAAGATTATCTACGAATACATAAGAGTGAATATATACACCGACGATATGACCCGTGACAAAAGAAAATTCACTGCAAAATTTCCATATCGTGTTCTCGTGAGTATATGGGAACTCTGACGATTAAATAGCATGGCGCAGTAAGACACACCTGTCCAGCATTGAATCGCGGGATGTGAAACTTTGCAGCTGACAACGGAACTGGTCTTCAATCGGAAGGAACTGCGAAGACTTCAACAGAGGGTGAAACACAAAACTCCCTAATGCCGCCCGAGTTGTAAGGAAGGGGAGTACGATAGAAAGTCATGAGACGACCCCTTTTATATTTACGCACTGAAATGATACGCGAGGAGATTTCAATGGGAGATTGGAAGAGATACACTCTCCACAGGCAGTTGCGCAAGATATAAATTCTGTAGGTACAGAAAGCATTAAAGCCACTTGTTTCCGAAACATTTATTTGCCAAGTAATATGAAATGATTAAACAACTGACCCTAATCTTTTATGTCCATATAGACAAGCATGTCAACTAAATTAAAGCTCGACTGACAAAAACGCCATATTAAGAAAACTTACAAATTGCTATTATTCCTTCAGCGTTTAAGTAATATTACTCTACTTCTTTTGCGCAATTTAGCTTATATGCTATTTATAACAGTAAAAATTGCATATACAAATCAATTAGAATAAAATCTTCTAAAATAAAAACAATAATCGCATGCCTAATTCGTATTAATAATTAAACTCTAGAGATCCTTTTCAGCTAGACTTAGAAAAGTTCCCTAGTAATTCTTCAGTTAATGTACTGATACTTGAAAATGTATATAACATTAGTATCCTATGTAGCTATGAACTTCATATTAAGTAAATATTTAAATAAATACTGTTATTTCCTTCTTTGAGCAATATTTATGAATCTACCATATTTACGTATTTTCATTTATATAAGTAAGAATAACATTTACAAATTTATTGAAATTATATTTATTTACCAAGAGCAAACAATAACCGCAAGCTTAATTCGTAACGGTAATAGTTAAGTTCTAAAAAACTTTGTTGATTAAATATAGAGAAGGCTTTTAATAATGGTTAAATTCCTCAAACTTAAAAAAATATATATCTTTTTATTTGTGACAATCATAACTACCAAAAATATCACTAGTACCAATATAGTAATCATCGAACATCATGCAAAAATGAGATATTTTCATTAAGGTAGAGTAACTTTTAAATTTTTCTTTTTTTAAATTGCAGCACTTGCATCGGCGACTATATGGTATCATTACATTGGTGTCTATCACAGTTTATGAAAGAAATCCAAGGAATGAATAAACGCAAAAGCTCGGAGTATCACACAATGCAACAGAAAACAAAAATTAATAACCAAAGTGTAGCAATATTTCGATGTAAATTCTCGATTATTGAAAAATGGTGGAATAGAAATAGATGTTTTGATGCCACAATTCGTGGAATATGTCGGAAGAATGTAGAGACAAGACTTGAAGCATCACAGAATACACTTGAAATTGCGAAAAATATATTTGACCGAAAATTATCTTAAATTCTATTGAAGTTCCAGATAGAAAATAAAAGACTATTTTCTGCAGCGTCATAAAGTCCTTTACAAGCTTTAGAAGGGTCTTGCAGGAACACAGTTATAGTTATTGAAAGGGTGCATGTGTCGCATCGAAAATAAACTCAAAACAGAATTTCGCTATCAGTATTTGCATTAGGCATGTACGGAGCAACACAGCCGTTTTACAAAGTCGTGAAGTGCGAAATTATAGGACATATGCAATATGCTGACAAGCGATATATAAAAGAAATACATTTCAAAGAAGTCAGTCTTAAATTTTGCCTACAAAGCTTTTACTCAAAAGTTTCAGATTTCAAATAAAACTCGGCTTTAATTGTTTCACCAAGGGCCTACTGCAGAAATAATTAATAATACAAGCTTTTATGGTTTTAAGATCTATTGGTGTTTTCCTATCCTGCCATTTAAAGTAATGCTAAACTATTAGTGTATACCTAGTTTCATGATAGTAGTGCACAACACTATTTTTACTTTCTTATACATAGTATAAGGAAGTATTGTGATGGTGAAAATTTTCAACCTCCAGATTTTTGCAGATGTCCACGTTTTGAAGTCTCCTGATACCGAAAAAGTGGTTTTTAAAAAATGTCTCTCTCTCTCTCTCTCTCTCTCTCTCTCTCTCTCTCTCTCTCTCTCTCTCTCTCTCTCTCTCTCTCTCTCTCTCTGTGTGTGTGTGTGTGTGTGTGTGACCATGATAGCGGTCAAACCGCTGTAGATATCAATTCCAAATTTTGTATATACGTGTATAATCTCGCTCTTGAGATCTGATTAATATTTCAGTAAAATCGGTAGACCGAAAGTAGTAGTTTACTTCAGCAAAAAAATTGAATTTTGCCAATATTTCGTCAAATACTAAGTTTAAACAAATTCATAAAGAATTCATATATACTTAGAATTAAAATTGAGAATAATTTTATTTAAAAAGTTTTTCGAAATTCCTACCGGAAGTAGGTCTTTTACTCTTATCGAAAATCAGTTTTTTGCGAATATTTCGCAAGTCATGCTTTTTAGACAAGTACGTTACGGGTATAAAAGTATTTAAAACATAATTTTCAATATCTTTTGTATAAAAGAAATTTCAAAATTCAGACTGGAAGTACCACTTTTACTCTTATAGAATAGCGATTTTTTGCAAATATGTCGTAAGTTGTGCATTCTATATATATTTATCAACAGTAAAAAAGTATTTAGAACTGGATTTGCAATATTTTTTGTATATATGAAATTTCAATATTCGGACCGGAAGTAGCACTTTTACTCTTAGCTAGTAACACTTTTTGGATAATATCTTGCAAAGTATGCATTCTATAGAGATTTATTAAGAGAATAGAAGTACTTCGAATAGGATTTTGAATAATTTTTGTATAAAAAAATTCTTAAAATTCTATAATTTGAAACGCTCATACGTATAAGAAAGTCGTGGTGGCCACACCTCATTTTCTCACTTTGGTATATACCTTTCACCCTTGTGAGAGGCGACAATCAATTGCACATAATCGTTTAGAAACGTCAAAAAGTCGATTTTGGGAAAAAGTTAATTTCACTATTTATTTAGAGCAAATAGTTATTTAAATAATCAAGCTTTATAAAAACATAGCATTTTATATGAAAACAATTATAATACGCTCTGGAAAATGTTGTATTTTAATGCTATAATCCAAACATGTAAAAATTCGCATAGGCATTTAGTATCCATCAGCAAATATCTATAGGTTCACATTTTGCATTATTCCAACAAATGGCATCTGAAGAACTTTGTAATATACGTCTTTTGTATGCGTGTATAAATTTATGCCATGCATTTTATGCGATGCCCAGAGAATTATTGTAGTGAATATGTGAGTTTGAACCATTGTCCAGCGAGATAGTATTAATATAGAACATCTTCGAATTTACCTAGGCTATGCACACTACTAGAAGCTATCACTATGTTCTTGCCATATATTTCTAAAACATATGAAGGATTGTCATGCTGTATAAACATATTACACTATTCTATTCGTTTTGCTCTTCTAAAGAACTACTAAATATATAATAAATTACATATACGAAAAAATAAGGAAATTAAGCGGGCAGGGAATTTAGAGAAAATTAGTAGAAAGGTACTGAAAATAAAGTTATTATTAAATAAAAACTAATTAGCAGACATATCCCTTCAATAATAACCCATACAACAAATATGAAACAACAAAAAGTGTCATGTATGTATATTGAATTTATAACCAATAATCTTTTTTTCTGGTGGATCTGTTATAAGTAAAGATGCTGGCAGAAGAAAATGGACATTGATGTGCATCATATCATACGGAACTACATAAGCTCGTACATGTTGCAAAATAAAATGTTTACATCATAATTATTTCTAATTTAATAAAATGGTATGTTTAATTTTACATCGATTTTGTTTAATCTTTATTTTATAATACACACATGTCTATTTATTTTTACCATTTAGTGTAAGCACAATGTGAAGATAACATAAGTATTTCACGTGTTTATTGGTAAACAGTCATTTGAAAAGAATAAATTTCCTAATAATATTTACATATAAGTAGTATTCCCGCTGTCCGTAAAAAAGAAACGCCAGCGTCGTGTCGACACCTTAGTTAAAACCCCCCTACTGAGCATTTGAATCTCAGTAGTACGTCTTGCTCGCAATTATAAAGAGGGGTCAGAATCGTTCGCGATTCCCACGGAAAATGTACCCTCCTAGTACACCCTACACATACGCAATTGTAAGAACAACCCCCTTTAAATAATATTTAACTCGAAGTTGGCATATTGCATTTTCGAGTAACTACACGTAAGAAATTCCCATGCAGCACAGCGTGGGACCCTGTATAGGTACGCATTTAATAAACACCCTCTTTGTAAAATATCCTGACTCATGACTAAGTACACTACACTTCATTATATATCACGTTTTGTTAAGTGTACACAAGTAATTACGGGGTCCATTGTTAATTATTTTATATCAAGACGGTGCTTTATTGAAAGTCCTCCCGTTTCAACTTGAAGCTTTTATGATTCAAAATTGCTATTCAATCTCCTATCACAAATAATAAATAACTGGTTTATTTATAATTCATTTGCCTTAATTGTACTTTACGTTGAATGCACGTATTGAAAATTATAACAAAATTTTCTTAAGAATTAAAAGGCAGAAATTCAATTATTTAGTTACATTGAATGATGAACGTATAATCCTTTCCTATTTAATTACCTTCTCCATTTAATATACTATGGGGTAAATATACCTAATATAGTATTAATACTTATTTCAATCTAATGTATTAGTTTATTATCAATTCTCAATATTTTTAGCAATAATTGTTAACAAAAATAAAAGGTTTCTATACTTTAAAATAAGAATCAACCTTAGTCAAACAGATTCCACAGAATTATATACGTGCATAAGACATCACGACATATTTTCAATTTTTAGGTCCAAGAACTCTGTGTACTGTGTATGTTGAATAAGTCTACCAGCTGGTTTAAACATTTCAAGCTATAAAATAGGGAAGAGGTGTGAGGTGCGGGGGATTATTATGAGCTCAATAACACGACGGCAGTGGGAAATGATGAAATACCAGTTACTCTCTTGAAACACTGCGGAATGTCTGGTAGCCCCATAAGAACAAAATAGATTGTTAAATGTGCTCCATCGAATAAAATCATCATAAAGCCAATTTATAATAACGGAAACAAAAAATTTGGTAATGTGGCAGACATTTTTGAAAAATTAATTTGTAAAAGAATACTCAGTTTTATGAAAAATATATCTAATATCCTAAACCAGGGTAGATCCACGTTATAATGTTATAATGTTCACCATATTGTCACCAAAGTACAGAAATTGGAGGCTATGGGTTTCATAAAAGTCTCACATGATTGAGAACTATAACATATGATTGGCGGGATGTAACCTTGGTTATTCCACAGGGTTCAATATATGGTCCTTTTTTTTATTCCTGATTAAGGTTAATGTGTTGATGTGTATGACCGACGTATTTCACTAATATTTGCTGATGATTCGTCATCAGTGGTAAAAACTAAAGCAGTAACCATACTTAAAATCATTATCGCGTAAAAGCAACAGCTAGAAGAGTGTTTTTATCAGCACACAATTTAAAGATGTATATGGAGCAGACAAATATTTCGTAATTTAATTATAACCCAAACATTGTTAATTCTTGGGGTGGAAATTGGATTCTGGTCTCTCGTGTAATGTACCTACATAATGAGTGCTGCTGATGTAAAGCGCTTGCGGTATGCTATAGCTTAAAAATCACGTCTCGTAGTGTGAGTGTTCAAGCAACTCTATTAGCACATTATCCACTGGTGTATTCTTGAATTATATACACCATCATCTTTTGGGGCAACTCAGTCCAGACAGGAAAATATTCATCATGCAAAGGGCATGTATTTGAGCAATATGTAACTTAAATCAAAGACAAACATGTATAAATGTAATTAAATATAACAACAACCTCACCTTGCCATGAATTATATTTTAGAGAGTGCAACATTTGTAAAACTGACCTACATAGAATTTTTTAGTAAATATGACTTATCTCACAATCATCTAACGAGGGCAACAGAAAAGAAGTATCTACTGCCTCCATCAACATACCTGACAAAGGTTGAAAAGTGTGTCTTGTATCAGTACATATAGATATAAAATCAAACAACCTACTACATTAAAAATTTGGCAAACAATAATTTTAAAAGAAACTTAAAATAACGATGACTCATTTAAACAAAACTCACAAGAGAAGGAGCTTTTATTGATGTTTCGCGTTTTATTTGTATACATACTTAAGAATTAAACTGGTTAGTAAGAATTGTTGTATAGCTTTTTTTTATTTGGAAATGAACAAAAGACGTTTTATAGCCGGTGTGAATTAAATCTAGAAATTCATCTGCCTATAATAGGTTCTAAATCAAAGTCATTGCCTAAAATAGTTTACCCTAGTTTAAATTGGTACGCTACCCTCGCATAAATAAATTACTTTCTGAACTAGCTTGTGTGTTAGTGCTATTTATTAACTCAATACTTGATAAGTGACTGAAAGAATTGAAGAAGAAGAGTGATTGTCGTATATTTAATGATGATTCGAATTTAAAATGACACTTTGATGAACTTTATTTATTAGATAGGATTTTTGCTTGCAAAAATTGAAGAACATGTTGTTGATCATATTTTCGCGAATGTGTATGCCAATGCTTACTTAAGATGACTACTTATATTAAATATATAGAGGAACTTTTTCTCAAAATAATTACTATCTATTCTTATAGTACTAGAAATCATGAAACTTTTATAGTACGTCAATATATTTATACATCTACATTTTGAGAGTCTTAGCTATTTATTTCTTGTTTTGTTTCAGTTAGAAATTTTATATGAATAAAAGCAAAGAATCAAGAGCTATGAAGAACTAACAAGTAGAGCAGAACAAGTCGAAGAAAGTAGCCAATATTTCATATCATGATCAGTGGCGGCTGCTGCAGGGAGGGCAACGGGGCACTACCCCCCGTGACAAATTTCTTTTAACATATAAATTAATTATAAATACCTAATTTGTATGTAATTTTTCTGATTTGTTTGATAACAAATAATATGTTTTCGAAAGTAACAGTCCGTCTTTTCAGCGCGTATAAAAATCGCAGTCTGAGGTAGGCTCCGGGGCATCTCGTGCGACTGCCCCGTCTGTATTAGAAATCAAGCGATGAAACTGGCGCGGGTAGCGCGCGTATATATGTAGGCGGCGGGCCACTACTCTATGGTGCCGGGTCCGGGTGGCGGTCCAGTATGTAATATACATCGGTGAGTGTATCTTGTACATAATTTCTATCTGTGCAAATGCAACTATGAATTCCGTTAGTAACACTAAGACAGAATTAAAAAATCTAGGTCTCCCTAGACCAGATTTATTGATTAAACTAAAAGATCACAATTTGAAAACTAATAAAACCGTGACGAGAAAATTCAACAGAAGCTCTTACAGTTTATCAGACTGGTTGTGTGGGTGTAATGTGCAAAATGCTTTTTTCTATTTCGGTGCTATAAAGTTCACTTTACGACATCAGTTTTGGTTGCAAAAGTATTTCTTTATCCCACGCTAATTTTGTTGTTTTGATGTTGGTAAAAAAAAAAAATGGAACCAAATTATATTTAAATATCAAAATGTAAGCCTTTAATGTAACAAACATGTGCAATAGAAGTTGTACAAAGAATAAAAAGCACAAATGCTAACATTTTATTTACTAATTAACAATATAAATTGTTAAGAAGAGTTGGATGATAAGTTTTCTGATGCTACTATTGTAATTTACTTCCAAGGTTGAATAGTACAACTATTATAAAAATTTGTTATTGATAATATGTCGAGACTATGTTGGCGAAAGATTTTGTAAACTGTCTTCTGCTATTTTGCGAATCTCTGGGGCCGCGCAAAATAGAAAAAATCAAGTGAACAGTGTTTTTCTACTTTGAAGAGAATAAAAACATTTTCTAGAAATACCATGCGGGAAAGCAGACTATGTGCCTAAGCAATGTGTTCCATTGAAAAACAATAACTGACATCAACACCAAACTTCAATGAATGAGTTATTAATCATTTTGCTGATCGTAAGGAACGGCGGATGGATTTTATTTTCAAACAAGTTAATTAAATAGCATATTGAGTTTATTTTTTGTCTGTACTTAATTTTTGATATTAAACACTCAGATCCCCGGTGCCCTCCCGTCCCAAAAAATCACGGGCCGCCACTGATCATGATATAGTGTATTATTATTCCTAAAATAAATTTTACTTTTCTTTTAGAATATATTTTAAAGAAGACGATTTCATTGATCTCAAATATCCTACAAAAAAAGGAACTGTTAACGAAGTCTGCCGGAATGATTTTTTCTTTCTCTTCGTTGACCAGATTAAAGTTATCGTCATTAACAGTCTTAGGTATTTCACATATCGGTGGGTCAACAGGCATTCCCTCCTTTACTTAGAATTATTAAAATAAAAGCATTCTGTCTTCAGGTACTTGAAATTTTGTCTTCCCTATTCATAAGTATTATTTTTATGTATAAAGGTGAAATGTCGTTGATCACTTCTTGATTGAAACCAATCGCTGACGATTTGTTCACTATTCAACGGGACACCTTTAAGACTGTTATTATATTGCGATGATCTGAAACGCAGTGGCGTCTGCCCATAGGGAACTGGTTTAAATTGTGTTTAGTGTTGTGGAGAGTGTATGATACGGTTAAGTTAAATTTAAGTGAAGAACTTGCTGTAGTGGTAAAGACAAATGCTTCTCTCTTCTTCCTCGATTCAAGTTGTTGGGATGTTTCTGGATTTTGGTAAATTTGCTGATTTTGCAGCTGTAGTAATGTAGTAAACGTTCGATAAGAATTTGGCAATTCCTATTAAGGCAGTGCAGAAATCGTTCACCCGCAACAGCCAGGTACAGCGTTCATGTCCAAACCTCGACACATGCTAGAGAATTGTTATTTCGGTAGACAAAAGGAAAACGAATAGTTTGGAATGGAGTTTGAAAATGGTTTGTTCTGTTTGTACAGTATTTGTAGTTGTTGTTTAGGGGCGGGATTTGAATGTTTTGGAATGATTCCGTTTTTTGAAGATTTGTAGAGAATTTTGGTTATGTCAAAAATTTCTGCGGTAGTATATCGGGTTCGAACAGGACGAAATCTCTATTTACTTTACAAATTGATTATAGAAAGGCTAATAATGGACTGGTCATCTATTAGTGTAGTTAATCTTGCGGTGTACGGAATGTGCTAGCTTACCTGCTGGTCCATAACGTACTAGGTACATCAAGGAAAGGACGGGTGCCGTTTGTTTTGACTTCTATGGTGATATATATGTGCTGGGCATTTATAAATAAGTGAATCATGCAGCTAAATCATAAAGATGGCTTCTACTTACATACCTGCATACGCGCAGGTTTCAGATTATAGGTTGATACGGATTGTTATTCACACTCTTCCACATTTCTTCTATGTTTGACGATACTAAAGCTTTATGAGGTGGTTAGAAAATATTAAATATAAAGTTAATTTTTACTTTTAATTGAATGTAATTTATATTTTTGTATATATTTTGATAATTGACATATAAGTATATACATAAAAAATGTAAAAGTTGTATGAAAATTTTGTAAAAATTTGCAATTAAATGCATGTATTTAAAGATTAGTATTAAAAAAATATATTTTTAAATGGCATTACTTTGCAAAGGCTTTAGGAAAAGCATGACATTTCTAACAACATGCCATATAAATAAAATGTTACCGTAAGACACTTAATCAATCACAATTACTATTTATTATAAAGTACTATATAATTAACACCTTAATTGCATTTTATAATATAAATTATCAATTTCATGATGCCGTGAAGCTATAAAATAGGAGAAGATATTATATAATTACAATACACATTAAATTGAAAATAGTTTATGTACTCCTTCGCTTCACATAAAATGTGAATTATATTCTTATAATTATAGTGAGTTGGGTCAGACGAACCCTGTTTAATTTAATTATGCAAATGAACAATGTAAATTTAAGCTTAAAATATATCCCGTGATAAACATAATTAAAATATATGATTAATAATCACTACCAAAATTTTAAAAAGCGGATATTTACGATCACCTGTTACGCACTGAAGAGAATTATGTAATACAAGATTGTCATAAATAATATGGTTACAACCCTGGGCTCCTTGAAATGCTATCTTTGTATTAGAAGACACGAGTAATGGGTTGATGGACTCGTAACTTCTTTGGTTGTCATGTTCACACACTCACCATGAAGATTAATTTATGACTTACAACACCTGCTAGGAAATATTATGAAATTCCCAAGTATGTGGTAGGTGAAATATCTGACTAAAAGTTAAATAAAGTATAAAATAATATTTGTTCATGCTTCTAATAAGAAAGTGTTAATAATAGTATATTCTCGAAATTTAATTTGATCAATAATAATAAAATTAAATAATTTTATAAAAGAAAAATATAATATAAAAATAAACACAGTTACTAATTTACTTTTAGCTGTAACATAATAATATAAAACTTTGCTATAAAGAACTATAATATGTAAAGAATTGTTTCGGTCGTTTAATGTAAAGGTAATTTAATGGATAAAATTCGTAAAAGTCGTAAGTTTCATTATTTTTAATTATAGAATCATAATAAACTTTTACAAAGTAAAAGAAACATAATAAGTATTAAAATGAAGCGTATTAAGTATATTGAAACTAAACACATATAATTTACTTAGTAATTATCTGTTACTAGAAATTAAATTGAAAAGAAAGTTGTAAATAAAAATTAATGATATTAAGATACTTAATTAGGAAAAATTTAAAAATGATGTGCTATTTGCATAATCCCTTAGTTATGGGAGATACGTTACATTATTAGATCTTCTAATCTAATATGCTAATATAAGCATGTCGTCCTAGATTTTGGTGTAGCAATAGCCATTGTATGAACATACGAATTTCAAGCGGCAGCGAAGCTCTTACTTCTTCCTTCGCCATTCAAAAATTAAAAAAACTTGAAGCGAAAACAGGAAATTTTGATTCAAAATATTTTTGAGTTGTGATTATGACGCTTACCTTCAAGTTATTTACATTCGAAACTGTGCACAGGAAAGCTTCCGCGTTTTTTTGAATAAAAGCTTTGATAGCTATCGGACTTCCTTTTCAGGAAACCAAATAGTCTGTTCTAAATATCGATATCCACGATATAGTGCATTTTCATCGTAGCTTTTAGCATAGAGCAATAAATTCATCACTAGACTTTTATCGATGTAGCATTTTTCCACTTTCATTTTTATACACCAGTCAATACTCACGGTAACTCTTCTCGTAAATATGTTTTGTACACAGAAAGCATGTCCTATTTAAAATGTGCCTGGTTTTCCAACATATTTTCCATTGGCTCAGCGTTTTCAACAACAAGGAGCTGTCGGTGATATTTTATGTTTAGGAAAACAATGAAGTGAAGAAAACAGGCGCGGGAAAATATTGAGGAAAACCCCGAAACTAACATTAGGTGACGTTCTTATCAGCTAATTATATCTACGCATTGCAAAGGATTTTACTGCAGTTACATTTTTTCCACTATGATATGCAATTGGCTCATGAATTAAAACCAAATGATCCAGAAATTTGCATTGAATATGCTTGGCGTTTCCAAAAATTGATCCGAGAGCAAAAAGTTTATGCAGAACGTCATAATGAGCGATAAGCAATTTTCACCTAAATGGTCAAGTGAATAATCAAAACTGTAGAATATGGGGCACCGAAAATCCAAGAGTGATGGTTAAACATCAAATCCATCCGGTTAGGTGCACAGTATAGTCTGGTATAACTTCAGAAAGGATCATTGGACCATACTTTGTCAAAAACGAAGGGAGAGTTATGATTCATGTGGATTGCCATAAATAACGGATAATGACTGAAAATTGTTTTAAGGCAAAAGGAAGGAAGAACAGTCCAAGTTGTGGTTCTAGCAAGGTGGAGCAACAGCTTACACAACCCGTGAAACTATGGCTCTCTAGAGGAAAATTTTTGGGATCAAATATTATCACGATTTTCAAATTTAGCTGGCCACCGCTTTCGTTCGATTTAACGGCACCGGATTTTTCTCTTTAGGGCTACCCAAAAGGTAAGGTGACTGTAAATACATTTTTTACCTCTGCGATATATGCGATGTCTTGTTGAATCTGGATTTTCTGGTTTCCTGAAGAGAACGCCTTTTTCTTTTTATATTCCCATATGCGGAAAACGTGCGAGATATGTATACCTTCATAAAACAAAAACTTTGCTATGTATCTACGTTGAAATATCAAATAAGCCTCGATTTTTATATTATTACAAATTTTACAAATTCGTATTCTTTCTACTTTGAAAAGGAGAAGTTTTTAAATTTCATGCCGTAATGACCATCACTGTGTTGTAAACTCGTATCTCACAAGGGCTGATATGTAACAGGGTGCTTTTGCGAAATAAATATCCACATCAGCTTTATATTTATTTAATTTTTTTTGTATAAAATTGCAACATAGAGCGTAGGAGCTATTAATGCATTTTCCTTTGATATTTAATTGATTGAATATTATGTTATCAGCAGAGCTCGCAGTTTGTACATAATATACAAACACAATTAACCATGAGTAAGTAGTTTACATGATTTATTTTAATATTGCAAATCTTGAAAATTAAATAAAATTAGTATTGGCTATAAAAATGTACGAGAATTTAATCTTGGGGATAGTCCGAAAAATATGTATTGGAATTATTTATAATTACATTTCTGGTTTACATTCGATAATTTATGCAGACGATACATCTACTGTGCTAGTGGGAAATGACTTGCAGGAAGTAAAAAAGAAACTTCTAGGATTGTGAACGTTTTGAATGAATGATGTGGTAGAACTCGATTACTATTAAACAAGGATTAGACTCTTCAGTTGAATTGCTATAAATAGGAGAATTGCTAGCTGGGGAAAGTGATCAGGTAGAATACGATACTAGAAATCTATATAAATTCAAAGATTAGTTGGATTGCACAAATTGAAAGTGATGTGTCAAGGGTAAATAATACATTCCCAATACAGAAGAGGACATATGAAAGATCTCCGCTTTATGCAGGTATTGCTAGGTATAACCGTTTGCCACATTTAAGGAAATGTAATAAGAAGCATCTTATTGGAATTAGAATGAAAGAATATCTGCTGGACAAGTCTTATTATTATATACATGAGTATAATATGTTTTGTATAAAGACTGGAGTAAGTTTAATCTATGTATTATATTCAGTAATTTTGGTTTTAGACGAAACCTATCTGTTATAATAATAATATGCTTTATTGCACTACAGAATCAAATGTTCCATTTACATGACAGAATAAAATGATACAAATGTAGTACATGATAAGTGAGCACAAAAATTGTCAAAATGAGTAACCATAGCTTTCTTTAAAAATGCAGAGTTCAAAAGAGGTTTTTGATTGATGAAATGTGAAACCAATTAGATATGTAATATTATTATTACCAACACATAATAAAATATCTCCCCTCCATCCCTCTATATTACTATACATTGTCAATAAAATTAAAATTTTTATCACATGTAGTATAATAACAACAATAACGAGTGTTCTATGGTCCTTAATGCAAAAAAATGTTAAATCCAATTGCCACATTTACATATGTCACAATGACATTCAATTTGACAATTACGTCTCGCAGATTTGAAGTTTATAGAAACGAATAAACGTCAGTTAAATTCTGACGCAGTGACAGTTTCCGAAAAGTTGAAAGTTAAACCTTAAGACGGGCGTTTACCAACAAATAGAAATTATGCAACACATCTATTTCACCAAGTTCACTTTTCTGTTATCGTTTCTAACACCGATAAATTTAACTAGGGTCTGCGCAAAATGTCTGTATTGAATATGAAGGTAGCTCGACATAGCTAACAATGACAACTTAACATCAACATTAGGTTGACTTAAAAATTACAGGAAACTTCACAATTGACAGACAAAAATCTGTCTGACGTTTGATTAACGTTGGCAGTCACACGAAATTTCAATTGCAGGTTATCAAACGTCAAAACGATCGATCAATGTCAGTTCGTGTAGACACCTGAACTGCTTTCATGACGACTATTATAACGCATACATATATGTATGTACAGGAGTTCGTCAAAAGTTTATGAAATCGGACACTAGAAAGAGCATCATGGCAATGATGCTTCGTTTTACAAAAAATTGGAAGAAAAGATGTAACCGGATGGGAAGAGGCGTATAAAGCCAAAACATGAGCTTCTGGAAACACAAAATACAAAATTTTATTTTATTTTACATTACTATGTATGACATTACCTTACATATGATACTTATAGATTTCCGGCATGCATTTAACTGCCTAAAAAGAGTGATACTGAAAGATGCAGAGGATATGAAAATACCAAAAAAAAAAATCCTATCAGACTTGTGAAAACGACATAAACTCATTCAGCAGTAACGGCTATGACATAAATAGTAACGTCAGAATGCATTGAAATAACAAAGGCACTAGACAGAGCACTTTCAACAAGTCTATTTAATATAGCCTAAGAGGGAATAATCAAACGAACGGAGGCAGAAGAAAATATTAGAAATAAATTACTGCAAATTATGGCATATGCGGATAATTTGTTCATAATGCCAGAGACAGAGCATAACAGAAACATTGAAAAAAATTGTAGAAGCGGTTGATAGAGGTTAACATATTAACGAAGAGAAAACAATGTCCATGGTGAGCAATGGAAAAACTTCTGTCAGAAGGGAGAGAAATGAAATGGGAAACTATGGCTTCAAGAGAGTAGACACCTTCTGATAACAATAATCGACATACAATAATAGGTCTACCGAAAACACACATAATACAAACAAGGAATATAGGGTATCATAAGTACAGGAGGCTACTAAAAACAGAAATATCGACTTTTATACAAAAATGAAAATATATGGCGCAACTGTAAGACAAATAGTAAGGTACGCGGCAGAGATGACAATACCTACAAAAAGGGAAGAGGGAACTTTAAGAATATTTGTAAGGACAGTAGTAAGAAAAATATATGGTCCAACACGAGAAGAGATGAAATGCGAAAGGGAAAGACATGGTGAGACATGAAATCTTAAAGAACAAAATGGTATGGATACGTCAACAAAGCAGACCCATGCATGAACAACAATATACAGCACTGCCCAGTGGCCACTAATCGGTAAAAGAAAAAAGAAAGACCAACAATTAGATGGAGCAACAAGTGACAGAAGACCTGAACGAAATAGGAATAACAAACTGGATAACGAAAACAAAGAGCATAAATAATTTATTAAATCAATAAAGTAAATTTGTTTAAAAAATTATAATTTATATTATAATAATAATAATAATAATAATAATAATAATATTGTATACCTTTTGGTTCATTTTGAAAGTTAGTCTTTTACATCACGGAAATGCCTCCAACATGACCTAACGAATATCCGGGACCGACCTCTTTAAGTGCTCCTCGAATTCTAAATTAAATTATTGAGTTAGAAGCTACCTATTCGAGAAAGAAGTTTTAATTTGGAGCATATATTCACAATTCATAGTGAATTTCTCTTATAAATCGTCTGCGGGCTGCTCTTCTCAAAATTGTCACTCTTGTCACAGAACACCTTTGCATGTTTATTAAAGTAATTGGAACATTTGCATAATAATCGCGAAGCATCCATTGTTACAAAATTATTACTGGCGTACAAAATTTTAACATTTTCAATTATATACGTTGCCCGCCTAATTACACCACCTGATCCTGTAATTCTTAATTTCTTTTCATCCTTGCAAATTAACTTTTCTGTATAATCAAAATATTCATATTTTTATACGAAATTGCTTTACTATAAATAACAAGTTATTAACATTGAATAATGTCTCGGCCACTTAATTTATATACAAAGAAGTGACTTATCTTGAATATCTATTTATGCATGTACATACCTAAGCTGCTTGACATGGGGAGCAGTACTTAACAAGTTAACAAATTTAGGTTACTACTTGTTAGTTATTTTACAATACATGGGATTCTAATTAAACCGTCGTTGCTCCGTTATTATTGCTCCTTACTAGCTGTATAAATTTGCCAGGTTTTTGATACGAGGGGCACCTTTTATATTTTTACAATCCACCACTAGATGTGTGCGTTTGCCAAATGTAAACACTATATTCTTAAAGTTTGACATTTTTTAATGAAGTATCCGCGATAGCTTTGAAATCGAGTCAGTAGTTTGTTGACAGTGACAGTTTTAAGACAGTGAGTTTGTAAAATAATGGATATTACTCGTGAAGGTTTTCGTTGGATGATTTTTTACGAATTTAAAAAGGGTCTAACTCCATAAGAATGCATTATATGCTTCAGTCAACTTTTGGTAATGAAGCCCCATCAGATAAGGCAGTTTACAATTGGTTTGCAGAATTTCGTCATGGTCGTGAGTTATAGTGAGGTAGAGGCATGCCTTGGCATACGGCAGACTGCAGTACATTCGATTTTACATGAACATTTATTGGTAAAAACAATATGTTCCAGATGGATTCCACATAAATTGACCGAAGCACAGAAAGCAGCTCGTGTCAATTGGTGTAAAGAAATGCACAAAAATTCGACGTAGGAACCGCAAAATCCGTATGCAACATCGTCAGAGGTGACGAAACATGGATATATGCGTATCAGCCGGAATCCAAGCAACAATATACTGTATGGGTGTTCCAAAATGGACAGCGATTTTCAACACCTCAAGAAGCAGCCGAAGTCTTTGAAAACCTTATTTCTGATATACAACCTTCAGAGTGGAAAAATGTTTTGAGAACTGGTTCGTACGCATGCAAAAGTGTATAGACCATAAAGGCGAATATTTTGAAAAATAGTAAAAAAGTTTGTTCCCAAAAATTTTGTTTTCTCCCCAGATTTTGTAAAAATATAAAAGGTTAGTAAATTTGCCATGATTATAATTGACGCAGTAAATTTAATAACAGTATTTTATCAGAATTAGTTTTAAAATGACAGTTTTCAATTAAGAAAAAACAACGTATACGATTTTCTATAGCAGTAAGAAGTACATTTACTACAGTTCTCAAAGAAATATGCTGGGATAATGTCTTGTATAGTCCATTCATAGTGCTTGGCGCCCGGGTTAAATTTTGTGTAGTTTTCAAAAACTTTAGCGAATGCACTGAGGTACGTCGGTGATGATATTATGATTCCTCATGAACGTCGAAGCTTCCAGTATTTGAGATAAAGGCGTTGTGACATGATTTATTATTGTTAGTATTTAAATATCCTAAAAGATCATTAATGTAAGCCATTACTTTGTGGTATTCCATAAAGAACTAAATAAAACATGTAGATATTATACAGAATAGAAATAATTACTAATAGATATATAAAATATATAAAACACACATTACTTTGTTAAATCACTATATTAAAATATACGGTAACTGCAGTTCCGTCCAACTTGTCCATTAAAAAACACTGTATTACAAATGAAATGCAAAATATACATTATTTAGACTTATATCTAGGTGTTACAGCGTAGAAAAGATGGTAATTATATATCAATTAGGGAAACTATAATACAGAATACAAGAAATAAGGATAAACTATTATAAATAAATTATGAATTTTGAGTGTATCAAGAGATGCGGCAAATATATAAATTAGTCAGTGACGGAGAAACCAGAAAAAAGAAATATGCCTACAGTAATATAAAACTAAATACAGCAAGCAAACAGCAAGTGTCAAATCAGTCTGAGTAGTAACTAATGTTATTTCTAATTACTTACCTTTGTAGTAAAACATAAAATACTTACAAAACCATTTATTGTTGTGCGATTATTTTCTTTATAGGGATCACAAGCATGATTTGACACAAAATAACAATAACAAAGTGCAACGTGTTACAAATTACGGTAAGATAAAAAAACGTTCTGCGTTCTGTAATTTTTAATGAGAAATTGTATCTTTCTGGTTTACTGCTAGACAGTTTTAGCAAAATGTGTTATATTAAAAAAAGTGTTTTAACTGAGGAAGACAAGAATAAAATTGTCGAAACGTTTTAATTATGTGTTTTTATTGTTAAATTTTAATATTTGACAAGTAATAAGAAACAGGCCGCTAATACCAAGAATTTTAATGATTTAATTGCTATAAACGGCCAAGAAACAAATTTTATTTTATTATATATATATACCAATTAGCCAGAAATACGTGTCTACGGTTGCACTACAGCGAAATTTACCCAATATTCTCCTTTTCTTGTTTTATTTTATGTATCCGCGATAATTCCTCTATTGATTATATATGTATATATATACAGGTAAAGTCCATGTATTCAAACGAACGCTGTTGTCAGTGTTTATACACAGTGGGCACGTACTGATCGGCGCTCTCGCATATGTATATCTGTAGGGGGTACGGTTTGGCAACTCCTTTCGTGTTATATACAGAAAGTCGCATGGAAGATAATCGTAGGCCAAACCTGTATATATATATATATATAGGTATATAGCGCTGTCAGTTTGAGGAACTAAATAACTTTAAGTTTTAGGTTTGAAAATCAATAAAACTAAAATGACAGATGTGAAACTTGTTCATAGTTTGGAAGTGAAGATTTTCATACAAAAAACAAATATCTCATACACAATAAAACAATAAGCATAAGAATTAAGATCAAAATTTAGAAAACTGTAATTAAAATAGTAACGTATGCGCCAGAAATAATAATAATAATAAATCTCAACATGACGATCTAAAAAAGAATAATTAGGAAAATATATTAATCAAAACAGATATGAAGCTACCGTCTTATAAATTGTGAAATAAATGAAATATTAAAAGAAGATATATATGTGAGTCTCAGAAACATAAGCTGGGCTGGTATGTTCACATCAAAGGGAAAAAGGGCGATAGTAGCCTTGAACTCAAGTCAACCATAACACACACTCCAATGTACCGCAATACTAAACACAATATAAACCACCCCCTGCCAACACACGCTAGTCTGTTTCAGGCAATCGCAGCAGTAGAAGACTTCAAGATGTCCCTTAAGGTAGTCGACGAAACGTCGATATAAGAAGCAGAGACGACGACGCGGTTTCAACTCAAAAATCAAGAAGGTAGCAGATGAAGATAATTGTCTGTAAAACGAAATTTTATATAAATATTAAATTCTTATGTGTACTAATTCAATTGACTTCGTGCAAATACACGTTACTATAGAAAAGAGCAAAGTCTGCGCGAAAAGGTATACTTATGATCCGAAAACGGTGAGGTATGGCATATGTACATGTCGAAGAGACATACGTTGCTTTACGATGTGATTACATTACCTTCTATATTAACCCAGTAATTGCCGGACTTCCTATAGGTATTAGTAAAAAACCAAAAAGGAATAAGATGAATTACATTCACTTCAATATTTTCGTAATATTATTATACTTTCATCTTATTGGTATTCTCGGTTTTACGTTATTACAGTTATGAATGTGAAAAAACGTTTCGCAATATCATTCGATATATATAAAATGTGTACAAAAATATATACATTCGTTAACGTTGTACACTTTCGTATTATTTAAATTATGTTCCAAACTATATTTATAATGGCAATATATAAGCAGCAAAGGAATTGTTATGCAATTTTGAACATCTTATATAGAGACCAGAAAGTAGTGTTTCTTATCTGGAATCATATATGACATTGGATGTAAAGGCATTTTAAGGAAAATTTATTGATAGTTTATCTATTTGAAAACATTGCCGTATCATTAGAAGCCACACGGAATTACTTCCTACAAACGTGTCTCTCCTTTAATTTGGTTAAATCGGACAATAAAACACATAAATAATTTATAAAGCGATTTAAATACAACACGGCCAGCATGTATTCCGTCCTCTAGTACAGAATAAAACATTCGACAAGAGCAACATTTTATCCAATTAAATAAGTATATTATCTTTATTTATTCCGTCGAACAACCCCGTTAAATGAATTATCAATGTTAAACGTACGTATACATACATACGTGGAGCTTTATGTAAATAAAAGTGAAGTATTTGTTGGTAATGTTTCCATGCCTCTGTATAAATTGTTTTGGTTTGTTTAATTGATTCCATGAATTCTGTATTTCTGTGTCCGATATAAAATTTAATTCTCATCGCCAATTAAGAATCGATCGTTATCTTGGAAGAGTAAAAGAGAAAAAAATAATTAAAACCAGATTCTTATCCCAGTATTAATACGGATGCAATTTGAAACATCACTACTATGTATACCCAATCGTGTATGTACGGCTCACATAGAAAAAATACATATAAATTGGTTCATTTATTTTTTGCCGTATGTATTGTTAGTGGGCGTCTCATGTCAAAATATTAAATGGCCTGTTTAACTCTCTGTAAAATTTAAATATCAATTAAGCGAGGGCGCCTCGCTGAATGATGGGCATACTTTTATTCTTAGTCAGCATATTTCTTTAACTTCATAAATTAATAATTAAACTATACTTTAATTTTGTTCATATAACCATTATAAAATACTGATTTTTAGAGCATTCATTTATCATTTTTTCATTTAAAAAATGTTGTTTCTTCGTGGATATGGCAAATTTCAGTTCGTATTTGGGCCACCGACGAAAAAATCACTACAAGATGAAGTATAATAACAACGGGTGCATGACCTCGTGGTTAGGAGAGCTATATATTGAAGTGAATGTTCAAATGATGCTAGGTGTCACTGAATTCGAATAAGAATCTGGTCGCTCGAAAATTAATACTTTCCACATTGAATTTGATGCACATTAAACATACAAAATGTTTCAAAAACAGTTTGTTTAAAAGCATAATGAGCACAAGTAATAAATAAAATGTTTGATTATTTTACTCCTAAATACACGCAATATGGATATATACAGGTTGAGTCATTTGTAGCCGCTTCTTCTATTGCTCTTGTGTGTTTCAAATAAAAGAAAAAACAATTAGTGGAAGATTCATGGTTGCTTATGGCGCATATTGTAAAAATACTTTAAGCTCTGACGCACTTCCGGTGTTAGCGGAAATGCTTCAATTAATTTTTTTAAACGACACCCTATATATTTTTGGATTTTCTAGTACTGCTTTAAACTGTCTATTCAACCGTTTTTTCTTTTTCAAAATAGAGCTAATAGTTTTTGAGTTATTAATTTTTTTTAAATATTTGACCAAAACACCTGTTCAGAAAAAAAATATTTTCACAAAGTAAAAAATTAACTGTGGTGGTGCTTGTTGCAAAGAAAATTCTGTATCATTTGGTATGAGTTGCACTCGACAATGCCTCAAAAGACTCAAAGCCTACTTCCCGAAATTTTCACATAAATACTTATTTTTTTTAAATAGAACACCCAGTGTTTCATTAAATTTTGTTCCTTTTTTTATTCTCTTTCATTTCTGTTAACAATGTCCTATACCTCTCTTTTGTAATTTCTGAGATAATCACTATAGGAGCAATTAGCGGTCAATTAAAGTACACGACCGCTTTTGTTCTATGCACCCAAATATTCGTTCAACCAATGGAAGGCAAAAATGGGGCTCGACTTCTTTAGTCAACTGTCAAACAAGGTAAAGTTTAAATTCATCTATCGCCCTATTAAAAGGTGCATGAAAGAATGCTACTATCTTCAATTTAATTTGCCTAATTACTTTTATTCTTCATTGTTAAAGCTCTTCATGGGAGTTGGCTGTAGTTCTTCAAAATTATAAATTGATGTCCTAAAACTTTGATAGAAAAAAAATTAGCAACAAAATAACGCAAACTAACTATTGAGTAACGTAATAACAATCAAAAGTAAGAAAAACAATTTCATTAAAGAATATGATCAACATAATCACAACTTTGTGCAATGCACGTGAGTATTCTGTTTTCCAAAAAAGTACTAATGTTGCGTAAAACGTTTCCACATATTCTTGTAAACGCTTTTCTGATTTTAATGTTCATGTCTTCAAATAGTTTTGAAAATCCGCCCGTAGAAAACGAAAATACTCTTCTCCATTAACATTTTCATCAAAGAAATGAGGTCCTGTTATATAACTACCCACTATTCCTCCTCACATATTTAATGACCAACGATTTTGAAAGTTTGCAGGTGTGATAAAGTGATGATTTTTATGTGTTGTAATAACGACAATTGTGAGGATGAACGTATCCGCTTTAATAGAAGGTGTCTTCGTCGGTAAACAACAAAAAATTAAGAGAGTTAGGATAATTTATCTGCTGCCCATTGACAAAAATGTAAGCAATTCTGAAAATTTCTTTCATCTAACCCTGTGTATGAATATGCTACGGATGAATTACATATTTCTTCATTATTCTGGATTCTCAAATTTAACTTACATCTAACTGACGACTAATTTTCGTAGTACTAGTATGGGGGTGTTCGACCACACTCGCAATTACTATAAATTTCTTATCCTCACCAGTTATTGATTTTGTCCGCTCTTTTTTCGTATTCAACACTTTCTGTTCACTCGAACCGTTACTTTATACTTTCGAAGGTTTCCGGCTTCAGCTGACTTCTACCAGGGATCGCTGTGCATAAAGTATGGATGCTAGCAAAGAGTTTCTTTCAGATTCACCCAAAACTTTAATCATATCTATTAACTCTTCATAAGAAAAATTCATTCGGATAACTAATAGCGATGCTTTTATAAATTTGACATGAATGTTTATTGGACGAATATTTGGGTGCATAGAACAGCGCACGTAGTTCTTTATTTGACCGCTGATTGCTCGTATAGTGATGATCTCAGAAATTACAAAAGATAGGTATAGAACATTGTTAAAAAAAACTATAGAGGATAAAAAAGAAAACAAAATGCCGCAATAAAATCCCGGGTGTTCCATTAAAAAAAAAAAAATTTTAGCTATGTGAAAATTTCAGGAAGTAGGTTAATCCTAATAATAATAATATATTATTATATTATTAATATTAATAATATAATAATAATGAAGTAATCTAATTAATAGAACAGAATAAAATTAAGAAAATATTGATAAAAGTTGGTTAGTGATTATTCATAATTTTAGTTTTATCCTACTTCATGGTTAGTTTCGTACTGATTTAAGTTGGTTTTGGTTTACAATATTGAACAAAACTGGTATTATCATTAATTGGATAATTACTTTACAAACTTTGCTTTTGTGTAATACAGTTGAAAATGGTCATTTAGTGGTTTTTTGTAACAATATCTGAAAATTCTCTTAAGGGACCTAAAAACATCATTTTGATATGATAAACAACCACTATTGAAGAAAAATTAATCGTAGCAAAGCTCCAGGAATTACTGTAGATAGTAAAGAATACAGGCAGTTATTGCATTGAAGAGTCTTTTAATTCCTGAGAAATCGCGGGATTACAAACAATTCATATTAAGAAAACATTAAATTAGCAAACGTGTGAAACTAGCCCTAGAGACATGTATTTTTTTTTAAAATTGTAAACTCTCAGGAAATTATGATAGAATGTTTTTATATTCTCGAAATTATTATTTTCAATGGAGCATATTTTTTAATTTATTGATAAAGAAATGTTGGGTGTATCGAAACACGAAATTCGAATAACGCCACCTAGCGTTATGGGACGTTAACGTAATTTATTTATACTACAATGTAAGTACTCTAGAAAAGTATTGAAATAATTCATATTTTAATTATTAAGTTATTTGTTAATTAATTATTGGAAAGGTCATTTACGTAAACGCTTATATATATGAATGAAAATTATAAAGATATGTGAAAAGATGTGTCACCTGATAAACGAACTAACAAAAAAAACTAAATGGAATGCAATAACAAACGAAAACAATTGGGATTAATAGCTAATCACTGTCGATGTATTTTGGATTAATTGAGAAATATAGGCTAATTTTAGATAGATAATGCGCAATAAAGAAGATTACTGCGAAGTTCGCTCTTCGCATTTGGTGCGACAAATGAAAGCAGCATCAACAAGAAGGAACCAATTCGATCATCCCGATTATTCACATGCCCTAGGACCTCGTGATTTCTGTCCAAAATTCAAAACTGCTTTGGCAGAGCGAAGTTGATATCTAGTAGATTGTAAGGCAGCTACTTAAGTGTGATTCCGACAATGATTTCCTCATCCACTTCCAGAATACATGCAAACACCGTTTCAGTCATTCAATAGATGCACAAAAGGAGTACTCTGAGCGATATCGTAAAAATATTGTGTAAGATTATAATATATACATTCAAGAAATAAAATTCTAGCACTTTGTAAATTAAAACCAATACTTTGAACAATATTCGCTTTGTCCAATAGTATTATGTACCTACATACATAAATAAACAGAAATAGATATAAAAATTATTTTTAGGTAAATGAAAAAAAACTATTCAATTCTTAACAGGCAAAACATTATGTAAGGCACAATCATACCTAACATTTCGTTCAATATATTATAATTATTAAAAGCAAAGAAATAGTAACTAATATTTTTAATCTATTTGTATCTTATTTGTAAATATTCGTAAATTTTAGTACGATGTTTTGTAACTGGAGTATAAATAATTACAAAAGGAAGACTAAGCAGCTTGTTTTAAATAGTATGCATATGTTCCATCTGATAAATTGCAGAAATTGTATTGACATTTCTGTATACACATCTCAATATGTCAGTGTATCGAGAGACTTGTGAGTAGAGTTGTCCTTCCGATGCCTACTTCGAGACAGGGGTGTTGCCTTCCCACACTGTGATTTCCATATGAGATCTATGGTTGCATATGCTAAAAGCACGGGAAGTGATAACTCTATGTAACCAGACTTAAGCCATGGACGTTAGGTGTCAGATGAACGATTAAAATGCGAAATACACGTGTTCTCCTGACATAAAATATTACAAGAGCGGCCTTTACATTCAATTCGCGCGTTATAAATGTGTAGCTCCAGTGCAAACGTGTTAATTAAGACCTACACATCGATACTTTATGGCAAAAAATTATTTACATCCGAGATCAAGAATTACCAGATGAAGATATTACCTTAATTGATTTCTTCTCTGCGGAAATAAAATAAAATACATATATATATACTACCTATTTCTTCTAAATTTATTACCTTCGCGACAGTTTCATTTTCTGATAAGTGAGTTATACTCAATTTATATTACTTGTAATAATGTATCGCTGATACTATTAGCAGAATATGTTCGTGCCTTTAATTAGGTTTAGTAGAAGCAGATGTTCACATTTAGAATATTTATTACTAGAGTTTAAAAAACCATCAAATAGATTTTTCAAATGTAGTCTTAATCGAGTGATTCCTTCTTCCCATTATAGATTACCTCTTTTAAAAATAAAATGTTTCGACATGAACGAGATCCTGTTTAGAAAAAAATATTTGACTATCTACTGAAACTGTAGTAGGGAATGATGGCATTTAAAGATACAAACGCGTTAAAATATAATTATATTATTAAATTACATATTATATTGCTATTTCTATATACCAGGTGATGCAACGTAGCGCTAAAGTTCATTGTTGCTATCCACTAATATGATTTGAAGTTGTAGATATTGAATTTAAAATTATTTTCATTTATACAGAGTGTTCTATAACCGACACAACTTTATGTTTATTTAAATGGTGTTTTATGTATTTTTACACATTTTACGATAGCCCTCTTAGAATTCTTTTCTAAAATATAGCGATTTTTCGACAAAAATTGCATCACTTTTCAAAACTTGATATGAAATTTTATTGCACTAATGTAACGTTTATTTCGACATTTATTTCTTTAGAATTACACATCATTCGCAAAAGTTATAAGTTCTAAAATAGAATTAAATAGAACGCTTTGTATATTTCATGCCTCTGAAAAATACTAAAAATGTACTATTTAAAAATAACTACTTTTTTGCGGCCATGGGTGCTATTGCAAAGTTATAGAATGTTATGTCTGAATAAGACCAATGAAAAAATATGTGTTTCCAGGACTTGCATTACACATAGCACAATTAAAAATTTTCGAAAAGGAGCTTAGAATAATTTCTACTTACAAATATGTAATTTTCTCTAAAATTTTAAAATTAATTAATTAAAAAACTTCAAAATCACAGTACATTAAAAATATTGAAGTTAGTGTGGGTCAAAAAACTAATAAAATTTTCATGCACTTATAACTTTAGGTAGAAGAGAAAATTGTCAATACATGTACATGAATACACTTTACGGTAAAAATGAAGTATTCATTTTGTTTGTCATTCATTACTTTATACATATTTGGTTTTATATTCTATACATCTTAAAAATTAACTCATATCCACGTAGTAATAAACTAACTAATATTACGTGTGCCTTTCATCTTTTACTCCTTTGACTTCCTTGTACGTAGTATAAGGAAGTATTTAGATGAAGAAAATTTTTGACCCCGAGGTTTTTGCAAATGTCCACGTTCTGAAGTACCCTGACATCGAAAAATTGTTTTAGAAAAAAAATCTGTCTCTCCTCTGTGTATCTGCCTGTGTGTGTTGACCACGACAGCAACCAAACAGCTAAAGTTATCAATACCGAACTTTATATTTAGAAGTATAATTTCCCTCTTGAAATATGAGGTATTCAGAAAAATCGATAGACGGGGGGGAAGTAGTATTCTACTTCAGCAAAAAAATCAAATTTTACCAATTATTCATCAACTATAGGAAGTTTAAACAAATTTATAAAGAATTCGATTGTATTCAAAAGTGAATTTGAGAAAAATGTCGTCACAAAAGTTTGTCTAAATTTCTACCGGAAGTAGGTCTTTTACCAAAAAATTACTTTTTGTCAATATCTCGCAAATTATGCATTCTATATAATTTTATCAACGTATATAATTAGATCGGGATTTGGAACAATTTTTGTATAAAAAAAATTTAAACTTCGGATTGGAAGTAACACTTTTAGTATTATCGAATAGCAGTTTTATGCATATATCTGGCAAATTATGCATTTTATACAGATTTATTAAAACTATAAAAGTTTTTAGAGTTGAATTTAGAGCAATTTTTGCATAAAAAAATTATTTATAATTCTGACTGAAAGTAACACTTTTACTCGCAGGTTTATTAAGAAGACAAAAAAAGTGTTTGAAACTTAATTTGGAACAGCTTTTGTGTATACATTTCGGGAAACACATAAGCAAAAGAAAATCGGGTGGTGGCCACGCCTTATTTTTTGGCACACCGTGACTGCGATATTTTCTAATATGTATACATAATTTCTGAATTATGAATTTCGTTCGTTTCTTCACAAGTTTGAAAAATGCAAGGAAAATGTCTTATTGTAAAAATAAAATATAAGTAACTGTTTTCGATTAGTTTTAGTTATGCTATGGTGATGTAAGTCTATGCAACTCATATTTTGAAATTAAATGGTCTTAATCGGGTTTATTCGGACATAATATTTTATAACTTAGCAATATCGCCCTAATATGCAAGAAAGTAGATATCTTAAAAAGTAAATGTTTAGTACATTTCGGTTGCATGTAAATATGTTCAAATTATTTTTTTTAGAATATTTCAGTTTACCAATTCTAAAGAACATCCGTTAAAATGTCAAAATAAGCATTAACTTCAAATACTAAAATGACAAATTTACTAAGTGATCCCTTGAACTCCTCCGTCATTAACCATTATTTCATAGCAATTTTTCAAATATTATACAGTTTTTGACAAGAATTGCCATATTTTAGAAACAGCTAAAAATCGGTTAATACATATATTAGTTTCATCAGCTATTAGAAAGCTATTCTTATGTTATTTTCAATGGAATTTTATGCATTTTTTTAAAGTTTATTTTAAAAAATGCATAGAAATCCATTGAAAACAACATAAGATTGTGTTGGTTCGTCGTTGTCGACACACTGTATAAATGAATATAGTTTTAAAAGGTCGACTAATTTTTGTATTAAAAATATGTTGCTATTTACGATATGAGGTACTATTAACGGCACATACGTATAATTGCCGTAACATACGACGCGTTTGCAGGTGTTTGAAGTTTTGCCTGATTATTTAGTTCTGTCATTTTTGACGTTAATTTTCTGACTGATACATTCTATTTTTTGTAAAGAAAAAAAATGAAGATTGGAACTAACACAAAAATATTAATAAGACGTTTATTTGTTGTCAGATTGATGTAAAACAGTGGATATTTCTATCGTTGTAATTATATTATTAAAAGATCTGTTTTTGATTAAAAATTTAAAGAAGTATTGTTGAGTTTTTCGATCGTCAGCCAGAAGACGACGGGGTAACAATACCAATAATACTACTACGCTGGATCACGCGGTATGTTGCAAGATATAGAAATGAATGAATGTCTAATAATAAACAACGTTAAGTAGTAACTTTTGAACAAAAACAAACTCTTTGTGATATTTCGTAAGTGCTACGTTAGGAAATAAGTACTTATGCCAAAATTAATTAAAATAAAACTTTTTAAATTTGAGAAAGTAAATTAATTCAAGGGTATCTACAAAATGACAATACGGGTAGCTTGGAGTGACAGATAGTGACTGAAAGGCGAAAATGCTTGATGAATAATTCAGAATAAGTTAGCATTATTTATATAAACAGGTTGAATATATATAATTTACAAAATGTAATCCTAAGGAAAGATTGCGAAGCACATGCAAATGAAAAAGATATTTTGGATTCACTCTTGCAAAAAAACATTGAGAATCCAGCTTATACACTCAAACAAATTATCTTTTTAGCTAACAAAAATTTATTCAGTTGATATTTAGAAACATATTCCTATGTGAAGGCAGATAATATAGATATATTCCCGAAGGAAGTATTGATCAGAGGGCTAGGGGGCGCCTTGATGAACGATATACCAAATAAGAACAGAAAGTAACCGTTAACATTTAGGCGTAAAGTTACAGCAATATGTGTACCCAACGGCTTGTTGTAATATTATTTGTTTTTAAATACCTTGTGACTCAATAAAGTTAATGACTAATGTTTATATATAAGCACAAAATGAAACAAACTGTTTTAATGAGAAATGAACATAGAGTGAATATCTTACATACAAATATTTATTATTTGTTTGGAGTGCTTGTTCTACAAATAGCTGGAAACGGCAGATGACCAACGAACCCGAGTCTGCATTTGTAATACATCGAAATTTCAGAATAATTCTTTCTTCTGTATAATTACATATACCTGATATTTGTATTTGATTTATTAACCCTCGCCTAATTAGCAATGATTCCTTTGAAACTGAAAATCTTCTAACAGAACTACAATTAGCACTGTATCAACTGATCTTCTTCCAGTGTTACTTTTCTTTCTAATATCATATGGGCGAGGCTACACCATCCTGACGGTGACCAACGAGTCTGAAATGCATGTTAATGTACTACATACCTATAAACTTCAAAGTTGTTTGTAGATTGTGAATTAACTAAGAGAAAAATATAACTGCCTAATGAAAGTGCAAAAAGTATATAATGAGATAAATTGGTTTTAGTTATAGTTTTTGTCTGAGTATCTAATATCTAGAAATTATTCACCAAGATATATTTCATGGAAGCGATTTAATTAACAATATTTAATATCTAAACCAGCGGAATATTTCTTAGTGACTACGCACCAATGTATAATTTTTCTAGTCTCAGTGATGTATACATATGTACATACATATGCAGGTTATTATTTTAATTGGTATCAATTTTATTGCTTGTACGTCATCAATTTAGTTAAAGTGTTTCGTCACTTTCCACTGATATAATATATTTAATTTTATAAACAAGGTCGTATCTATCATTTCGCGATTTGTTTTCATATTTAGTATTAATTATTTCATTGCAAGGATGAAGCAAATAGCCAAGTTCCATTTTTTTGAAATAAAGTCAAAAGTTTAAATGTATATATATAATACTCGGATTATAATTGTTTTAAAATGAATAAACATTAATTTAATGTTTACGTAGAATTTATTGGTTATATTGTTTATTATAAACACTAACTCTTAACTGATACTACTATGTAGGCACATGGAAGACAAGATGAAACTTCTAGTTGACTGGTTTAAAAGAGTTGGAGTAATGTATATTTGTAATCTTTGTAATTGCATTTTGTTTTTTAACATGTTCTTATTCCGCATGTATGAATGACGAACAAAGAATACAAATATATACACATACAGTATAAATATATATAATATATATATAATTCTCTTAAGAATTTGTTAATTTATTGGCCCGGCTAGCAATAATGAATTTTTTTATATTGCCCATGTGCTAAGGATTTGATGACTTTGTAGTCAGCATATGTCGGCATATGTGAATGTATCTATAATTTTATTATTTGATTTTCTTTTCGTGTTATATTTGTAAAATTCATTGTTTGCTTTTAAATAAGTAAGAGTCCACATTTGTTTTTTATTTTATACATAATGCTAGTGTTTTCTCTGGATGTGGTTTTACAGTTGTTTAGAGTTTTAATATATTTTACATATTTATAACATAAAAGGAATATTTCGGATACTACAAAACAATAAAGAAGGTAATATTGGGCAAATTCCGCTCAAGAGCAACCGAAGACACCTAATTAAGACTCGTTGGTAATAGTCAGTACGGTGTAGCCAAGAAATAAGGTGGAATATCCTTGTAGATAGAAGCAATAAAGGAAGACTATCGAGATGACAGACAGCCATTGCCAGAAGCAGCAAATGGCGGCAAATGTTTTATTCTTCTTGGGTTCGGTAAGGCACGCGGGTTGAAAATATTTTCCTCGCGGCAATGTCAGTTGTTGTCCTCAAGTCTATGGATCTTCTGGCAGAAGCTGCAAATGGCTGTCTGTCATCTCGATGGTTTTCCGTTACGCTGTGGCTAGGGGCACGCGAGCGTGCCGATTAATTTGGAATTATAGGCACGTGGCTGACGTCACTGCTGTTATGACATTATCATTTAACGTGCACCTAAATTTGAAATTAGAGGTACGTCAAATCATTAGTTTATTCTGCGCCAATCTATAAGTTATGAGAATAATTAATAATAGTTTTCATTATTAATTTTTTTTAAGGAATAAATAACAATTAGAGTCAAAATAAGTCTTTTTATTACAAAATTCAAAACATCAAATTAACAAAACTCTTACAAAGGATAAGTAAAATATTATTGGAAAGTTTTAGTAGAACATTCTGTATCAAAGGATGCTTTGCTTATAGCGTCTAGTTGATTATTTAAAATAAATGTGAGAATGTCTTGCTTTTACTATTTTTATTGCGTTTATTAAGATTTATTACTGTCGTAGAATCATGTCCCTCGGGTCGCCCGTTTTCTTAATTTTTGAGGGCAACACTAATGATTTTAATAAATCAGTTTCAATATTTTCATTATTATTATTGTTATTACTGTTATCTTCATTATCACCAAAGGATTCATCAACAAATGTAATGTGTGGCATGTTTGCTAAATTACTTGTATTATCTGTCAATTCACTAATATTTCCATCAGGCAATACTATTCTAACACTATTTTGTTGTGAGATCGTTTCTTAATTATTATCGTATGCCTCAGTACTTGTTTTTGTATCGATCAGATCACAATTTGCCTCACCTGTTGTAATATAATTCCCACTTAATAATTGCCACTTCGTTTCTAGTTCTCCAGTAGTGTTCCATTTTCTTCAATAAATCTAATCTATAGTTGAATTCACTATTGCTGGAAATGCTAATTAAGTTGATTAAAGAATTCGTAATTAAAGTGGCTGATTTTCGTTTTTCGGTTAACGTCATCACGTTAGGCTTTTCGCTTACTACATGTTTTGCTTTTGCCACAATATCCTGGCTTGGTTGTTGCAATTCTATGTTTTGATAAATAATAATTTTTTGTCCATCGTATGTGACACAAGTAGTTTGAAACATACCGTCATTATATTCCTTTAATATTTTTACTTTAGTGATTCAATCTTTCCGTTTCTGGATATATGTACTTGAAATTGTAACCTGTTAAAATATTCACACACTGCAATAAATCTTTTTCATGGTTTTGAAATCAGTGCAGTGGTCGCTTCAAAATGTGTTTAGCTGCTTGATTGTCGATTATCGATTGATTATGGCTATCTAAAACAATGAAAACATATTTAACAAAGTCGGTTAAAGTTGAATTGTTAGGTACTACTTGTTTGATTTTATGGTTAATTGAGTCCATACGGTTATTTGTTGTATTATTTAAATTGCCTTTTGTTATGTTACATACAAGCCATTCATTCCGAATAGTATGCCAATTTTTATCAAAATAATCACATACGCTTTGAGGAACGCATTCCTTAAATTGACTATATATGATATCATATTCAGCCTCATTCTTACAAAAGACTAATTTTTGAAGGTATTCTAAAGATAAATCTCGATCCTCTTTAGAAATATTCAACTTCTCGCAGCCTATTAGGGTCTGTTTCATTTAATATACGATTTTGAGGGAAATGATCAAAAACTTTCTAGAAAATAAAACCATTTGCTTACAATCGAAAGTTCATGTTTTGTATGTTCTATTACAACTATATACTTTTAAATATTGGCCTGCTGGACAAATACGTAGTTTGAAATTCGCAATACATCCTAAGCGTAGCGTGCTGAAAATTATTACAGAAGTCAAAACAATTTTATCGGTTATTTAAAAGCTATTGTAACCTGGTCTGTCGTAACCCATTTCCTCTTTTAGGACGTTCTTTACCATGGATACATGCATATTCAAGTTTATAAAATTCAAGAGAGGACTTCAACGGTCTTTGTATATATTTAAGAGAGGAGTTTATTGTACGACTTTTTTTTATAAATTTTTTGTTTTTGTCTTGTTCATAGATTTCTAAATATTTCTTTAGTTAGGTTTCCCCGAGAGCTGACAAAACACGAGTCGGTCTAGTCTGAGTGAAACTGAACCGTAGTATTTCCCTATCTCACCCATGTATAATAAGATACCTTATGAAGTATTGTTTATGACGTAAATCTAGTCAGGATAAATTATTTCCTAACCCCAATTCCTCAAGCATTAATTTTGTATTAGCATTATGTGTGCATAATACAAAATCAGAGCACGCTCTGTTTAGTGATTTAACTATTATTAAATAGAAATTATTAAATACAGCGTTTACCTGTTAGACCGTCCATATTTAATAGTTTATGTCGTTATCAACTGCAGTAATCCACTAAAACTAACAGAAATCCGCACCACAAACTAGAAAATGCATATTTTCCCCGTTTTTTATCCACGTGCTTTTAATTTCAGATTTCAGGGCACGTTAAATGATATCGTCATAACAGCAGTGACGTCAGCTACGTGCCTATAATTCCAAACTAAGCGGCACGCTCGCGTGCCTCTAGCCATAGCGTTTCCGTTATTGCTTCTATCCCCTAGTATATCCCACCTTATTTCTTAGTTACACAACACACTAAATAATGTTATTACACTGAACATATTGCCGTGATCCCTATATTGGTTAGGCATTATAAAATAACTAGATAATTAAGTAATAGAATAAGCAAATAATTTAATTAGTAAGTATAATTATTGAAAAATGAATTATGAGTTGCATAACCGCAACGGCGTAACATTATGATGATAGGTATATGGTAATTGTAATTGTAATAAAATTTATATGGAAGGTATAAAAATAAACACGAAAATAAAATTCATGTATTCTATATTTATAGAAACGAGGAGCACAAGATGCATTTTCAGTACACAAAGGCCGAACCAGACTTTTTGCATTGTGTAATAGTGGCACTAAATATATTAAGAAGTGAACCACTATTCAAGCTTAATAATGTCTTAAAAATAAATAACAGACAGAGAGTGATGGTGAAAGATGGAACAGTGAAAAGAGTTATTTGAATGCTGTAAAATTGTATGAGAAGGGTGAAATTAGACATTCACGACATGAAAACATCTTTCATCATGAATAGACGTAAGAAATAAAATAAGTTTATAAAAGATTGTTATCTGTTAGACATTTTATGGTCACACTTAACAATACTATAAATACCTGACACTTATATCTAAGTATAATTTTAAAAAGAAATATGTAAAAAAGGTGTTTTTTATTCGATACGATATAATAAAGAAAAAACTTCAGAAATAGCAGGTTAAATCCGGTTTAATCCAGGGAAATTCCAGAAATAACGGGATAAAATTGGTTTAATCTGAATAAATCTACAAAGAAAAAACAATGTTTAATGTTGTTAACAGCTGCATACAAATTAACCTACACGAAGACGAGAGAAGGTGGTTTGAAGACAGGAATAGAGTTGTCAATGTCCAGGTTCCTGACAAAGTAATTATAAAAGGAAGGATTCCATCCGTATGCAATATCTTTCCTGTTATTTCAAATGGAGATGTCTGTAAAAGAAAAATACGGATAGTGTTAAATAATGGAAAAAGGAAGTATTTAAATAATGATGAAAGAGGCAATAAATTCATTTACAAGTACAATGAGGGATGACGTTGATGGAAGAAGAATATACCTACTCAAGACAAGGAATCGCGAATGTGCATAGACATTAATAATAATAAACAATTTGAGTGCGTGTATTTTTGTGCGATTTCGAACTGTCAAAAATAATATAGGAATAGTTCGATCAGGGGAAAAACTTGAAGAAATCAAATATGAGCAGGACAATGCCAACACAAACATTAGTGCGTGAATTGTGGCGCTGCAGACGGAGTATGGTTTTTTCGATGACCGAGAAGGGATAAAAAGCTGCGAACGACGGTGAAAGAGGAGAAGCTGCCGATCTTTTAAATTGTTCGAATGCAAAAATTTTGTTTCATAATTGGAGGCGTACAGATACACTGCATAAGATCATTTTTAGTTAAATGTATTAAGTAATTTTAATTTCAATAAGTAGTTTATTAGATTATAATTGATTCATTGTTATTTTGTTTAATTTCATTATTTTATTTTTACTATCAAAATGGTAGATAGAAATCAAGAGGAATTTGATGAAATGTATGAACATTATAAGTAAGTTTTCTTGAAATAAATTATGCTAAAGATGCTATGTGAAAATATTCATTTTTAGCAAAGCGTTTAACATTGTTAATATTTTGAATAAAAATATTATTTTCTTTGCTATAAGTAGATTAATTTAACAAATCATGGGAGTATTGTTAATGATATAAAAAAGGCATTAATGGCACAACGTGGGAATGTTTGCTAGTAATGTTAGCTGTGCATTATTAACAAGTTATTAAATAAAATTTTAAAAGATTTCAAACATATTTAAATACGTAAAGGTATGAGCATTTTTGATGGACAAATAGCCAATTTGTGGTATGTACAACGTGTAAATATTTGCATATGACGATTGGTGACAGTCTTATCAAGGTGTTTTCTGCTTTGCGAGATTTTGTATCTCCAGAGGCATTTCGTGAAAATGAATGTCTTTGTTGAAGCGAAATTCAGCGTCGTAAAAGATAATTTTTATTTCTTTGAAACCATACGATGTTAAAATTTGAATGTAGCAAGGAGTAATATTTATTTTGAATCTATATGATATACCTATATAAAGCAATGTGTTTTGCGTATTTATAAAGCAACGTGTTTTTCGTATTTATAAAATACACATTTTTTTTTTTTGTAATTGAAAAGTAAAAAGGACAATTTCTTTTTACAGCCACATGTGGCAAGAGAATTATTTTTCTGATATTGTTATAAAGAATTAAGTTGAATATAAATATTTTATGAGATTTAGTTTTTTATTAGTAACCTTATCCTATTTAATTTTAAATAAGAAATGTTGTCGGCAAATAAAGGAGAGATCACTGCTAGAACCTACAAAAATAATACAAATGTTAATAGGGATTGAATTTATAAATTTATTGAAGTAGTTTTTTTTACATGTCAACGCAATCTCTGCATTTGTTATACCTATATTATGCTGCTTTGTATGGACATTGTTTTGGTTAATTACTGCTGGTATAAGATTACCATATTTTAATTTGAAAACAAAGCTATAGCAATATGTAGATACTATATCGATTAAAAATTGTAAATTAATTACCAAAATGGCTATTATGGACCTAGTCATTTAAGTAGAATCATTGGAAGATCTTTGATTTGTTAAAAACGACATCTAACTCCATTTACAAGGCAACAATACCAAACTATGTGTTTAATGACAAACGAGTGACAAAACATAGAAAGATGTAAACGCCAATTGTGAAATTAAAAGTAAAAATGCTAACATTTAGGCATAGAACAGCAGCTGTTATCTATGTATTTTTATAAGAAGATCCTGATTTTATCTCCTGATAAACCCACATGAAGAGTTTTATAATTTAAAAACTTAGTTTTAAAATCAATTATTTTTCATTTTACATTTTCATAAATTGAAATATTAATATATTCCTTGGTATTATCATCAAAGTGTCTTAGATTAATGCTTATTTGTATTTTTCCGTTTGTTTTATGTTGCTCACCACACGACAGGCTTTTTTCTGAAGTTGGAACGCGCTACTACTGTTAAAAGGTTTCCCCAAAAATTATGCTGTATTTTACAAATTATATGAGGTTAAATTTACAAGTTCGCCGCATAATACAATTTTAGACAAACAAGTTGTGTCTATAATTGAAAGATAGCCCACTTTTGAAGGAAGTGGTAAAGTAATTTTGCAATTGAAGACATTACACCTGATATGACTAAAGTTGAATAAAGCAAAGCTATATTGGCTGTTAACCATTAAGAGACGAATAAACGTAATGCTGTTCAGGATATTTGATTGCTGTATTTACACATGTAGGTAGAATATAATACGTTATAAACTATATTATTTTGTAGTAGTGCTGCTTCAAAAGTGCCAAATAAATGCCGAAGCCTGACTGCATTTTAATTCAGACTGATTAAATTACATAACTATGTTTTTCATTAACAACAAGAAACTTAATAATATAGATTTAAGATTAAGTCGACTTACGTATATTTTTGTTAGTTAAAATATGTTTTGACAAGGGGTAGTTATCAAAGGAAGGATCTCATTACCTAAGAAATATAATATAATAATCTTGTCAAAATTTCGTAAAGCAAATTTGTGCACAGCGACATAATATGGATTTATCTTAGACGTGTGTATATAAAGATTTAATTTAAAATTTCAATGTATGTATATTCGTATACTGTGATCTCTAGATTTGAGTTTAGAAATCTGCATATCTATTTTATAATATTCATTATGTACGTCTCCTATTGAATACATTACAAGTGAAAATCACATTCAGTTCCGTAATACGTCATAATGACATCAGAGGGAGAATACCCTTACGCCAGGTACGGAATGGTTTTCTTAAATCTGCAGAATCAGCTGATTGAGCACCTGGTTATGTCCCCTAACTTTCTTCCCGCCAACAATATTAGACAAATGGGAAATGAAATTCCTTCCTAGGGGAAGTATGCGAAAAAGGCGTTATCTTTATGTGTATAATCGGGAGTATACGAGAACTTAGTTTACGTAAATGGCGTGGGAAGTATAGGAAGATCATGAGAAAATTTACAATTTCTATTTGTCTTAAGTCACACCTGCGTACGCCAGTTTATAAAGATAATTTTTGCATTGTGGCATAGAATAATAGGCATTATACAGTCCGGCAATAAATTTGTACGAAACAGTAATTCCAGACTACACGAACAGAAAATGCAACAACAATATGTTCTAGCAAAGTATTCTTATTCAGTGAAACTAAAGTAATTTCGTTCGGACTTATAAACTAGCAAGTATTTAAAGCTACTACTTGTTTATGTATGTTATACATTGAGAATGACACGAAAGCTTTAGTAAACAATTGGAGTAGGTACAACAAATTTTCGATTATAAAAATAAGAACTATTGTTATATATTCTGTATAGAATTTATAAGTAGATAATGTTACATAGTATTATTCATATTCCTAGCATATTCTAATAACACCAGTCAAAATAATGAGGTGTGGCCACCACACGACTTTCTTATAGGTATGAGCGTTCCAAATTATACAAAATTGTTCTAAATTGTTTTAAATAGTTGTATCTTCAGAAAAATAAACCTGTGGGTATGTGTGTTACTTCAAATCCAAATTTTAAGAGTTTTTTATTTAAAATTAATCAAAATCCTATTATAAGTACATCTATTCTCTTAATAAATCTCTATAGAATGCATACTTTGCGAGATATTCGCTAAGAGTAAGTGTTAATTCCGGTCCGATTTTTAAAATTTCATTTATACAAGAATTATTCCAAATTTGTACTTTTGATAAACATAATTATATAGAATACATAATTTACGACCTATTTGCTAAAGATCGCTATTCGGTAGGAGTAAAAATGTAACTTCCGGTCCGAATTTTAAAATTTTTTTATAGAAAAGGAATTGAAAACTAAGTTCTAAATACTTTTATACTCGTACCTAATGTACCTATCTAAAACGAATGACTTGCAAAATATTCGAAAAAAATGATTTTTGAAAAACTTTTTTATTAAAATTTTTTCAAATTTCACTTTGAGTACATATGAATTCTTTATAAAATTGTTTAAACTTAGTAGTTGACGAAATATTGGCAAAATTAGATTTTTTCACTGAATTAAGCTGACTGATTCCGGTCTGCCGATTTTACTGAAAATCTAATCAGATCTCAAAAAGAAGATTGACAGCTATAGCGACTTGACCGCTGTCGTGGTCACACACACAGAGAGAGATAGAAAGAGAGATTTTTTTAAAGAAAAACACTTTTTCGGTATCAGGGGACAATTGTAAAACTCTCGAGGTCGAAAATTTTCATCATACCAATACTTTCTTATACTACGTATAAGAAAGTAATATATACTATCCCCCAAAAATAGAAGTCTAATTAGCCTTGATTAAATATGTTATCGATGTAAAATAACACATGGTAATTAAATAATTTTATCAATATTATTGATGTTTTTGACTTCAACTTGTTGGCTAGGATCGATATAAATATAGCTTATTTTGCAAAGTACTAAAAAGTTTATAAAAATCTGGTGTTACTATTAAACGTAAATAAACGAAAAAGCCACTGAAATTTCATTTCAGTAAATGTCTGAATAAAAGTATTAACAAAACCGCATAAATATCTGATTTACTTATAAAATTAACCGTCAATAATATAATTTTAAATCAATATGATGTTGATAATAAATAGTAAGTTGTGAAAATATAGAGCAGGTTCCATGTGACGTAAATTATGTAGAGTTTACCTATTTACTTTTTTCAAAATAAATTAGAATGTAATTTAGTTAGACGTTATCCTTTCCTTCAAATATATCATGATATTAGTAATGTTAACTATGATCAGTTTCAGGATAATCTGCAAAAAGTTTCTTAGTTGAATATGGCTTATATAGCTGATATTAATAGTAAATTTTACTTCTTAAATTTGCATTTGTTTCTTTGATAAGCATGTACATACCTGAATAAGTATATTCTGAACGACTTGACCGACTGAGATCATATTCACAAAATATATTTGTTTTGTCGAGACAATGGCGATGTTTCATAGTTATGCTAGAATCCGGGAGTTGATAATGTAGTGAAGTTATTAAGAATTTCTATATTTATGGAGCAAAATAACTCATATTTACAATGTATGTTAGCTTAGTGCCAAAAATGCACAAAATGTAGACACGATAGGTGGCGCTGTGGTCGAGTTATTAATATCATCGCAAAAGGGCAGACCAACATATGTCGGGACAGCTAGTAGTTTTGTAAATTTCATTCCAGTTCAGAGTTTTATTAATCACGAGCGAAGCGACGCGGAGCGAGTGTTTAGTAAAACGTGTGGCTCATGAGTTTATGAAACGAGTTTCATACTATAGTTTTTTTAGGATAGCAAACAATCAAAATAATACAAAATTAAATATCTGCTTTCGTGCCACTAGAGAAAACTTCAGCCAGTGATGAAAGAACCCGTTGCTAAGTTTAACACGTGACTAAAGAGCACGAAGTGTGTTTAAAAGATCACTTAGCGTCATATACGGTAAATGACATATGGCAGTAGAAAAATAGTTATAAACGTATGAGCGTATTTTTAAAGAACGAGCGAGTTAAAGAAGCAAATGCATGGAAGATGTCTTCAAGCAAATGCTTTGTACAATATTTTTTGTAAGAACATTAAATAATAATATTGCTGATTTACTTTAGTATCAGACCTAAACTAGAATATATAAGCTAATTAGTTTAAGCATGTGCAAATCTATTATTCACTTTTTCATTAAATTAAGATATTATATTTTTGCACATGGCTTCTTTACAATTGTATTTATAAACGATTTATCGCATTTTTGGTGTGATTAGAATTAACTGCCAATGTGAATATCGCATAAACGGCTGTCAAATAGATAACGCTTATTTGGTGGAAAAATTTGCAGCAATCTAACTTTTAATAGAAAAATCCAGGGAAATAATAATTATAAACTATATTTTGTTACTATTACGGTCAAGTAATACAGTAATATTCATTTTCTGTAATTTTGTGAAATTATATTTTATATTTTTGTTATACCATTCCAATGTAATTGTGGATATTACTCTAATAAAGGACAGTCCTTGTTATACATTTTATAAATTTAATGAAAGTTATTATTATAATGGAAAGTTCTTTGTTTGTTCTTGTGAATCTTTTCCCAAATGTTAATTACAAAAAATTGACAGTTAATTATATTCAAATAAATTCTTTACTTCTTATTATTAAATTTTAAAGTGTAATAAATCGATGTTTCGATATGATGAATATATTTGTTGCAAATCAAAATGCAACAAACATTTTAATATCTTATGTATGTGCATCACTGGAAGATTTGACTAAGATGAAAACAGTGAGAATGTAGATAACGTAAACTAATAACAATTTATCAGATCAAAGAATCAGTTCAAAATTTTACTACGACATCAATTACTAGTTTAGAGATTAATGAAGCAATAAATGAAAACACCAAACATTCTAAGAAATAGCAGAAAAATCGTTTAGCATTTTGGAATGAAGATTCCCAGATGCTAAATCCAGATGCCAGAAAATATAGTGCAAATGACCTTCGCTGTTAGAGTAAGGAAAGAGAATATCGACAAGTAAGTGTAATAAAATTGATGAAGACATTCTAAATAAGATGAATATATTTTTCGGAAATCTTGGCATACCTACAATCAGTCAGACAAAAAAATGCAAAATTTAATGGTTTCCTTATAATTTATTAATTTACTCTATTTATTTATTATATATTTCAACAGATGTACTCATATATTTGTTGAAATATATAATATAATCAAATTATCTAAAAGATATAAGCTGTTGGACCAGATAAATTACCAACAAAAATTTAAAAATGTTGTGCCAGCATAATTAGAATTCTACATTTCCAGAACAACTCAAAAAATATAGTATTGTACCCAAACATAAGGAGGGATCCAAATCAAGTATAACAAATTTTCCACCAATTACCTTAATATTCGTAGCAGCCAAAATGTTTGAGAAATCTATATTAGGACGATTGTTAAGTTTCATAAACAAATAAAATTTAATATCTTATTCGCAAAATGCATAGGTACATGAGGGGAAGATCAACAACAATAACTTTAAAAGAGATTCTTGAAGCACTAAACAACAAATAGACAGTGTGAGAAGTGTACCTGGATTTGTCAAATGCATTTAATAAAATCATGAGGTATTATTGGGGAAATTGTATTTGATAGGATTCGATATACGATATACGACCTACTAAAGTAATATCTAAACAATCGAAGTCAAAGAATAGCTGGCACAAGTTCTAACTCCAGACTTCAAACTTTCTCAAGCAGGTTATAGATAGACAGGAGTGTCCCGCATGGCTCCCTTCTGGGTCTATTGCTGTACATAATATACACTAATGATGTGTGTTCTTAATACATAAATTAGGTATGTTTACTGGTGACATGTCAGTATAATTCAAGAATATGATAACTAAAAACTAATAAAGGCAATAGGAAAACGCTTACAAAATAGAATAATGGTATCAAACAAATAGTCAGAAATTAAATGTGGGAAAAACTGAAACTATAAATCAATATACACTACAATGGAAAATGCTAACATCTACAAATCATGGTAAATTCCTGAGTGTGATGTTGGTTTCAAGAATGAATTGGAAGAAACATATCAATGGCTTTTCAAAAACTTTATGTCTATTGGTCCTATGCCCTACAAGCTATATCAGCTTCGGTTAGTGAAAGTGCATGAATTACTTTTTACTACGAGTGCTTTTATCCTAGATTGAAGTATGAACGTTACCTAGCATTTACCTTTTTGAGTGTTTGTGCTTTGTGAAAACTCAATATAATGAATGTTTAGGAGTCACGAGGACTACTTTCATGATACACGTGGAAATAGACGAGCAGGGTTTAAAATACAACAAACTACGAAATCAGTTATAAACAATGGTGTGGTAACACAAATGTGAGGATAAACCATTATTTTTCAACAGTGCGTAAATATTTACAATTAAAAAAACTTTTTCTTAGTTAGCGGAACCGGCTTAGAATACAAAACATTCAAACAGTTGGTATTCACAGTATTCATGGCCTGCATTTGGTTTATGCTTTTTTGAACTAAATTAATTTTATCAAAAAACGATGATTCTAGTCTCAAAAACTAATGCAAACACCACTATTTTAAGAAACATAGGTTAGTTCTGCACTAAACATGACAGCTTGGTGTTTATAGTACATTTTAATTCTGTTGTTTTAAAAATAACTTTTTTTTGGTAATTTCAAAACTTGTGCACCTAATGCAAGCTTAGTCAAAGGACACATAGGCTACAACGTTTTTGTTAAAAATTGGTCATACACTGTTCTGCTCATAGGGTACGATATAATATGAATATTTGTAAGTGAATCTATGAGACATATTTTATTCCTAAAAATAATCAATCATGTTTGTACTTTTTTATTATCTCATTTAGATAACCTTTAAAAGCCCTGCACAAGTATTGCTAATATTTAATATTTTTGTCCTAAATTGGTCTCCTTGCTTGATTCCTGCTAAAACAAAGTGTAGTATATTGTTGCCATATGTATTGATGTTTTATGTTCTTATTTACAGGTTCTTTGTGAAAATGTTATTTCCCCTTAGACAGTAGACAAAAGTAAATATAGTAGGTAGATCGTCACACATTGTATATTCTTTGTCGCTCATGCTACTTTTTTTTTGTGTGAAAATACATCTTTCAGTGAGTATTCATAAAAAGTAAGTAAAACCTAGATGAATGGATAGTAATAGGAGAGTCAAAATATTTCACCCACATTCTTAATGCAATACGTATGTGCATTCAGACAAATTTAAACTATTCAGTTTCGCTCATAGTTACTTCACATTCTAAATTAACATAGCACGTTTGAAACAAATGGATTGTTTTATATACAAATTTAATAAGATAAGAATGTTGTACGCTAACAAATTAATAGGATAAAAAGGCAATTTGAACACCACATGAAGTTTATTGAGAAACCTGTCATTAATTCATAGTAAATTATATGACAAGTTGTTTTATTTAACACTACCACAAGAGACAATAGATTGCTCAATTGGAATATTTAGAAACACTCATTAAAAAAACTATAAATCGTTTTTTAATACAATCACAGGTTGAGATTATGTTACTCTGTGGAATGCTAAAATAATACCTAACGCTCCAGGCAATAATCACACTACAAAATGCTTCTATATAAACGTAGGCAGTTGTGAACATAAAAACGCAAACATTTGTATAGGTGGGTCTGCAACGCCTGCTATACTATAATGTTCTAATTTTCTGGTAAGCAATTCATATATTTTAACTGGTTTAATAGGGTCAATAAAATAAATGCTCAGATTTTAAAATGCATTTCGAAATTTGTTCAATTATATACATTTTGTAATACATGTTAAATTTTGTAATGCAAAGGTATTTAATAATAGAAATTATTTATGTGTATTTATTTTATTCTAAACATTTTTCGCTCATTTTTTCGTAATATCCCGTACTAATTATAGCGTACGTTTCTGTTTTAATGATCGATAATTGTATGAACGGTAATTTAGAATAGTTCGTAGCGGTCTTAAATTTTTCTTAAAAATTAAATCTAAGGAACGGCAGTTGCCTATTATGCTTTTAAGGCTTGGAGTTTCTCTTGAAACTAAAAGTCAACGCTTATTTTCTTTAGTACATTTAAGTAGACTGCGGAATTATTTATTACTCTTACTTTTGCTTTTTTTTGCTGGCATAAGTATTATTAATTACCTTCAATTCAATGTTTATATAGCACATGTATAAAGCTTATACATATTTCAGGTAAATTAAATAAATATTAATATTGTCCTAGCAGTACATATTTTTTGTAACGTTATTTATACATTGAAATAAAATGATGAAGTATATTCAAAATTTTATAGCAATGTAAGTGTTTCATTACAACAAATTGTGCAAGTATTTTGCAGTATTAATAATATTTAAGATACACAAATTTTCTACTTAAATATAATTTAAGTATTAAAATTTTTCCTGAGATAGGATTTGAATCCGAACTTCCGCTTGCTAATTGAGCTATCAGCTCGTTACAGGGCAAATCACAAGGAAAGTTTTGGGTTCAAAATTTTATGTTAATTAAATTTTGATAATAAAATGTCGTGACAATAATTTACTATATGCGTATTATTCACAGACACAATTTTAAAAAGTTTATTAACTTAATTAGATGTTAATTATAATCTCTTGTCGACTTTATCGTATGTATAATCGTAGTAAAACAAATTCATACTTTACGACTTAAACCTAGAGTATTGTAGATAAGAGTGTTTTATGAACTGCCACGGTCTGTAAAGACGATGCCTGTTCGCGTCGATCTCTGTTGGAGCAGTATTCGTTAAGGTAATCTCGATTAGTAAACCCTCGGTTAGATGCATTTTTATTGCACCAACCATGATTTTGTCTAATATCGAGTTACCTAGCATCGGTTAGCAAATTTGACGTCAGAGGTCAATTAACCTCAAAATGTCAAGTAAAGTTGTGTTTTGGTCGTGAATAATGATAGTAATTGCACATAATTTTGCAATACTTCACTGTTGACGTTAAATTTAACTGCATAGCAACTAAAGAACAATATTCACAACCACAATAACTAACTGTATTAATAATAGCAATATTTTATTATGAAAGTTTTATAAAGTTGAAGAAAATAGAACATGATATAAAGTGATTATATATTGTTTTAATTTATACATAAACGTATCTTGTTTAAATAAAAGGCACTTTGATATATAGAAATTCTCTTATAAATGTTAGTCATAAGTGACTGAAATTTTATATTTGCAAGTAGGTACTACTAAATAAAATAATACATAATTTTGCTAGTTATGTGATATCTTATTATAAATGTGTAAATCTATTATCTGAAGAGTAACTTTGGAGCCAAGTTATATATATTTACAAACAAGCAAATAGGGCAATTTATTATAAAAATATTGTTATATTGTCTTCAATATGTTTCCGTTACCATATCTTTCTATTAGTTTTTATATATTATAACCGCTAAAAATATTGCAAAAGCTGAAGAAATTGTGATCCCAAATGTCAGTTTGATATTTCACGTAAAAAATTTGAATTGTAGTTTGAGTTTTTCATTATTGTCGCAGTATGGCGAATTCTTGTTAAATAAAGCATCAATAAAGATTTCGTAAGTACCTTTAATCTCCTTTCAACTACTAAACACGATGTAGATAGCATTTCTATAATTGTTTCATACGCCAATAGACAAATGCTCTTAATTTGTTTATGGTATTTTACTTATATCTTACAAAATGAACATTTGTGTTTCAGTTGAAATAATTATTTGTACTCAGAATATATCTGACTTTTATTTCTATTATATAATATTGTTTATCTTACTTTCGACATGAAAAATATAGATATTAGATTATATACACGTAACTCTCAATTATATCAAAAATAATGCTGCTTGAATTCTTAAATAACGGAAGGAAGTTCAATAAATACTTCTTAAATCTTGTGTAATTCAATCATGAAACCAATTTAACATTTGCAATCGGTCTCTTCCTTGTCACGTTTCAAAAGAAGTGTGCGTCTTTAGTCTCTACGTGGTGATAATTTATGTCAATTAAGATATTTAATTTAAAATTAAAATTTGGAAATAAAAATGTAAAATTATTTGTTTTGCCAGCTAAACTCAGATTATCTCAGGGTGATTCGAGTTAATAGAAATGATTAAGTAAAAAGATTCCTGAACATTAATAAAAGAAATAATAAATACTTATATTGAAAATCAATGAATCTTGTATATATATTCTTACAAACAACAAAAGAAATGAAATATATTTAAAAGACAATTTCAATGCACTTTTTTTACAAATATTAAACTGACACAAATATTTATGTAGATTCTTTGCAATATTAAAACGTAAACAATAAAAGCCAGAATTTATTACATACAATGTACATATTATATTATATGTGTTTATATACAGGGTGAGTCATTAGTAGCCGCGTCTTCGATTGCTCTTTTGTGTTTTAAATAAATGAAAAAAAAATAGTGGAAGATCCATGGTTGCTTGTGACGCATATTGTAAAAATACTTTAAGCTCTGACGCACTTCCGGTTTCACCGGAAATGCACGGAACTTAAGTTTCTTAAATGACTCACTCTATATATTTTTGGATTTTCTTGTACTGCTTTAAATTGTCTGTTCAACTGGTTTTTCTTTTTCAAAATTGATTCAATAGTTTTTGAGTTGTTAATTTTTTTTGAAAATATTTGACCAAAACACGTGTTAAGAAAAAAATCATTTTCACATTGTTTTTAAAAGTAAAAACATTAACTTTGGTGGTGCTCGTAGCCAAGAAAATTCTGCATCATTTGGTAAAGTTGCACTCGACAATACCTCAAAACACTTTGTTTTTTCAAAGCCTACTTCCTGAAATTTTCACATACCAAAAACTTATTTTTTTTAAATGGAACACCCAGTATTTTATTGAGGCATTTTGTTCCTTTTTTCATTCTCTTTCATTTTCGTTAACAGTGTCCTATACCTATCTTTTGTAATTTCTGAGATAATCACTATAGGAGCAATTAGCGGTCAATTAAAGAACTACGAGCGCTGTTGTTCTATGCACCAAAATATTCGTTCAACCAATGGAAGGCAGGAATGGCGCTTGACTTCCTTAGTCAACTGTTAAACAAAGTAAATGTTAAATCCAACTATCACAAAAGTAATAATTTTACAGGATGAAGAGCATCGCATTTCAATTTTTTAATTCCGGCAATGTACAGTTGCAGTATTTAATTTTTGACTCTGTTGGCTATCATCGCAATAAAATAAAGGTTTACTGACATATTTGAAGATGTCTTCAAAAAGTTTTGAAAATCCGTCCGTAGATAGCGAAGATACTCTCCTCCATTAACATTTTCATCAAAGAAATAAGGTCCAATTATGTAACTATCCACTCTTCTTCCCCACAGTCTTAATGACCAACGATTTTGAAAGTTTACAGGTGTGGTAAAGTGGGGGGCTTTATGTGTTATAATAACGGAAGTTGTGACGATGAACGTATTCACTTTAATAGAAGGTGGCTTCGTTGGTAAACAACAAAAAATTGAGAAGGCCAGGATAATTTATCTGCACTGTTAGAAATATTGTCTTGATCTAAGAAAGTATATTTTCTTGCGTATATACAAAGCTTTAATTTACTTGATTTGAAACGGTCGGTTTTATTATAAGTAAATATTTCCAAACAGTTTTAAATCAAGTAAATTAAGGCTTTGTATATACGGAAGAAAATATATTTTCTTATATCAAGACAATATTTATAACAGTGTGCCGCCAATTGACAACAATGTAAGCAATTCTGCAAATTTCTTTCATCTAACCTGTGTATGAATATGCTACGGGTTAATTTCATGTTTGCCAATTATTTTGGATTCTCAAATTTGACTTACATCTAACTGACGACTAATTTTCGTAGTACTAGTATGGTAGTCGCAAGTACCATAAATGCCTTATGCTCACCAGTTATTGCTTTTTCCGCTCTTTCTTTCATATTCAATACTTTCTGTTCACTCAAACCGTCCACTTTATACTTTCGAAGGTTTCTGGCTTCGGTTGACTTCTACCAGGGGTCGCTGTGCATAAAGTCTGGATGTTAGCAAAGAGTTTCTTTCAGTTTCGCCCAAAATGTCAATTATATCTATTAACTCTTCATAAGAATAATTCATTTGGATGATAACTAATAGCGATTCTTTTATAAGTATGACATAAATGTATACCTACTTTCTTTAACAGTTGACTTAGGCAGTCAGCCGCATTCCAGCCTTTATTGGACGAATATTTGGGTGCATAGAACAGCACCCGTAGTTCCTTAATTGACCGCTAATTGCTCCTATAGTGATTATCTCAGAAATTACAAAAGATAGGTATAGGACATTGTTAACAAAAATGAAAGAGAATAAAAAAGGAGCAAAATGCCTCAATAAAATACTGGGTGCTCCATTAAAAAAAAATAAGTTTTTGGTATGTGAAGTTTCAGGAAGTAGGCTTTGAAAAAATAATGTTTTTTGAGGTATTGTCGAGTGCAACTTTACCAAACGATGCAGAATTTTCTTGGCTATAAGCACCACCAAAGTTAATGTTTTTGCTTTTAAAAACAATGTAAAAACGATTTTTTTCTGAACACGTGTTTTGGTCAAATATTTTCAAAAAAAATTAATAACTCAAAAAATATTTGCTCAATTTTGATAAAGAGAAAACATTTGAATAGAGAATTTAAAGCAGTACAAGAAAAACTAAAAATATGTAGTATGAGTCATTTAAAAAAATTAAATTCCGTGCATTTCCGGTGAAACCGGAAGTGCGTCAGAGCTTGAAGTATTTTTACAAAATGCGCCACAAGCAACCATGGATCTTCCACTGATTGTTTTTTCTTTTATTTAAAACGCAAAAGAGCAATCGAAGAAGCGGCTACTAATGACTCACCCTGTACATATCGACACTTGCGAAACATATTTGTAGACGATATTTATTTAACAACTCTCTGTTTGAAATTTATTTTTACAATCTTTCATTCATATATTATAAAAAAATACAGTCATCAAATAATAATCATTTAAATAATACCTTATTTTAACTCTGCTTATTCAGCTTCTTTTTTATACTGTTTTCAGCGGAAACTTCGGGATGCTAATATTAGCGAATTCATCTTTATTTCTACGTTGTCTTGAACGGAATCATGTGCTTGTTCTGCCAAGCGAAGCACAATATTTATTTTGACAATATAACACTTTGCACATTTACTGCTTATGTGCAACTTTGAACACTATTTTATTTCTTTTTTACAAACAACCACGATTCTTCTGACCGTGGCCGATTATCTCAGTAGTTGATTATTTATTAAGTTATATTATCAATGACTCTCATGTGTCGTCTATTGTTGGGAGTTAGCCTTTTGATACAACATTTAACGTATCTTGCCTTCGACTATCTTTTTCTTGAACGCGTATTTTCCTTTTATATCAGAATGTCTGGGGTTCCCCGCTTTCTACAAAGTTCGGGTGTTTCCATTCACATTCACACGCACGTACACGTTTTTTTTAGCTGTGGGAATGTATATTAGTATCGGCGTGTTTATCACGTTAATATAAACGTTTGGCGTCACATTTCTTACTCAACCTATGACTAATTGCGACTTAATAATACAATAATATAATTACTAACATTCATTGATTTTAAATATTTCTTTTTAAAATATGAATAAAAAAATATGCCGTATTAAATTCTTAAAAATAATAAAAATCATAAAAGTAATAGATGAAAATGGGCTGTACCATTACACAATATACTGCCAGTTAGTTAATTTGTGTAGGCTTAGTGCCACAATCATCAGAGTTAACAATTTCAGATTATTCACTTGTTTCAAGAGAATGGAAGTAAGTAGTGACTTGAAATTTATGTTATCTTACTTTATAAACACTTGAAAAATAGTTTTATTTCTCGTTGAGCTGATTCTATTCCTTTCTCATTCACCTAGTCTAACGTTAGCTGCTACATACATTTTGAACAAGCTAATAAGTCAGTATTTCGTTCAAAACCAATTACTGGACTGCCTAATTATTATTAAGTTTGTTTGCAACTGGATGATGCTGAATGAATATTTAAAATATGAAATTCAAAAATTTAAAAAAAAATTATATTTTGCATATACTAGTCAGCATCTGTATTAAAATTACCACGCCACTGTATGGTGGTTTCGAAAGTATTAGCTGCATATTTGAAATTTGTATTTAAATTTTATCATATGAATAAGAAAATTAAAGGATTAATTAAATTTTTTCAATGATTATAGATTTCAGAATTTCACCAAAGGTAATAATAATTACAAACTGCGTAAGTAGTTTTTTTCTAAACTAAACATTATAATTAAAGAATAAATTACTATTTTGTTAATTAGAGCAGTTCGGTATTATTTTCACATTACTTTGTTCTACTAAGTTCAAATATCTTTTTTAATTGTTTTAATTCTGTTTATTGTAAATTACTAACTTGACCCCTTTTCGTGAAAAGAATTAAAGCCTACTATTTGGGTCAAGGAATAAACTAGTCAATATAGCTTTAGTAGAGGTGTTCAAAGTTAAATATGTGTTATATTAGTTTCATGAATTATTACCAAACGCTTTACTTTTCTTAATAATGTACCTATATATTATGTACATATAACATTAATAAATTCAAATCAAACAAATTTAAATATTAGCTAAGTGTTTTAAAGCTTTAAAAGAAAATAATTACATGAGTAATATAGAACATGCTCTTGCTTACTAAATATAAATAGGTACATAATTATTTAGAAATTATTGTTGGCCATTACAAAATGAAGCTTTAGAATTTAAAAGCAGAGGTTTAAACTATGTTACGCAGACAGTTAAATGATTGCCAGCAATTTGGTGAATGCAAAAATAAATTACAATGCATTAAAGTGGGTTTCATGTTTAAATCATAAGTACTTCGATGCAGTGAATCTCATGATGCAAATTCCAGAATGCAAATCGCGCATAATTTTGTAAGTTTTTTATTTTGTTTATCATAAAACATTAATTGTAGAGCATAGGAAGTTCCTCTATTAATCAAAATACCGATACAAGTAGTACATACAAGCTAAAAGTAAGAATAACGATTGTATTCTATAGTACATACTAAAATATAATAGATTTTTTAGGAATCTTTAAATGCTACTGATTATTATTTAAAATATAGTAAATACGCCTAAGTGTGGGTTTGTTTTACCAAGTATAACTTTATATGATTCATTACGATTTAAAGATCCAAAATCGGTGGGTAAATTTTTATAATTAAATTTACTAATTAAACGATCAATGTCAAGTAGAAAATTATAATTACAATTTTCAAACAAAAATACTTTTAAAATTATTTAAAATTCAATATACAACAGGTATTAATTTGTATTTTATAAAATACATAATTGATTGGTTTAAAACTATAAATATCAAAACAAAAACTATTGTGGTTTACATGAAACTATTGTAGAACGAAATCAATAAAGTTTTATGTTCCACCATTCCTACAAAATAAAATAATAAATTGAGTAACAAATGTATTAGGGAAACAGTTAAAGTTGCAGTCGCTGCAATCGCTTTAGTATTGCTTCTGATGTTAGCTTTTTGTTAACTTTTATGAGTACACCAATCTGCCCGAAACAATTAAGAATTTTATTTCATAATGTTAATTGATAAAGAGAGAATCACTTCAGTGAGTGATATCCTTAATAACGTTCGTATGCTCTAAGGATGTAGCCTAGATTAAACTAAACTAAAATAATACAAACTAATATAAATTACGTAAATATCACTTATCTGACATATATTATTATTATAGGTGTGATGGTTGAAGTGGTTGCAGTTTTCGCTGGTGATTGTTATCATACATAAGTAACTACTTGGGCAACACAATGAGATACAGTGGCACTATTTCTTTATACTACATTGATATATGACTTACTTAAATGGTGGGTATAATAGGGAACATCAAAAATGACGGGCAGAGTCCTATTGTGAAACCTCTGGAGAAGAGCTATATTGGAATTGCTGGCGGTACCGCACACTTAGATTCCATAAGTCTATATGGGCATTAGAATGCTTTTGTAGAGATCCTTGTTTAATCAGTTTCAGGTTGGTATATTTGCTGCTTGGTTTGACAAATATGATTCAGTAACAAGAAATGTTGATGTAAGAAGAGATTAATTTGATCTGCAGACCAGGATGACATCTCTTTAAAAAACAGTTTTTGCCGCATATTTTTTCGATAACTTTGTAAAAATCCGTAGCAACTAATAGGCTTATATGAAGCTGCTATCTCAAGTTTTTTTTCACACTTGTGGATTTCTAATTTATGCAATCTTCCAGAAACTTGGAAACTGCTTTCAACCCAGTATTGTATTCATTATGCTTATAATTATGAGTGTTTTGATATTTGTAAAATTTGCTTAGTAACTAGATCAAATCCTTCCTAATGTTAATCACTTTTATAATGTATATCCGATAACAAGGTGTGTGCCACAACTTTATTTTATATCTCTGTTATTTTGTGTTTTTCAGACGGAAAGATAATAATAAGCTTTGATTAATATAATCCTGTGCATTGTAATCTGAGCATTCTTCTGATATAATTTTGCTTTTTTGACGTTGCTGTTGTTGATGTAATATTAGTAATGTTTTAATCAGTTGTTGAAATTCATTTTTGTTAAGTATTGTCACTGTTATTGTTGATATTGATATTTCCTATTGTTTCTTATACACCTTTCCTTATTCACGGCCCTATTATACGCCTGCATGTTAACGGCTATGGGCACGGCTGATATGAAGTGTCCACGTACTTTTCCTCTAATACCAGTATATATTGTAATGGTACATACCAATTCATTTATTAATTTTATAATTTTTAATTTCTTAGAATTTAATTAATGGTATATTCTATTATTAAAATTTTGAAGAGAAATAATATTTAAAATCAATGAATATGTTATGGTATTATTAAGTAAATATTAGTCATAAGCTTAGTGTGTATTTAGTTCTAAGAACGGTGTCGCCGAATGTTTACAACAGTGAAATAAACGCCACAGTTATGATAAACATTCGCCTACGTAAAAGAGTGTGTATGGGAAACTTAAGTGGAAATAACCGAACTATATAGAGAAAGGGGAACCACAGACACTTTTATATAAAATAGAAACACGCGCTAAAAACGGGAGAGTCGATGGCTAGACTCCATTCGAATCGGAAAGTTAACTCCAAAGTCGGAGGGATTCGACTGGCTGGCTTCATAAAGAAGTCGTCGAACCCCGACTAGCAGAAGTTCAAGTAATATACATTAAATGTTCTATAAAAAGGAGAACCTAAAACTCCTATAATAAATTAGATAACAATCATAAGAATTGTTATTTGAAAAAATAGTGATTAAAATAGCACTTAAAGAGTAAATGTGCACAGTGTTAAAAGTTTATAAAAAATATATTGTGCTCCAGTAAGCAGAGCAAGTAGATTCGTCATTACAGGATCGTGACCACTAAACAAATGATGCCGATGAAAACATCGCAAGAAAAAGAAGATTTTACTGAAGATAGACATCGCTGAAGAGCGAAGAAAGAAACTTTATTATAAGGTATTTTTAAAAGATTATTGTAAATAAAGATATTGTTGATATTGAAGAGTTAAGGATTATGAAATAAATTTTATATTGAAATTAACATAATAAAGTTGATAAATACATATCATCTCCGTTATATGAAGGAGAATGTAATTTGATCTGTATTAACATTGTTGTGTATTTATATAATAGTACACAAAACCGGCCTACGTAGTAAATTCTGACATCCGTTGTTTATGTTAGACTACGTCGAATAATATACCTAAAAATCTATGGCCATTAATTATTTGTAAAAATGTATTAAAATTGTTTTTAAATATATTTTATTTCTTTTGTTATATGTAAAAAATAGTTTTATATATATATAATTCATTGGTTTTGAATATACGAATTGTTTAAAGTTTTACAATGGTATTTTTTGTATTAAATATAATTAATGTTTAGGAACACCGTAATCATTTCTTATTAATCCACATCGCCCTGAGATAATCTGATTTGAGTTTAGCCGGCAAAGCAAGTTATTTAAATTTTATTTTTGATTTAAACTCTACAATCTTATTAAATTAAATATAAGGCTGTTCCTTTACGGTAGGTCGCCCAACCTTGGGGCAATTTTATTAATTTTAATTAATAAGGGGGTTCCTTAACAATATATATTATAAATGAAAGAATAAGAAATTATCGCGGATACATAAAATATCAGAAAAAGAAAAATATTGGGTATAATCCGCTGTAGAGCAACCGTAGACACGTGTTTCTGACTAATTGGTCGTCATCAGTACGGTGTAGCCAAGGAATAAGGTGGGACAACCTTGGATATGTAAGCTAAACGGAAGACCATCAGGTGACAGACCACCATTTGCAGCTTCAGCTAGAAGATCCTCGGTTTTGATATATATTTTTCTTTTTCTGATATTTTATGTATCCGCGATAATTTCTTATTCTTTCATTTACATTTCCTGGGTCTCGGATGGCACGCAGGTTAACATTGTCTTCCTCGTGGCGGCGTTAGTTGTTGTCCTCAAAACCGAGGATCTTCTAGCTGAAGCTGCAAATGGTGGTCTGTCACCTGATGGTCTTCCGTTTAGCTTACATCTCCAAGGTTACCCCACCTTATTCATTGGCTACACCGTACTGATGACGACCAATTAGTCAGAAACACGTGTCTACGGTTGCTCTACAGCGGATTATACCCAATATTTTTCTTTTTCTATGTATATATATATATATATATATATATATATATATATATATATATTAGTTTTTTTAGCTCTTAGGGAGATTGATGATAAGTTCATCACACAGCTGCGATACCACAATGTTGATATCATCGACGATATTTTGAGTGCCGAATTCACGATGATAATATTATTTGATTTTAGAAAAACGTTCGGCATGGCGAATCACAAGATTTGGCATCGCTATTTTATTCAAGAGGAAATTTAAAAAATCAGGACTAAATTCTCATTGGGAGTATTAGAAAAGTTCGAGAAATCTCACGACCTTCAGTATTAAACACTAAAAAGCTGCTGATTTTGCCTTTTCCTTAAATCGATGTGACTCAAGGACAATGCGGTAGAAATTAAAGTCACTTAATTTTTTAAGTAATAAGGGTGGTGAGGTTCTAATTGATTTGCAAAAACCCGATGAGGTGAATACTTTCTTTGTTGATGCGGTTCCAGCACCACATAATGACAAAGATTTAATATCGTATTTATTTTAATATGTATTATGATAGCAATGAAATGACCAGCATTACATCGGAACTTAGGGTTACTACTGTTTCTGAGAAAGATGTATTCAAATGCTTGTTTGGTATTAAATCTGAATCTGCTGGAATGGATCAAGTAAGTACTAGAATGCTCATTTTAAGCTCTTCTTTTATAATTCCATTTATAAAGCACATTGTTAGTTCTTGTATTTTTGGAAATTACTTTCCATTTGTATGGCGAAATTCCTATTCCGAAAGAGAAGGAACCAACAAGCTTTTCCGACTTAATACCTATAAGCATACTGCCAGTTTTGTCTAAGATCTTAGAGGAACTTATTGCGGTACAGATTAATAACCACGTGCGTATTAATAATATTTTGCCTGAAACCCAATCTGGATTCAGGGCGGCACATAGTTGTACACTTGCTCTTCTGAACATAGTGGATTACATTTTAACGGCTGCTAACAAGGGCTCTATGACAGTTCTTACACGTTTGGACTATACAAAGGCTTTTGATACCATATCACATCTCACATTATTATCTAAGTTTCATTAGGCGGGTTTCTGTAAATCGAATTTTTGAGCAACTACATGCAAAACCGTGCTTAAATGGTAACAAGTACAGGTTCAACGTCAAGTCTGCGTAAGACTTTTAGTGGTGTTCCTCGGGTCTCGATATTGGGTCCATTATTATTTACAATTTATACCTCCGATTTTTGTAAAGTCTTCCTTCATCTGAAATTCCCTTAGCGAATGACCGAATTAATTATGATTTTGCTCAACTATATGACTTCTCCATTAAACAGTTTCTCTTTATTAACCTTAATAAATCAGCTGCTTTATTATTTGGTAGTAAAGGTTTTTATAAGGAAATCCTAAATGACTTAATTTGTGGATCAATGACTCCGATATCATCGTAAGAGAGAAACCTAAAAACCTCGGTGTTACTTTGCACCTATCTCTTCGATTTGGGGATCATGTATCTCAATGTATTAAGAAGTCCTACATCAATCAGAAAGTTATCTATCCTCATAGAGCGTGCCTAAGGGCTGACACTAAGAGGATTTTCTGCGAGTCTCTTGGTTTGTTTCAATTTATTCACTGTTCTACCCTTTATGGCTCGTGTACTGACAGGGCTACTGCTTCAAGAATTCAACGTGTTCAAAATGCGTGTATTCGGCACATTACAGGTGTAAGAAAGTTCGATCATATATCTGGTCAGTTCGTGTCATTGAAATGGTTAAATATGTACCACAGGTGAGTCCTGTAGTCAGGGATACTATATCATAACGTATTGTTATATAAAATCCTGCAATATTTACATAAACGTATCACATTTCACATATACCCTTCTTGGAACTGCGCTGTGCGAGAAAGGATTTACTTTCATCATTTATAAAGTTTATGATTTTTGATCTAATGATTTGAAAAATATTATTTCCTTTCTTCCCATACATTTAACTATTGCAAGATATTTTTTATTTCTGTTTCTTCCTTTCTCTTTTGTTTACTTTTCTTTTTCATAACTCTCACATATATCCTCACAGAATTACTTTAAGTTAGGTTTAGTTAGTTTAGGCAAGTTATAAATATGATGTGGCATAAAATTCAGGGGAAGTTTGCAAAAGAGAGTGGTGTTATTGAGTGCCACTGTCTGAAACTCCCTAGTTATTCTTGGAGCTTGTCATGATAAATATAGGATGTTTTTTTGTTCTTATTTTTAATTTACTGTTTGTAACGTTTATTTAGCATGTAATACCTTACTTTCTACACAATTGTAAAGTTACTGAAGAATAAATACGTATTATTATTATTATAATATTGGTGAGAAGGCTGGCGCTGTAGGATTGCTTGCCAGTTTTTTGGTAGGTACTACCCATGCAAAAGATGTATTACTCCTGCAAAAGACGTATGTTACGCACTCTTTCAGATGTCATTTTCTCAGAAAGTAGCAAAAAGTATTAGTTGAAATTTGCAGGGTTAAATTATATATTATAACATGCGGAATATCAACTTAGAGATACTTACTGATAGATACTAAAAGTCTATGGAAGTTTTATAGGTTTCATTGCAGTACCTAATCATAAACTACTAATAAAATGCAACATTATTCAAAACGTATTATAATTGCCTTCATATAAAAAATACTATATTTTTATAAAGCTTGCCTTTAAATTAATCATTTGCTGTAAATACCTAGTGAATTTCCCTTTCTCGCAAAATCAAATTTTTGCCGGTCCTGTACTATATGGGACAGGTGTCGGATTTTTTTGCTGTTGTGTGCGTGTCTTGCAAGGTTTATGCATTAGTTCTTTACTATTTTATTTATATACATGTGAAATATTGAAAGACACCGAATATTTCTCAGTGAGTATACCGTAGTCGACATATTTTAATTTCTGATACGAAAGTAGCAAGAGGAAAAGATCACGACGAAATAAACTAAAGATAAACATAAGCGAGGCTGCCAAGACAGTACACTCGACAAACGTTTCCTATGAAATGTAAGGCGTGAGGGTCCCTCGACACAGCGTTGCTCTCCCACCACTGTTAGCAAGCAGGCGTCGCTGCATATTATAAGGTCATCTTCTGCATGGGATAGAAGTATAAACCGAAATTAAAATTTGACGACTACGGTATATGTAGGCGATACATTACTGCCCTTCTTGTTTCGGCCTAACTGCTTTGCTGATTCAATGCAAAAAAAAATCATTTTTATTTACATACATGTAAATGTAGCCAATTTCTGCGGAGTTGTACCTAATTTTGAATTTGACACGAAAACAAGTTTATACGTGTTTAAAAAACTACCACAACGGTTCCTTCCTTCATTCTTAGATTATAATACATTTCTTCATACAACTCTAACTACTAAAAGTTTAAAATGAGTACAACAATTTGCTTTATATATATATTAACACTTGCCCACGTATTACAGAAGAAGAATTACCCGCGGATCTTTCAGTGTAAATAATATGTGTTTTCTCTGTATTCTTGCTGGTTGTTTATCTCTCAGATACAACGAGGCGAAAGTGGGACACGAAACATCAAAGGATCCGACTACATTGTCACTTCTTGTTGATCGTTATTCTCTGACCTTAACTTTAAGTACGACGTGGGAGGTTTCGGGCACGTAAAAAATAATGATATTACTCATTACGTAAAATAGATGAATGAAAGATACATACATACCACATTGTAGTGCTAATTTTAATATTTCATCAATAAATTATGTGTATTTGACATTAGCTCTTTTAATATTTAATTATGAGAATAATCATATCTGATAGTGTTATACAGAAATACAAATATTCATATGGATAGTAAATGGAATACTTCCTAATAAACGGTCTGCTGTCTCATCTATAATTTACATTCTAATTACGCACAAGAAACATATACTTAATCTCTAATACGTGTACGTGTATTGCTTTGATTTCATTTACATATTATTTCCACAAACTTTACTAATAGATACTTTTTTGCTGTGTATAACATTTCTGAAAGAAGGTAAATGTTTGGTAGAACTCTCGAACATCTAAATCTAAATAAGTTATTTGAAGGCTCTTATTTCCATATTTCATTCGTTGTGAACTTTCTAAAAATGAATTTACGTTTGTCTGGATCACACCTTTAAAATAAAAAATGATGGACACCACACGATTTTTTTAAACGTATCTGCGTTCAAAAAAAAGTTGTTCTAAAGTAAGTTTTAAATTCTGTACCTTATTAACAAAATAAAGTTCTAGATAAAAGTGTTACTTCTCGCCCGAATTTAGATTTTCTTTTTACAGAAATTATCCCAAATCTAGTTTAAAGTAGTTTAATTTCTTAACAAATCTGTATAGAATGTATAATTTGAGAAGTACTTGCAAACCACTACATTTCTATAAGAATAGAAACCTACATCCGGCCCGAATTTTGAATTTTTTTATTCAAAAAATATTCCAAATGCAGTCTAAATACTTTTGCATTCTCGATAAATGTATAAAATGTAACATTTGAAAGATATTTGACAAAAATTGCTAGTTGATAAGAATAGAATTAAATTAAGCCCGAATTTTTAAATTTGTTTTATACGAAACTTGTATCCAATCTAACTCTAAATACTTTGCCATTTATAATAAACCTGTATAGAATGCATAATTTGCCAGATATTTACAAAAGCTGCCGTTCGGTAAAAGTGAAAGTGTTACTTCCCGTCCAAATTTTGAAATTTTTATATAGGTACAAAAATTGTTCCGACTAGAATTTTTAATGTTTTTGTATTCTAGATAAATCTATATGGAATGCATGCGGGATATTTGCAAAGAACTTTTTTCGATAAGACAAAAAAGACATTTCGAAAAATCTTTTTATAAAATCTTTTTAAAATTCATCTGTTATTACTTTTATAAATTCGCTTTATGTTAGTAGTTGACGAGATACTAGTAAATTCTGATTTTTTAAATGAAGTAAACTACTACCTCCGGTCTACTGATTTAACTGAAAATCTAATCAGATCTTAAGAGCAAGACTGACAGCTATAGCGACGAGACCACTATCGTGGTCACACACAGACAAACAGAAAGAGAGATTTTTTAAAAGAACACTTTTTCGGTATCAGGGGACTTCAAAACTACAATTCTTCCTTATAGGTACATAGGTACACATAAGAAAACAAAAGCAAGAGAATACTATTCTGGTGGACAGTTATGCTAGAAACGTCTGATCGATCTTGTGTGTTTATTTCAAAAATGACTTCTGTATGGATAATAATTTCTTACGTAATGCAGATTTAAATGACGTAATTAGTTCTATAAATAAACTTTCTAGAGGTTTCAATTATAATGATTCTGTTATTATATTTGGACACATAAATATTTCACTTCACTTGGTTCGTAAATAACTATTGCGACATCGTTTTGGTTGTATAAAGTCTCGCCAATTTTGTTTTTTGAGGTTAGTAACAAAAAAATATGGAACAAAACCATATTCAAATGTCAAATACAAACGTTTTAATTTAATAAACATGTGCAATGGAATAAGAAAGACACGTGTTTTTTATTTAGTTTAATGAAATATATAATTCGTTAAATTGTATGGAAAATTTCTAATACTAATATTGATATTTACTTCAAAAAAAAAAATCTAAAATTTTTGCACAAAACATGGTTCTTATTTTAAGTCTTTTTTTTTTTTTGAACTTCTAATAGTCGATATAGAAAAAATTGTATAACACGTTTCATAAGACATTTTGCGCAATTGTTCTAAACTTAAATGCGTACGCAAAAATTATGTCTTATGAAACTTCTTCTTCTTCTTTCTCTTTCCTTAAGACTTAGTCTTGTTTGATCTACTCTTGATCTCGTTCAGCCTCTTGGGAAGCAGATGTTCAGCTCTCGCACCATCTTTTGTGAGGTCGACCGGGGGGGTCTCCTAGTATTCGGCTTTTCGTCCTTTGCCCATTTTGCTCTTCGATCCTCTGTCATTCTTTCGACGTGGTCTACCAATATCGTCGTCTCGATCTCGTAAACAGCACCACATCTTGAATTTTGAGATCTGATCTCATATATTTCTGCATCTTATCTAGTCTCTCAAGCTTACTCCCTTAATATTCCTCAATGTCTTCATCTCTGCTGCCCTCATCATGCTCTTCGCTTTTGTTGTATCCGCTCGAGTTTCCACTGCATATGTGAGTAAAAGTCTCACTGCGGTTTTATATATGCGGACTTTGCTTTCAGTGGACATGTACTTGTTCCTCCATATGAGGTCCCTCAGATAGCCAGAGATTCTTTAGGCTTTGTTCACTTGGGTTTTGACTTCCTGTTGTAAGTTTTTGGAGCTCGTTATCTCAGCTCCTATGTACGAACAGTGCATACATTGGTGGATGGGTTTGTCGTTTACAGCCAGTTTACATCTAATGGGTTCCTTTGCTATGACCATTGATTTTGTTTTTTCTATAGATATCTTCATATTAAGGTTATCCGCTCTTGTTTAAAACCTATATAGTAGTCGCTGTAGATCGTTTTCGTTATCCGCCATCAAAATTGCGTTATCAGCGTAGCATAGTATCTTTATCGATTCTCGTCCCATTCTGTATCCTCCATAAACTTTTTTTACACTATGAATTATTTATACATAATGAGGTTGAACAAGATTAGGATCAAACTATCTCCCTAGCGGATTTCAGTTAGTATTGGTACTTGTTCAGTAAATCCCTGTGATGTTTTGATCTTTGTGGTGTTATTTTTATTGACATCTTTTATTACGTTAATGTTAGGTATGGGTAACCTGTTTTCCTGGAGTATGTCTATGATGTCGGCTATTTGTACTCTGTCGAACGCTTTCCTGAGATCTATTAGGCAGAGAAACAAAGGTTTATTATATTCGAGAGATTTTTCAATCATTTGCCTGAGAATGAAGATTGCGTCCACTGTCGATCTATTCTGTCTGAAGTCTTGTTGTTCTTCGTTTATTTCTATTCTGTTCGTTATTTTTGTTGTTATAATTTTTGTGAACAGCTTTCTTATGCTGGTTAGTAAAGATATCATTCTATAATTTTCCGGGTTGTTCTTGTTTCCCTTTTTATAGATTGGTATTGTGATGCTGTTTTTCCATTCAGTAGGCACATTTTGGGTCGAGATAATTTTTTGGAATAATAGTGTGATTGATGTTTCCTTTTGAAGTCCTTCGTACTTAAGCATTTCGTTAACGATTTGATCTGGACCAGGGGTCTCTCTATTTTTCAATCTTAATAGTGCTTCATGTACTTCGTCCTGTGTTATGTTTTCTTTTTTCAAAAGATGTTCTGTGTAGGTGTTGTCCTCATTATTTTCATTGTCACCTGCCTCATATAAGTCTCTTACATGCGTTTCTCATTCTCCTGGAGTAATGATGTTTGTTTGTACTTTTTCGGTTACTGCGCTCTTCCTGTTCCTTAGTGTGTTCCAAATCCTTCTCTGTCCCCAGTATAGATCATGTTTCATGTCTGTAGAGAATTTTTCCCAGTATGACTTCTTTATTTCTCTTATGGCATCATTCACTCTGTTTCTAATCGTTTTATACTCTTGGTATTGTTGCGTTTTCGGGTTCGCAATAAACAACTCGTGCAATTTATGTATTTAAAACAGTCTGTATATTCACACACGTAAAATTAATTACAATATAAAAATATAAAACTAATCAAAATATAAAAATGTAAAATAAATGTAACGCACTTAAAATTATTACAAATAGATTAACACATTTATTTATTTCACTACTGTTATTTATGTCGGTATTATTTATGTAACACTATACCGCACCACTATATTTATTTTGTATTGTCCGAATACTACTGAATGAATGAATGAATGCATTCCTTATTTTTATGTTTACTGCGCGACTACCATTGAAGGAATTATTTATTTATGTTTATTTATATATCTGCACTGTTCCGCACGAGACTATTGAATGAATTCTTATTCCGGAATGACTCATCCATCGGTTCAACTGCTTTTATATCTGTAGATATATACGGGCACACTCTGGATTTTTCTCCACATGCCGAGAAGTATTCGACAGCCAGTCCGTCGCCTCGCAGTACACATATGTGTGATTTACGACTTTGTCCGTTTCTATACGTCGCCCAGAGGTCTGCTTCTTTTTTTAATGTAAACTCGTTTCGTTACAGTATTCTTCTGTTGTTCCTCTGCTTCTATATATGATGTAAACTTCCTTTTTTGCTTTGCTAACGTTTTCACTTCGTCTGTAAACCATTGCTTCCTGTTTTTCTTACCATTTACGTTAACTTTCTTTATTCCGAGTGCCTCTGCGGTACCTCCTATTATGTTGGTTTTGATCTTATTACACATCTTTTCGGCGTGCTCTCTCTCTGCTATAGGGTTGGAAGCAATTTTTTCATTTAATCTACTCTGATATAATATTTTTGTTGAAATGTCATTAATCGATTCCACGCTCTATTTTTCAATATACAATGGTGCTTTCTTCTTTTGGAGGTTAGCTTGGAATCGGCACTTGCTTAGAACTAGACCGTGCTCTGTACCAACATTTGCTGACGTGAGTGTTTTTACGTCTAGTATTTGACTCGGGTGTATTGTCTTATTGGTGATAATGTAGTCGATCATTGAATGTTGGTCTCTTGTGTTACCAATGGTATATTTTTGTTGGTTTTAGTGTGTATAAAATGTATTATTAATTCGCAGTATGAAACTTGTATTTAAATATAAGTGTGAAGTAGCTTATTCGTATATCGATCGCACTGGTTAAATTCGTCTTTAAATACAGGTGCGCAATGCATTTCTTATGGAGTTTATTTCACGCACTAGAGACATAAATACTTACACACTTTTCTTGCACAGCTAAAATATTAATAAGCTGCTTTGTCTAGCGGTGATGCTCGAGTAACAAATTCTTTGTGACGTGAAACGTCTAATTCAGTCATCATAGTATATTGAAGAGAAACTATAATACTAAAAAGTGAGGTCGAATTTTTTGCTCTCTACCAAATAAAAAAGTCGTGACGGGTGATACAAATTTATAAAAATAGGTTTCAGCAACTGCAACTTTTCCTATAATTAAAAATGTAGATGTTACGTTTAAGAATTTGTCGATGCCATCAAAATACTGTTGTCAGTTATTAATGTTATTATCATCTACACCTGTAATTCCGAAAAGCGATTATTGTGTTTACTTATATAATTTCAATGTAATACAAAACACTAATTCTAGTAGTATTCAAGATCATGTTACAAGAATTGCCCAATGATGCATAACTGCAACAACATTTTTACAAAGGCTTATATTAGCTGAACATGTTAGTAGAATGAATGAATTTTGAAATAATTATGCAAGATCTTCGAAGAAATGCGAGATATATGCTAATTCCTGCTAATAAAATAACTGCTTTTGAAAAAAAAACATTATTTAATTCATGCCTTCCAGAAATAGTTTGTTTGTGTGAACATTGGTTGTCTAGAAGTGAAATGTCATTTGTTGGCGTCTCTGGTCAAAGCATTAATAATTATTTTAGCACAGAAAAGTCTAAGGCCTAAGGAAAGACGTGTTTCTATTTTTAATTAAATTAACTGCTACTGCTATACAATTTAATTTGGTGTGTGTTGAATAGGATTTTGAATGTATGTACATACGTGCATACAGTTCTATATGCGTAATATTAGATATATAGTCTTACCTAAGCGACAAAGTGGATATCATTATCTAACAATGGATTCCACTACAAGAATCCCTGTGTTGAAGAATCGTCACGAAAAATTAAGTTCATTTTACAAAATTGAAAGAAATTTCTTTTACTGTACTGATGTAAATCTACTTTGGTATTAAATTAGTATTGAATATAACCCTGCAGAATGGTTTATTGACTCATCGAAAACAAGTCTCAATGCTGTTTTACTTTATAATGGTAATTCGAAACAATCAATTCCAATTTATTTTATTTATTTCTGTGGACGTTGACAAATCTAATTTACGAAAAAGAGAGTTAGAAATGCTTAATGTAAACTTAGAAAATAGCAGAGATTTTCCTGAAGGTCAAAGTTATGTATATATGCAGAAAATTGTAAAATTAACCAAAGATCTAGAAGATATTCATGAAAAAATTATAAATAAATAAATAGCTTAAAGTGTATAATACAAAATAGTTAGATGACCATGAGCTGTACAAGCTTAAAATATTTTCATTTGTACACAGAGTGTTCGAGAACGACGAACCAAACACAAATTTATGTTCTTTAAGTAGAACGCTATCTTTTTCTGACATTTTTAATAGACCTTAAGACTTGATTAAACAAACACAAATTTATATTAGCCGATTTTTAATTCTTTGTAAGATATTTCGTCGGAAATGTTTATCAAATAACGAGTAGCGATGAAAGAATTAATGGGTGATTTTTTAGCAACTTTCTTTTTGGCAACACTGTTTTTGGCAGCTCAGCTGTTTTCGTGTAACATGTTACTGTCAAACATGTTCAGTTTGGTCTATAATGAAACCATGAATCGACTTACAAACGAACAACGCTTGCAGATTATTGAATTTTATTATCAAAATTCATGCTCGATTAAGAAAGTGCATCATGCACTTCTTCTACTTTATGGTCAGTTTGGGCGACTTCTGGAATCTTGTGACTAAATTTCGCACCAAATTTACATTATTGGACATTAAACCACCAACACGCATACGTAGAGTGCGGACAGAGGAAAATATTGCAGCTGTATCCGCCAGTGTTTTTGATGACCGTGAATTATCGATTCGGCGCCGTTCGCAGCAATTGGGCCTCTGTTACTCCACTACGTGGAAAATTTTGCGGAAGGATTTGGGTGTAAAACCCTTTAAAATACAGCTGCAGCAAGAATCGAAGCCACACGACCTACCGCAACGGCTAACTTTTGGTGAATGGGCGCTGGCAAAGTTGGATGAAGATCCACTTTTTTATCGAAAAATTGTGTTCTGCGACGAAGCTCATTTCTGGTTGAATGGATACGTGAACAAGCAAAATTGCCGTATTTTGGTGTGAAGAGCAGCCAGAAGCATTGCAAGAATTGCCAATGCATCCCGAGAAATGCACTATTTGGTGTGGATTATGGGCCGGTGGCATCATTGGACCGTACTTTTTCAAAGACGACAAAGGCAGGAACGTTACTGTGAATGGCGAGCGCTACCGAGCGATGATTACAAATTTTTTTTGCCCAAAATGGAAGAGCTGGACTTGGCTGACATGTGGTTTCAACAAGACGGTGCCACATGCCACACAGCACGCGAAACAATGGCCCAATTGGGAGGCGAGTTCCGTGAACAGTTTATTTCATGTTTGGGACCGGTGAATTGGCCACCTAGACCGTGCGACTTAACGCCTTTAGACAATTTTTAGTGGGGCTATGTTAAGGCTCATGTTTATAGGGACAAGCCCGCAACGGTTGACGCACTGGAAGCCAATATTGAAGAATTTATTCGTGAGATACCGGCCGACATGTTGGAGAGAGTATGCCAAACTTGGACCCAGCGTATGAACCATTTGAGGCGTAGCCGCGGTCAACATTTACATGAAATCATCTTTAAACATTGAATTATATAGATCGTTCTATCGACTCAAATAAAGATTTCATACATTTCTCTAAATTTTATGTGTTTATTTTTAAATCAAATCCGAAGGCTCTTAAAAAATCACCCGTTATTATGGTTTCATTTATTAAATAAATCGTTTGACTACATTAATTTAATGTTTGTTTCGACATTTCAACGCACGTTATTCAGAATTACATACCAATCGATGAGTTTAAGAATTTAAAAAAAATATATTGAACAACCTATATCTTTACCTGACAGTGAAAAGTACTAAAAATGTATTATTTATGAATACCTATTGTCTTGCGTCTGTTGGCAATAATGCAAAAGCTATAGACTATCAAATCTGGATAAATTAGATTAAGTAGTAATTTAAAAACATGTCTTGCCATGACTTGCATTACAAATAGCATACCTTACAGTAGTCAAAAAAAGTAATTATATTTTATTTCTACAAATAAGTAATTTTCAGTAATTTTTTAAAACTTATGAAGCGGAAAGATTGGTAATTCAGGAATTAGGGATAGTTTAAAAATATCGCAGTCACAGTGTATTAAAAAGTTGTCAATACGCCAAACTTATTTTATAATTTTAGTTGAAACACAAAAACACAGGTATACAAATTTAGCTTGCTGAAAAGAAGTTGTCTTGAAAAACATGGTATAAGTTACCTACTATTTCAACCATTACAGTTATATAATTTATCACCTATCAAATTATCAAGTGTATGGCATAAATAATATAAGTCTAGCAAATTACTACAAATATTTAGTATGTATAAAACATAAAAATAAGCATATTTAACCTAAACAATAGTAAATAAATCTAATAATTGTTCAGAAGTGTTGTCTTCTCCTTCTGTATATATTTGAAATTGAGTTTCACATGACATATAAACATTTGCTACGTTGTAGAGACTCTATACCTCTGTATTTACATTAGGCTAGTAAATAATTTCAAATAAATGGTAAATTAATGTACTTGTAAACATGATTTTCTCATATAGCTAAAGCTATAAACCCAAATTCGAAATTTTAATAATTTTTGACGAACAGCAACAGGGATATTCTCAATATTTTACTCATTCTGGAATTTTCAAACTTATCACTATCATATTTTAATAAAAATGCATTTTGTGATTCGAAAATATTATAAGCAGTAGACGATTAAATAGTATTTGCTAAACTTTTTCACTGCCATTTAAATATACAGGCTGTTCTATTTATTTCTTCATGTTCAGCAAATGGTATGCGATTCTACAGAACATACATTGAAATGTTAAATTTAAGAAGTGGAATAATATATTTATTAATTAAGCCCATACTAGCTTTTTCATCTTAATAGTTATTGCATAAGAATTTTTCAAAAGTTGTGTAGCATTACGCTCAAAAAAGTATGATTGTGTTGGTTCGTCGTTCTCAAACATACTGTACAAAAAATATTTTTATTTTGAATATTTTCATGGTTATCTAATATTTTATATTACAAATTCTTCCCTATCTACTTTACTAGATAACAATAATGAACACTGTTGCTTCGCTGGGACGTCCTGTATATAGAGGGGGTGTACTAACAGTAATAACTAAAGGAAGTGTTTAATACAATTCATTAAAGAATGCACGAAGCAATTATCCCAAGATGACACTAGTTTGAAAATTACTTCACGATACTGCAGTTTAACAAGTTACTTGAAGTAGTTTACAATGGTGTCTTGCAGTTCGTGATCCGCAAAACATGTTCCCGCTAGAAATTTCTTTAAAGATTCAAGTAAATGAAAATCCGGGGCCTAAGTTTAGACTCTACGAAGGATATTGTAGAACCTTCCAACGTTGCTACGAGAGGTGTCGGATATTAAAGGCACAAGTCAAAATTATACTAACATTAATAAGTAAAGTATTTAATACATTGCACTAAAAAATACACGAAACAATTATCCCTGTGTGTAATGCTACCTTGAACATCCCTTCACGAACTACAGGGCTGCGTTCATAAACGTCACGCTGCGTGCACTCTAGGGTAAAATTTCACACAAAACCGTTCAAAAACAGATGAGTGATTCAATGATGTACGCGTGTAATGTGTTCATAAAGTTCGCTCTCGAATCACTCGAGCGTTTGAGAAACGCCGGATTTGAAACCACGGTGAAGAAGACTCGACATGCGCACATGGAAGTGTGATTGTAAACAAAAAGCATATGATTCATTGCCGGTCTTCCGAATATTTTGTAAACGTAAAATGCAGTTGTCACGAGCCCATTTTCATCTGGTAAAATTACCAAATGGTGATGTGTTTACATCAGATGCGGGTCATTTTCCGAAAATGCCATAGGTACTTCAAAAAGGAGTTGCGCTGCCAGTATCATGGTACAAGACACAACTGTTTCCTCATCCATCGCTTCCGTTTAACGTACCTATTTACGATTATACAAATGATGAAGGAAAGCAGCTTCTGTTATGTGGGGTTATATGACACATGTGCTGTCATACTTGTCACCACTCTAAAACCGTTCATAAATACCAAAACGCTCTGTCGACACTCTAGCTGCAAAGCAAATTACTCAAATGCCACACACACGATTATAACGATTCATTTATGAACGCAGCCCAGTTTGTCTAGTTAATTCAAGTAGTACGCAATGATTTCTTTCTGTTCTGTATGGCTGTACGCAACTTCTGCGGAGTTTTACAGAATCGCTCACTGTTAATGGTGGTGCGCGGTTCGAAAAATTTAAGCAAAAGTAAGGTTTTCTTTATCCTAAAAGGTACGCATAGTTTTGATGGCAAATGACTGGATTTTGATTTTTTTCGTAACTCAGGCAGTTAGACGTTTCCTTATCATGGACTGTTGTTTCTTCTCTGAGATGAACTCGTAAACCCAGGTTTCATCTCCTGTAAGGATGCTTTCATTGACAGAATTCTCTTGCTGGTGGTTTTTTGTCTATCACAAAGTACCTACTTTCGATAAAGAGAAATGCCAGTAATTTTCCACGGAAATATATACAAAAATTTGTCTTGCCAGGCCAAAGATATTAATAACTAAGATAAAGAAGCATAATGCATGACTCACTTCTTGTCATTTGGGGTCACATGTGTACACATGCAAATACACACAAGTATCATATTTTGCAATACGTTTGCTATCAAATTAACAGATATTAAATGGATATATAATCAGAAATTACGAAAATAAATAATTATGTATTGTTCAATTACGATTATAAAAATAGGAAGTGAAGCCGACAAATACTTTAATTGACAAGTAATAAAGAATATGATTTTGTGATGTAATTAAATTGATTACATTTGTCTTCTAATATAAATATTATACACACAAATTTTTATGTTCTAATTTAGTATAAAAGGATGTTTTTTGTTTCTGAAAAAATTAGGTTTACTACTATATTTAGTTAATTACTTTTACTAGTGCAGTAACGTATGGTTCTAGGGTATTTTTGTCATTAGCGCTTATCACATGATATTTTTTTCATATTTTTTTTTATTATAATAATAATAATAATATTTATTCAGTGTAATAAAATCATTACATGAAATGTCAAAATATACAGTAACAAACAAACAAACAGATTAAAATTGTATATCATTAAAATTATTACTTAAATATTCATTGATTGAATAAAAACTTTTTGTCAGTAAAAATTTTGATATTTTACTTAAGAAAGTATTAGCATTCATTGTATGCAGGTGCTTCACTTTGTTATAAATCTTTGGCCCCCAGTAGTCCATATACCTTTGGGCAGTCTGCACACGGGGATAAGGGGTTCGCAGTTTATCCCTGTTTCTTGTATTATACTGGTGGGAGTCCCCATTTGCGGCAACAAACTCATCCTCAATGAAAATGACATACTTAATGCAGTTGTATATATATATATATATATATATATATATATATATATATATATATATATATATATAACAGTAATGTAAGTATAGCCCCTTTTACAAAATATTTTCTGCAACTATCCCGATGTCCCAAACCATACAACGCTCGAACAGCCCCCTTCTGCATCTGAAATATTCTCTCTGCCGATGGTAAGCTGCCCCATACTAAGATTCCGTAGCTCATCTTAGAGTGGAAGTTGCAGTAGTAAGCCGTTGTTGCAGCTTCGTGAGTTGCAACACTTTTCATACGTCTTATTGTGTATGTTGCCTTTCCAAGTTTATCAGCCAGACTGGAAACATGATCCTCCCAAGTAAGCCTACTATCCATCGTCAGACCCAGATAGCATACGTTGCCGTTCGAAGGTTGATTTTTTGCACAGAAAGTAAGTTGTTGTGTTTTCCCTTCATTTAGTTGTAGACCATTTCAAAGGAACCATTCCCTGACTTTCGCCATAATGCCCTTCGCCTGTTCATTCAACTCTTCTTCATCTCTTGCAGTCACCAAAAAGGCAGTGTCATCCGCATATAAACAACATTGCATCGGTGCTAAGCACTGCGGCAGGTCATTGATATATAGTATAAACAGAAGGGGACCCAAGATTGAGCTCTGTGGAACCCCATTCTTTGTTGATTTTAAAGATGATGTTTGTCCATTGAGTTCAACAACTTGCTCTGTATCCCTCAAATAGGACACTAAAAGATCATGTGGAGTGCCTCTAATACCATATTGTTGTGTTTGTGTAACAGAACCTCATGATTGACTAAGTCGAAAGCTCAAATCACAACAAGTCAACTGGACTTGCTTTTGCTCATCATATGCATTTACGATTGATTGTATAATGTTCATAATCCCTGTTGTTGTTGATCTCTTTCTTCTATATCCATGTTGACTAGCTGTGACGTAGCTGTTTTTATTTAGATATTTAGTTATTCTTCTTGCAATCACCTGTTCAAATATTTTCGATATTGTGGACAATTTCGCTATTGGACGATAGTTATTTGGATCATCTATATCCGCCTTTTTGTATACTGGAACTACTCGAGATTTTTTTAGTTGTTTCGGAAAGACTCCTTCATTTACGCACTTATTTAGTAGTTTGGTCAGAGGCGTTATGATTTCATTTGTAATTTGTTTTAAGAGATATGTTGATGTGTCGTATATCTCGCGTGTGTTTACTTTTAATAAACTGAATAAGATTTTTGACTTCATTTTAGTCAATGGGTGAAAAATAAAACGAGTTGGTATTGTTTAAATTAAGACATTTTACGTGTTTCATTGACTCGATGGTAGATGTAGAGCTGATAATTTGATTTCCAATTTGCACAAAGTGGTCATTCATATCATTTGCTGTTAGTTTGGTTTGAATGTGTGTTGTTCCATTTGTCTGACGAGTTTCATTATTAATTACTGTCCATATTGCTTTCTGTTTATTTTCTGCGTTTTGTATATGCCTTTGATTAATTTTTTGCTTTCTGTTCGTACCACATCCAAGTAATCTCTCTTATAGCTTCTGCGTATATCTGATAAAGATCATGATCCTTATTGACGCTCACCACAGTATTCAGGACATCTAAGATATTCCTCATGCTTTGTATTCGCTGATTGCAAAATATTTCATTGTTTTGAAATTTCAATGTGTTAAATCTTTTTTCTTTCTAGGGAAAACTTAAATTAAAATACCTAATACAGGAAGGTATTATGAAATTTTTCAAAAGCTTCATCTGCCGCATATCGATCCCAATCACACCAAGTGTGCGAGCCTAGCTTTTCTCTGAATTAATATATTGTGTCGTTATTTATTTGTCTAGTTCTCATCCCATGAATCTTTGTTTCATGTGTAATAGGAAGGATTTTTGTTCTAGCAATCTGTGTTAAATGATCTGAGAGATGCAAGTTCATTGTTTGTGTCGTCATTCTAATCTGTTGCTGAATTTGTTACTCTCGACGGTTCATTAAACAGATATATTAGATTATATGTTCACAATAAATCTGTGAGTTGTTCCTTTTCTTTCGTGGTTTTTGTGAAATTTATGTTGAAGTCACCTGCTGCTATTAAACATTATACTTCGTTTGTAAAGTTTAGATGTGATGCCGTAGAATGTCCGCATCGTCTAAATGAGTTCGCACAATTCTTATTATATAATACGTTCTTTGAAGGTGCTATGAATAAGGTTATTTATAATGTTTGTTAGTGAAAACTAAAGGAACAGATATACAAGATCAAAATGACGCAGATAATGCGTACTGATAAAAAACTTCCGCCAATAAAATGAACGATTTAGGTAGGTAGATATATTATTTTAGAATTAAGAAAAATGTGTGTCTAGATGTTGCCTAAAGGTCTCATAGCATGTTCTACAATATATTGGGATTGAACAACATTGCATTTTCACTTTTTCTATTGAGAATAATTACAATTTAATCCTTTTAAAACATGGGTGGAACTTTTCTTTCCCTAAAAATATCTGTGACACTTTTGCTGCAGGATAGGTAAATTAATCAAAAAAAATAATAATAACAGTAACATAGGCATATATTTCGTTAGTGAACATAGCAAAATATTATATATTATGTGATGTTGTTTCTCATCGTGCAAATGCTTATATAATATTTTATTTTAACCATTGAGGTATAATCGTAAATATGTTTTACATTAATTTTTGTGATGTTAGAGTCCATTCTGTATGACAAATTATTTTTTAATTTCAGTATAATACAGGATATTAAAACAACGTATTGCATGTATACTGAGTGTTTATTCTACATATTTGTGTATTATTATAAGACCATTCTGAATTAAGACACATTTTATTATTTTATTGTGTATGTTCATGAACAATAAAACATTCCTTGTTGCACTTATATGATTAGGCTCCTGTTCTGTGAATCGTTGCTTGATTCATTCAAGACGCGCCCGTTCAAATGTGGTTACGTGCTGGTATAATACTCTCAAAATAAAAAACAAAATTACCTATAAAAGCGGTTCATGAATCGGTCTTTTGATTCGTTAAAGGTGTTCTAGATTAATAGTAGCTACGTGTCAATAACGCACAATAATTAACTATGTTCATTAATAGCAAATCGTCAATACATGAAATTATAAATGTATGCAAAGTTTTGGAAAATTAAATAAATATACAAATTCAAATTAACCACATTGTGTGCACACTTATCTGTTTTTCTAATACAAAATCTCGAATTCTGGCTGATACCTATTTGACGTACTCATATTCTAAATAGTAAAATAAAATTCATAGTGATATTACTACGAATTTTATTATATTAATATATTATAATATACCTAATATTATATTAAGTATATAAGTGAACATTTTTATGAATAAAATTGTATTCAAATAAAATAAATGGTTTTCTGTTATTTATTGGCATGTGATATCATCATAACCATATCAAATAATCCAAAGTTTAGAATATACATTTTAAGTATTGTACTGTATTATTACCACGGAAATGCATCAATTTTTAAACAGTTTAATACCTTTTGAGCTTCAAGAGAAGTGCAAAGACTGCGCCTTCCACCAACAATATTATAAGACCTAAGGAATTAATTTTTGCTTTGGACATCAACGATCGATTATTTGAATATTAAGTTGAATGTCTCAGTCCAAATATTATTAGATTTTGACTGCCACAAGATGTCAAACATGTATCTATTTATATCGATTTGTTTATATTCTGTGAAATTGAAATCTATACATTTATTGCCTCATTAAACGATGTCTATTATGTACAATATAATATTGCATCTATAAAGTATTTGTTTAACTACATTTAATAATACCTTTCTGATCGCCATTTCGCATGTATCAACAGAATATATCTACTCTATCTAAAGTATAACAATACGTTAATATTAAATAGTATATCCTCGTTAACTGAACAATATTATTAGTAGTTGTACTACGGAGGGTAATATTACCTTGCGATGGCGCGCTTGGGTAACATATGCCGCTGGGAATCTCTCATGGCGTATGGTACGTAAGTTGACTATATCAGGTAATCTAAGCTTTTAGGGCATTGTGAAATATCAGATTTCTCCGAGTTAAACGACATCATTCCTGAAGATCAACATAGTTTTCGAAAAAAAACATTCCACTATCACCCAACTAGCTAGGGACAGAACTATACAAGACTCATTCTTCAAACACAACACCACAGCCGCTGTCTTCTTGGACATTTCAAAGGCATTCGACCGACTGTGGCACCAAGCACTCTTCTACAAAATGTTCGTAAAAGATTACCCCACCTACCTTATCAGAATCGTACACTCCTACCTCCAACGCAGATCCTTCTCCATCAAAATCAAAAACTCTTATTCTTCCACCAGAATCCTCATAGCTGGGGTACCTCAAGGGTCCGCACTATCCCTGCATTTATAAGCAATTTTCACCGCAGACATCCCTAAACCAGCAAATCAATATTAGCAACCTACGCAGACGACGCCGCTATCCTGTCCTCCTCCATCAATCCTAATATAGCCATCCACAACTTACAAGAAGCAGTAAACAAAATCATCACTTGGTGCCACACTTGGCGAATCACAATTAATGGCGAAAAATTCCAGGCGATCATATTCAGACGAAATGTTAAACCCATAACAGGAAACATCTACATCAACAATTCCGAAATCTCATGGATGTCTAGTGTGAAATATCTGGGAGTCACCCTAGACATACGTTTAACTTACTCACGGCACATAAAACAGACCTGCCTAAAAGCCAAGAAAGCTCGAGGAATATTATGGCCACTACTGGGTGCCGCAAGCTCTCTATCAACAACAATGAAACTAAGAATATACACCCAAATACTCAGACCCATGATCACCTACGCAGCCCCAATATGGATCTACGCAGCCCCAACCAATATCAAACAAATCTAAATCTATCAAAATATTTCGCTAAGGATGGCTTTCCGTGCACCCTGGTACGTGAAGAACACATAAACCCACAAAGATGCAAATATAGATGATATAGAAACATTCATAAAAAATCACACAAAAGATTTCTATCAAAAAATAGAGTCCCACGTAAACCTCTCCCTCTAGGCAACGCTCAACTACGACCCGCAGAACTACCTGCCCATCGAGCGACCTAGGCTCGCAACTCTGTAAATGAATCCTCTGTAAGACCATATATTCTCAAACCTTAACAATCAAGATCAACCACATTAAGATTATTATGTAAAAGGCCAAAGGCCTGACTGGAATCAATCAATAAAGAAGAAGAAAGAAGAAGAGGGCATTGTGAACAACACGTTCATGCACTGATGAGAACAATGTAAGGTCAAACAGCTGTCTGCACGTTGTTGTTTGCAATGCCAGCTTAGGGTAGATGTGCATTCATACATTTATTCATATACGAAAATTTTTCGTGTATGTATACTTGAGTGATTGAACACTATTTCTTTTACAGATATGTATATTGAAATATAATTAATTCTTGGTATTAGCAGTTCTTTATCCAACATAATCGTTAATAATTAGAATAAAATATATAACATTTTTAAACCTTTAGACAATTCCACAAAAGTGGAAGGAACTTAAAACACATTTTTACTTTCTTATACGTAGTATAAGGAAGTATTGTGATGACGAAAATTTTCGACCTCGAGATTTTTGCAGATGTCCACGTGGTTTTTAAAAAATGTCTGTCTCTCTCTCTCTCTCTCTCTCTCTCTCTCTCTCTCTCTCTCTCTCTCTCTCTCTCTCTCTCTCTCTCTCTCTCTCTCTGTCTGTGTGTCTCTCTCTCTCTGTGTGTGTGTGACCACGATAGCGGTCAAACCGCTGTAGATATCAATTCCAAATTTTGTATTTACGTGTATAATCTCCCTCTTGAGATCTGATTAGTTTTTCAGTAAAATCGGTAGACCGGAAGTAGCAGTTTACTTCAGTGAAAAAATCGAATTTTGCCAATATTTCGTCAAATACTAAGTTTAAACAAATTTATAAAGAATTCATATGTACTTAAAATTAAAATTGTCAACAATTTTATTTAAAAAGTTTTTCGAAATTCCTACCGGAAGTAGGTCTTTTACTCTAATCAAAAATCGGTTTTTTGCGAATATTTCGCAAGTCAACCTTTTTAGACAGGTACGTTACGGGTATAAAAGTATTTAAAACAACTTTTCAATATCTTTTGTATAAAAAAAAATTCAAAATTCGGACCGGAAATAACAGTTTTACTCTTACCGAATAGCGATTTTTTGCAAATATGTCGTAAATTATGCATTCTATATATATTTATTAAGAGTACAAAAGTATTTAGAGTTAGATTTGCAATATTTTTTGTATACATTAAATTTCGAAATTCGGACTGGAAGTAGCACTTTTACTCTTAACGAGTAGCACTTTTTTTGAATATCTTGCAAAGTATGCATTCTATAGAGATTTATTAAGAGAATGAAAGTACTTAAAATAGGATTTTGAATAAGTTTTATATAAAAAAATTCTTAAAATTGTATAGTTTGAAACGCTCATACGTATAAGAAAGTCGTGTGGCCACACCTCATTTTTCTTATATGTATGCATGTATCGCAATCTTTTACATAGCTTTCCTGATGTAAAGGATAAAAAAATAAAATATGAATATTCCGGTGATAATATTATAAGTCGCTAATTACTCCGTAACTAGGAACCATTGCAAAACCTTCAAGTAATAAAATTTTCCAATGGCGCTCTTATAGTAAGTATACATATATAAACAGCACATTATTTCCTAACTAAAAACAAATCGAAAGCAACACTCAATTCCAATAGATTTATTAGACTACATGTAACAAGTTGGTTATAATAAGAAAACATCTTTAATTGCTTGACAATATATTTACCAAGGAGGCATTAAAACATTAGGTTAACTACGTATACATATTGACGTCAATTCGTTGTATTTATTGATGCCAAATTATATCAGAACAATCAGTGTTTAACTCATGTCTATATTTAAATATGTTTTGTGTTAACTCTGCATGTAGGCCGACGATTGTTATTCTACAATCAAGTGGGTGGTGAATTGGCTTATAGACAGGAGCAATAGGTCAATTGATGTTCGACTTCTCGGATAAATGCAGACCTCAATTAGAAGATCTCATGAGTTATTATTTGTGTGACTTAAAAGATCAATAACTTTGTCATAAGACTTTCATTTTCTACATATTAATCATCCTGTTTGTACTATCAATTTAATTTTATATCCCACATATTTTAAATATTTTCGTAAAACGCGAAATTTAATTCGCACGTAAAATGTGAACTATTTACAGCATTCCTTTACAACATACAAGGTTATTTAAATATTTTTTCTACTATCACTGATAAATATTTAATTTGGCCCTAGGAAATATACACGATGATAATTGCAGGGTTTACAGATTATAGTCATTAAACATTTATAAGAAACAAACAGCAACTTAAATATTTGGCCTAAAATTGTAATTAGTATTTATTAAAAAGATACTGTTTGGTATGCGTTAATTCCATTAATAACAATAATTAAAAGCATTTAAGTTGTCTTAATTTATGGAAATTCTGAAGCTTTAGAATAAGTAGCACGTAACAAGAAATGTCATGTTAAATTCTGATTGAAGTGTTTGAATAGCACAGGTAATTATATCTAACAATTTTGAAATACATTTTTATTATGTTACAGTGTAAAGATAATCTAAATCAATGCAATAAATGATGCCAAAATGAATGATACAAATTAGATAATAAAAATATTTCTAATAAGATTTATTATATTTTACTTTCTTATATGTAGTATAAAAAAGGATTGTGATGACTAAAATTTTCGACCTCGAGATTTTTGCAGATGTCCACGTTTTGAAGTCCCCTGATACCAAAAAAGTGGTTTTAAAAAAATGTCTCTGTGTGTGTCCGTCTGTGTCCGTGTCCGTGTGTGTGTGACCACGATAGCGCTGAAACCGCTGTAGATATCTATTCCAAATTTTGTATTTACGTGTATAATCTCCCTCTTGAGAGCTGATTAGTTATTCAATAAAATCGGTAGACCGGAAGTAGTAGTTTACATATACATATATATATATATACATATACATATATATATATCAGTACGATTTAAAGGACTCGAAGCCGGACCCGCGGTAGCGTAAGTGGTAACGCACCTGACTGGTAATTAGGAGATTTCGGGTTCGAATCCTGGCTCCGGGGTAATTTTTAAAAATATTAGAAATTACCAAATTAACAATTATAAACTAATTTTAAATATAATTTGAAATTAGTATGACCTCTAAATCGTCCAAGAAATTAAATTATATATTTACACATGAATATGTGAATAAGGTCAAGAAATCTTATCTTATATATATATATATATAATTTTAAAAATATTAGAAATTACCTAATTAACAATTAAACTAATTTTAAATTAATTTGAAATTAGTATGACCTCTAAATCGTCCAAGAAATTTAATTATATATATGCACATGAATATGTGAATTAAGGTCAAGAAAATTTAGAATTATTTATCATATACAGCACATGGACGTCTCGGTGCTTATATACGCTGGTATACCAGCAATTACTTTCCATCTGTTACTTGTTATTTGTATATGTATATGTATATCAGTACAATTTAAAGGAGTCGAGACCGGACACCCACGGTAGCATAGTGGCTAACGCACCTGACTGGTAATCGGGAGAATACGGGTTCGATTCCTGGACCGGTGGGTAATTTTTAAAAATATTAGAAATTACCTAATTAACAATTAAACTAATTTTAAATTAATTTGAAATTAGTATGACCTCTAAATCGTCCAAGAAATTTAATTATATATATGCACATGAATATGTGAATTAAGGTCAAGGAAATTTAGAATTATTTATTTTATATATATATATATATATATATATATATAATGTAAGGCTTAATTATTGGGGAATCCAGCATAAAAAACAAAATTCAATTTAGTTCTTTATTTTTTTCTTCCAATATTTCGCACATTGTGTGTGTGCTTCCTCAGGGATTAAAAATGTGAACTATGATGTGGACAAAAATTACTTAAATACATCTACACTAATATCGACAGGTACATCTCTTAAATGTATACTATTACATACATATATATATACAGTGATGTGCAAATGTATGGAACCAAGTAAATATCTCTGAAGTTTCTAGAGATGTAGAAATTAAATTTGGTGGGTAGATATTACACTATATTTTGTATTTAGTTCGAATGTTTTTATCGCAATTCAACTTCCAGTTTAACCGGAAGTAATGTCAGCTTGAAATTTTTAAATAGAACACCCTGTATATTATTTTAGTTTTGAATAGAACACTTTATTGCGAGTACAAAAATAATGGGTTCGATATGTTTTATTTCATGGCCAACCGTGATATTAACAAAAGAGTGATTTTTGTTACAATGCTAAGATCTAGTATTTTGCGAGTGTAAATCACAAATGTAACAATAACATTAAATAGCAAAACTGAAATTGAGTACAACAGTACTTAAATTACTGCAAAGGGCGCTAAACATAGTAAAATAAAACATGACTACGACAAAGCGTTAGGATACCGTTAGTGTATTAAATGTTCAAACTGAGCACCATTTACCTCTTGACAGTAGGCCAGTCTATTTTTAAATGCCATTGTAACATTGGCCTTTGTTTCTGGTGGAATTCTTTGAATCTCTTGAGTTATTCTCTCAGCTAATTCTTGCAAATTATCTGGTCGATTAAAATAAACTTTGGACTTCAAAAAACCCCATAGATAATAGACCAGTGGATTAAGGTCTGGTGATCGAGGAGGCCATTCTATAGCACCTCTTCTTCCAATCCACCTATTAGGAAATGTCCTGTTTAAACGATCTCGAACAATGCGAGCGTAATGAGGTGGTGCCCCACCTTGCTGAAACCCGATATTATTTGGCAGTTGTCCATTTTCCTCCAGCGCTGGAATTATTTGTGCATCCAAAAGTTCTAAATACATGTTCCCGTTCAAATTTCCTTCTAAAAAGAAAGGCCCAATAATTCTGTTATTGTAAATACCGGCCCAAACGTTCAGTTTTTGAGAGTGTTGCGTATGAGCTTCTTGTACCCAGTAAGGATTATTTTGGGACCAGTAACGGCAGTTGCTTCATCAGAAAACACTACATTTTGTACAAAATTATCGTCACGGTTACAAATATCCATAACTGATTCACAAAATTCTAGCCGTCTGTTGAAGTCGTCGTCGGAAAGTTCTTGAACAAGGCGAATTTTGTACGGGTAATATCTTTCTCGTTTTAATATCCTCCCTACTGAACGACGGCTAATTTCGTGCATATTGGCCAGTTCAGTAGTAGACAAATTATGATTTTCCTCTAAAGATATAGCAATATTTTGAGCTACTTCTTCATTTGTAGCAGTATTTATACGTCCACTTTTTCTTAAATTTCCGACGGTGCCATTTGTATTGTACCTTTGCAAAGTCTTTGTAACTATCGAACGTGTTATTTGCCTATTCGGATGAATATTGTTAAAAAGGTCACAAACTTCTTGATGCGTTCTTCTTCTGTCGCCAAATCCAATCATCATTAGTATTTCAATTCTTTCTCTTTCGCTTAAATGAGCCATTTTTGCGTTAAAACTAAAATACTACTTATTTTGACAATAACTGTCACTGCTACAATTATTACATGGACTACCAGATATTATTACATTTTCATTCAAAAATAATTTTTTTTTTGTTAATATCACGGTTGGCCATGAAATAAAACATATCGAACCCATTATTTTTGTACTCGCAATAAAGTGTTCTATTCAAAACTAAAATAATATACAGGGTGTTCTATTTAAAAATTTCAAGCTGACATTACTTTCGGTTAAACTGGAAGTTGAATTGCGATAAAAACATTCGAACTAAATACAAAATATAGTGTAATATCTACCCACCAAATTTAATTTCTACATCTCTAGAAACTCCAGAGATATTTACTTGGTTCCATACATTTGCACATCACTGTATATATATATATATATGTAATTATTCTTTGTTGCCGTGATAGTTATTATCTTGTTTAAAGACTCTTGGGGAGTTTTGTGGGAATTTTCGGCAAAAACATACACTTAGTGGTTTTTCATTAAGTTTAATTTGACGTTTCGACCTCATTTTCGGTCTTCATCAGAAATATGATCACTGTAAAACAATGTCCTTAATTAAAATTACAAAATCTGTACGCGACATTAGATGATTTCCTTTTTAACATTTTTTTAAACACATTAAAATTCATAATCACAAAAACATAAAGATATAAACAATATAAAAACATATGTGTAGGAAAACTTACTCCAAAATACGCAAACACTGGTTTTGGGCCTCTTTTTATATTAGTGGCATAATTAATGTACATTTAAAATTGTTTTGAATGACAAAAATCGAAAACTGTGACAACTTATCAGTAATATATCGACATTTATTATAAATCAAAACCCCCTATATAAGACATTAAAGAAACTTTCATATATGAAAATACATACACAGAAAAGATAATTTTTCCCCCATTTGTTGTTATGGCTTTCAGTCTAAGTGGAAACAGTATGCCAGTGTTTCACACTATCAAATGTGTTGTCACATTTTTCGATATTTGTCATACAAAACAATTTTAAATGTATATTAATTGTGCCACTAATATAAAAAAGAGGCCTAAAACTAGTGTTTTGGGTATTTTGGAGTAAGTTTTCCTACATATATGTTTTTATATTGTTTATATCTTTATGTTTTTGTAATTATAAATTTTAATGTGTTTAAAAAAATGTTAAAAAGGAAATCATCTAATGTCGCGTATAGATTTTGTAATTTTAATTAAGGACATTGTTTTACAGTGATCATATTTCTGATGAAGACCCAAAATGAGGTCGAAACGTTAAATTAAACTTAATGAAAAACCACTAAGTGTTTGTTTTTGCCGAAAATTCCCACAAAACTCCCCAAGAGTCTTTAAACAAGATAATATATACACCGTGTTTCATATAACTAGCACATTAGCAGTTTTTGTGCTTACAACGCGAATTTTTTCCAGAAGTTTTGCCTTATCACATAATTGACCGCAATCTTTCAAGTTAAAATATTTTTAAACTCGTGCAACTTCCGGTTGCACCGGAAGTAGGCGCCAGCTTTGTTATTTTAAATGTGACACCCTGTATTTTATTCGAGATTTGAATTGCTTATTTAAATAGAAGAACAGAGATACCGGGTTGGATTATGTCAAAGTCAACCGTTTCGGAGTTATTCAACTGTTTTCCATTTTTAGGGCAATTGAACGTAAATTTTAAAAGTTCTTTATCTGAGACATGAAAAAAGTTAAACAATTGAAATTTGTTCCTGAGATAGTCAAAGAATTGCCCTATTCGAATATCACTAGGTTTTGCAATAATATTACACAGGGTGTTCTCTAATTAATTTACAATTATACACATTTCAAATGCAAGAAACTCAATTTTTTCAAATGAAACACCCTGTATATTTTCGCCTTTTCTGAAGCAGAAAAAAATTTTCTTTCGATCCACTATTACATTCCCTATACCTATCTCTAGAGGTTTTTGAGTTATTGGGGAGATCAGCCTGAAGGCCCGATATTTTGCCATTTATCACACACAATTTCAAGAATGCCTTGGAAGTAACAAAATGTTTAGTTGTCAAAATTTCGTTCGCTGTCAGTGTTATTAATTTGATGCTTGGATATTTTTTGTACTTTACTGAATGATTTGATTAGTGCATAATGGAAGGCTATAATAATAATTATCCAAATGAAAGTATCCTTAATTTATTTTACATACACGGAGAATGTAATCGCATAATAAGTAGAACTTGCCGTGTGTTCAATCAGAGATACCCTAATTTGCCTCCGATGAATCGATTCAAATTTGCAAAAATTGAAACACATTTTTAGCGACATTGGAATATGAACACAAAAAGAAATTGTACTAAGCCAGTAACAGGTAAAGAAAACAACGAAATTAATATTCTGGGATATTTCACAGCTCATCCCCATGCTTCGATACGTAAAGCAAAGGTGGATTTAGATATTAGTATGACGTCAATTCAACGCGTGCTAGCAAAGAACAAATGGCACCCATATGCACAAAGGAAAGTCCACGAACTGAGAAATGGAGACGCTCAGAGAAGAATTGATTTTTGTGAGTGGCTAACTATTCGTAAACAGGAAGATCCGGACATGTTACGAAAGATTTTATGGTCGGATGAATCCAAGTTTACCAGGCAAGGCGTTGTAAATAATAAAAATTGTCATTTTTGGGCAGATGAAAATCCCCACTTTTCACGAGTAAGCCATTTTCAATATCAATTTAGTTTTAATGTATTCGCCATAATAGTGTGGGGAAGGGTATTTTATCATATTTATGATGAAAGGCTAACGTCCGAAAGATATTTGCGAATCATTAGGGAAGTGGTGGCAAACATAGTCAATGACATGCCACACCAAAACTATTATTGGTTTCAACTGGATGGAGCTCCAGCTCACTCTACTCATGCTGTATATCAAGAGTTGACCCAGCTATTTGAGGATAGGTGGATTGATCCAAATGGACCATGTCTTTGGCCTGCTAGATCTCCGGATTTAACTCCAGTTGACTTTTTTTATGGAGTTACATAAAAAAAGAGGTCTATGCAACACCAGTTAACTCCAGGCAAGAACTAGAGGATAGGGTGCGAAGAGCATTTGACCAAATTGAAGTTCAAATGATTGAACGTGCAACGACTGACCAGCTCCAAACAAGGTTAAATAAATGCATTGAAGTAGGCGGTGGACATATTGAGCACTTGCTGTGATTTGGTTTTAGATTTGTTTTTGTTTTCTTTGTTTGACTTATACCGTGAGATCAAAAATGTTTTCGCAATTAATAAATTTTTGGTTTTGAACTAGAAGACTTTTTTTCCATGCCCATAACATGCTTACAAATGACTATTAATCCACTCCTCCTATACTTAATCTATTATTTTTTCAGTTTTATTTGGCAAACTATCGGGCCTTCAGGCTGATCTCCCCAATAACTCAAAAACCTCTAGAGATAGGTATAGGGAATGTAATAGTGGATCGAAAGACAATTTTTTTCTGCTTCAGAAAAGGCGAAAATATACAGGGTGTTTCATTTGAAAAAATTGAGTTTCTTGCATTTGAAATGTGTATAATTGTAACTTAATTAGAGAACACCCTGTGTAATATTATTGCAAAACCTGGTGATATTCGAATAGGACAATACTTTGACTATCTCAGGAACAAATTTCAATTGTTTATCTTTTTTCATGTCTCAGATAAAGAACTTTTAAAATTTACGTTCAAGTGCCCTAAAAATGGAAAACAGTTGAATAACTCCGAAACGGTTGACTTTGACATAATCCAACCCGGTATCTCTGTTCTTCTATTTAAATAAGCAATTCAAATCTCGAATAAAATACAGGGTGTCACATTTAAAATAACATAGGTGGCGCCTACTTCCGGTGTAACCGGAAGTTGCACGAGTTTAAAAATATAATAACTTGAAAGATTGCGGTCAATTATGTGATAAGGCAAAACTTCTGGAAAAAATTCGCGTTGTAAGCACAAAAACTTCTAATGTGCTAGTTACATGAAACACGGTGTATATAAGTGTACATATATTAAAGACGCTAGACTCCTACAAAATATTTAATTTTATACATTTTCCTTCTTACTGTTTGAACAATTTAAATCTAAACTATATTCTTTTTTAAATAAGTGCGCTTACATGTTTATTTACAAAATGTACAAGACTTGTGTCTGACTAGACTTTTATCTGGTCAATGACGATGGCAAAGAAATAAAGCAAAAACGATGATAAGAGATTATTATGTTGTTATGTCGACATGTGTCCAAACATAAAAGTAGTATAAATAACAACCCACGCAAGTATATTTATTTTTGCGGAATAGTGTCACGACCTTCGAGATGGTAATTTGCGTAAATGGATAATAACATGTTTTTAATTGAATCATTATTAATATGTATATACAATCTCAATAATTAAGATCAGATAATTGTTAAGGTATCTATATTTATTCTTAATAGAGTGGATGCTAAATTTAAATTTCGGAAATATTTCTTATAATTTGCTACTATTTCATTTCTAAACTTTTCGTTAATTTTTATAACCATAACCTAATTTACCCAAACCAAACAAACCAGTGATACGCATGTCTAGTGCCAAATACATAGAAAGATAGACTATGCAACGATTATTATCATGTATTTATATTATTATATTATTTATTATATATATATGTTAAAAATGCGTTCTCTTCGTAGCCGTTTGATAAAACAGTTTCCTTTAGTGGTTTAGCGGCTGTAAAATGAACTCAAAAAAACACAATAAGAATTAAAACGTTTCGATAATATAAATATTGTCTTTGTCAATTATTTAACACAAACTAACTAAATCAAACATTAAAACACCAATAACTATTAATAAAACTGTAACATATATTTGACAAATATTTTTTTGACAAATATATTGGCGGCAAATATATGGTACAGAATAAACAATATTGGTGTATCCTAGACGACCCAGAATACGTAAATGAAGCAGACACAATACAATATATTAAATTATTGAATGGTATGCTATTGCCAAATTATTAATTTCTGTTCGGTCATTTACTGCATTATCATGTTTCTTAATTTGTATGAGTTCTAGAAAGTTTCTAATTTTGTTGTTATGTTCTTTACATAAAATTGTTGTTTCATCAAATTTAAACTTATGTTTTGTAATGTTCATATGTTTTTTTAAAGCCGTAATGCTTTTTGCGTATTTGTGTCCATTTAGTCTTTCCGATAAATATTGTAGGGTTTGACCTATATATACACCATTACAATCTCCACATGGAATTTTGTATACTACATGTGTTTGTTTAAAGAAAGGATCTTTATCTTTAATATTACTAAACAGAAATCTTAAATTATTATGATTTCTATGTGCAATTTTGATATTAAATGGGCGTAATACTTTACTAATTTTTTCTGATAAATTTTTTACATAAGGAATTGCTACATATTTTTGTATATCTGTTGATTTTGAATGACTATTCTTTATATTATTATTATAGAATTTATTTATTCTATCTTTAATAATGGAATTTATAAAGTTCAAAGGATAATTGTTATTCATTAATATGTCTTTCATTTGTTGTAAGATTTTTGGTCTATATTTAGAACTTGTTAGCTTGAGTGTTCTGTCTATTTGTGAAATAACAACGCTTTTTTTGACTGACATGGATTGGTAAGACTCATAATTTAAATATCTACCTAAAGAAGTTGGTTTTTGATATAATTTTGTTAAAATTTGATTATTTTCACGAATTAATGTTAAATCTAAAAAGTGTATTTCATTGTTTGTTTCTTTTTCTAATGTAAATTGAAGTTTTGGATGATATGTGTTAAATTGTTCTAAAATATATTCAGCTTTGTTTGCTGGTAAACATAAAATACAGTCATCTACATAACGCTTATAAAAAACTGGTATGAAATCAATTTTGGAAAGAATATCTTTTTCTAAATCTTCTAATACTAACTGTGCAATGGAACTTGAAATTGGAGATCCCAATGTGGAAGGTATGCCTGTTTAAATCTAGTAAATTTTAATAGGAAATGAAAGAGATTCTCCTAAATTTTTCAATACATAGATTTGAGTATATATTTAACTGCTTTGTAAAGGAAACATCTGGCAAGCAAATATATCTGAAATATTTGTGTTCATTTTTATATACCGCGAGACCAAAAATTATATTGATAGAGCTTTGCCATGGAATGGAAAACGTGCATCTTAGGTATCATTCTTTTGAGATAATTCTGATTAAATTATCAGGTTAACTGTCATACTGACATTTGACTGACATAAAATTTGTATGATCTTGTTTAAAAAAATTTTTTTAAACAAGATCACAATAAATGAAAAAGACATATTAGTATCTCTTGATGTTGTGTCATTGTGTACTAATATACCAATTGAACTTGCAATAAGTACTATTAAGAAACATTGGAATGAACTTCAAGAATTTACTAGTTTGCCGCAAGGAGAATTTATTAAAGCCCTAGAACTTACTTTAAACACTACTTATTTTCAATACAATAAAGTCTTCTATAAACAAATTTTTGGTTGTGCTATGGGATCTCCAATTTCAAGTTCCATTGCACAGTTAGTATTAGAAGATTTAGAAAAAGATATTCTTTCCAAAATTGATTTCATACCAGTTTTTTATAAGCGTTATGTAGATGACTGTATTTTATGTTTACCAGCAAACAAAGCTGAATATATTTTAGAACAATTTAACACATATCATCCAAAACTTCAATTTACATTAGAAAAAGAAACAAACAATGAAATACAGTTTTTAGATTTAACATTAATTCGTGAAAATAATCAAATTTTAACAAAATTATATCAAAAACCATCTTCTTCAGGTAGATATTTAAATTATGAGTCTTACCAATCCATGTCAGTCAAAAAAAGCGTTGTTATTTCACAAATAGACAGAACACTCAAGCTAACAAGTTCTAAATATAGACCAAAAACCTTACAACAAATGAAACACATATTAATGAATAACAATTATCCTTTGAACTTTATAAATTCCATTATTAAAGATAGAATAAATAAATTCTATAATAATAATATAAATAATAGTCATTCAAAATCAACAGATATACAAAAATATGTAGCAATTCCTTATGTAAAAAATTTATCAGAAAAAATTAGTAAAGTATTACGCCCATTTAATATCAAAATTGCACATAAAAATCATAATAATTTAAGATTTCTGTTTAGTAATATTAAAGATAGTAGTATACAAAATTCCATGTGGAGATTGTAATGGTGTATATATAGGTCAAACCCTACAATATTTATCGGAAAGACTAAATGGACACAAATACGCAAAAAACATTACGGCTTTAAAAAACCATATGAACATTACAAAACATAAGTTTAAATTTGATGAAACAACAATTTTATGTAAAGAACATAACAACAAAATTAGAAACTTTCTAGAACTCATACAAATTAAGAAACATGATAATGCAGTAAATGACCGAACAGAAATTAATAATTTGGCAATAGCATACCATTCAATAATTTAATATATTGTATTGTGTCTGCTTCATTTACGTATTCTGGGTCGTCTAGGATACACCAATATTGTTTATTCTGTACCATATATTTGCCGCCAATATATTTGTCAAAAAAATATTTGTCAAATATATGTTACAGTTTTATTAATAGTTATTGGTGTTTTAATGTTTGATTTAGTTAGTTTGTGTTAAATAATTGACAAAGATAATATTTATATTATCGAAACGTTTTAATTCTTATTGTGTTTTTTTGAGTTCATTTTACAGCCGCTAAACCACGAAAGGAAACTGTATATATATATGTATATGTGGAAGGTATGCCTGTTTAAATCTAGTAAATTTTAATAGGAAATGAAAGAGATTCTCCTAAATTTTTCAATACATAGATTTGAGTATATATTTAACTGCTTTGTAAAGGAAACATCTGGCAAGCAAATATATCTGAAATATTTGTGTTCATTTTTATATACCGCGAGACCAAAAATTATATTGATAAAGCTTTGCCATGGAATGTAAAACGTGCATCTTAGGTATCATTCTTTTGAGATAATTCTGATTAAATTATCAGGTTAACTGTCATACTGACATTTGACTGACATAAAATTTGTAAACATTTCTTTATTTAAAATGATTTACATGTTTGAATAACATTTTATTAAAAATTAATAAACAAATTACAATAAATGTTCAAAATGACCCCGGCCTTGTTCGATGCACATATTTACGCGCCTTTCCATGCTATCAAAAGCATTTTGCAACATTTGTGGCGTTATGGTTGCACATACTTCAATAATCTTTCGTTGCAGTTCTTGCAAATTATGTATAGGAGTTCTGAAAATTCTATTTTTGCAGTAACGGAACACAAAATAGTCTATAATAGTCAAACCAGGTGACTTCGGAGGAAACTCAACTTACGTATGCAAACTTATAAGTCGATCATCAACAAACTCACGGAGAAAGGCTATAGTTTCTCGCGTCGTATGTGTTCTTGCGCCGTCATGTTGGAAATAACCAGTATGAAGTTCATCGTCGTGTAGTTGTCGCACAAATCCATTCAAAATGTTATTTCTGTACCTCTCTGTATTAATGGTGAAATTGAAAAAAAAAGGACAATTATCCTTCTACGGGAGACTGCCATCTAAACCCCAATTTTTTGAAAATATTGTGGAGATTCAACAAAAAAAATGCGGTTTATTAGTGCTCCACATTCGCATATTTTGAGAATTTACGTATTCCGAAAGATGAAGCAATGCCTCATCGGAAAAAAATGTTAAGTTTAACAGGTCGTTATTCCTAAAATTGTTGACGAACCACTGGCAGTACGCAAGACATCTGGGGTGGTCTGTTGGCAAGAGAGCTTGATATGATTGCATCTTATAGGGATACATGTTCAAGTTCTCCTTTTCAATGGTTCGGCATGTTCCATAAGAAACTCCAATTTCTTGGGACAGGCGTCTCAAAGATTTTGTGGAGCCCTGTTCCATACAATTACGAACGTCAATAATCACTTCTTCTGTACGAATAGTTGACCTACCAGCACCTTTTTTATGAGTAACAGATCCAGTTTCGCGAAATACACCAACACTATGTGCGAGGCACATATAAAAATCTTGCTTTACTACTGCGAAATATGGGAAGTGTTCACGAAAATTATCCAAACATAAACGCTTGCTGTATCCCAAATACCAATAAGTAGCACACCTGTTCTAAAATGCGCTTCAATCATGTAAGTTTTGTGTGCTGTGGTGTAAACCATAATTGAAAAGCTACAAGATGTCAGAGAGAAAATATGACAGTATGACACTTAATGATATAACTTAAGGGTCCTCGCTAGTGAATGGGAAATGTAATATTGGTTGCATAGCACATAATTTAATAAGCCAAGGATGTCCGAGTACTTTTACACATAGGGGAACATATAATAAATATTTGAAATAATAATTCAATATCTAAGCGAATAAAAATTCATTTATGACCAACTATTTACACATTTGTAACTGCGGGAAATATTTATAGCAGAATAACAATTCATTGTAATGTGGGTTGCCTAATTTTAATTTATTTTATATTCATTTTAAACAAAGTAAAGAATAGTTGAACGAATAATAAGTGCACAGCCGGGTAGCTTTCTATTCAATTTATAACGTGAACCCAAGCAAACAAATCTCCTCCGAAGGATTTTTGAGAAAACAGGTTTTTAATATTTTGACATATTAATTAATTTTTTGTAATCCGATATTTTTTTCTAAATTTGATTCTTCAGCCGGGTAGATTATATAATTCTTCATAAGTTGACGTTGAAAGGTTTTCTCCATCTTTAAAATCAACAAAAATATCTGAATTCTAAAATCTGCTACTTCGCCATTGTTGACAGATCCACTAGCGAGGACCCTTAAGACAGACGTTTTACATTCCATGGCAAACCTTTATCAATATAATTGTTGATCTGCCGGAATAATAAAACCCATTCGATCAAAAAGGGCAAAACGATATGTGTAACTCCAGCTCTGCTGACTATTGTATGAAATAAGAAGCAACCGAATATTTTCATGTAGTAAGAAGTTACATACATGCGACTAAAACTTATTTTGAAATGCTAAGCTTTTGCAGTGTACTGTATGATTTATATTATAACATATTCCCGTCTTTCTTCCACAGAATTATGCAATATGCTTAGATATTTCTCCATGCGTATTAAAATAGAATGTCAAGATAGTAGATAAAAACAAATAATGAGGTGTGGGCACCACACGACTTTTTTATACGTATGAGTGTGACAAATTATACAATTTTACGAATTTTTTTAACAAGAATTATTCAAAATCCAATTCTAAGTACTTCAATTTTCTTAATAAATCTCTATAGAATGTGCATACTTTGTAAGATATTGGAAAAAATCGCTATTCGGTAAGAGTAAAAGTGTTACTCCCGGTTAGAATTTTGAAATTTTTTTTATACAAAAGGTATTGAAACTTACGTTTTATATATATTGATAATGTGAAATATTCGAAAAAACTGATTTTTGATACGAGTAAAAGACCTACTTCCGATGGGAATTTCGAAAAACTCTTTTAATAAAAATTTTCTCAAATTTAATTTTGAGTACATTTTAATTCTTTACAAATTTGTTTAAACTGAGTAGTAGTAGTAGTTGATGAAATATTGGCAAAATTCAATTTTTTCACTGAAGTAAACTACTACTTCCGGTACCGATTTTACTGAAAAGAGCTTTCAAGGGGGAGATTATACTCGCAAATACAAAATCTGGAATTGACAGCTTTAGCCGTTTGACCGTTATCGTGGTCACACACACACTGATTGACTGACAGACAGACAGACAGACACAGAGAGATATTTTTTTAAAACCACGTTTTCGGTATCAGGGTGCTTCAAAACGTGGATATCTGCAAAAATCACGAAGTCGAAAATTTTCATCACAATACTTCCCTATACGTAGTATAAAAAAACTGAGTAGGGTGCCTTTACAGAGAATTCATTCATTTAATTTCATGTCCATATTATATTCAATATCTACAATTGATAATGATTTTGAGGGCGTATTTAATAGGCATACATATACAGGGTGTCCAGAAACTCTACTGACAAACGAAGACCGGAGATTCCTCAGATAATTTTAAGACAATTTAACCCAATTCACCCTAGTCCGAAAATGCTTCCTAAGGGAGTTAGAGCTCTTTGAAGATGGCGCCTTGTAATTAGTTTTTTTTTTAATAACTCCCGAACGCTTCTATTTAGAAAAACAAAAACTGGTATGCTTATTTATCCTCCAGAGATGAATCGATTTCATCAATTGCGAATTTCTAGTACCGGTCATAGGCGTCCGTTTTGGGTAGGTAAACGGTTATTTTAACGCATAACTTTTTTGTCTTTAACTTTTAAGCATTTGTGACAGATTATTAAATTTTCAGGTATTCTAGTACTAAAAGGTACTCTTACTTTAAGTCGGTAGGATACACCGTTTTCTAGAAAAATCGATTTGAAAATCTTTCGTTTTTTCGTCATTAAAATTCAATTTATTATGTATCTACTTATTTTTAGTGACGAAGTTGGCTAGGACTATCAAGGCATGGATGAAAATTAATTTAATAAATCATCTTTTGTTTCAATAAATGCAGCACACAATTCGTAAAATAAGTTTGGGAAAAGAAGTAAAAATCAATTTGAAACAAAATTTTAGATGAAGGTTTTTAAAAACAAAGTATTTATTACAATGGAACGAAACTAACAAAAAAAGAACAAGTATCAAAGGTAGATAGTTACAAAAGATGCTCGATGTGATGACCATTAGTCTCTAAGCATAAATTTACCCTTTTGCTTAGAGAACGCCGAATTCTTGCAAAAATTCCAAAGTTATTTCTAAATTCGTTGCAAGCATCTTGTATCCTTAGCCAGAGTTGTGCACGATTTTGTATCGGAACGGAATAAACAAATGCTTTTATGTATCCCTAAACACAATAATCGCAAGGATTCAAATCCGGCGACCTTGCTGGCCAAGCAACTGGACCGACTCTTCCAATCCAATGGTCTTCGTAGTTATTATCTAGAAAGTCTCCTACATTCCTGCTAAAGTGGGCCAGACAGCCGTCCTGTAGAAACCATAAGTTTTGCCGAATATTTAAACGCACCTCATCTAACAAATCAGGTAAAATATTTTGCAGGAAATGTAAGTAATCAACACCATTTAAACGAGCAGGTAATTCCACAGGTCCAAGTAGATAATCGTCAACTACTCCAATCCAGACGTTTATGCTAAACCTATGCTGATGCTTAAATTCTTGAACAACGTGGGGATTGTCACCAACGTACGAATAATAGTGTGCATTATGTACATTAAAAATTCTATTTTTTGAGAATGAAGCTTGATTTATCTCATTTTGTAACCATCTAGCGAATTCTACACGAGCAGGAAAATCTCCTTCTAGCAGTGCTTGCACCTTCGTAAAATGAAAAGGATATAAATTTTCTTTGTGTAAGATATTTCCTACGGAAGATTTTGAAATTGTGTACATGGCAGATAGTCTTCGAACGCTAATTTCTGGATTTTCCTCAACTTCCATTAAAATAACATCTTCATGTTCTGCTGTTACATCATTATGTCTCCCTGTTTCATTTTTTTTTTTGGGACCACTGAACCTGTTTCTCTTAATCGTTGATGAAGAGCTGTAAATGTTTGGTGAGTGGGATGCTGACGATTGGGAAATTTTTCAGCGTATCTACGTTGCGCTGATTGAGCGTTACACATCATTTCGCCATAAACTAAATGCATATCGGCGTATTCTTCATTAGTATAAACCATTTTTTTTTAAATTGAAATCGTTGTGTTTGAATGCTACAAAGTAAAAAATTAAAAGATAAACTTCGCGAACTGACAACAATTTGACAATTAGAAACGTAGGTTTTATTTCTGTTGGCAGTTCAGAGCGAACTAGTATGAAAAATAATAAATTGAATTTTAATGACGAAAAAACGAAAAATTTTCAAATCGATTTTTCTAGAAAACGGTGTATCCTACCGACTTAAAGTAAGTATTTACCTTTTAGTAGTAGAATACCTGAAAATTTAATAATCTAGTGTCACAAATGCTTAAGAGTTAAAGACAAAAAAGTTATGCGTTAAGGGGGTAATGCTGAGGCCAATTTGCAAGCGTTTCGTATCGACGATATTGTGTAGTAACCATTGTATAGAATCGATTGAAACAAGGAGTAATTTGTTAATTAAGCTTAAATTGAAGTACCTAAAGAAAGAAAAAATTTGTACATAAAAAAATGCTACTGAATAATAACATTTTAAAAATGCTTATATTTATCGTATTGTAACGTTTTCGGGTTCCAATAAACAACTCGTGCAATTATTTATTTAAAACAGTCTGTATATTTATATACTCAAAATTATATAACAATATAAAAACATAAAACTAACGTAACACACTTAAACTACTACTAATTTAATTATCACACACACATAAAACGGCACTACTATATTTGTTTACTTGGCTACCACTATTCGTTTCTTCGCACTCGATCCCGCAATTACTCCGCAATCAATCCCGTAATGACTGTCCCCATCGGTGAATCCAGCCGCCTTATGTATGTGCATGAAAAGATTACTAGAGCATTCCTCTAAATTCCATACTTTTCTCGTAAACTCTGTCTCCCTCTAGAATATTTGTAGAATATTCCATAGACATTTGTCTCCGCTTCCGATACAGTACCATGCGTAAGTGTATGACTCACCGCTTTACGATATTCAACACATCGAGAGAGATTTATGGTCTTTTTTTGTGCGTGTGACAATTTCGTTTTTATCGCACCGAGAGGTCTGAATTCGTTTTATTTAATGTAAACACATTTCGTTACATTGCCCCCTTCTTAAAAACTGCGTTTCGTCCCGAAACACACTATTCCATGTTCTTCTTGTTGGCGCTGGCGGATGACGAAATCCACACCGGGACCCACGGGTGCACCCAGCCGTCTTGTGGCAATGGCAATCCACCGTCCCAGGCTGCACAACGGGCTGATCGGGCCGACAGCCGCACAAGACCATTTCCGTACCAGCACGCCGAAACACTGCCTCCAGCATGTTTCCTGCGATTTTCCATACCAAACGGTCTAATCCACAGCCCATCCTCGGAATTGCCAGCCTTCCACATCCTGCTCGTGTGCACGTCCTCGTAGATCGACAAGGGATTCCCATAAACTGGCTCTCTAGGTTTTCCAGCAATTTGTCGCACATCCGCCACTTCACCGCCGTCAGGTCCATGGTATGGGGCAACGGGTTGAAACACACCATCCCTGGCTCACTATGAGGTGTTAGTCTCATGCGATAAACGACGTCATCTATTTGCTCTAGTATTTCGTATGGTCCTTCCCAGTATTCTTGGAGCTTTGGGAACAGGCATCGGCGACGTTGAGGATCATACAACCAAATAAGGTCTCCTTCTCCGTAACCATCTCTCTCACTCGGCTTGCACGTGGTAACGATTCTTCGTCCTGTCGCTGACATCCTGAGTGTGATGGCGTACTCGCTCGTGGACAGCCTTCAACCTTCGCCAGGATCCACTGACGCAGTCTTCTCCATTTGGGTTCTCCACAACACACTTGAGTAGATCCATCCTCTACTTTCAGAGAGTCCCATTGAGCCCAGTAGGATTCCAGTCCCTGTGAACGAGGAGCCACTTCTTGCCAAGCCGGTCCGCGACCAATTCCCTTCCAAACCATCAATGAACCAAGGTCTTCACCAGCTTCTTGACCAATCCGCAAATTGTCAGGATGCCACTGATCGTCAACCACGGCAGTTCAGAATGTGTTGGCCGATTTTTCTTCTAGTCTGTTACTATGCCTGCAGTCTTCTAGACGTGGTCTTCTTGCAACAGCATCAGCAATTTGGTGTTGCACAGATGCACTTTGCGCTATTTATTTTGAGGCTCCACGATAATGGATCGACGGTTGTCTCTTCTCATCGACCCGTTTCATTTTCCGCTGCTCTGCTATGGTTTTCTTGGGCTTCTTCGCGCATTTACTATGCGCATGGCCCATTTCCATCTCCATTTCCATTTCCATCTCCATTTCCAATTCCAGCATCGGAGCGTTCTTCTCTTAGGTTGCACCTTATTCACCAATCGTCGGACTACCTGTCCCAGGTGCGCATGCCCATACTTCATCTCAAGACGCTTGATCAATTTAAGATAGTCTTGACACTCTTCCGGAAGTAAGGTCTGCAGAGCATGACTGGCCTGTCTTCTTAATGACACAATCAGACCAGTATCTTTCTTCGGGGACGTCCACCCATTTGCTCCTGCAGCGGCTTCGAATTGATTCCGGTACGACATCCATGACGTCTTTCCATCGAAGGTGGGAGGTTTTACCTTTACCTTCGCTGTTCGGGCAATCTCCAGGCTTCCGCTTGAGATATCATGGGGACCGCAGTCGTTCATCGCTGGTAACTGAAGCTGAACCCCAAACTCGTCCCCCATTCCGAACACGCGCTCCTCAACTTTCTGTTCCATGGCTTCGATGGCCTCAGAAAATTCCTGCCTCCCATTCGATGAATTCTCTTGAATGTCTTCCTTAAAAGTAGTCTCGCGTTGTTTTGAATTACTTGCAATTTCATTTCTTGAAGCTTTTGAATTATTTGCAATTTCATCATTTAGAGTCTTGAAATGTTTTTCAACATTTTTTAGAGTCTTCTCAAAATGTTTTGCAACTTCCTCTTTTAAAGTCTTCATACTATCTTTTAGAGTCTCAAATTGTTTATCAATTTCTTCCGCTATTAAGCTTAGATCAGGCTATACTTGAAACAAATATTTCTCGGGATCCTCACCTTCATTTATTAAAAGGTCACGAAGCCGGTCCTGGAGAATTGTTTTTTTTCCAGACGCATCTGCGTTCCTTTCTTCCAATTCTGCCCTTAACTCGGAGACCTTTAATTCTTCCAAACGTTTGGTAGCCATTTATTTATTTATTTATTTATTTGCACTTCTATATTGTTTATCCCACACTGACACCAATTGTAACGTTTTCGGGTTCCAATAAACAACTCGTGCAATTATTTATTTAAAACAGTCTGTATATTTATATACTCAAAATTATATAACAATATAAAAACATAAAACTAACGTAACACACTTAAACTACTACTAATTTAATTATCACAGGTATTTATTTACATAACTACTAATATGTCCGTATTTATTTATATCACACTATTTATATGAAACGGCACTACTATATTTGTTTACTTGGCTACCACTATTCGTTTCTTCGCACTCGATCCCGCAATTACTCCGCAATCAATCCCGTAATGACTGTCCCCATCGGTGAATCCAGCCGCCTTATATATGTGCATGAAAAGATTACTAGAGCATTCCTCTAAATTCCATACTTTTCTCGTAAACTCTGTCTCCCTCTAGAATATTTGTAGAATATTCCATAGACATTTGTCTCCGCTTCCGATACAGTACCATGCGTAAGTGTATGACTCACCGCTTTACGATATTCAACACATCGAGAGAGATTTATGGTCTTTTTTTGTGCGTGTGACAATTTCGTTTTTATCGCACCGAGAGGTCTGAATTCGTTTTATTTAATGTAAACACATTTCGTTACAGTATACTTTAAGGTATAATGTTTGTCTTTAATAGCAAAAACTGCCTGTGGGTACCTTCATGCGTCTTTTACCTTTAATATACACTTTTTAGTACATCATTAAAGCTAACCGTTTTGTCTTAATCACGTTGATAAGAACGTATGTTTCTTGATACACATTGCCTATATTCCAGGCGCTTAAAGCAATATTCGTAAGACGATCGCAGAGCAAGCCGCCAGTTGGTCGGGAGAACGATTTTGGTGAATCTACACTGCAAAAATAATTTTCCTGTTGGCAAAACTCCGTTTCCTTCAATTTATTCAGTCGCCGGCTTGCAACGGCGTGTAACGCGAAATTACGATAAATTGTTTTATACAATGTGGTTTATGTACGCATGTCGCTCATGTTGTATTGCTCATAATATTGTTAATGAATTAAAAATAATTTTAATTCATGTAATTTGTTCGCCATGTTTATCATTATTATTTTTGTTTTATTGGTTTTTATAAAGTAATAGTCTATGTTCTATGTAAAACGTATATATGTTTAGTTTTAATCTCAATTTGCTTTATTTTACAAAGGTACAATTAATTAGAACATGTATATTTCTCTGTATAAGTGCTTGCAGTCATTTTATTACTTCATAATCGTAAAATAATGAATATTTAAAATTAAATCTGGGAAGACTCCTAATGTAATCTCTTTCTCAGAAACTTTTCTATTGTCCGTTCTAGAAAATCGGTAAATGCCTTGTCTAAATTACCACTTATTTTCTTACTTTTATTAACATCATGCCGTTGTAGTACTAAAAAATTCATAAACATTAGCCGGATTTCAGAAAAATTTGTTGGCGGGAAAAGAGTAAACTTCAGCGGACGACGATCATATCAAACTCGATGCGAAGCCGCTTCAATTGCATTCAACTTGGAACCGGGTGATTTACCGCGCGTTATTCATAAGAAAGCTGTATACAGAAGTCCAGGAAAACACACAAAAAAGTTTATAACTAGCTGGAAAAGAGTAAGAGTTTGGAAAAAATGCAGTAAAAAGTTATTTGCATGTAAAAACAAGAAAAAAAGGGAACCGATAGTACCTGCTGACAGCGATTATGGTGACACAGAAATAGAAATGGTTGTCACATTAACAAAAGAGCAGTACGATATACAAGAAAAAGAAATTTTGACTTCAATTGAAAAATCGGATTCTGAACGTGACGAGTTACAACATGCTACTATAGGGCAAAGCACTAACTTATTATGGAGGCAACAGCGCTCTGTAAGACTGACTGCGTCCAATTTTGGAGCAATATGCAAAATGCGAAAGACGACGCATTGCGCAAATTTGATAAAACGTCTTTTGTACAATAAATTTTTCGGGACTGCAGCAACACGTTGGGGACAGGAACATGAATTTGTTGCTCTAAAAGAATTGGAAAAAAGCTATGGAATTCGTGTACACGAATCTGGTCTTTTTATTGACGGCAAATTGAATTTTTTAGCTGCTTCGCCGGATGGTTTAATAGATGACGATGGCATTGTTGAAATAAAATGCCCGTCAGCAGCTGCATCGTATTCACCAACGGAAGCCGCTCGAGAGAAGAAAATTAAATTTGCGGAGATAGTTGATGGTCGAATAACATTAAAAAGTAAAGACAATTATTATTTCCAAGTGCAAGGCCAGCTACATGTAACAAATAGAAAGTACTGCTTGTTTGTTATATGGACACCTTTCGGAATTAGTGTACAAAAAATCATGAGGGACGATAATTTCTGGGATGCGAATATGAAGGAGCAGTTGGTGACTTTCTTTTACAGATGTTTTCTACCTGAATTGGTTGATCCCCAGTATCCAAAGAAAATGCCTATTCGTGATTTACGTCAGTAGAAAAAATAACAGAATATATATCAGATATAAGGAACTACTTTATACGGACAAAATTTAAGTGATTTTAAATTTTAGTTTTACTCTGACTAAATAATCACGTCTTGGCTTTCTTATGGCGTTATGTATTGTTTGTTATCCTCTTATATTTCCTATTTTTTAGCTTTTTCAAGTTTATTATATTATTCTGATATTCTGCTATATACAGTTCTTTATGTCATTAATTCTGCAACTTTATTCTGTTCTATTCATTAATTTGTAGAATGCCAATCTCCTATGTTAATAAATAAATATGATTGTTATTTATTATGTATTTTTTTCTTGTTTAATTATGGAAAACATAGTTTCTCTGACCATAGATGATACCCTCATTATTTTTTAATATGTCTGGCCGATACATGTATGTGTGACACTTTTAATTAAAAATAAATTCTGGAAAGTTCTGATCTTTATAATAACATTTAAAAATGTATTCAAACAACAACGGGAAATGTAGCAGAAAAAACAGTCGAACAGACAATTTAAAGCAGTACAAGAATCTCCAAAAATATATAGGGTGAGTCATTTAAAAGACTTAAGTTCCGTGCATTTCCGGTGAAACCGGAAGTGCGTCAGAGCTTAAAGTATTTTTACAATATGCGCCACAAGCAAACATGGATCTTCCACTTATTGTTTTTTCTTTTATTTAAGACACAAAAGACCAATCGAAGACGCGGCTACTAATGACTCACCTGTATATATTTATTCCAAAATTCCAATGAAAATATAAGTGGTATAAAACAAATACAGAAACACAAATATTAACCCAGTAAACATTTTTCAAATTTCCCACAATATTATTTAGTAACATCAACATTAAAACTGAAAATGACCACTCATCTATTATAAATAGGGAAGTTAACATGTAAATGTCCTAGTTACTAAATAATACTGTGGGAAATTTGAAAAACGTTTAATGGGAAGATAACGCCCCATAAAGGCGAACTATACGAAATGTAAAATCTATGAAATGAAACATGAAGTAGTAAACATGCCAATAAGCATTTTCCAAATTATTAACTTTTTACTTTCTTATACGTAGTATAAGGAAGTATTGTGATGACGAAAATTTTCGACTTCGAGATTTTTGCAGATGTCCACGTTTTGAAGTCCCCTGATACCAAAAAAGTGGTTTTTAAAAAATGTTTGTTTGTCTGTCTGTGACCACGATAGCGGTCAAACCGCTGTAGATATCTATTCCACATTTTCTATTTACGTGTATAATCTCCCTCTTGAGAACTGGGTAGTTTTTCAGTAAAATCGGTAGACTGGATGTAGTAGTTTACTTCAGTAAAAAAATTGAATTTTGCAAATATTTCGTCAATTACAAAGTTTAAACAAATTTATAGAGAATTCAAATGTACTCAAAATTATATTTGAGACAAATTGTCTTAAAAAGGTTTTTCGAAATTCCAACCGGAAGTAGGTCTTTTACTCTTATCGAAAATGAGTTTTTTGCGAATATCTCGCAAGTCATGCTTTCTAGGCAGGTACATTACGAGCATAAAAGTATTTAAATTATAATTTTAAATATCTTTTGTATAAAAAAAATTTCAAAATTCGGATCGGAAGTACCACTTTTACTCTTACCGAATAGCGATTTTTGCAAATATTTCATAAGTTATGCATTCTATATATATTTGTCAAGAGTACAAAAGTATTTAGAACTGGATAGTTTTTGTATATATGAAATTTCAAAATTCGGGCCGGAAGTAGCACTTATACTCTTAGCGAGTAGCACTCTTTTTCGAATATCTTGCAAAGTATGCATTTTATAGCGATTTATTAAGAGAATGAAAGTACTTAGAATAGGATTTTGAATAATTTTTGTATAAAAAAATTCTTAAAATTGTATAGTTTGAAACGCTCATACGTATAAGAACGTCGTGTGGTTTCCACACCTCATTTTTTTCTTAAAAAGATAATAAATTCTGTATAATGTGAACAGGTTCTTTTGTCTATTAATGTGAAATAGATGCCTGAAATTTGGAAAAACGGCATTTTTGATTAAACGATATTATCGAATAAAAAATCGATATCAGTCGATATTATTGAATAAAAAAATATCGATTTTAATCTCGATTATCGAAAAGAAAATATCGATATTTTTTTAAAAACGATATATCGCGCATCCCTAATGTACGCTCCTGGGATTTTTCACCAAATGTAGATGTTTGTAATAAAATTAATAGCTGACTAAACATAAATAGTTTAAGTAGATTCCAGACTATGCCATAATATTTAATTTAAACAGATACTAATTCGTATTAAAATCAAAAAAATAAATTTAATCGGGAGTCTGAGGGCTTCCACCTCACACTCGACGTGACAAAAATCGCACCTCATCGGTTACGGGTTAACTTATATAAGAAATACATAGATGCAAATCCTGGGCTTGTGGTAAAATTCAAATATCTTTAGATATCGGTATTTTTTTTTATATCTATAAAGAAACGTGTGTGGCGACCTCGATCCGAATGAATTACCTATTCATTCAAATGTATATTATATGCTTTATGAGATTGAATACACACTTTCCTTTCCGAATATCAGTGTAGTTTAAGTGTCCGAGCAAAGAAATGTAAACATTGGACACAGATAACAATAGCATCTCTATCCCGAACGATATTTTCTGGCAACACGTCAACTATAATTTGCATGGCACGTCAGATGCACTGGGGTAAATGACAGCCCTAATTCTCTATCTCTTTCAGAACTTTATTGTTCTTGTCATCGAGTATTTTTAAAAACGGAGCATGACCCCCTTAAAATAACCGTTTACCTACCCAAAACGGACGCCTATGACCGGTACTAGAAATTCGCAATTGATGGAATCGATTCATCTCTGGAGGATAAATAAGCATACCAGTTTTTGTTTTTCTAAATAGAAGCGTTCGGGAGATATTAAAAAAAAACTAATTACAAGGCGCCATCTTCAAAGAGCTCTAGCTCCCTTAGGAAGCATTTTCGGACTAGGGTGAATTGGGTTAAATTGTCTTAAAATTATCTGAGGAATCTCCGGTCTTCGTTTGTCAGGAGAGTTTCTGGACAGCCTGTATAGTTACGCCTCCGATAGTTAGACCCTGATTAAAAATGGGAAATTTATTAATACACAACATTGGTTTACATATTCATGCAATGTTACCAATTCAGATAAGGTGTTATACCATCAAAATTCAATTGAAAAAAAATTAAGATATACACTACTTCCCGATATTATGTGTCCATGAGTTCTTAGTAAAATTATATAAGCGATGCTACTAAAAATTCGAACTTTAAAAACAGTTAAGTGAAGCATAAAACAAACAGTGTGGCGCCGTTGCGAGGTGAGTCGACAATAATCTTTAATCTACATCTTCTTGTATTTAATTATATCGCACAACAGTTTTAATTATCTTCAGCTATCCTGAGCTCACCAAGAATATTTCGTCGATGTATTGATAAAGTGGAGGGAAATAAAATACGTGACTATGGTGAAGAAAAATGTTCTCTTATTAAGTCATCAGTCAATACCAGTTGAAAATTACAGCGAATTAGAAAAATAGTAAAAACATTAGCTTCATGTACTTTATTAGTGGCTAATGGGTTTGTTGATTATGATGAATCATGAGAAGAAGTATTAAACATGAAACATATCTGTTTATCGTAAAAAAACTATTTTGTGTTGATGTTAGAGATGTAAATTATATGTAATGTTATCTTGTCTTAATTTAAATGTTGATACACTGATGTCCCGTTTTGCGTTGGAGTTAAAACGCTCATGGAGACTGTACAAATCGAAAATATTTTTTCATTAATAAGTTGAATTTAGTTATTTTAATGTGTTTTAATTCATCGGTACTTTGAGTTCATCTTCAAAGTTATTTTTTTAACACGAGTGACTTTTAAATCTATTACTCGGAGCAATGCTTTTAGTTTCCTATACATAGTATAGTAAAGTATATTGATATTGCACATTTTCAAATACAAGATTTTTGCAGATATGTATATACGTTTTAGGGTTTAGTGGTTTCTCGATTGATTTCTATGTGCCTAAGAACATGATTGTAACGTATTAAAAACAAAAATTATAATCTTAGTCGGAAAGATGATTAAATTTGTTAGCAAAAGCGGTAATTCCCACTCCACTACAGAGCGAACAACATATTTTGGGAATATTTGGGCAACTCTTAATATTTTTAAATTTATTGAAAACAAAAGTACCTATTAGTTTAGAACAACATTTCCATAAAATAAATTCAAAATTCGGTTTGTGAATAACACTCTTATACCTAACAACCTCGTATTTTGAATTTAGTTGAACACAATTTACCGTTTGGAAGCCATAAAGAATGTTAGAGCGAAGTTTCATGAATGTCTTCGCCATTACAAGTGGAGATTTATCAGTAATTTCTAGATGATTTATGAAAAAAATTCATATCTAATTATCTCCGGTTACGTTCATCAATCAAAATAAAAATCGATGCAGTAACAGTTCAATATAAAACCTAATTCGAGAACTACAAACATGGGTATTCCACAAGGCTCGATTCTTGAACCCACTTTCTTTATAATTTTTATAAACGATCTCAGTTTTTAAATAAAGGAAGTAAATTTGAAAATCATTCATAATTCATCATCATTGGCTTCTAAACCAAAAAGAAAACGTAAAATGCTCACTATTAGTGAAAAAATTAAAATCATTAATATGATTGAAATAGAAAAACAATCTATTGCAACTGTTGCTAAAATATACAATAAAAACGAATCTTCGATACGAGAAGTGTTTAAAAACAAAGATAAGATTCGAGCTAGTTTTTCTAGTGCACCCCAAACTGCAAAAGTTGCAACCACAATACGTAATAAAGTGTTACTTAAGGTAGAAAATGCCTTAAATTTATGGGTGGAAGATATGACAAGAAAACATATTCCTATCGATGGCAAAGTGCTACAACAAAAGGCGTTGGTTTTATATGAAGATATGCAGACCCAAGATTATACTGAAGAGGAAGGAAAATCATTCACAGCAAGTAGGGGGTGGCTGCATAGATTTAAAACTCGGTTTAATCTAAAAAAATATAAAAATGACAGGGGAATCTGCGTCGGCTGATCATGTAGCTGCTGCCCTGTTTCCAGAAAAATTTAAACAAATTATTGCAGAAAAGAATTATCATCCTAAGCAAGTTTTTAACTGCGATGAGACCGGTCTTATGTGGAAAAAAATGCCTCAACGAACTTATATTCATAAGACTGCAAAGAGTATACCAGGCTTTAAAGCAATTAAGGATAGACTTACCTTAATATTTTGTACAAATGCAGCTGGTCATACCTATGATTAAACCCGGACTTGTTTACCGATCACAGAATCCACGTGCCCTTAAATACAAAGATCAAGCTTGCCTGTCTGTGTTTTGGCAATCAAATCGAAAGGCGTGGGTTACGGCTGTTCTATTTACACAATGGTTTCATCAATGCTTTATTGCGGAAGTGAAAAGATATTTGGAAAAGGAAGAATTACCATTTAAAGTGCTGCTGATACTAGACAATGCTCCTGGGCATCCTGTGTCACTAGGCACAGAAGATAAAAATGTTGAAGTGCTTTTTTTACCACCTAACACGACCTCATTGCTTCAACACTTTGATCAAGGTGTCATTAGATGCATTAAAGCCATATATATTCGACAGGTTTTCGAAATGCTGTATACAATGGCTAACGAATGCTCTGATATCGGGCTCATGGAATGCTGGAAGTCATTTACAATTGCTGACGCAGTTCTATTTATCAAAGAAGTGATGGAGAAATTAAAGTCAGAAACGATAATAGCATGTTGGAAAAATCTGTGGAATGATATCGTTCTTAGTTCTGAAGACACACATGATATTAATTCACATCTAACAACGATATTTAACATAGCGCAGAAAATAGATGGAGAAGGATTTAACGATATAACCCAAGAGGAACTCAGTGATTACATAAACGACGAGGATCAAGTATTCACCAACGAGGAATTGGATTGGATGAATGAATAATCATTGAAAATATTGTTCAAATATTGGAACCTTTTGAGATGGTTACAACTTTATTGTCATCAAAATCTCAAAAGATTGATAAGGAAGAGAGGACCATTTTGTAACGGGAATTCAATCAAGGTTCACAAAACTCTTTCCTAGTAATGTTTTGGTTACCGGTGTTTCACCATTTGAAGTATTTGACATTAGTACTCCGCTTAAAACAAAAAGGCACCTGAAAGATATCTTGGAAAACGAAGGGGAGCCATCAGTTAAATTTGATAAAAGTAAGTCCAGCAAAAAAAAAAAGCTTTATATATTTTTAGTGTAAGAATATTAAAACGAATATACAAAACTGATTCGGCTCATGCGTATGACATATGGATAAATCAAAATATGGTCAGCAACTATTTTGTAATATAGAGTGTTTCATTAGTTGGTAGTTGACCATATTTACAGTTTTTTAAATTAAACACCATATATATTATTACACTTTTGTATTATGCATATAATTCTTAGTCAAAAAGTTGAAAGATAAGTCTAAAATTTAAGTAATTGATTGAAGACGGAGATACGTGTTGAAACTCCATAATTTACAAGTAAAAATTGAAATAAATTCAAATTGAGTTCAAAACAGTTTTATTCAATTCACAACAATTGTTTTACCCTACTAGGGCTTCATCAGGTGATGAATATTATAATACAAAATATTTGTAGACGTTCTTATTTATGTCTTTTCCTAAATGAGGAGGGGGGAGTCTGTGACATTAGGTTAAGAGCGGGAGTAACTTATATCTTTAATGTAATATTTAATATATATATATACATAACAATATGATTAATAATATTAAAAATTTTTGAAAACTGATTGTTTACTGTTATTATAATATTAAACAATTTATAAATATATATATAACTATAAGAATTATTAAGTTGATTTTAAATATTTAAATTTAACAACGGTGAATTATTCACTTCTAGTTGGTCATTTAAAATAAGGTTTAATTTCTTTAATTTATTTATTTCTAGGTTTTCTAATAAATTTAATTTTTTACTCTTGTCTTGTATATGTAGTATGTCAAACTTGTTATTGAATTTATGTTTTTGCTCAATACAGTGGTTTGCATATGTGGAAATTACAAAAAACAGATTCCACATATGCAAACCACTGTATTGAGCAAAAACATAAATTCAATAACAAGTTTGACATACTACACATACAAGACAAGAGTAAAAAATTAAATTTATTAGAAAACCTAGAAATAAATAAATTAAACAAATTAAACCTTATTTTAAACTGATTGTTTACTGTTATTATAAAATTAAACAATTTATAAATATATATATAACTATAAGAATTATTAAGTTGATTTTAAATATTTAAATTTAACAACGGTGAATTATTCACTTCTAGTTGGTCATTTAAAATAAGGTTTAATTTGTTTAATTTATTTATTTCTAGGTTTTCTAATAAATTTAATTTTTTACTCTTGTCTCGTATATGTAGTATGTCAAACTTGTTATTGAATTTATGTTTTTGCTCAATACAGTGGTTTGCATATGTGGAAATTACAAAAAACAGATTCCATGAATGAATTTTTCTCAAAAGGATCTTAGAGATATGATTTTTGAATGTATTGGGATAATAATAAAAAAAAATGATATATCTTATTTACAATGCACTCCAGCAATATAATTTAAAAAACATGTAGAATATGGCACAATAAACAAATTTTAAAACCACACAAATTAATAACTTGATTTTAGTAAGCGTAGAAACAGGATGTGTTACGTGAATGGATGAATAATTAGTGGAACAGAAATTATAAAATAACAATAAATATGATCATTAAAAAAGGTAAAAATTAAATATGTTCAAATTCACTTTTAAACGTTTTTGAACAAGTTTCCGAAATGATAAATCAACATTAATAAGGCATTGTGTACTCTCAAATATGCTGCCTCATAACTTCTCTTATGGTTAGAGGTATACTGTATATTTGCTCTTTTATGGATCCCTATAGAAAAAAAACTAATATTATGATGTCCGAAGAACCAGCAGGTTAATCAACAACGCCCTCACGGGGGTCACTTGCCTGGAAATATTTCATTTAAAATATTTTGTGTTGGTAACATAGAACGTGGGGATTCGCCATCTTGTTGCATCTACATCTCTTCCTAAATTTAGCGGAACATCTTCTAATAATTCCACTAAACTGCTTGATAAAAATTGCTTATGCTTCTCCGTTAGTACTACCGTCAAATAAAAGCAGGCTTATCATCCTATTACCAAGAATGCCTCCCCATACATTTATGCTCCATCTATGCTGATGATCTATTTATTAGTAAAGTAAGGGTTTTCGTTTGAATAGAAATAAAAATTTCTGTTGTTAACTGTTCTGTTACTATGAAAACCACCTTCATCCGTTTAAGTTATTGCCCATTGGTAGAATACACTTCTAGATTTAAGATAATGGGTGCATAACTCAATATTTCAATGTATTCATTACGGATGATATTTATTTCATTTTAAGGTCCTTGCATCGATTGTTTGTCTAATATCCAGCAAACGATTTATTTCATGGGTAGTGACGTGTGGGTTTTCTGTTGTTGCAATAAGAATTCTTAATTGATTTCCATCATTTACCACATATTTGGGTTTCCTTGGTTTTGAATTAGCAATACTACCAGTAGTAATGAAAGTATCCATTACTCTTCTAAAGCCATCTGTCCTGGAACATCTTCTATTAGGGTAACGCTATTGGTAAACTCTTTGGGCCAATAAATAATTTTTTTGACATTCCTTCAGTACAAAAATCCCATATTAAAATAAAAAACATAAAGTTTTAAAATAATAACGTCACTTTTGAAATAATAACGTATTACATATTTTTGGTGCAAAATTAGTAAGCAATTCAAAAATGAACCCGATATACAGGTGTTCCATTAGAAAAAAAATCTCATTGAGACAAAATTGTGTCATGTAACTTTAGACCAGTTCTCTGCAAATTCAATTAGTAATTGCTAAAAAATAAAATATGTTTGTATTATGACATTTTATTGTGAACAACGCTACCAAAAATTGTGTTCATCGAATACGTCGTTATCGAGAAATATAATTTTATAAAAACATTGAATTTTACAGAAAAATGGTAATAAGTTGGAAACGTTAAGTTTAAGCCTATAACTATATTATCACCTTTTCACAAGTGTAATAATATACATGGTCTTCCGTTTAAAAAACTATAACTACGGATGGCCATCAAGTTATGAAATAATATAAAATAATTACTTTTTTTTAAGCTTTTTAGGGGTTTCTTCTTTTTTCAAATACATATTTTCAGTGTATATAGAAATAGGAATGCTTAAATAGACAATAAGTTGTTGGAATATTGGCAATGGGAATAACTAAATAAAAATACATGATCTATTTTTAAGAGGGATCTCTACTGGACGGGCCAGTCCATTTGACAATGTACAAAAATCATGAACATTATCACTGTAGGGGTTTCGATTTGCCCTTAAAATTTAGATCAAATTTTAACCAATGCTATAAATAATTACACCAATTTGTAGAGAAAACTCAAATTTACGTACGCTTAGTAGTAAAATTTTGAATTTCTTTTTATTTATTTCAAAATAAATTCGACAAAATGTCTAATATTGACCTACTTCTGCTGCTAATAATGACAATTTCTAAAATATTTTTAGAAAAAATATTACTAGGCGTACATAGATATTCGAATTCTCTCTCATTTGGTATAAAAAAATTAAAAATTGATTAATATTTACGGTTAATTTTATGGGGAAATCAAACTGTCTACAGTGGCCTCATCGGCTGGGAGTAGAGATCCCTCTTAACAAACATTCTTTTAATATACATATATTTTAATACATGTTCCTTATAAAATAAAAATAATTTTTGAAATATGGTTTCCAAGTAGGTCTTTTTTTACAAATCAGTTTAATATACCGGGTCGTCCAAAAGTCTGGATTCACGTGGATTTTGAGTAAACTATTCACTTTTTTGGAAAACTGAATTCTGTATCTTGAATGGGAATAAAATTGCAACTCAATAGTATTTTTTATTTCAAAAAAATTGTTTATAATTTTGAAATAAAGTTAATAACAATGTTTTTTTAAATGGAAACCTACCGTGATTTTTATTTCAGAGAGAGTACTTTCGATAAGAATTGCATTGGCATAGAAATTTTGGCTATAAACCTTACGATTATTGTTTAAATTAATATTAAATTTTCGATCCGAACACTCGTTCGCGCTTGTTCGGAAAATACACGAACGTGTCTTCTCTTACCACGTTTCCAACTGTAGGCATGGGTCCACCCCCTAATAAAGCATTCTATTGAAGGCGTTACGTTTATCTTGAATGAAAGCATTTTTTTTTATAAAATGGAGATCTACCGCGATTACGATATTTAAACGTTATGAGAAAGTACAACGTAGTTTAATAAAAAATAATTTTATGGTCTTTTTCCGTTTTTAGACACTTGGAAGGTCCAAATCTTATCTCATTCTGTTTTTGGTATTACTAGTGTACGTTTACGGAGCGAATTTGAATTTTTATTTTCTGTTTTCTTGAACGTTTTGTTTGTTGTTAATTGTGTTGTTTTGGTATTGACTTTATCTATTATTTTTGTGATCTGTGATTTTGAACAATTTGCGTAAATATGGAACTGGTAGAGAGAGAACGGATAGAAATTCTAATTATGGTGGGATACGGCGACAAAAAGCGGTAGATCTCCATTTTATAAAAAAAAAATGCTTTCATTCAAGATAAACGTAACGCCTTCAATAGAATGCTTTATTAGGGGGTGGACCCATGCCTACAGTTGGAAACGTGGTAAGAGAAGACACGTTCGTGTATTTTCCGAACAAGCGCGAACGAGTGTTCGGATCGAAAATTTAATATTAATTTAAACAATAATCGTAAGGTTTATAGCCAAAATTTCTATGCCAATGCAATTCTTATCGAAAGTACTCTCTCTGAAATAAAAATCACGGTAGGTTTCCATTTAAAAAAACTTTGTTATTAACTTTATCTCAAAATTATAAACAATTTTTTTGAAATAAAAAATACTATTGAGTTGCAATTTTATTCCCATTCAAGATACAGAATTCAGTTTTCCAAAAAAGTGAATAGTTTACTCAAAATCCACGTGAATCCAGACTTTTGGACGACCCGGTATATTCACACTTATGTACTAAAAAAATAAATGCAATTTCTGTTTATTTGGTATCAAAATGTACTGTAGTTGACCAGTCAATAATACGTTCAATATCGCTGGTCTTAGTACCCCACAAAACTTTTTGCCGCATACATACACTCTGTCAAGTTAAGTTAGAATACCTAAGCCATTAATTTGCTTTAATTGACTACTTTCACCCTAGGTGTTTATGCAAAATAGTATATTATATTCGCTTTAATGAGTTAGTTTATTTGCACGAGAGACTGTCATAATTCGTTAATTTTTAAGTTATATAGTAACGTGATGAAGTATTATTTTGCATGATGCTATTATACCCTATCATGTCAATGTCTAATGAAGGAAAGAGTTCAAGTTACTTGAAGTCATGCGTTTTAGCAGGTAAGATGATACAAAAAGCAGACGGAACGCCTGGACTTCTGTATGCTGTACATGCATAGAAATTATGTACATACGTTGTACCCCGTTCGCGCTAACTATATTTAGAAGAAAATCATAGGTTTGAAAATGATCTCGTGGCGCTGCATGTCGGAGAGGCACGCAAAATCCAAGAAATTACCATTACACGATCAGGAACACATGATTAAGGGGGAGTAGCACGATGGAGAGAGTGCATCAGACTAAGAATCCACCTGTTGCTGTAACCGCGGGTGTCGACCGGTTTGGCCTCTCACTCGTTCGTCATTCGGGTCAACAAAATCACGCACTGCTCCTCGAGAAGCTGCCAGTGGCTCTCTCAGTATCTACTGCATGGTTCTCAACGTTTGTTTTAATTAATATGTAGATTACGCTGCTCTCGAGACTACTTTAAACGTTTGCGTTTAAATTGTAATTTTTAGTTTCAGACGTACTCAAATGTAATTAATTAATGTAAATGTTTTGAATTGAATAAATTTAATGGTTGATTTAATTAAAAGTCTTTGCCTTTCAACAGAGTAAATTGCTTATTTATTAGTTAACGTGTTGGTCTGTCGATTGATAAAGTGATAGAAGAATAACACGTATTTTTTGTCCCTTCAGCTCTACATTCAAACACAAAACAAAGTTTAACTTGAATGGCTGTAATTAGGCGTTAACTTCAATAAATAAAGCAATATTTCCTTGGCAATTAGAAATATAAATAAGAATTTTTTCATAGAAATACCTAAAGTTAAATTACACACTGTATTAAAAAGCAGTATTATTTTACCATATTAATAGTATTGCAAATAACCGTTTTTGCCAGTTTGTGGACTTGCGAGTGCGGTGATATAACAGAAATATCGTAACGTTAAAATAATGTCCTTAACAGAATTAATAGATGCAATAGACATAAAATACTCGGAAAGAATGAGCTACAAAAGGATTGGATAAACATATGAATATAATGATCATTTGTAAGTATTGAAAATAATATTAGAATGTATAGGTAGTCATTTTCTATTACCAAGTAAAACGACAAGAAACCTTATGTTGCAAAGCCACAACTACCAGTACTTTTAGAGACAGATATTGATTGTTCATTATCATACTATTGCCGTTATGGCTGAGGTTTCGAAACTTCTATTTGTTGTGTGCTTAAAACAATTGCACATGCTATAAATAATATCTACCTTAAAGACTGCACTTTAAATCTAAAAAGACGAGTCTAGCAATTAGGAATCAATTGTTATTGATCGAAATGGTAAACGCTCCTTAAATTCGTATTAACAAGTGGTAATAACTATTACTTCTGTTATTGTTGCGTTGATTGGTATAGAAGGGCAGTGCACAAGTTTCTAGTACATTCTGATATTTAGTCTGTTCATCCTCACACAAGAACTTAAGGAGTTGTTGAGAAGTCGAGGGGCACTGGGAAAGAAAAATGAGTTGCCTGTGTTGCTTTGAAATACATCCACTTCTTGATTTATTTCAGCCACAGTCCTATATTATTTAAGTTATTTTGTAAATTCCTTGGTGCAATCTGTGGGTGTGATTATCAGCGAATATAGAAACTGTAGTTAGTCTATTAGTTGGTAAGTTTGAGTTGAACAGTAGGTACACTGTTCGGAGTTGATTTGGTATTGTAAGTATATTCTGAAAGCTGTTTTACTAGGAAAAATATGTTAGATAAGTATGATATTAATATAATATTCCATGCAAGTGATATGCTAATCCGTTTCTCTATTTTATATACTTAATAGGGTTGTATGCCGTATCTTATAAAGAGCTACACCCTTTTTTCTATGATGGCAGCATGGCAAAACCTTTTCTTTTCCAAGTCGTTGCTGACTTGCTTGACTAATCTATGGACGTTTGCCACAGTGCCCAATACTTTTTACGAAATCCAAATTAATGATGGGATATGATATTGTATACTTATCCAGGTGTCTTTTCGTAGTTAATTTCATATGAAATTGTTTTTTTTAATTTATTGGTTCCTAAAACCTACTTTAGTGATGTATATATTTGAAAGGGAGATTTGATGCTGATTTTCTCCATATCTTCTTTTGTTATGGTGATTTTTACAACTAATGACTTGAATATTTTAGTCAGTTGGCAAGTGCACTGGCTTTCTCCTTTTCATTTCTGGCCATTTACTTTTTTGGTCGTCTGTAGGTATAGGTTACCATCGCAGATAAGTTTGCCTAGGACTGATTTTTTAGTTTTAGCGATAAGTTTTTTTAGATCACTGCTAGCATTATTTAGTTTTCACTTATCAATTTGTGGATTTGTATATTTCCACATCTTCCTGAATCTTATTTCAGCAATTTTGTCTTTTACTAAAATAATATATCAATTCTCACAAATTATTATTTCTAGGTAAAGTGTGTTGTCGTCTCGACTCAGAGTTATGAATATGTCTTTTAGGATAGAGAACAGACTGCCAGTTAGTTTCAGGTAATCGCAGTAAAATCAACAGCCCTGAAGCTAACCTTTTAAAATAGTGGACAGCAGAAGTAGAGACAGCAACAGTAATTCAAAGCAGAAGCTAAGAAATAACACATATATACAAGTCAATGTTATTCACAGGTCTTCAAACAGTGTTTAACAAGACAACTCTGGTCCAGCACTCCATAGTATAATATAATATCTAAGATCGCTATCAATAACATAACACACTTTTTCAGATTTTTGATAGTACACTTACCCAAACACATTCTTTCAGACAAGTTTTCGTAATTAGTCCCAGGTCAACTTTGGATAGTAAGTAATTCAGAAATGTTATTGTTTCAACTTCTACAATAGATTTATCTTGTATATTTACAAAAAGTCTGCAGATAAATTCGTACTGTATATAAGATTTTATTTAATAAGGTAACTCGAATTTCTATTGATATGTATCTTGTACAACGCAACTATTGAATACTAACGTATGAAGCAATATTGCAATATAATTTTAATTACTGGCACAAAATATATCCATAGAAAAAAATTGAGTATTGGGTTTGCATGGGATCAAAGTTATTATTACCTCTAAATTAACGGTTTGAAGTTAAAACACGTATTTAAAGTACCTATTAATAAGAAATCACATTCTTATTATACAACAACGCATGTAGTATTTATATGTATGTCTAATAATTTCACAATATAAAATTTAAAACATATTAAAATCTCCCTTGGAAAGCGAACGCAATTGTAATATAAATCTTAGTTACACCTCCATACTTGAGATCAGAAAAAATATCAATAAGGCCGATACACAGCAGTGTCTGCATATAATGTGTTTGATAAATAGCCTCTTGTACCGTTTGTCCATTACATAATAGCCGAATTCTCAAAGCAATTGCCTATTTGTTTTCGTTTACCGTATATTATTTAAATAAATATGATAAATCTGTTTGTTCTTGCATATTGATTAAATATAATGCGCTATCTAGTTATTATTTATAGCTTACGGTTCGTTTTCTTATTCGGTTCCCAATTTGAAAACTGACCATTAATATAAATTAAGGACTCGTTTAGTAGTCCAAAAACTTTGATGTTTTATGTAGAAGAAAGTTTTTCTGTGTAATAGATGTATCAATATGATTATATCATCGTATGAGAAATATTAAATTTAAAAATGTTTGGCATCTGGAAAAATGTATACCGTTAATTAGCGATAGTTTATTGGCAATAAACATCAAGATATGTGGCGGGTGAAAGACTTTAGCTGTAATGAATATCCATTCTTAGCAAGACGGAATGAAAAGAAAGAGCATTCCTATAATGAAAAAAAAAGTTACGTGATTAATATTATACTTTTGATTATTAGAATGTACGTACCTACATTGGTTATCATCTAATTTTGTTACTAATTCTATATACGTGAAATAAATTATACTTGTAATTAAATTCCTGGTTTCCAAGAGAGAGTTGAATTAGAATGATTGTAATATTTGTTGTTAATAAATTCAAATTCTATAAAGTATATGATTAATGCATGAATTTTCTTCTCAAATTTATAAAAAATTGCTTATTCTTTAAAATTGATTAAGAAAATTAAAAATACTATGAATTGAAAATGATTACAAACCTATTTTTAACTTTTGACCGCACTACATCTTTCAACTTGTCATTAAATCTAAAAAACTAAAAGTAGGGCGTTTAATTCAAATTTGTCTTTTAGAAAACATATATTAAAGACGTATAGGAGAATTTAGGAATGTTAAATTACTTTAAGATTAAGAATAATTTATACAAGTTGAGAATACTTGAGATACCTATTTAAAAAAATGAATATTCATACAAAATACTGTTCGATAATTTTGAATCACAGTGTATACACACTTTCAATATTCATTGTTGACGAAAACAAATGTTCTCTTTAAATTAATTTATAACTGAAACTACTTTCCTAAATAAAATGAATACTTTATTAAATGTTGCTAATTTATTTACTAGCTCGATAATATCGTTATTATCTCGTAATTCGGATATCAAGTTCTTAATTCATTAATTGTTTCTCTTACATGTTTTTTCGTTTTAGATTAAATGAACTGCCTATTTATCTCACAAATTGTTACAACAGATGTCACTACTGCTATGGAATTAAATTAAACACATCTGTTACCTTATTGCAATTTTAGTTCATATTAAATGTTATGAAACAGCATTTTAAATAAGAAGATAATATGTAAACATTTTCTTTACATAAGTGGGTAACAGTTTTAATTTCAATTATTACGACTTTTTTTTATAGATATCTTAGAAAATTTATGCTGTTGCAATTTTCAAATATGAGATACAGGCAAACTGGATTCATCGATTTAAGGCTGTATATCCCTGCATGCTATATCAACAATTCTTATAAACTTAAACAAAGGTACTTATCGAAGCAATGGGTCACTTTCTTAATGGGTATTGTAACGAAACCAGTTTACAAAAAAAAAGAAAGGCAAATATTCGGCGCGACTGGTAAACAAGTCGTTAAGCAATAAATCACATGTACGGCAAGGCGACGAAGAGTCTCGACTGTCTTTCGAATGCTTCCAGGCCTATCAAGAAGGACACTAGCGTTTTTCTGTTGTGTTCCAGATTTTTCGTGTGCGTATATAAAAGCAGTTGAACCGATGGATGATCCTTCCGGAATAAGAAATTCAATAGTCTCGTGCAGAACAATGAAGATAAATAAACACAAATAAATAGTTCCTTGAGTGGTAGTCGAAAAGTAAACATAAATATAAGTAGTACAAAATAAATATAGTGGTGCGGTGTTATATAAATAGAAGTGATATAAATATACGGACATAAATATTAGTAATAGAAATAAATACCTGTGTTAATTTAAATCGTAATAATTTTAAGTGTGATACATTAGTTTTATATTTTTATATTGTAATTAGTTTTTTTTTAGACTGTTTTAATTAAATAAATTGCACGAGTTGTTTATTGCTAACCCGAAAACGCAACAGTATTAATGGCATCTAATGTTTAGCTGGACCTCAGTTCCCAACAAAGATATAGGATCATAGGATATTGAACAACCAATAGACAGACTTAGTGCTCTTTCTATATTTACATTAGATCGGGATACTTCGACTATTTTCTCTCTAAATATAACTGAAATCAGAAACTGTTTATTGGGAAAGAAATTTTCTTCTTTGTGCTTTGATGGATTTAAGATAATTCCGATTGCATCTTTGTTAAAATTGAATTATTCCTGCTTCCATTAAATTCAATTTATATTTAATAATCACTACTAGTACCGGGGAGTTCTTGTTTCCTTTTTCAAATTTAATAAGGCAATGTTAGATTTTGTTTTTGGATTGAAATTGTTTCAGGTGGTTTTGTCGAATATAGGTTTGTAAACTCTTGCCTATATCAACCATACAGTAGAACGCCTTAAATAAATAAATGACAAAGAAACAATAACAAAATATATCAAAAAGAGGGGTTGAACTAAGAAATATAAGAAAGGAACCATGCAAAAATAGACGCAAAAAATAGCAGAGACAGAAGGAAGAAAAGGAAAGACTTTGGAGGAGATGAAAATATTGATATCAAATGAAAAAGATGGAAAGAATGGATTGAGTAAGGCCAAGGAAACTATCCTAAATTCGAAGTCGGAAAGGGTAGAAACGAAAATTCCAGACAGTAATATATCACATTAAGATATTTTCTTTAAAAAGGAAATTCTTTTCATTGTTTTTTCTATACCAACTTTGACACAAAAATATAAACAATATCCACAAATGGTTAATTATCAGTCTGGGAGTGTCTGGTAATGTATTATTTCTAAAAAATAATACTGTTACATTTTTGTAAATCTTTCCTATTTATTAACTAACTAGAGTTGCATGGTTACTGTAATTTTAAAGATAACACAAGATTTAACAAGGATTTCATGCTATTTAAAAATTCTGGTTGACACGTACTTCGGATATTACCGAAAGCAGTCAGTAGGTGAAAATATTTTAGTTAAAGGCATCGTATCTAACAGGCTTAGAATGCAGACTGACAATTTCTCATTTTATGTGGTTTTATATAAACATTTTACGGCTGGTCAGCGTGACATACCTGTATATAATAATATAAATTCAAACGATACACCACTTATCTGTCTAGTTGCAGCAATCAGTAATATATTCTGTTATAACTGCTATAAATTTTAATCTTTAATAATTTATCACAGTGAAATCAAATACATTTTAATGCTTTGTGATATTAAAATACACATTTTAAAATTCATAATTTGATGAGTCTGTGTGATTACACAACCACGTATCACTCAATTTCATAGTTTACTAAACGACGACTGTGTTTCTGAAAAGCACAGCAAATGACTTAATATATTATTTTGATCAAGGATATTGTAAATTATATGCCATTATTACACGAAAGCCATAATTGACACTACGGTTTCTCGCAATCAACATCTGAAGATTAAGTTTATAACATCACGTTCTTTACTATAAGTCTCTAATCGTACACAGCAATAACCCTCTGGCTCCTAACTTCTATTTTGGCGGAAGTGTTAATCATATCTTTAGGATATACAATATAGGGATCAATATATAGGTATTTTTTCTTATTTTATTTATGCAAATCTACGTTATACTATATTTATGCAGTTAATTTTTATCATTATGTGCTTAATTATAGAACGTACCTGCTAGATTGGAGGTTAATAATAAGTACATTGTTTACAGTCAATGTTCGATCGAACTGTATTGATACTGTAGTATACAATGGAAAGTTCAACTAGAATATTTAGTTTATTATAGTTTATTGCAGTCAAGAAGAATACGAAAATAAATCTTGGAAGATATAATAATGAGGCAGCAGTATTATGCAAATTAGTTTGCCTTAATTGCAAAAAGTGCCAAGTATTTCAAAAATCTAAATATGGTATCAGAAAGTCGTAAACAATCAATCCCGGTAATTAATTGAAATTGATGGAAAATAGGTAAAATTCAAGGTAAGATTCTTTCCCATTAGTCTACTAGCAGATATTTCACCATGTTTATGTGTGTTTTGGACGATTTCATACATTTACAGCTTTTGAATTCGCAATAAATAGTGTGGTTTATATTTGAAACAACAATGAAGTATCTTACAGATCTTTCGTATACTTATTTTCAGATGGATAACAATTTCAACGTGTTAAACCACACATCCCATTACGCATTTGCTATTTTGGATGGAATCCCTTCTGATGGGCAATCAGTATTGGATGAAGAAAATAGTAAAATAAATTGCGATGATGCGATATTGAGCGACGAAGAACAAATTTCCGATGAAGATGTTCCAAACAGAATATCTAACGATTTCTGTACCAACTCATTCGAAGGTATACTTCTGACTCATTTAGCCGGATAGCGCAAAACCGATTTCATGCTAAACTCGCATGTCTTCAGAGAAGACTCTGAACCTGTAGAAGGTAATTTTCAGAATATATCGACAATGACGATGCCGACTAATTATTTTTTGTGTACATTCGATAACAACTTGATTGAAGAAATGACTTTTCAAACCAACTCTTATGGTACCCAAAGTCGTAAAAAGTTCGAATCTACGAACGAAATAGAAATGAAGATATTTATCGCAATAAATATTTTGATGGGCATCAAGAGTAGTCCCACTTACAGATATTACTTGTCTTCTAAACTTGAGCTTCGAGATACATATATTTACTCTCTTATGAGAGTAAATGGATTCAGTTTTCTCTTAGCTAATTTGCACCTAAACGACAACTCTACTACGCCCAAAAGAAGTGAACCGAAGTTTGATAAATTATAAAAACTCAAGCCATATATGAGAATACTCACAAACCACTTTCAAACATTTTATAAACCGACAAAGAACAAGCTGTGCCTGAAAGCATGGTAAAATATAAGGGCCAGGTTACAATCCAAAAATATATGCCACAGAAACCTCTGGAAAAATGTGAACTAGAGCCAGGGAAGATTTTTTCGGCTATTTGATGGATTTTCATATTTACACTGGGAAGGAAAAGAACCAAGCAGAGCAGGGCTTAGGTAATAGAGTTGTTAAGGATATGACATCTGCGCTTGAAGATAAAGCTTACCATGTCTATTTTGACAACTTTTTACGACCCTGAAACTCATCACAAAATATACTTATTCCTGCGACAAAGATTTGGGAATAGGAGAGTGGGACTGGTCCACTAAAAATAAAATAAATTGTGTAAGGTGGAAAGACAAGAGAGTCGTACGCCTGCTTTCATCTATTCAATCGCGCACAGAAGATACAATTGTTCAGAAAAGAGACAAAGACGCATTTCTCAAGTCGCTTATCCAAAAATTGTTAACAAATACCGGTGCATAGGATGTATAGATCGGACTGACATGCTAAAATCCAATTATGCCATATATAGGGAAAGTAAAAAATGGTGGAATCGATTATTTTGGCACTTCTTAGATACTTCGATCGTGAATGCTTTCATAATATATGCGCAAAGAACGGACAGCAAAATAAAGTTGAAGGCATTTTGAGACAAGGTTCTAGCAGGGTTGTGGGGGTTAATACCGCAAAACTCATGTCTGAGCGAAAAGCAGAATCTCCAGTCGTTACGAATAAGTTTAAAGTACATGTGCCGAAGATCAGTCGAAACATATGCCGATCCAAGATACTTCCAGACGCTATGCGCTATGCAGCACTAGTAAAAACCCAAGCAAAACATCGTGTTCTTGTTCCAACTCTGCCTAACCACAACCAAAATTTGGAATTTCATCAAAAATAAATGTTATTTGCCAAACTTTGCATTACTTGATTTCTTATTTTCGTTCAATGTCTTATTATTGTTTTCATTTTTATAATGGTCATTGCTGTATTGTGGTGTCATATTGAAACAATATATCAAAAATAAACAAATAATTTTAAAGTGTTATTATCGTATTTTAACAATTAGAAGACCTGTATGAAACATATTTCCCAAAAAAAACCTTTATTTTCGAAATCTAATTAATTCGTACCTCAAAGGATTAAACAGTGTGTGTTATACCCTAATATGAAAGCACCAATTTCTGCAGATGCTTACGTAAGGAAGTTATCATTCAGATGTAGAGTATGAGAGAAATTATATGTAAATACGAATATATGATCACCGAAAGTAACGCTTTTGACTATAATACTAGTGAATTAAATTATAGGTGCCAAGAACATAAAATCCTTGAAAATAATAATTATTAGGTATTACGCAGTATTACACACAATTACATTTATAAACAGTACAAAGGACTAATTTTTATTAAAATACATAAGAAATGCATAATCAGAACAGTTTATTTCAGAATTTACAAAGTATAGGTTTAGAAATTGCCATTGTATACGAAACTACTGGGATAAATTAAAATGAAATATTTGAATTAGGCCAACGAAGACTTGTTTATTTTTTAACGTATTCTTCCTTAACATTACTTCACCTGACAAGCGGTGCCGAAATTCCATTAGATGAGTTTTATAATCACCATCAAGGTCGTCAAAATACTGCTTTATTTATGCAATAACTTCTTGTTCTCATAAATTTCCGTTGAACGAGAAGTGTTGAGAGTAAGTGGCAGTTGGAAGGGGCTAAATACGGCGAATATGGTGGTTAGGGCACAACTTGGAATAGTAATTTTTCCACTTTTTTTGAATAATGCAATTGGTGTCTGAGGGCACAAAGTCGTTCATGGTAGGCAAAAGTCGATTTAGTAAAAAAGTTTTAAAAAATGTGCTTTTGCTATTTTCTAAGAAAATCTGAAAGATTTGTACGTCTTTGCTATGATTATATAGAGTTTGGGCAGATAATCTTTTCTATAAATATATAAATTTAAACCGCTTTTATATTTTGGAATATCACTTTCTTTCCAATCATTGTGGGTCTTTTTTCTGTTATAGCAACTGTCACTTTGTCCACACGAGAAGCATAATATATAATATACCTTTGTAGGCGAAGAACATACTGACCTGCATTGGAGAAAGTCTACCACAATATTTCCATTGCTGTGATTCCCGTTTCGATTGCAACACGTCGCATTAAAGTCAAGTATAATTGGCTGTAACAAAGTGACGCAAAAAGTTAACTGGTTTGATATAAAAGAGATACAATTGTCATATGATTTCTGGTTCTTCTATATTTTTGATTAGCATTCCGTAAACACGACATCCTCCTGCTAGAGAATTTAGACAACATAAACTCTTTCAACCATTTCCGGAATGGTAACTCATGCCGCCACGTTTAAAGTCAGGAACCTAGCAGAAAAGCATGGTCTTCAAGCGAGCATCGTAGCGCAGAATTATGAATACTGAATTGCAAATTTATCGATTTTATAACTTTCACTAAACACGACTTCTTTAGGCAACTGAATCCAGAATTCAAATAAACTCTTATAAATTCATGGGCCTACTCGAAAATAATACCAATTTTCTTCACAACAAACATTGATAGGCGAGTTTCACATTCTGCCAAATCGTCTTCGTATTGCCAGGAAATTATTCGAAACTCCATGCACAAAACATTTTTTGAACGTTCTGGTAAATATTAATAATAATAATTAAATATACTGACAATTAAATGTTGATTATACGTGTATGTAATTTATTTACAATATTGTTAACGTATAACAAGCATACAATAATTAAAAAAATATTGATGCTACTAGTACGTTGAATGATCTAAAATAATCCATACAATTCTGTATAGCTAATGCGCGTAAGAATCCCTAACTCAATGGCATTTTGTTGCCACACATCTACTGAGATCAACCAGTTTTGAGGACCATTATCACAGAAAATGAAACCATGATATATAATGAGCCTGTATCTAAAAGTGAGTAAATGTAATGATGGCAATCAGATAAATCTCGTCCCATAAACGCGAAAGTCGTTCAATCAACGAAAAATGATTACAGTGCTTTACATTTTAAGGGCATGTTACTGATAACTTTATACACTGCAGTACAACTATTTACGACACATTTTTTTGCATAAATTGAGAGACAATATTCCTGAAAACCGTGGAGAAAAATTGTCAAAAGAAGTTCAAGTACTCTACCACAATGGGAGCCTTCATGCAGTTGCAGTGTGTAAAGTCAAGTCTGTGCTTTTCGATATTCTATATGTCAAAGGCTTAATTATTGGATTAGAAGTAAAGGCATAAAGCTTTTATAACATAATCTAGCATTTGAAATAACAGTATTTAAGTTAGGTGTCAATTCTGTTTCACTGGAGTATAATTTTTGCTTATTCGCTGGTATACTATAGTCGTCAAATTTTAATTTCGGTTTGCACTTCTATCATATGCAGAAGATGACCTTATGACATGCAGCGATGCCTGCTTGCTAACAGTGGTGGGAGAGCAACGCAGTGGCGGGGGACCCCCACGCCTTACATTTCATAGCAAACGTTTGTCGAGTGTGGCAGCCTCGCTTATGTTTATCTATAGTTTATTTCGCCGCGCTCTTTTCCTCTTTCTACTTTCGTATCAGAAATTAAAATATGTCGACCCCGGTATAGATATACTTATTTTGTTAACCAATAAAAATTATGGTACTTCTAAATCTCAACTTTTTCATAAGAAAAGGTGTAAAATTGGCTTGGTATTATATGTATTGCATTGTAGTAATGGTGTTTAGGAAATACTATTATTTTCATTATTTAATTTTTTCCCCGCAAATATATTTTAGTTCAAGAACATGAAAACGTCATACTTTTTTACTAAGAATATACAGTATTTATAATCAATAGCAAATAGAAATTCAATCAAGAAATGAAGGCTTCTAACAGCTTTTTCCCCTGTAATTTCCTGTAGCTCCCATGTAGACGTTCGTACTGAAGATAATGGTGTTATAATTCTAACCTTCTGTCTAATGCGTTCCCGGCTACTTTAACACAAAACAATATGCTATAGACAATGTTACACAAACCGAATCCTGCGTGAACGAGTAACATTAGCGCGAGTTGGCGTCGAGCACAATTGATGACCGGCTTGTATAGGTCGTGTTAACCGCGGGAGACGCGGAGGCGGCCTTGGGGAGAATTCGACTCGCACCCCGGGGGGCACCCGTCAACACCCGCACATCTATCACACTGCTACCAACATGCTAACCTTTCCGCCGCCCATATAAACTAAAGTATACTAATCTTTCCGTAGAAGTTGTATTTCATCTTCTTTTCTTACTGTGATTAATATTTTTAATTAATAACTTGACGTAACGTTTCGTAAATGTAAGAGTTAAAATATGTCTTTGTATTTGTAAAACTAATAAACATTGGACGCTTATTTAGGAATTTAAAAATATTTTTTTTGTTTGACAACCTCATTGCATGATGTCTTGGAAATAATAAACAAAGGATTAGATTATTAATTTTGAATTTTCAATCACAATTTGTGGATATGAAAAACAATTAGGTGTATAATTGAAAATATTGTAAGATAGAAGCAGAAAATTGAAGAGTATTTAAATGGAACAAGTTTTATAAGAATCGTATAAAAATCGTGTTTAGGTTTCCTACCACTTGAATTAAAATGTCTTCTATTAATCCCTAGTTTTTTATGTTAGTATTGAACAAATTCTCATGTTAAATATGAAATTATCCTCGTCCTGCTTGATTGGTCATAATGACTTAGTAGTCTAGTAATCTACGGTTCAACTACCTTTTAGTTGGGTATTTTTACACACGCTTGTAAATAATACTGCATATAAGCCTTTTGAACGAAGTACATACATATCGATGCCGTCACGACAAAAAGGCGTAAGCGGCTTTTACTAATTTTTACAGAAGATGGAAATTAGAATACAATCTATAGAATGTTTTTCAAAAAGCCATGTCTTTGAAATATATATCAATAATGATAATGATTTCTTCGTTCTTAATCAAATTCAACGCAATAATAGCCTGTATAATTCATTTTATCAGCATTTTGTCGCTTAAGCCTTTCGTATCCTAACAATTGGTGCTTACGCCTTTTTTCAGACACTTAAGCCCTTTATTCAAAAAAAAATTAGTTTAAAAGTGGCGGTTACATTCCGCATACGCCCCACATGTTTGTTAAATTAATTTGTTTGATGGATATACGCCATTTATTAAGAAAAAAGATTTATAATATTATTTATTATTAAAGTATGTCACATTTCTAGTAAAACATTTATAAAAAGAAACAACAAAATAAAATAAAATTAAAGTTTTCAAAAACAAAATCAGTTTTACTATTATTGGACACAAAAAATTTTTCGAGAAATTGTTTATGTTAATAATAAGATTGTCGATAGTAATATAATTAACCTCGGGGAATTTCAACTATTCTGCGTTATCTTCAACGTCCGTTTCAGGAAGCTCGTCTCGAACACTCGCATTTGAAGAAAGATTAAAATACTCAGCGTGATACTGTTTCTTAATTGTTAAATTTTGGCACATGTCCCGTAAATTTTTCATTTTCTCTTTGCTGATTGGCAACTCCGATGAATAGAGTTGAGGGGGATATTGATTTTTTCTGATTAACCAATCAATTTTGTAAATGGTAGCATCTGGAGCGTAACTTGTAGACATATCAATGCAGTTCAAAGAATTTTTCGAAAGCTTTGCTCTTCGAACGTTTTGGATTGCTATTTCTTGTCCTTCAGCCGTTTTTAGCTTTTTGGGCACGCTCAGAGATTTCCAATCCAAAAACTCATTGTAATATACAGGAATAACCTCATAAGGTTTAGGGCGCTTTCTAGCATTTCGTATTAAGGTATGCCATTCGGAAGGTGCTTGTATATTCATTTTGGACGTATATTTTTCAATGACAGCATGAACGCTATCTACTGGCATGTATGTATGCCCTGCCACTAAATACGTTATTGAAATATCTACCACTGAGTTTGAGTTTCTTAAAAAATATAATAACATCGACAAAACAAATCTGTTTTTATTTTGTCCGGGGCAGTTATCACAAAATAGTGATAGTGAGTGATATTGGCCTTCTTGATCCAGTTTAACTAAATATTTAAATAAATTAGTGCAAATTTCGTTTACACCTCTCTTTCCAGCCTTCTCTTCCCAAATGTAACAATACCCATTTTGTGACTTGCTTTCGTATACTGTAAAATTGTATACCGCATATTTTCTTGTGAATCCAAACATCATACTGGGCCCATGAGGAGTGCTCAAAACCTTTTGCAAGTCAAAAGATACAACAATGAAACCATCTTGTGAAGACCTAGTTTGTTCTTTGAGAAAAACTTGCTTAGCATCGTCTTTTTCCTTTTGATGATTTAAGTAATCATTTTTGTCTTTTTCTGTCTGTTCTTCTTCTGGAATGTTTTTGAATCGTTCACATCTAACACATTTGTCTTTTTTTGGCACGTGGATTCCAATATTGTAATCACGTTTGAAAAATTTTTTGAAAGTAGAAATTTTGAGAGGACTGTTTCCATTCTCTGTCATCTCTTTTGTGTACATTCTATAGAGATTAGTGATACTTTTAACTTCTGACGGAAGATATAATTTTGCGCTAGACGAACGGCAATAGTGTGAGGGTACGGATGGTAAACTCTCAATAAATCTTTTAAATTCATTCACCTGTTTATCAGTCGCTTTATGCTTCGGTTCATGTTTTCCTCTATTATCTTTATTTTCTCTTATTTTTCCCAGAACTGAGCTTCTAACCAATTTCTGAGTTATATTTAAGGTACTTAAGAAAAACTGAAGGCATACTCGTATTTGAATATCTCCTTTCATAAAAAAATATTGATATGTTAGGTTCCTTCTAGACTCTTCAACTAGAGTTCTTTTTCTTTTCACTGGAATTATATTAACACAACCGTTAATAAAACCTTTTTTCTCCAAATTGTTTTTCATATTCCAAAATAGAGAAAAAATCTGACTTCTTTCTTCTTCAGAAAATGTATTACATCCATTGATGCAGTTTTTATTAAGGCATGGATTTGGCAATACGCTTTTAGCTTCTTTTCTCTGTTGTTTGTAATTCAAATATGTTCGACCTGAATGTCGGCGTTTACGATTTTTTTCCAACCTGTTTTGTTTCAACTTACTTTTCTTTCCTTTCAAGCATACATTTGTTTCACTTGAGGAAGATGAGATGGTTCCATCACTGACATCCTTAGTAAATTCGCTACTGAATGTATCAAATGTACTACCATTTTCAGCAAAATGATAGCTATTATTCTCATTTTGTACGAAGTAAGATGCGTATTCTGTCGGTTTATATTCTATATTATTAGTATCTTCTTCGCTATCTGTATAGTCTACTATCCGTGTCCTATTAACTGCTTGTTGCTTAGCAGAACTATTTTCTTTGGTAGTAATGTTATCCATGATTACCATTTCCGAGGTAATTTTACTTTCAGATTTAGTACTCTCAACGCAACTGTCTCCTTCTTCTTGAAAAATGTCCCTATCACTAAGTTGGTTGATGGAAGAACAATCTAAAACTTCACGGTCCATGAAGATAAGAACATGTTGCAAAGCTTCGTTCAATATCACATTGTTAGTAATATTCTCAACATTTCCATCAACTTCTTCTGCACGACGAACATTTTTTGCCAACTCTACCATTCTTTGGCCACGAGACATCTAGCAAGAATAAAAGGCGTAAGCGACACATTAAAACGACAATTTAAACAAAAATTAAGGGTCCCCACGTTAACTGTTATTAGTGCAATAATAATTTTTAAATTGAATAAATAGCATTTCATTATATTTCATAACATATTTGGACTTAATTGCAAAGATAATATTGAAAAATCGGATTAAATTTTACATTAGGCACCCATTAGACGTTGGCGTTTAAGCCCAACAAAAATTATATATATAAAAGGCGTAAACGACCAAATTAATTTTCGCTGATTTATCACTATTACTTCATATCCAAATGTCAAACCTCATGCACAATTAGTACTATAGTTAACCAATAAACTTATTAGTTGTTTGAAATCAATTTTACCTTGTCAATTTTGGGAATGTTGACAGCTAGGCGTAACAGCACCTTCCACCGTGATTATGACGCTTATACTAATGTAATCTTAATTTTGTCAAACGTAAAATTGTCGCTTACGCCACTTCGATCTCAAATAAAATCATTTCAGAATTTCTGACAGATTCAACTTTAAGTTAGTCAATAGAATGAACTCCAACGATTTCATTATCTACAATAACCTTATTTTACGATTTCTGTCGCTTACGCCTTTTTGTCGTGACGGCGTCGATATATTGCCATGAGCGTTGCCTGTTGGTTTTATTCTTATATAATGTGTTTTGATCTTAATTTTAAAATAATACTCATTTAATATCCCGATGGCACTTATAACTACTTCAATAATAGTACCTTCTAGTGTGTGTCATAGGTCAGCAATAAGATAATATAAATATGAATATAATAGGAACTATTAATGATATATAGATATTGTCAAATGAAATACCGACATGTAATACGTAGTTAGTTAAATATTTAGATGTGATTTATACAAAAATGAGTAATATCAATGCTTATAGAAAAGCAAATATATATTGGCGCAAATGAACTTACATACCACGATCTTATTGTTTTCATGTTTGCAAACAAAAGTCATATCGATGTTTAGAGATTTTACAAAACTAATTAATCCAAACCCCGTTTAATGTAATTGGATTGATAATACACCAATGTGTCATCAATCAGTCAATTATGTGCCGATTCTAATGTCCATTATTAAATAGCCCCAAGGTTGCTCTCAATAACTAGTTAATAATAAACTAGTGACCTATATCAAATTATTCCTAAACATTTATATATACATATATTTGAATAAATAACATTACGTGTTTGGGCAAACTAATTCAAATTTCAAAAATAACATTATATTCCAAGAAAAATAAAAATAAATTCAATAAAATCGTTAATAAACATGAATATGTTCATATTCTAGATGTTATTTAATAATAATCTCTGTATTTTATTGATTTCGAAAATAAAAGAGTGAAAGCAAATTGGTTACGCACCATGACATCAATCTGATATTCGCTCTCACAATAGATTTGAAGCTTACATGAACAAATAAACGTCAACGAGCTGCTATCGCGATGACAATTTGTAAAAATGTTTGAAGTTTGGCCGATATTTATCGTAAAACACAAAAGATTCAGAGTATTACAAACTCTTTACAATGATTAAAACATTAATGATAAAAAGTAATACGTAATCTTAGCTTTGCCTTTTCTGTGTGTTAACTTTCAGCTTAGGCTAGATGCACAAACATAATGCAAAGCAACAAAATTTTTGATACTTTTCGGTGTTAATTCTTTTACATATACGCAAATGTTTGAAGGCGATGTACACCTGTGAAATAAAATGTCTGACAAACGTTTTGAACACTTTATTGGTAAATTTTTAATTACTAAGTAAAAATGTCACTAACTATTAACTATAAATGGTATTAATACATGGTGCGTCAAAAGTTTAGAAACATTCTACAATATAAAAGCATTATAGAATAAATTAATAACTAAGAAGTGAATATAAAAAAGAAATTGGTGTGCTTAAGACCACACGGCAGAAGTGAAAACTTCATCAAGGCAAGGTTAATAATACGAAATACAACTTTTTTTTCGTTCTATATTCATTTACATTTACATATTCCATTTTCCATTTTTGGTCTATATTACATTTAAGAAATATATATTTATTATTATTGTGTATACATTATTCTAGTACATTTCGCTCGGTCTGATCAAGTTTTCACTTCAAAAATTCATACGCACGCATGTATATATACAAATAGACGATATGATAATTCTCATACGAGTACCCACGCTGGTCTAATGGTAACGTGCCGGCCTTACATCCGGGCGGCTCGGGATCGCATCTGCAGGCGGACAAGAATTTTTCAGAAAATAAAAATACAATATTTCGCGTATTTATTCCAAATTTCAATTTAAATTAAATTAAATACCGCTAGTTAGCGTTATAATACAAAGCCGAGCGTGAAACGGTTGCCGAGCGAGTATAGTAGAGACCGGCAGAGACGCGTTAACTATATCTCTCTCGCTCCCTTAGTCGACTCGACTCGAGCCGACTTTACCCGAACGAGCGTTACATCCCGAGCGTGACGGCTCAGTCTCGTTCAGTGCCCAACAATCAATGCGTCAACGCGCCCATAGAAGTTTTCACTTCAAAAAATAAAAAACACACTAGATCACTCTCAGCCGTTCGTCCTCCGAGAAAACCAAAACGAGGCAACCAATCGCTTACAACCAAGCAACCAGTCGCACCGGCGACCAACATATTAAAAAGTGTACATATTCGTTCATCGCGACGACTACGACCTATTGTGAAAGGCAACCTATCGCGCACAATTATACTGACTGGTCGCCAAGCCTTTAGTTGCTTACGACGATTCGACCGATACAGCTATTCTTTATTTGTAAAGTTCAATTTTCACGAAAACTGTCTATACTCATACTGTAAGTTTGTTTAAGCTCAACCGGATCTTTGAATTCAGTTGCAACATCTTTAATATATACAGCGTTCACCAAATTCTATACTATGATTCTTTTCTATTATTTGAATATTCAACTATTAACCTTTGCGACTGCAATAATCGCGTTGCCAAAAAGACACCCTCAAGAAGAGGTTCAAAAACGTGTAGGTGGATACAAACAGGTGATTCAAGTTAGACGATATCGATGGACAGTTAGTTATTTTCAATAAAATCTATAGCTATTTGTTTATTTTCAAGATTCTGTTTAATAAAAGCTTTTGTAAAGTAAAAATCTGCATACCGTATGCCTCAGGTCACGTATCAGTCGTTTTCAGATCGCGCAAGCGCCCCTAACATAATCTAGTAACTGCCGAAATAACCGATGTCTTCCGAAACACGTCAGCAGCACATAGAAATGTTTGGAAAACAAAAATTTCCAGATGGCGTAGTCGAGAATCGAACCTGGAACCACACATCTTGCACAAATAAATATTTTACTGCATCGTTGCTTCCTTTAATTTAAAACATGAATATTTATATTACAATATAATCATAATAAATAAAATAATGTATTCACTTTGAATAATTATATCAATTGCTATTTCTGTCATAATGGATTTCTATATGTGCTACGTCATACAAATATGTAATAATAAATATTTTCTTTCTCTACTGAGAATTAGAATTATGCTAAGTAGTTTCTGACGAACTTCTAACAGCAGAATATAATGGAATAATTTATAGGGGAAAACTGTGAATGTATGTGCGATCCATATGAGAGGTTTTGATACATAAGTACCTCCCTTACTCATCACATATTATTTTCGCATAATATAAATTGTACAAGTAATTGGTATAGCAGCATATACTTCCATACCCACAGTCCAGCTCACTTTTCGAAAGAAATAGACCCTAAGCTTCTTGTATTCGAGTATAGAGGTATATAGTAAGCTATATTTTTCTAAAACTACATTTTTCAATGAACTTAGACAATATAGAACACATCAACACATTAAAATATAAAACATTAATCGACTTATTAATAAAATTCAAAACTGACAGAACAACGATGAACAAACTTATAAAAATGTACAGCATCGTGTTTGATTTACCAAAAACCACACAAAACATTTATATTACACTTTAACTAACTCAGATGATTTTTATTAAATATTTATTGAAGGTGTAGTAAGTAGGTGTGGAAGAAGGCAGTTCTAATGAAACTTCCTTGGACATCATACAGAAAGTCCTTGTTAGCTTCCCCAATGGTATAACAGTTTAAAAATATCTTTTAACTAATATGTTGCTCGTTTTTCCAATTTTTCATGTTATTACTTGCCTATTCTTTTTGTTTTTCCACTCCATTTCGTATTGTTTTATGATTATTCTATTTCATTAATCCTTTGAAACTACTAAAAATACTAAAGTAACAAACAGTTTTCTTTTATACCTTTTCTTCTTTTATAATGTTGAACAAGTAACTTAAATAGTTTTATAGTAAACTGCCTGTGTATTACATTCTAATGATGTGTGTAATTGACTTACGGATCGGCCGTTTGTATTTTGTTGAATTTTACGAATCACAATTTCTGCTCCTGCTTAAATTTAAAATAATTGTCAAATTTGACATAACAATCCTATAAGTCGAGTTAGCATTTGTTTAATAGCATCGTCATAAACTAATCAACCTCAATAGAATATCAAATTAAAATTACAGGTTATGTGTTAATGTTATTTCATCATATCGGCATAACATTGCCAATATACATGTAAGCATGACTATATGGTTATAAAATGATGTTTATTTTGTAAATTAAATATTTAGGCAAGTCTTTGGCAGTTGAAGGGAGATGTTTATAATGCGCTGATTAAATAACAAGAAAATTTCTAAATCGGATTGCGTAAGTTAATTGTAGACACTTGTTATACTGTATTAAATGTTCAATACATCTGTCCAATGTTTCTATTCCATTTAACTATGTTACAAGGGACTTCACCAATATATCTCATACATATTGCCGTGATCCCTACATTGGTCAGGCATTGTAAGATAAATAAATAATTATGTAATAGAATAAGTAAATAATTTATTAGTAGTAAGTGTAATTATGGAAAGATGTATCATGAGTTGCATAACCGCAACGGCGTAACATTATAATGTTAGGTAGATGACAATTAAAAATTGTAACAAAATTTATTTGAAAGGTATAAAAATAAATACAAAAATAAAGTTCATGTATTCTATATTTGTAGCAACGAGGAGCACAAGATGCAATTTCAATATACAAAGACAGAACCAAATTTTATGCATTGTGTGAGAGTCGCATTAAATATTTTGAGCAATAAACCACTATTCAAAATGAATAACGTATTAAGAATAAATAACAGAGAGAGAGTTATGATGAAAGATGGTGTAGTCAAAAGAGTTAGTCATTTGAATGCCGTAAAGGTATATGAAAAAGGTGAAATTACGACATGAAAACATCTTTCATCATGAATAGACGTAGATTTGTAAGAAATTGTTATTTGTTCGACATTTTATGGTCACATTTAATAATATGATAAATACCTGACACTTATATCTAAGCATAATTTTAAAAGGAATATGTAAAAGGTATATTATTTTTATTCGACACAATATAATGTGGAAAAACTTCAGTAATAGCAGGTTAAATCCAGTTTTATCCAGGAAAAATTCCGGAAATAACACGTTAAATTGGTTTAATCTCATTAAAATCTACAAAGAAAAACAATGCTCAATATTGTTAACAGCTGCATACAAATCAACCTACATGAAGACGAGGAAAGATGGTTCGAAGATATGGATGAAGTTATCAAGGTCCAGGTTTATAATAACATAATTAATAAAAGGAGCATTCCAGTCGTATGCAATGTTTTTCCTGTTATTTTCAAAGGAAACGGCTGCAAAAGAAAAATACGAATAGTGTTAAATAGTGGTAAAAGAATGTATTTAAATAATGATGAAAGAAGCAACGATTTCATCTATAAACATAATGAAGGATGGCGTTAATGAAAAGGAATGTACCTACCAAGATAAGAAAATCGCAAATGTGCATAGACATTAACAATAATAAACAATTTGAGTGCGTGTATAATTTGTGTAATTTTGATATGTCAAACAATATTAGTGCAGGTCAGCCTAGGGAGAACGTCAAGAAAATAAATCTGAGTAGGACAATGCCAACATAAACGTTAGTGCGAAGATTGTGGCGCTGCGAACGATGTATGGTTTTTTCTGATGACCGAAAATTATAAAAAGCCGGGAAGAAGGCAAGTACTGGAGAAGTGGCAGAGAAGCAGTCGATATCTAGAAGTGAACAAGTTGCCGAGCTCTAGTAACCGAACTTGTAAAAGTAGCGTTTCATTTTTTTTTTCGTTCGATGATTGCAGGCGTGTAATACACTGCATAAAAATCATCCTTAGCAAAATGTATTATGTTATTTTATTTTCAATAAGTACTTTTTATTTCATAATTAATTTTTGCCATTTAGTTTAATTTCATTTATTTTTTTTAATTATCACTATGATGGACCAATATAAGGAAGAATTTGATGAAATGTATAAACAGCATAAGTAAGTTTCACTTAAAAAAAAAATTATGCTAAAGATGCTATGTGGAAATATTCATCTTTAGCAAAGCGTTTTAAAAATTTATTTAATATTTTGGATGCGATTATTATCTTCTTTGTTATAAGTAGACTAAAGTAATAAATAATGGGATTATTGTTAACAATGTAGGGAGGCATCAATGACACAACGTGTGAATGTTTGTTAGTGATGTTATCTACGCATTGTTAACAAGTTTTAGATACAGAATTTTATGGGGATTTCAAATATATTGGTATACGTAAAGATGGGAGCATTTTGGTGGACAAGAGCCAATTTATGATATGTACAACGTGTGAATGTTTGCATATGGTGATTGGTGACGGTCTTATCAAGGTGTTTTCTGTTTTGCGAGTTTTTGTATTTTCAAAGATACTTCGTGAAAATGAATGTCTTTGGTAAGGCAAAAATTTAGCGTCGTATAATAAAATTATTATTTCTTTGAAACTATATAATGTTAAAATTTGAATATAGCAAAGAGTTATATCTATTCTAAATCTATATGTTATATTTGTAATGTAATGTGTTTTCCGTATCTTTATAAAATACACGTTTTTTTTTTTTTACTTGTAATTGGAAAGTAAAACGGACAATTTCTTTTTACGGCCACATGTGGCAAGAGAATTATTTCTTCGATGATGTTATTGTAAGATGTTAAAATTGAATATAAATATTTTATGAGATTTAGTTTTTTATTAGTAACCTTATCCTATTAATTTTAAATAAGAAATGTTGTGGGAAAAACAAAAGGAATATCACTGCTAGAACCTACAAGAAATATATGAATGTTAATGGAGATTGAACTTATAAATTTAATAAAGAATTTTTTTTTACATAACAACGTTATCTCTACATTCGTAATAAATTATGCAGCTTTGTATTATCGTAGTTTGATTAAATTATGCCGGTGCAAAATTATTATATTTAATTTGAAAACAAGGCTATAGCAATATGTCTCCCGAATAAAACTAATAAGTTTTGGTTTCTTTTAGAAAAAGTATTCATAGAACAATAGTAAATATTTATCACGTCCGATTGGATAGTTTGTCCGTTTAAAAAAAAAAACACAAACTTTTGAATTATGTAACAAATGGATTTCTTTGGTTAAAATAACAACTAAAGTGTATTAAAGTGCCTTGTTATCGTCACTAGTGCACACTGTGTTACACTATCTAGATTTTGGTTTATAATTGTATTGTTATTCGCCCTTCACCAGTTAAATAAATTGCAGAATCATATGAAATATTATTATTTCAGCTCAGTGGACATTACTGGAATTACATCTGTATCAAGACACAGCATGGAATATCCGATGTGACGTCTGTATCGAAGCCAGTTACTTATGTGGAAGGTGTACTTCATGCACGACCCTCAACAGCAACGACTTATGAAAAGCGGTCAACTCTTCGAATTTGCAAAATGAATATGTTGTTTACGCTTCTAACCAGGACAATGACGACAACTACGAACCATTCACATGTGAACCACATTCAGTAACTCAAAGTGAGCGAAAAGATCTGATTAGTTATCTTTGTTTATCAAAAGTAAAGGCAGAGGCTAAGTACTCAGCTGAAAAGTGGAGACTTCTCACTGATTCGTCGAAAATAATAACACAACAAACACGAACTTCCGTCTGTGCTTATTTAAACAATTTAGAAAAACCTATGAATTAAAGTCTCTACTACGAAAAATACAGTACACGGAATATTATTGGAAATTACGGGATGATATAAAGGTTGTTGGATTGTTGCATGCAAGGCGGTTACATAAAATTTTGTATTCCGAAAAGTATGTCTTGTTTAACCAGAGAATTGTTTATTGCCACCCATTCATATAAAATTGGGCCAGATAAGAAATTTCATAAAAGCAATGGATAAAATGGGAAAGCTTTTCAATACCGTAAAAATCTATTTCCAAGACTGAGTGATACAAACATAAGAGAAGGAAACTTTGTGGGGAAAAATTATGCATGATCCAAATTTTGTTAAAAATTTCGTTTCGTTCATTAAAGTTACGGAGAATTTTATGGAAATCAACCGAATATAATCAACGTGTCAAATCTTCTGACAGGTGTTCATTTTAGGTATTCTAATTTGAATTTCTTCCCTTCCAATTTAGGTGATGTTAGTGATGAACACGAGGTTTCATCAACACATTATGTTTATGAAAAAGAAGTATCAAGCTAAATATACTTTAAGCATGCTAAAAAACTATTGCTGGGTATGTTTATGCGATAATCCAGAATACCAATACAATAAAAAGCAAAAATATATTTAAAAAATGAGGTGTGGCCACCACACGACGTATAAGCGTTTCAAATCATTCAATTTTAAAAATTATTTTATACAAAAATTATTCAAAATCCTATTCTAAGTACTTCCAATCCCTTAATAAATCTCTACAAGATACATACTTTGTGAGATATTTGCAAAGAAATGCTACTCGCTAAGAGTAAAAGTATTAATCCGGTCCGAATTTTTATTTTTCATTTATACAAAAAATATTCCAAATCCAAATATAATATAATAATAAATACTTTTATATTCTTGTCAAATATATATTGTAGAATGCATAATTTACGAAATATTTGCAAAAATCGCTATTCGATAAGAGTAAAAATGTTACTTCCGGTCCGAATTTTGAAATTTCATTTATACAAAAAAATATTTCAAATCCAACTCTAAATGCTTTTGTACTCTTGACAAATATATATAGAATGCATAATTTACGAAATATTTGCAAAAATCGCTATTCCATGAGAGTAAAAGTGTTACTTCCGGTCCGAATTTTGAAATTTTTTTATACAAAAGGTATTGAAAATTAAGTGTTAAATACTTTTATACTCATAACATACCTGTCTAAAAAGCATTCGCAAAAAACTGATTTTCGATAAGAGTAAAAGACCTACTGCCGCCATGCCGGTAGGAATTTCGAAAAACCTTTTTTAATAAAATTCTTCTCTAATTTAATTTTGAGTATATATGAATTCTTTACAAATTTGTTTAAACTTAGTAGTTGACGAATAATTGGCAAAATTCGATTTTTTCACTGAAGTAAACTACTATTTCCGGTCTGCCGATTTTACTGAAAATTTACCCAGATATCAAGAGGAAGATTATATTCGTAAGTATAAAATTTGGAATTGATACCTATAGCTGTTTGACCGCTATCGTGGCGAGAGAGAGAGAGAGAGAGAGAGAGAGAGAGAGAGAGATTTTTTTAAACCACTTTTTTGGTATCATGGGACTTCATGATTTTCAGATAACAGATTCTACAATAACGAATTAAAAATCAAATATCATTTGGTTTTAGTGTAGAAAAAAAGGGTTCCAAAAACGTTGGCTAGTGTTATTGAAATATTGCGTTCTGCTCAAATTCCTCTGTGATTACGAAAGCAAGATGTCGGCGTTCCATTATTGAAGCTGTTTCCATTAATTATGATAGATTTAGTGATCACTGTACGTGCAACAATTCCGTTGTGGTCTTCTTGATAGCCCCGATAAACGCTTTGAATTCTGTTTTTATGATATATTACATCGTGTGGGTGGAATCGTAGATTGAAACTTCCGACGGAAAGTTTGAATAAAAATATGTTCGATGAAAGGTTGGTAACTCTTCCTCTCATCTCAGTTGCTAAGGATATATTCATCGGTTTTCCCCATGTAAGTATGTACAGGTTAAAAGAAAACACAATAAGCCTTGTATTTACACGATTTATTCTGGTTAATTAATAGTTTTGACAAGCATAACTGTGCTTCACCAAGAACCGGGCAATAGTAATATATCGTTACTAATTATTTTATGCCATTAACACTAAAGATCTCTTGAAATATTTGTGAAAAGATAAACGACATCAAATTTTACTAAAATATCTGAATTTAACTAAATTCTTCAAAAAGCTTTTGAAAGGGCTAACCTGGCGACGACTACAGATCCACTGTCGAACGTTGGTTACTATACACATTTAAAATAGAGTTGATACATCATCATCAGCCCCGTCCTCTGTGCATATTTCATTTAGAAATTTGTCTTTATAATTTTAATAATTAAAGATGAATTTGAAATGCCTAAATTTTATAACTTTTCGACCATATGTCACACATTTCGATGAAGAACTTGATATTCCGATATAAACTAGTAATAAAAATCACTTGTACATTTCTATCCCGTCTTTTCTCATCTTAATCGTGTAATAAAAATGACAAGCCAATAAAATATAATCTTTTTGTTAGGTTTGCTGTCATATATCGGTTACGTTACTTAATCGTAATTAACGGCCGTGTATCCTTAAACATTGTTGCATCTATGCATTATACATATCGCCATGTATGAAACGGTGTAATGTTTGTCATGAAATGGCGCCATAATTCTAAACTCTTACATGTAAATTACTTTACGGTATTGGCAATTATTAATTAATTGAATGTATATTCTGTGGGTGGAAATGTGATTAGTATAATTCGTTATTAATTTAGAGCAAATGCATCGATAGCACATGCTGCGTTTATTTTTTTTTTCTCGTTTCCTACAGTTATTGATAGTGCTCCTGCCATATTATTTGTATTACATACGTCGTAAATTACAATACTAAATTTGAATATATAATACTTCATTGAATCTTTATAGGAGGCAACAAGCAATACAAATAATATTAATGTCTCTTATATAACTTACGCAAGTGGTTTTCGTTTATACCCTGACTGCTGGATTGAAATACTATTATTTACATTAGGAGTACCTACTAAGACCTCTATAATCATTGATCAACCGCAGAAAAAGTTGCTAAAAGTGATCAAATAAAAACACCAAGAGTGGAGGGTAACTAAGCTCAAAAAAGATGTTCCTACCGATGTATGTTTTTACTTTCTTAGGCGTAGCATTTTGAAATCCTCTGGTATTGAAAACGGAGATTTTGAAAAGTGTTTCTCTCTCTCTCTCTCTCTCTCTCTCTCTCTCTCCTCTCTCTCTCTCTCTCCCTCCCTCTTTCTCCCTCTGTAGACCGTAAATGAAAGTTTACTTCAGTGAGAAAATCAAATTTAGCTAAATAAGCAATATCTCGCCAATTAGTAAGTTTAAACAAATTTCTATGGAATGCAAAAGTTCTCAAAAGTAAATTTGAGAATTTCTTTACGAAAAAAGTTTTTGAAATTCCTACTAGAAGTAGGTCTCTTACTCTTATCGAAAACCAGTTTTTTGCAAATATCTCACAAATTATGTTTTATAGACCTACATTATTGAGTATAAAAATAATTAAAGCTTGATTTAAAAAAAAATCGAAATTCGGACTGGAAGTAACACTTCTACTCTTATTGAATAGCAGTTTTTTTTTATAAATATCTCGTAAATTATACAATTTATAGAGATTTATTAAGAGTACAGCAGTATTTATATGTGGATTTGGAAAAATTTTAGTATAAAAAAAATTCAAAATTCGGACAGGAAATAACACTTTTGCTCTCACTGCATAGCAGTTTTTTGCTTATATTTCTCAAATTATGCATTTTATAGACATTTATTAAGAGAATAAAAGTTGTTTGAGCTGGATTTGGGTAGGAGATACAGAATTTAACTTCATTTAGAGCAACTTCTGTGTAGATACATATTTCGGAACGTACATACGTATAAGAAAGTCGTATGGCAATCGCAGGCATGATGACAGATGTTCTTCAGTTAGCCGACAGCAATATTTCGATCTAATAATTTTCAATCTAGAAAACGCAGATTCTCATAGATATGTAGACGCAAACATTCGTTTATTCTACAGGAAATTTATTTTAAACATAAATATGTGTCTTCAGAAGTAAAAGACAAGAATTGAATCAATCAGTTGCTACGGCTTTGTGATGTATATCTGAACTTATCTGCAAACCTTATTTTAGACACAAGACAATTTTTAATTGATGATGTTTGATATTTCAGTAGTAGTCTGCAAAAAATAAACATAATTAAGTGCCAATATTGTTAACATAGGAAAACGTATTATAAATTCGCTCAGAATATCTTTTACTATTGTCTTATATGTATTTTCAAATGTTTCAAATCTTTTGTATTTAGTTGATTAATCAGTAGCACCAATTTACAAGTTTCTGAGTTAAAATTCGATGCAATTCTGGTAAAAAAACAGGTAATATGAACTCTCATCGGGCAATAATTAAGTTTAAATCGCACGCCAAGTTTAAAAGCGGGAGTAAGCTATCACTTGATTATTACTTTTCTAGTGTCGCTGTACAAGCGAACGACAGAGAGGTTATTTTTTAATTTCTTGAGGAAAGGTGAACATGTTTCCGCTATAGACCGTTTGCGCATATTTCATATATTTGGAAAAAAGTTCAGTTTTCTACCAGGCTGTACCCCGTTTGTTGGAAGACTAGAATTAAATCCTTTTTGAGTTGGTTGAGCTTTTGCAGTAATTTATTGCTTCTTCAGAAAAACATACAAAGTTAAACACCACGACCTTTCATGAGTGGTAAATATTTAAAACTTGTTTACTTTTAATAAAATTGAATTTCATAGTAATATTTTTAATTTAAAATTGCAAAAAAATTGTCTAAATTGTGTTGTTTAGGTTGAAGATAAATGCTTAAAGATCTTTCGAGTATTGGTTGAAATACCTCTATGACTGAATAAATGGAGGACAATTGACATTCCTCATTTAATCAAAGAAAGTATATGCAAATAGATATGTTTGACTTAACTAGAACTTTTGATTCACCGATCATGAATTATTGCTGCAGACACTAGTACGTTACGGAGTTAGTGGAAAGATCTGATCAACTGCTACGGAACAAATCGAGTGTAAATGGTCGGTTGAAGGAGCGAAAAGTCAAAATGCACCAAGTAAACTGTTATTATTCGGAAGGCTCAATCGTGGGACCATTACTATTCATTACCATCATAAATGATTCCAGAATATCTACTTACTATAAAGTATGCCTTTACGGAGATGACACTTCCATTTAAATAGAAGAGAACTATTCGAGAAAAATCAGTATTCGCCATAAGAACATCAAACGATCAAATTTAAATTTAACTGAGAAAATACTCAGGAGCTTGTCTTCACAATTAAAGCAAACAAAAACAGGAAAACCCATACAGCGAAATTCTTTTTACTCACTGTAGATGATTGAAATTTACACAGCACATCGACCAATTATCAAAAACACTACCGCCGGGCACTTCTGCTAATTAGACGAACAAAGTCTATTGCAACTCACCACGCAGCAAAATTGCCTTAAGATGGATCCATTACCATTTGGTCTATGGGCACTCTTTTCTGAGGAAGAATATTAAGTACAACTAGAGTCTTGATGCTTCAAAAGCAAACTGAATGATCTTCATGCAAACTGAAGCCGAATGATTCTTGTAGGTGATATTTTTGAAGAAAGGGTATATTTACAAGGGTGTCTTCTTATATCCTATAGGTGTTGAAATATTCACACATTGCCATCAATTTTCTGTTAATGGCGACCACCACAAATACAGTACTCGACAAAGGAACAAATTTAATTTTCTGCATCATCGTTGAACGTCAAGGCAGCAAAATAGAGGTCACTGGGCCCAAACGTATATACAATCGTCTTGCAATGAACTGGAAATGGTTGGACGTTGAAAATTGTTTCACATAATATCCCGTCTCGTTTGCTCTATGGAATTATCTTTTGGGGTAAATCTATAAATCGTTAAAGACAAAAGTTTAAGCGAAAAATACTTTTCATATTGGTCTTGGAGTTAATTGTAAAGATGTATTTAAAAACAAAAGAATACTCTCTTTACCAAAAATTTAAATTTATTAACCTGCCCTATTTGATGAAATAATTTATAGATAGTGATCTTCCTTCAAGAATTTAAAGTAGGGTAATAGTACAACAGGAGAGAAGAATTATATGCTCACCTAGTAGCAAAACAGACCTAACACCTAAGAAAAGTGCATAACCAGTATCTCAATTACAGTGTAAAAATATATTTTTGTCAAGAAATTTAAAAAATGTGATGCTTTACATACACTATTAATGTGGATCTACTACTGTTACATTTTTAATTTGTATTTTGTTCATATTTTAAATATTTTTCTAAATTACATTGTGTATTAAATGTAGAAAACTAAAAGATTAGTTAACTTTTGGGCGAAAAATATGATATGGGATATGAGAATGCAGCGAAAATTTTAAAGTATGTATATCTAAAAGGAACAGGATCAGAAATAAAACAATTAGAAAGAGATTGAAATATTAGGAAGTATATTGGATAAGATTGAGACGCAGCGATTGACGAGGTTTACATACATGGTAATTGCTTCGACACCTCAGCTAGCAGAAGCTTCATATAAGTAAGTAAATAAGCATGTGGTTCTTAATCTTTTATTAGGTTTTAAACCTGATTTGCTTATATAGTGTTTAGCCGCGAGGTTGCCTTAAAAATTCAAATATTCACACTATACAGACTTTTGAAAACAGCGTGCTACCTAATGAAGGAGCTCTCAGCAAAGATATTTATCCGCCAGGATCTTGGATACTTTTGAAATAAAATTAAGATGTTTGATTACGAAAGGCTCGACCATAGTACTAAGAGATCAATATAGTGATCGTATATCTACTTATCATTCAGAATACTTTTCACACACTAAAGATAACCACTGTCTAGGAATTAATGTATTAAAAGTAGTACAATGCCTATTTGGGTTTACACACTGTTAGAGATATTGTCTTGATCTAAGAAAATATTTTCTTCCGCATATACGTAAAAATTTAAAATTTAAAAAATATTTTAATCATTCTTTTATGTCTCAAACATTAAGTAACTTTTTTCACTTAAGGATTGTAAATATATTTTCTTCTTCTTGCGACGAACAGGTATCAAAGCAAGCGCATATTACACATACGTAGATTATACACTATGCATCTATGTAGTTCCAATATACTCAAATCTTAAAGTTTAGTTGAATTACACAAAGAAAGTTTATATTGTAGAAATCGTTTCAATCTAATTTGAAAAATTCACCGCGCCATATATTTTGTAATAAAAATATTCGAAAAGGTTGACAATGTTTCGAATATCAAACTTTGAAAATGATACTGAAACTTGGGGCAGAATTTTGGTTATGTATCATTAATAGAAACAATGAAGACATGTGGTACCATTTGAAGAATATTTGATGTTGTAGACGTTATTCATCTATTTCATATAATTATGGATTAAGAAAAGTATTGTGTTATTAAAATGAGTAATAAATAACAAGAAGAGAATACATGTTCACAATGTTAAAAACTTTAAGAGTAGAAATGATCAATTGAAAATGAAATATAATGTTTGTACATGGCCAAGCGATATACAGTGAGTTTTTTTAACTGCTGCCATAGGGAATTGCATGGTAAAAATTCAACTTTTATTCTGATGAAAATACTTAAACCATTTTTGAAACAAAGCAGGAAGATTCTTTAAACTATCGGATAGATTACAATTCAATATTCTAAACTGTCGAAAAAGTTTTGAAAAAAATATTTTTTGAAAGCGTTTTCTTGCCACTATCATTTATAGCAGGTTTTGTTTTAAAAAACAAATAGCGAAAGTTCCTCGAGGCTATGACTAAATTAGCTTTTGGAAGATAAAACATAAAAAAGAAAACGTAGAAACCATTAAAGCATAAATAACTCAACAAATTAACAAAAATTATCAGTAATTATCAAACGAATTGTTGTAAGTGTTTTCCTTCGTCTGCTAGACAATGTCCCAAGCGATCTTGAAAATTTCTTCGACTGTTTTGTAAAGTTCGCACGTAATGGAATTACAAGCTTCAATTATTCTTGCCCTTAGTTCCTCCACAGTTTCTGGTTGACCTCTTATGAGGTCGTAAATTTTGTTCCTAAATGTCCCCATAAGAAAAAATCGAATGGTGTTAGGTCAGGACTTCGAGCATACTAATTGAATGGTCCATATTGGCCAATCCAACTATCAGGAAATGTTTCGTTTAAAAACTCTCTGACGATGGCAGCAGCATGGGCTGGTGCTCCATCGTGTTGAAATATTATCGCTCCGTTGCATCTCAAAGCATCCACCTGCGGGCCTACCTCCATTTGAAGAAGATCTAAGTATTTATGCTGGTTCAAATTTCCTTCAATAAAAAGTGGCCCTACTAAGTGATTCTCTAAAATTCCAACCCACACATTAACTTTATCATGATATTGCGTGTGTTTCTTGTATTCTGTAGGGATTTTCTCTTGTCCAAACCTCTCTGTTTTGTTTGTTAACTTTGCCATTTAATGTGAACGAACTCTCATCAGAAAATAGAATGTTATTTAAAATATTTCGATTTTTTTTTCGATTCAAGGCTTTAAACAAGCTGCTACTTGAAGCGTGAAATTCTTCTGCCTGAGAAGTAAGTGTGGTTGGTGGTGTCTTCTTCTTCAACCGCCACACAGGTATTCATTCTTAAATCTTCTGTAACAACATACGAGTTTCTTTTCCGTTTTTTGTGCTCACGATTTAAGCAATCCGTGGCACGAAAAGCAATGTAATATTTGAGTATTAAAGTTTTATTTGGAATAGGGCGATCGGGATATGCAGCAGCAAAATTCTGTCTGATTTCTCTACTGGACATACCTTTAATGAATGCTGTTACAAGTTCAACACGTTCTTTAGTTGTGAAAATAGACATTTTTAAACAATTGTTCACAATAACCGGGTATTTGACAGAACTTGTGAATAAAATGACATTTGTAAATTGTTGTTTTGATCTTGCTTACTAAGTTTTTTGTTAAATTATGTATGTTCATTACTTTCAAGTTTGAAGAGTAAAATTAGTCAAATAAAACTGCTTCTGGTTGTTCAAACAGTATGCATTCTGTATTCTTATTGGTGATTTATTACTAAAAGAAAAATTAGTACCAAATCTACATCGCATCATAAATTAACAGGGGGTATAATTTTTACCATGCAATTCCCTATGGCAACAGTTAAAAAAACGCACGGTATAATTAACTAATATAAAATACCTATTGAACAAAAAGTCTGTCTGTTGAGCGCATGATACAATATTTGTAATTAAAATTGCATTTTCCTCATTAACTCGCGATACTTATTTTATGCGGTAATTTATTTAATTTATAACAGATTCGAAATGATAAACGGCAACTATTAGCAAAGTAAACCAGTGTAAATGAATTAAAACATTGTAAATCAAATGAAATCCGAGAAAACGCTATAAACATTTGTTATATAAAACAAGAACTCAGTAGATACTGATCGTGAACGTTTATAACTAAGCTATTAAAGCGGACTTATAGAGATTAAAATCCATAAATCCGTGTTTATCAGTGTTACTATCGTCCACGGCTCCACGCACTATCGAATTATAAATACAAGTCTTCTTCTTGCGTGTTATTTCTTTACATCGCGTGTTACGACTGCAACGCAAGGCGGCACTCGGTGGCAACAATCTTTATGACTTCACCGAGGGGGTTTTTAATTGTCACATAGTGATTTTCCCCCCGTAGCTACAGCTGCAATATATCATAAAATTCTTCGTAAATTTCTTAATATTTTTTTCAGATTCTTACTATTGAATACACACATGTACGCATATTTCATTTGATCAAGAACATATCTTAAACATGTAAATTCAGATCCAAGAATGAAAAGAGAAATGTATAAGTACCATATGTTAAAATTTGCTTTAGACATTAACTAGTCTTGGAATTATTTTAAACGAAAGAAAGAGAAATGATTTTTGTGTCTCATGTAATGAAAGATTTGTCTATATTCTCTAATTTTATTACAAACCAAGAACTAAGGACAAGAGAATGAATGTTGCAAAATACTATAATATCTTACATTTTATAACATGAACAACATATACAGAATATATATGCAATTATTCTTTGTTGCCGTGATAGTTATAATGTTGTTTAAAAACTCTTGGGGACTTTTGTGGGAATTTTTGGCAAAAATAAACACTTAGTGGTTTTTCATTATGTTTAATATGACGTTTCGATTTCATTTTGGGTCTTCATCAGAAATATGATCACTGTAAACAATGTCCTTAATTAAAATTACAAAATCTATATACGACATTAGATGATTTCCTTTTTAACATTTTTTGAATACATTAGAATTCATAATCACAAAAAAAAATGCAATATTGTTTTAGAAAAAAAAATAATTAGAGAATTTCAAGTGAAGACTAGCAAAGTACATATTATCTAATTATTATTTAAGATATTATAAAGATTATTGTTGACGATATGCTTTATTATTTAAAATAAAGTCCTGATAATTCTTTCAAAGAGTGGTTCTGCAATAAAAGTACGTATCTTCGAAGTTGTCAGTCATTGAAAATATCTAAGGCTATGGTAAGGTTTGTATATTGAAATAATAATAAGTTTACCATACAGGCCTGCTGCGTCGTAGTAATTAATAATTCAGTCACAAAGTATTATGGAATTATTATCATATGAAATTGTGGTTATTACTATCATAAAATGTGCTATTATCACGCATATTAATAGTAAACTTTTTATTTCATCACAATTTTGTATCAAGTTTTTACTATAACTTTGTAGTAAATATTTTACTACTATTTTGTGGCAATTCTTTTCCTGTATTTATGTGGTAAAATTTTTACAATTTTATGGTATCATTTCTCACTACAATTTTATAGCAACCTTCTTACTACTGTTCTTAGTAACCCTCTTACTACACACCTCTTTTTTTCGATATAAAATAATTGTTTGTATATGTATGTTCGCCTATGCTTAATGCAAATTCCTTTAGTTGATCTACTTTTCTTGTTAAAATTACAATTTGTTTTTTCAGGTTGCGCTTATTTAACAACTTTAAAATAGGCTCTATTTCTATCAACGTATGTTTAAATCAAAACATATTTGTCTATATTGTCAACAGTAGTTTCTGAAAAAAAGTAAACAGTAATTTTTATATTGATATTATATTTCAACAACATCAGTTTAACTATATTTTGTGTTTGTAATAAATAATTTGTCGGCACGTGAAAGTTATTAAAGAATTATTATCTCTCGATAGATTTTATTTACCACACATCGACCCTACAAGGAATTAACTAAGAAGAAAATGTTAAAAATCAGGTAGATACGAAAAACAAATAAATAAAAAGGAACACATAGATCGATAAAGATAAGCGAAATACCGAACGCGGGTGAACATTGTACGCCGACCAATAGCTATAAAATAGATTTTAATATTCATATAATCCTTTAGAATTTCAAAATTAAACAATTAAATTGACATAATTTATGTGTAAGTGTGGAAATAAAATTTTCGAAGTCGTTTTAACACAGTGAGCTACCGTCATCACGCAGCGAGTAACTTTTTAATGAAGGCCTGTCCGTACAAGAAACCCTGGCTACTCGGTTACCTAATTAACATGCTAATATAAAATAAATGAGCTGATTTATTGCGTTCCGATAATGTCAATGTTCAGTACAAAAATGGTTATGCACTTGGTATCTGATCTAGTAGAACAATTATATATGTTGCAACTGGATTGTTCTACTGCTATTCGTAGGTACATATATTTATTTTACGTCATGTCCATTTCTTTATGGATATCGAGCAGGTGTGACTTGTCTTTAGCAACATTCAAACAAGCTAATTTCATATTTCGTTTTTCTTGTTTCGCGTATTAAACGTCACCGATTATTGTGTTAAAATGTTTCTGTCCTGTTATTTTAATTATCTCCATAAACTTTCTAAAATTAACAAAAAAAAATATCTTAATTTCGGAGTTGACAGTTATAATTTGACATACACGATTTTAATTACGACATACATATATGCATCCAGAAAATTAAACTCTAATTATACCGAGACAAAACTTTTAAACTGACTAAACTAGCTCCATATTTTCACCTGAAATAACTGTAGTAAGTGCAAGACATGTGAATTTCATGTATGTATGTATATGTAAACATATATATAATATATACATGTGTATGTCTTTCTTTGTCCGACTGCAACATGATTCATAAAATTATTTAATAAACACAGATAAATACCTATTTTACAGAAACAGTGATTTAGAATGCAAACTAGTGTCTTTAGTTCAGCTATAATTGTCAAGTTAATTGCGCTTTGAAGAAGTTGAAATTTATTTTTACACAATTTCAGGATATAAGAATATAACTGTAGAATTTGTTACTAAGTAATATATATTATTATATATATATATATATAAATGTATTGAAAAATTCAAAAGATTCTTGGTAGTAGTGGCATACAATGAAGTAAAAGTAATAACAATATGACAACTGGTTGTCAATTAGAAAACAATGACAAATATAAAATGCAAATCACAATGTATAATTGAAAATGTAATCAAATAAGCAATAGGACAGTCGGGATATTTGTCATTGTTTTCTAATTGACAACCAGTTGTCATATTGTTATTACTTTTACTTCATTGTATGCCACTACTACCAAGAATCTTTTGAATTTTTCAATACATTTGTATATTTTGGCAAAGAATTGTAATATATTTTATTTTTATATATATATATATATATATATATATATATATATATAAAAATAAAATATATTACAATTCTTTGCCAAAATATACAAATGTATTGAAAAATTCAAAAGATTCTTGGTAGTAGTGGCATACATATATATATATATATATATATATATAATAATTGAAATATCGACCGTAATCAATAATACAAAAAGATTTACTGGTATTCGGTCTGTTTTTTAGAAAGAAAAAAACTATTTGTCCAACGGCTCAATATTTCGCCATTTATTTATGGCATCTTCAGGAGCTATCAAACATAAAACATTAACATGGAAACACTTCGTCAGACATTTAAAAGGTTTGCCGGTAAAATCAACGTTACCACGTACACTCACAAACTGTCATGACTAAAAAAAAAAAACATTTTCTTTTAATGTTTTATGTTTGATAGCTCCTGAAGATGCCATAAATAAATGACGAAATATTGAGCCGTTGGACAAATTGTCTTTTTCTTTCTAAAAAACAGACCGAATACCCGTAATTCCTTTTGTATTATATATATGGATTTTAGAAAAATTATGAACACAAATACATTGCAGATCAAATATACAACTGTGATGAAATTGGATTTAATTATAAAATGTTGTCAACGAAGACCTTAGCATTAAAAACATAATCTGGTATACCGGGGCTTAAAAGGAGTAAATAACGTACGCAACGTACAATAAAATTCATGCCTTTCAATATCTTGCCAGTCTGCTACAGACACCGAAAAATGTGTGGATGGATCAGACTTTATTCAAAAATTGGTTTTTTGAAGAATTTGTACCAAAGTTTCAATGGTTTCTAAAAAAGATGTGTGCTGCCATAAAAAGCTCCTTTACTGATTGACAACGCGCTCTCTCGTGTAAGTGGGCACATAAGAAATATATTTCTTCCTATTAATATGAGAGTGTTGCTCCAAACAGTGGATCAATGAGTGTTGGAAAACTTTAAGAAAAGTATTTTTGTCTTTTATAGAAACGAAATTTAAAACAATAAAAGAAGAATAGAGCATTTTGATCGATTCCGTGAAGAAAGTCATTCTACTGATTTGCCGATATCTGGAATAAAACCAATGAGTCCACATTCTAGAAGAGAATGTTCCATATAAAACTGAATATCTTTATGGTTTCATGACAAACATAAACGGGTGTGAAGGTTTCGGCTAGAAAAACGTTGCACAGTGGTGGAGGGCTGATAATCAGGAAGAATTCACTGATCGGCAAGGCGAAGTAGTGTCTGTTATTGATGTTGATATATAAAAAGTTCAGCAAACACACCACAAAATGTTATTCTGGTGGAAGGCAGACGCTGGAAAGATCCCTCCAGTAAAACACCGGTCGAAGTCTTGCTTTTAAGAAAGTAGGGCATAGTTCCCACTTTTTTAAAAGGATGTAGGAAACGTCTTACTTGACACAAACAGGCTTCAGTGTCCTCTATATTCACAGTTACTTTTCTATCCTTGTTATTGAATAATTAAAGTTATCAAATGTAATTAGGGCTTATTTTCTCAATTCTCCGGGTTTTTAGGAATTACTCCCGATAATCAAACTTCTACTGTATATTAAATTATACTTAAATAATTAAATAATTGAATATTTTGTTTTAATAATTTCAAAAGTGACAATCGGTTTTTTTACATTATTAGTATACGCTTGTGTTCCTTTTAGAGATCTTGTGTACGATACTATAGGTTTGTTCGAACCTGCAGTTCTGAACGGTTCTAGAACTAGTGCGCATGTCATTTAAGAAAAAGACTGTTCGGACCATGCAGTTCTGAAACTGCAAATTCAGAGAATTGATAGTCCGGTGTTCGGTCTTTCAGAACTAGTAATTCAAGAACCGTTTGGAATGGTTCTAACAGTTCTCGATGATGGGCTAGTATTTGAAATTCTGATAAATCCGGAGCATGCGTAATTGTCATTCGTAACAGCTTTCGCATTTTTCTGGTTATGTTTATCGTATTTATGTTGAACTTTAGAGTTTGGAGTTGTTGTAGGTTAGTTTTTAAGTTATCGTTCAAGTACCTATTTGTTTTTTATTTTATTTTGTGATATTATTAGAGTATTGGTGTGATTCGGTTCATCAAACCTATTTTTAATTTTTTTTACAGTTTTTATTCACACCCATTATATCAATTTTGTAATAGCCAAAGTAAACAGCTATAAGTATGTGACTAAACATTAATTTCTTCAAATGGTGGTTTATTGTTTTAGAAATTACTTCATTGACTTCTATGTTCTTGAGTCTAGCAAGTGATTCTTCCTCTAAGGATAAAGTGAATGTAATGGTACAATTATAGGAACTTGCGAACATGTGAAAAGTGAATTTATAATTATCATATATTCGTAGAGAAACTGACATATTTGTTAAACTTAGACAAAATAGTATTTAATATTATGTAAACTAAACTTATAATTTTGGGTTCGATGTGTCCCCCTTGAGACTTAAGAAAAATAAAGGGAATTTGTGATATCAACACATTAGATATCCGAACAATCTATTATATGTATGTGTTTGTACCAGCCTCTTACGTCATGAAAATTATAATAAATTGCAAGTTAATGTGACTCCCAGACTTGTGACACAAAACGTTCAGAGTCTGATTGATGTAAGTACAAATCATGTAGGTATTGCAATTCAAATTACCAAAAAGGCTTTAGTTCTCCAAAATGGATTGAAAGAGTGTACTACTTCACAGATTAAAAAAAAGAAGAGGAGTTGGCTTTGAACATTGAAAATGGATTGTAATATATTTGTTTAAATTCATCATGATTGTTGATTTTATAGTTATGTAATACATATTTATTAATGTGTGTGTGCATTTGATGCACGTGCCAATTATTAATAACAGCTTGTATTGAAAATCCTTGTTTTATTTACCCGGTTTATCAAAAATATCCATTACAAAATTTTGAAAAATGTACTTCTGAACAACTTCTTCATTATTTTTTAAATCCTGTCGTAATTTTGAGATGTAACATTTAAATGTTCATTACGATTGACATTTGTCCACCAGTTTGGTGTTTTGTAATATATAAATATATTGCTTATATAAAAAATGCAGAATTATCCATTCCAAATTTAGAAAAACGTATTTCATATAAACAGCTTTTTCATTATTTTTTAAATCCTGTCCCAATTTTGGTAGTTAGATGCATTAGCTATTTAACGTTCTGGTTCATTAGGATTGATATTTCTTCCAATAAGTTTGGTGTTTTTTTAATATTACTATTAATAATGTTGGTAGTATAAGTTTCCCTAAAATTACAATTTTAAAACTGTTCGAACCTTCAGGATTTCGAACCGTTCTAGAACCAGTATTTGGCCGGACATGCGCATTATTATTAGAACTACTAATTCTAGAACGGTTCCGGAACTGGACAGAATTGGAGGTTCGAACAAACCTTATATAATACCACGAACATTAGTACTCAACCAACATAAATAATAGTAATTTTTATTTTTAAAGCTCGGGGTTTATTTGAGAATTCTCTTATCGTCAGGGTTTGGATTCGGTTTATTAGATATTTTCAAACAAAATAACTATATCTTAATTTTTAGATTTACGAACACAAGATGGTACTATACAAGTTTGTTTGACATTACATATAATAAGTCACTCTATTTTCAATTTATTTTCAGAAAATTCTCTCGTTTTTCGTTAGCTTTACATACAATTCTTAACCAATGTTTATGAAAACATACCTTATTTTTTCATGATTAATAGTTTTTATATCCGGATTTGCAAAGCTATGATAAACCCTAATTTATGTATTTATATCTATATAATTTATGCCCATAAAGAAGATGTAATTTGACTCCTGATGTAATGATCAATTTTTATTAAAGACAACTGATTACAAAAAAAAATAAATAAGGAAGAAGTAAGATACTTAAGGATTTGCAATAAAAAAATCAAGAATTACAAAATATTTGAAATATCTAATTTATTGGAGTTACTACAGAAACGTTACCAGTTTCAACACTGTATTATTACTCAATCATAAAAGGGCAGTTAATTTTTAAATTATATAATTGTGGGAAGATAAATTGTACATAAGATTGCTATATAATAAGTCTAGTTTTTATGTACGCTTCAAATAATTTACATAAAAAAGTTAAACGAGACTATTTTATCTATTTGCGTAATAAAATTCTGGTATGTGCCACAACTATCAAGAGGTATTATCAAATTGGTAGCAATGCATGAATTAAGTAAGTTCAGACGAGGGAACCTCTAAATAATGTCTGTAGAGAGGCCTACAAAAAAGGAGTCACGGCATTGGTTAAATGCAATGTATAAACAACAACTATTCCTTATCTATTCAAATATAAGAAAAAATAATTTTAGAAATATTACATACTAACGGTGCTAAAATAATATTGGTTTGAGTTCCTTAAAATACGGTTCTGCGTATTATGCTGAAGTAACGAATAACAACGTTCAAAGGTCGCATAGTTAATTAAATTTTGAAATCTCAAAACATGCGTGTTTATAATTTTGAAACTACAAAAAATGAGAATTTCAAATTATTGTTATTGAAATACTACTGCTAATAATAACACATAAAATAAGAAAATTAAAACACTATATTTATCAAATATTATTTGGACCATAACAAGCAATATCGCATAAATAAAATTAATTGCAAAATTTGCAACCAATACAATATAAGCATTTATTAAACATGGATTTTGTGAAAAGTAGGTAACAGTTGATTATGAATACGTTTATTACTTTTTATTATATGTATATGTAACTGCATGACCAGCGTAATTATCTAAAATTCGGGTGTGTATGACTAAGAGAAAATTGCTTCCGGATATGAAATAATGAATAGAAAGATTTTTGTGAAGACAATATTGAAGATATCTTAATTGCAGGGTTGGATTTAATAAACTTCAGATGATGACCCACAATGGATGTGGTATTATTTATTGTGGCTTATCGTATATGATCGTATACAAAACAGAAAATTTGAATTATATTTATTCCTAAGTTGACGCAAAGTCAAACATATTTTAGTTTCAGTAATTTAGTAATAGTTCAACAACAGGTGTATTCCAAAAATTTTACTGAAGAGATAGATTTATAAGTACTACAATTTCTATAAAGCGTACTTAGTACATATACATAAATTCGGCTCAATGTCTGTTCAATATTAGCCTGCAAGTCGTGTAATATTGCTGGCCTGGATAACTAATTGGTCCACTTATTATAATCGTTTACTAAATTTGTTTTCAAGTAAATAAATTATTTCATTGACAGCTTAGCAAGTGCACCATCTTGCTGAAACAACGTGTCTTCTAAGTCAAGGTCAATCAATTCGGCCCAAAAAATTGAATTCCATAAACAGTAACGAATTGCCTACATCATCAAAAAGAAATAAGTTTCAAGGACTACTTTAGCGTGAAATGCGAACATCAGGTAGTCACTTTAAATTGATCTAGTGTTCCTAAATTAATTATATAATTTAAAAGTAGAATTTTCTTTAGAAAATTTCTTATATCATAACTAGAGAAATTAAATATTCCTTATCTGTTATAATAATTTTAGTTTTTCACTGTCTTCTCATAAAGAAAATAACACTAAAATATGTAGTACAATAAAATTACGTGATTTTCTTGCGTCATTGCATATCGCATCTATTATTATTTCGACTTTCTTTTGCCGCAATATAAAATTTTGTCCGTTAAAAAAGGTCGATCGGGGATAGGAAAGCAAACACCGGTGTCTTGTGAATTATGAAAAGACGGTCCCGCATAAGAATAGGGCACGTGGATAAGGCCCTTCATCCAATCTTATTATATCATTGTGCAGCTTTTTTTTCTATTTTGTATCGAAGTACGTTACATTCGTCTATCTTCGGGCGGGATCGCTTTAAGAAGTGAAACTTAATCCACAACCACCCGCGCATTATTCGTATTATAATAAGTCTAGACGTATTTTCGGATTTTACCGTATAACGACATCTTAGTGGATTGTTGATTGATTGGATCACGCCGGGGAGTACCTGAATAACATTAACGAACATTCTTAAGATATTTGTTGTTGATTTATCTTGTAATAAGATAACTTTAACTTTGTAAGTCTTCAATTAATATGGGAATATTTTTATAAGAATTATATTGAAATAATACTTTTCTAATCTAAATGGTTTACGTTTTTCGTTTCTTCGTTTAATGGAAAACCGTATTACTGTTTCATCTACTTAACACACAAAAAAATGTATTATGAACCCAGAAATATATTGAGCTAAGTAATTCTTAAATTGTTCTGATAATTTTTCTTACAAATCGAAAAAGTGCAGCAATAACATGCAGAATAATTCAGAGAAATTTGTTGCCAATATACCTTGAAGGAAGCAAAAACCTGGTTTGATGCAAATTTCCTAGGAATCAACCCCACTAAAGCACAGAAATTATAACAATGAAATTAATGCCCAATACGCGAGGATCAAAGCTGCCACTACTGCTTATTTTGGGTATTTTGAAAATAGATGCATTTATGGTATAACCGAAAGGCTGAAGTTATTAGACCCTCCCCAGTGTTTCTGTATTAACTAGCTATAAGTTATTATTCAGATCTATACAATAATATGCTTGCTTACCTTTCGAACTACATACTTACATGTTTGAAACATATTTTCAACTGCACTGCAAATTATATACAAATTTGACCATATACAGCACCATAGGCAAAGAGATAAATTCAGCATTTTCCAGCAAAGTATGGGCACTAATGTCTTGCAAAAAATTTATATATAACCAACTATCCTATTCAATAACAATCAGCACTTGTTACAGACCTAAGTAACAGATTGTAAATAAAACCTCGTTTTTCTCAATATTACATGCAGCTTGGCGGTAAAAAAGCTTAGTTTTTTATTATAAGCATAATAAAAACCCTCATCCTCTAAGTGAAGAGCATAAGATATTATACGAATTAAAAGAAAAGTTTCATAAGATTCAAAAAGAGTATTAGAAATTTTAGAATCCGACTCTAAACTAACTCTATATTATTAAATGTCTAAATAAAATTTTAGCATTTTTCTTTTTACAATATTTACTGCACGTGGTTGTTATTAAAACAACCACGTGCAGTAACCACCAATTAAATATGATTTGGTTCCATATTTAGTTGTCACCATCTTCAAAAAAATTAAACTATAATACGAAAAAGTAAGATTTTATACAACAAAAACGGGTGTAAAGTGAACTTAACCGTCATTATAAAACTTCAATGGCACATAGTAACGCATATCGGCACATGACTCATGTGTATTGACACATGACTCATGTGTATTGACAAAGGCTTTGTGGTAATATTTAAAAAAAAATTGACACGGTTATAATTCTTTAGCATCATTACATATCTTAAGTGAAACTAGGACTAAGTTCTAGGGATTCCTTTTTCACACAAACTCTAATGCGACGATAAATCTGATCATTGTACCGTTAACATAATAAAGGCAGGCACAAAAGCGGAAATACATAAACATTTGTAGCAATTTGGAGGCGGATTGCAAACAAGGGTACTAAATACGTCTATTGACCGGTGGTCATCGTCACATACATACATATATAGTAGGTAATACTGCCACGTTTGAGAAATCGCCACGAATAAACTCTAACGTGTATCTCCAAATACGAGACGAAGAAGTTGAAAAGCGTGCCCACGGCAATGGACCGGTGAATTAAAACGGCATTTCTTTTGCTTGGGAACGGCTCCTCATACTGGCCAACTGCGCATCTTACAAACATCGCACCGCATCTTGTACACTGCTCTTTTCCAACCCGGGCATCTAAAAGCCATTGTAACTTTTCTATAGATCGTAGGCACGCGCTTCAACCAAATAAAAAATAATTTATGAACCGTAAGAACATATGTTCTCTGTTTGTGTTATGTTTCTGTTGGTGATTCCGTGGCAATGACTTCGGATGTAAGAAGCGCTTGAAACCTAGTGGTAATTCTCGCAATACTCAGCTATACACTTATATACACAATTAAAGTCGTAGATGCTACTTCGTTAATAGTGAAATGTACAGACGAAAAAAAGGCATTGGAAATAAATATTCAGTTTATGACTTGCGAGTGTAGAAAATTTATTTAACTGTATAGTAATTTTATACACAAACACTAATTAAACGGGCACATCGACAAAAGACGAATTGTGTACACAGTTAATTTGTACTTTTGTACTAATTTTCTAGTAGTTATAAATTTAAATATATTCTTAAACGTATAACATCTTCCTTTGTGTTTCTCGTCTTCCGCTAATGAACAAACAAATCTGTTTGGTCCTCTTTTATATTTAACATCTTAATAAAATGATTATTGTTTTTTATCAGATTTAATATATAAAACGAAGATAAACATTTATATTATTACACCAGGAATATTACTTTTTCGCTTTTGATTTTCTACAACGGTATGTAACTGTATCTTTAATAGATGTTAGTAGGTTTAAATAGTTCCAGTGAAAACGGTTTAGTAACATAATTAAGTAATTAATTTTATGATGTATATATGATACTGTCTGCTATTTGCGCAATTATTAAGTTGCTATAAGAAGACACATTTACCTCGAAAGCCAGGATTTTCTACAATTATACTGTACATATGACTGTGTTTATTTCAATAACTAGTTAGAAACTGTCACGTTTCTTGAATGTACGAGTCAATAGTCTTCAAAAGTTTTGAAAAAATTTCTAGGAACGTTTAAATTTATTTTTATTATATAATCCTATGGATTAAAAATATTATGAAGAATAAATTATCAGCAGATGGTAAATGAAATAAGCTACACTTAAATAGTAGAAACCTCTACATTTCGGTTTATCGCGTTTAAACCGCATCAGAATGGTAATGTTACGAGCATTATTGCAACGAACATTGTTAGGCCTACAGTAGATGAAACAACGCGCGACGTCTAAACTTACGCGGTGTCAATCTGATAAATCCAGATTAAATTTTCCTGAAAATAACTAAGGAAAAGAAAGCAGTAGCTCATTTCAAAGTCTCTGAAATTTGAAGCCATTACTCAACTTTTTCCAAAAATGTGTACTGTCACTATTCTAATAATAATAATAATAATAATAATAATAATAATAATAATAATAATAATAATAATGTATGAATTTATTGGCATAAACTTAATTGAATAGAATATAAGTAGGTATATAAAAATGATACAATTGACACAAAAAAACATGGCCGAATAAACTGTATGACTTGTACCGAGGTGAACTAGATGTTCTATACCTACGAAGTAAAAAATAAAGTACCTGAAGACAAATACGTATCATAAAGTCTTCGTGGACTTCATGAGCTTTTAGTGTCAGTCGAAATTACTTTAGTTTGTTTTCTGTGTTGGAGTGTGTTAAAATTTGGGGTTCTTAGCTGTCTTGACATAAGGAGAACCAAAACAATAATGCATCTGTGATTAAAATATTTGCATTCCTTTTATACATTCATACATTTTCTATATATACCCTAAATATTCAAGAAATGTATAAATGAAACTAATCTGGTATTCTGACGTAGAGACTTCTTTGATAAAAAAAAATAGTAAATTAATAACAAAATGATAACTGAGTGATAAAACTTAAAAAGATGAAAACTTGAAATTGTGTAATTAAAAGTGAAAATGTAAATATATAGGTACAGAGCAGTCACTATCATTGGCTCAGCTTCCATGAGATATTCTTGATCTATTATGGACGACGTCTTCATCACATAGCAAACAATCTCGATTTATTAATAGTTAAATGGATGGATCTTTCGAGAACCAAACCTTTATTTCTCACAACTGTAAAATACAAGAGATATACTATCTCCTATAATTATCTTTATCAGCTAGACTCGCGCCCTAACATTTTCACAAACGTGAAATATACATATCATCTAAACTCTTTTGTTTAAAAAGTTTGTTAGTGGGGTTTATTTCATTCCCGAAGAAATAAAACAAAAAGTAGCAAGATAAAGTTATAGTCCTTTATCTAACAGATGGGTCTTATGCATGAACCTACCTTTATAATAACATATCTAGTAAAAGCATTTTACTATAAGGAAAATAATATGATAGGAGATTTAAGTCGCCAAAGTTTAGCAAACTAGCATAATGAAAGAGGATTCTTATAAAGCAGCAGTAAAAAATGCAGAAAGGATCAAGCCGCAGTTTAGGTAAAATAGAATAAGAAAAGATTCTAGTAAAGACCGTTACCCCCAATTACAGAAACCTGCGCAAACAAGATCAGAATGGCGTAGATGGATGATGAAATGAAATGCGAACTTTCCTCTTTTATTATAAACATTGTAGAATTTATAATTTTGCTTTTAATTTTCAAATTACTATAGGTATATACCCCTATAACTATAAAAGTATGTTTTTTTAAGAATTGTGTAAATTAATTGTTTGCTTATATTTTTCAAACCCAGTAGAAAGAAACTTTTTTACATCTGTTGCTGAAATCTTGCCATTTTTTTGCCATTAATTTGTTTGCTTCACATTATATGTAATTTGGTTTATAATTAGTAAACACTCTTTATTTTGAAGTTCAGTTTAATTAAGCTTTTCTGTACGGTGATCTTGAATGTAAAAAAAATCATAATGATTCCGATTATCAACAACATGAGAATGTTTAGAAAAGAATGAAATCGCCATTCAAGAAGGAAGCTACAGAAGAAATTGCAAGAAATATTGACTGACAATAGGCCAAAGCATTTATAGTAGCATGTTGAGCAAGGAATACGCACAGGTACATATAATGTTTAAACTGCGACATATGACACAGTGAAGAGCAATTAGTGGTCAAATTGTTAACAAATGTTGGTGTACCCAATAAACTCCTAGAGCTGATAATCAATACAATAACAAAAAATAAGAATTAGGGTAGAGAGAGATATTGAAAACATTTGTAGTAACAGTGTAGTGAACAAAAGTGTAACATTAATGTATAAGAGCCATCCTGGCGAACAAGAGAACAATCTGAAAGCAATAATTGGAAAGCTGATTCAAGAAACAAAAGAAAAAAAAACTGAAAATAAGGCTAGATAAATTCAAATATGAGTAAACAAAACCAACAGGCAGACATAGGCTAGACTCGGGTTAGACCATTTACCCTTTTGAGTATGGAGAAACTTAGTATCGAATAAATAGACAACTTTATACATATGGGGGGCTTCCTAAATAATGCAACAGCATTTTAAAAGCAAAGATAGTCTTAGTTTTTAAGGCAAAAACGTCGATATATAAAAAAAACCCATTCTTCTCCATGGTAGTGAGAAGTAGATTTACAATTAAAAATTGAATTAAATATAAATACATGGGAAAGAATGTTGCAAAAAATATAATAGAGAATAACGTATTTTTCCAAAAATCCGCTCTAAGAGAACTTGTGAAAAGAAGATAATAAATGATTCTTACTTTCAGAAAGTGTGGATACATCTAGGGTAGCTAAAAAAAATTGGCTTACATAATGGCGGTTTATCTGATATATTTTATTAAATCAAAAGTATTACCTTAAACCTTAAACGATGAACATATTTCAGTTTCAAATTTTGTAAGAATCGCTATACATAATGCTTATTTCACTGAGATTAAATCAAGTTAATCAATAGTATTGCATTGCATAGTAATGTGAAAAACTCTAATCACTGAAAATGTTGTACGTAATAATACCATTAGAAACCAGGTATCTTAATTTTAGTTAGTGTTATAGATACTAGACTTCCTAACATGATAGGAACAAAGCAAATAAATTACACTTTTAATTCTTGATGTTCAGTCCTCGATCTATAAAAGATTTTCGATCTTAAAAAGCCAACTGTAAAGTAAAAGGAGGCCATTTTCATGTTCGCTGTTATTTTCAGTAATTATAAATACAAATTATCCAATATACGTTAAGGAAAGATGAAAAAAGTGTGATGAAGCAAATTGGAACTAATTTTGAAATCGAAAATATCGACAAAAAAGTTGATAGCTTTTACTGTATGTTAATAGCAAATTAAAGTACTCATCATTTCACCTTTTTATATTTATATGACTAATAAAATAATTATACAGAATTATATTGACTTTCATTTACTTCCATATATAATATGAATTTTTAATTGTAATTTTCTGTTCGAAAACTATCACTTTTTGCTTAATTTGCAGCCCTTTTCGATTAAACAATGCAACTCAGTAACAAATTGTGATAATCGTTTATTAGATTTAGTGCTTACTAATGTTGACTGTGGTGTGTTGTTGATGTTCAATTTGAGCATTCTCTTTTTACCTGTTGACTTGCCACCAGCACTGTATTTCTTTGTCGTCTTCATTTGATTATTTTGGTAAAGTGGTTTTTTGATCTATCAATAATGTGAGATATAATTTTCGCAAAGCCGATTACTAAAACGTATGCTGACGTATTAAACGAAGACTGGTTTTTCCTCCATTAGAGCAATAACGACAACTATGCTTTGGAGAATTCTTTATAACACTTTGCTTAAAATACCATTGTTTTAATTTCTCTAAAACAACAACTGCTAGAGTAAATCTCTGTATCTGTCTTGGTATGCCGAGAACTCATACGTCATCAGAAATTAAAAACTTGCTACAGGCAGCGATAGAAAACAACAACAAGAAAACAACTACTTTCATAGTGAGTTTAGAAGATTAAGAAGTCTATACGAATTACTAATCGCAATCACTTATAAATCTTACAAGAGTGAAATCACCAATTACAGAAAAACCTGAAGAAGTCTTTAAATATATACAGAATAAACGTGGCACTTCACGTATAATAATAATAATAATATGTCTATGTGTCCCAGAAATAAAAAGACGGAGTAGCAGGTATGTAAAGTCCGAACAGAAACAGGCCCAAATATACCGCAATAAGGAAGAAATTAAAAATTTAATTTTTTATGTTGTTTTTAGATAAAAACATTACATTACGGACCTGGCACAGAATGTATGTTTATAAATGCATGTAAGAATGCTCATTTGTAAATAGAAATGAACACGCATTCATAGAAAAACACGCTTTTATTTGTATAAAAAGGCGAAAAAACGTTAAATCGTACTCATTCATATAAAACATATTTTTTGCTAGATGGGCGACCCACTTTATTGCAGACAATAAAATATTGTTCTTATTTTTAAAATAGGAAGGTTGTTGCTCTTTAATGTGTTTGTAGTCGGAAACAGCCTGGTTATTATTATTTTAGAATATACAATAAATCGTAGTTTTTCTAGATAACAGTAAATATCAAGAATGTAATTATTTTTTTCTAGCAGGTGTAAAATTAAAGTAATTAATGGTGTGATATTTATTATGAAGCATCTATTCCTCCTCCTTTTTTTTTAACACAAGTAATATGGTGGTCCTGAAAAGGGCCGATTGTGAAAGTGAAGCGGGTGGATAGTTAGTCCAGGGTCGCCGTAAGGCCAATTGAATTCTTTATTATTTTTTTTCTGCCGTCTGCGCACGAATAAAGAGACTTGATATTTTGAGGGTACGTTTTTACACAATCTAGCTTCCGATTTCTGTTACTCCGTCTTTTTATTTCTGGGATATCCTGTATTTAGCTTTTGCAATAAAAAAATCATACATACAAATAAATATAAATCAACATGTGCATTGGTCAGAAATTTCATATAAATAAAATAAAATAGTATATAACATATAAACAAACAACAAGTGATTAGTCATGCGAGATAAAGTGTATAAACATTAAACAATATAAACATATATTAAGCAATACAAAAAACTGAAATAGTTCAGACAATCTGCGGCTGGTGAGGTACATTCTTGGAGTCTTCCGTGCTGATCAGCATACTTCTGATTGTCTTCTTAAAGAACTTAATGTTGCTTGCAGGCTGCTTCTTTAGTTATTCGGGTAACCTGTTGTACAGTCTACTTCCCCAATAATTTAAGGATTTATGTAAGCATGTTAGTATGTGGTACTGTATAATTTCATTTCGTTTGCGTGTGGAGTATTAGTGATGCTCTCCATTTATGAGAAACGCCTCTTTCTTCTGATGGACATATGTGACAATGGCATAGACAAACATTGAAGGCTGTGTTAATATATTTTCTTTCTTGGAGTTAGTTCTACAACTTTCATTATGCCTCAAATTATATTGCAATCTTATTGCCTTTTTTTTTAAGATTCTATGCATCTCTGTTGCCGCCCCCCAGAAGAGTATTCCGTGGCACAAAAGCTAGTGGAAGTATAAAAAATATGCTAGTTCAGTTGATTCATGTGTCGTGTTTAAGTCTTGTTAGAGCGAACAGGACAGAAGATATTCCTATACCTAGCTTGAAGGTATCATAACAACCAAACAAATTGACTTACCACACAAAACAGTTAACGCCTCTGCTAATATATTTTCGTGTGTAAATGAATATTACATAACATTTGTACAGAATTGCTTCAACTAAACCTCTAGCTATGATTATAAATATTTTAATATTGGCAGCTTAATTTTCGTGGTACTAGCGACAAGCAAAAATAAACCCAATCTTTGAAGAAGATGACAGATGCAAAGTTGAGAACTGCAGGTCAATATCTATTCAAAATAATTTATTCTTTTATATATTTCACTATTAAATTTTAATTTCGGAATACCGAACCTACTCACCAAAACTCAATCTGTCTCTTATGAATTGAGTTTTCAGTTGCGTGTTTGACACAACAAATTATTGCATAATTCTGGAAAAACTCTCAGCGATTGTTGCTCTATATAAACTTAACTAATGTATTTGATCTTCAAGAGAGCTTAACTCTTATATTTACTTGGTGTTCAAATTTCAATTTAAAATTAAATATAAGCAAATGCTCTCAGATGTCTTACTCTCGCAAAAATTGTATATACCATATACGTATTCTATTGAAAATAACCAGCTTGAGCGAGTGAACAACATAAAGGATCCTGGGGCGTACTTTGATACCCATTTGAGTTTCTCCCTGTCATATAAATTACTTATGTAGTTTAGCCTCAAAAACTTTAAGCTTTCAAATTAAAGAATTTACTGCTCCTGAGAACTCTATATTTCACTTTTGTTATCGGTAACCCTGAATATGTGTCACAAATCTGGTCACCTCAATAAATATGTTTACAACTTACCACTGAAAAAGTGCGGAGGCGATTTTCGAAGTACTAGTCTTTCAAGGATACGATAATATATCCTGAGCAAACTGTCGAATACAATTTCTTACTGCAACCACTGCGTGATAGAGAGGTTCATGGTGCGAACCTTCTACCTCCTACCTTGCTTAATCTTTTTTATTCCCAGGATTTCATCTCGTTTCTTCTCCACGTTCTTGTTGTTTCTCTAGAGGACAAATCTTTGTCGAGGATCGCCAGTGGTTGCCATGTGTTATGCTGCAACATTTGCATTATGACGTTATTTTTTTGATTTATAATTCAGCCATTCATAGTTTTTCTACTTTGTGTATAAATATACGTGTAAATAGTTATAACTTAATGTGCCATACTTCGTTCTCCTACTATTGGTTTGTAACTGTTGGACTAATAAAATTAATATTATATTATTGTTATTATTATTACAAAAACCTATTAAGATTTACATACATTTTTCATACCGTTGTTTTATCAAATATCAAAAGTGAATTCATTAATAGAATCTTGTGCAATATGAGATCCTTTTAGTGTGTTAACAGTGATAATAGAAACATACCTGCTCCACAAAAAGTGTACATTTATGTATACGTAAGTATAGGTATGGACTAAAATTTTCTAATTACACTATAGAAAGAGACAGAAGCTACGTGTTCATGTATTAAATGTAAAGGAATGGAACTACTGCTGCTGCTGCTATTACTGGTATGTTATTACCGCGTTGTTGTTCAATTATTCCGCCTAAGGTACTATGTGCGTTTATCCGTACAGTGGCAAAAACTTTTGATTTGTAGCCCATGCATAGATACACATATGATAATTTACTGTCGTACAATGTTGGCCTATTAAGTAAATTGTAGCTAGAAATATATAACATTTCGGGTGCGGTAGGCACATTTAAAATCAATATACTTAGATAATTTTATAGTGGTCGCCTCTGGAACTAATATCAGGAGCCTAATTATCTATTATAATAATTTTAAATAATGTTCGATTACATTGACCAAGTATAAATTGTGAACCCGATAAAATCTGTATCATTTGCCTCCGGAATATTAATGCTTTAACACTATTATTAAGAAACAGTTAGAACCGTTAGAAGAGGAATTTTAGTTGATAATTTATGGAGAAAATGGACCGCCTATGATTCCAAAAAAAAATTAATGTATCCAAGAATGTTTTTCGTAATTCCAGAAGATATTTATAATTTTCATAACAGAGAATGAAATATTAAAGCAATTCCTGAAGTTTAAGTTAGACACAAGAAAAATAATTAAACTCTCTATTTTTCTTTAATATTTAGTATTTATAAATCAGTGATTTTTGTAGCTATTGTGTGAATTCTAGTATTTCGACAACTAGAAGAGAAATTGTAGATGATAGTTCACGTAGAAAATAGAATGCTCTTGAGTCGAAAATACAATATTTTCAGTAATACTCAAATATACGTACAATTTCCAAAATAAAACATGAAATATTAGAGGTTTCTGAAATTTTTGTGATCCTTAAATTATACAAAATAACAAATTTGAAAATGAAATTTATTTTCCTTTAGTATTTGCATGTAATTTATTTTTGTTTTCTATTCGCAATTGTAATATCAAAGAATATGTAAAGGTTCAAAATTACATAAAATTTAAGAATAACTAAAGTACACAATTATAATATAGTCCAGTCATATTAGGATCCGCCTGCCGAAAAAATCCAAGCGAGCTGAAATTTTGCATACACCTTTATTTTGACATTACAAATAATGTCTCAAAAGTCCCCATCGATATCGCGTGTGCGTTTTAAGTTATTCAAGGTCAAAGGTCACAGAAATCAGTTTTTCGAAAATATCTCGCTTCCTATGGGTCGTATGACTTTTTTAGTTATTTATAAAAATGAAGACAAGGAAATTCTATACAAAAAAGGTTATATACATCTTTTACATACAACTAGCCGTTTTCACGCTAAACTCTAAAGAAATAATGAGCAGTGGCGCATCCGTTTCCACACCACCTCAGAGGTAGGGTGCAAGGCACGTTTTTTTTTTTACATGGTTTCCCCAGTAGGCCTAATCCATGTTTTTCAGTGTTCTACAGACCGTTCTACACTTCATCCTCTTCCTCCCCCTCCACATGTTCCTCTTCGTTCTCTTTTCTCTCTTCGTTAATTTCTTCCTCATCATTTTCTTCTGCTGCTGTAATATTTTGTGTGATGAGATCAAAAAGATTACTCTCATATTCTTCACCTTGAATATTTTCTATCGAGTCTTCAATAGCAGTATCAACATTTGCGTTGAGACAAGACTGGCCGTGACAATGGCCACAAAGTAGTGAACAGGATAGTCCAACTTTTCTGCACCCGCAATTTGTGTTGCATCCTTTAGTGCAATTGCAAAAGATGGTGTTTAGAAGTACATCTGGCGCAGGTGATAATAATGTCTTAATGGGCTCCAAAATATCATTATTGAGCGTCCACCCACACTGCTCAGGATTTAAATCATTACCAAGCCATGTCTGTACCTGATAATACACTCGACTCAGATGTTGGCGAGCGGCTGCGGCAGTAGGTGGAAGTGACGACAATTTCACAGGGGTGTTAAGTCTTGTTGACTTCGCGAATGTCATGTATCGATGGTTGTCAATGGATACTTCTGATTTAGGAGCTCCATACATTGCCAGAAGAATGCGTACTCCATTCTGCAAAATTGTCTCTACTGGACAATCTTTCTGCTTAAAAACTTCCGCCGATTGCTGTAGGTCTGGGCGTTTCTCGAACAGTTTAAGCACTTTTATTTTTCCTTTGTTAAAGAGTGCAGATGTTGTATCGCACCCAGTGATGGCATGTAGAAACAATAGATGGTTTTTACAGTTAGGAAATTTATCTATGCTAGAAGAAGAGTATATCATTGAATCTATTTTTCCTCTTCCTGGTTTGAGGAAGAAAACTTGCTGGTTCGAAGAAGCACGTCCTATTAAGAGAACTAAAAGATCTACATCTTCTCCAACGATAGTTGTGACGTTCTGTAGTGATTTTTCAAGCGCCGTTTCTACTATTAAAACGTCGGCGTCATCCCTACTTTGTTTCACAGTGATGTTGACAGACTGTAGTTTGTGCATTAGCATTGATATTAATCTGGTTTTATTTGAGCGATTGGATAGGAATTTTTCTTGACTGAGATTTACGTGCATTGTTTCGTCGAAAAGGACTTCTACCGATCCAGAAATTAAGGCAGTTCGTCGAAGTTGTTCCATTGCTTTTATATTCTTGCTGTTGTCATTGTACCCATCAAAGACAACCGTTATATCAGAACCGAAATGTTTTCGTAGATAATCAACATATCTGTTAATAATACAATGGAAAGTATCATCTTTCTGCCATATGACACGGTGCAGCAGGAATTTACCATCAATGACGTAGGTGATGTTATCTGGGGTCCCTTCAGCACACCGAGGCTCAAAGCATTTGTAGAGGAGTGATTTAGTAGTTTTTCGCATGCCTGCATCATCGAAAAGTGCCGTAGGATAAGGACTTAACTCGTACTGCAAATATTCTCGGAGGTTTTCGTCAAATTTCTTGTATAAACTGATTCTTTGAAATAGCAGCAAAGGATCTACAGCAACGTTTAAGTCATGAATTTTAATAGAGTTGTTAACTGACAAAAGCGAAAGGACTCTGTTTGCACGTTTAAATTTTATTTCACTGAATTTTTTGCCAACAATATTTTGCATTGATTGGAGGCCAATTTTGTATGCATCATGACAGTTTATTTTATCACTACCGATAACACCTGTAGCTATTGATATAAGTTGATTTGTTGTTGGAAAAGGATTATGGCAAGTAAACCATTCAACTAATTTTTTTACGTCTGCATTATCTCTCTCAATGCGCGAGTCCCTTGCGTCAACATGTTGATCAGCGATGTCTAGAGAAACGTTGCAAATTTTTTCTATCTCTCCGCAGACAGAATTGATGGCATGCATACCATAAATCCATTTACATAAAACACTTTCACGTGTACTTCTTCCCCGGGAAACTCCTCCCTCAGATTTCATAGATTTCATCAGTGTTTGTTCAATTATCATGTCGCTCCAGGTTCCGCAGTTAAACTTATTCGATCGCCGAATCGTGAAAAATCCATCAGTGAATATCTTGAACGTTTGTTGGTCCATATTCTTTTGTAATGCTAGCATATCTTGAAGGTACAAATGTGATGACTTTGCATATAAGAAGTGTCCTGCAGCGTGGAAATAAGGAAGCATTTTCTTTACAGCATTTAGATGTCCAGTCCAGTTGCCTAATCTCTCAGCTCGAATAAAGTCTTTTGCTATAGATACCATATTAAAATATTCAACCCATAATTGTGATGTGGGGCCTCGACTTTTCATTTCATTTATTTTATCCGTGAACTGCTTCCTTAATGGTTCGAAAACACCACAAGATTCTTCTATATTTTCATACGATACTGTCCCAGCTAATATGTCTTCAATGTAGCTCTTAAAAACGTCTTCTGTGTCATGATTCATTTCTGTTTCTTTGAAAATAATAGTTGATAAGGTGACAAGGAGTAATGTGTGACCTCTGATAGCTCGTGCAAAAGCGTGACCACTCAACATTTTGTCAACTGAATTGGGAGCGTAAATAACACTAAGAGCTTCCTTGATGCCACTTCCTGCCATTATGTACCCAATGCACCCCAGAAACGATAGAAGCATATGAAAGCCTCCAAGTCTTACTATAACTTTTGACATATCTGATCCAGCTGTAGAAGCAGCAACTATTTCACGAGCTTTCATGTATAGTGGCTGATCAAAAGTAACTATGCAAGTTTCGTGTTTGTGCAACTGAGCATTTTCTATAGCGCAATTTAATGTTGTATAGATCGTGTTGTAGTTGCTTGCCGGGTGGTGAATAAATGGCAGGAAAATAATTCGAGATACTGAAAAGTTTTTGTTATGTTGCGTGAGATACTCCATGAACCCATTCCATCCAGGGAGCCCTGGAATAGCTTGGTATTTTCCATACATCCACAATAGATCAGGTATATTAAGTGTTGGCTCAGAAATTTTGTCACAATCAATTTGTTGGTATAATTTTGCTCATTCCAGAAACACTAGGATTTTCGTACATTCGAAGAGGCACATGCGCAACAGCAGCCAACTCTTTTGCAGGGGGCATCGTCGTATATTTCTTTATGGGTTCTTCAGGTACCACGGCGCTATCTGGAGTTACTATTTCAATAATTCCCATAATATGAAGTGTGTTATGGCCGTCTATTGTGTAGACATTGATATCTGCATTGTCTGCTGAATACTGGATAATAGCACCAGAATCAGGTGATAGAATGTCTGGTTGAGGATGGTAGACAGTAGCAACTTCGTACATCAATGTTTCTCTGTACGACGCGCTGAATCCCAAAGTTGACAAAATATCTAATAGACGTTTTGAACCATATCGTCGGTGAAGAAACCCAGATAGGCCAAGTAATAGCTGAGATGTAAATGATCGTGGACGTATCGCAACCATAATAGCATGGCAAATGGCCACGCACTTAGACTTTAGATGTTCAATTTTGCCTTTACGGTTTTTTAAAATTATTTCTTCAATTAAGTATGGGAGGCTATGTGGGATGTTTTCGTTAAGATTGTCAAGCATTTGATTAGGAGGTGGATAAGATTGACAATCAACAGTCATGGAACGAATGTCTTCTCTGATAATTTTAGCAGCAGTTTCCACAATTCGAAGGCGTTCTTCTGTTATTTGCGATTTCTTATTTTCATACCAAGCTTTACTTAAAATATTACTTTGAGTATCGCGAAAACAAATAATAGTCATTGATCTTGATTTCGTTGTGATGATAATATTTTTATCGTATCGTTCTGTTAATTTTGTGATAATTGTTGCGTCATCCGGAACATAATCAAGTCCAATTTCTTTCAATTCAGCCAACGTAAACTGGCAATCTTCGTTATTTTCAATATAATAGAAAATTGTTTCCATTGCCTCAATTATTCTTTCATCTAATGGACGACCCTTCGTACCGCCCGATTTTGGAGTAATAAAAGAATCGAAACACTTTTTATGATATTTTGCTTCAGCAGCTACTAAATCAAATTCAAAATTAATACGGTCCCTGACAGTTTTTCCGTACCTATCACCCCGTGCATTAGCTGCTTTAATAACAGTGTCTTTAAATGAGAGTGTACGTACTTCTCTAATTATACGTCGATACTTTTTAGATTTTTTGTCTCTGCTTCTACGTTGGCTTCTTCGCCACAAAAAAAGCACAATGTTTTAAAATTAAACGAACCTAAGCTAGAGCGTACTTTACGAGGAGAACCCGATGTGGTAGGAGCCTCGTCAACTCGGCGCCTTTTAAATGCCACTATGCTACTCTTACGAGTATACTCCTTGCGACAGTTTGCATGTATCATCACTGAATCCGCATTCTTTAAACGTTCTGTATGTTCATCTTCTCTTTCCGCACTTGCATCCCTCAAAGCGTCTATACCGCGTTTTACAATCACGGTATCACCTTCCAAGAGCGATTCATTGCAAATAAAACAATAATCAGCCATCGCGCCGAACTGTCTGAACTTCTCGGGAAAACATTCAACTGACGGAGTGACGGAGAAAAACGTACGAATACGTACAGGGGAGTCATGCCCCGCCATGTATAGAATATTGCATACCCTCTCTAATAACAACATTTTTGATTACTGATTAGTCATGTCATGACTTTTTGATACTTGGAACAGTAATGGTTATTCAGGTACCTACTGAATGTATATGTATAATGGGTTGTGCGCCTTGTTGCAAACCTTAACAGTGTGTTATTTACTGAATGGTTGCTTGTACGTAAAAGATGTATATAACCTTTTTTGTATAGAATTTCCTTGTCATCATTTTGATAAATAACTAAAAAAGTCATACGACCCATAGGAAGCGAGATATTTTCGAAAAACTGATTTCTGTGACCTTTGACCTTGAATAACTTAAAACGCACACGCGATATCGATGGGGACTTTTGAGACATTATTTGTAATGTCAAAATAAAGGTGTATGCAAAATTTCAGCTCGCTTGGATTTTTTCGGCAGATGCTGCTTTTTTCCGCCTAATGTAACTGGACTAAATAATGTATTATCTCCTTTTCTTTAATATTGAGTTGAGGAAGTCTTTAATATCAGTGCCCACCATTGGTCGGTAAACACTTCATTATTCCATTTCCATATTTTCAACATGTAACACTTGCCTTGACGAAAGTGTTCTCGCTATTAAACATCAAGACTTAAGGAAAAACCCCCAAAAGCAAAAGTAACAATTGAATTTTTAAACTCACACCATTAACAAATCGCTTTATTAATATTACATGGTTCTATGTAACCGAAAATGCGTATTGAGAAAAACGCCTTTGAATGTTTTGCATCTTATAAAATCTACCGGCAACATATTTTAAATAGATAAACGTTATATATTGTTACCAATACATATCACTACGACGCGTTTGCAGGTGTTTGAAGTTCATGTTAAAATTACTGTCATGTTTTTTTTTCTAGTTCTGTCATTTTTGACATCACATAAAAAAACAGAGACGGTTAGTCGAGTTGTGTCAATTTTGACAAAATTGACACACATTATCTACGGTGTTTAAAAAGAATACATTTTATTTCAATAAAGAATAAATTATTAAAGCCATCTCGTCTCTTTAATTGTGAATCGGAGTGTGAATTATTACGCCGGTAACAATTTGGCGCGCCATCGTGTGGCAGAATTTTTCTGTATTAGACGTACAGAAATTCCCAGTGCAGAAAGCATTGACGAACCCAGGGGAGGATGGCTCCGAAAAGATCCTCGAAGAAAAGACAGTCTAGCGTTTCCGAACGCTCATTCTCGCCTGTCATAAATAATGTTTCCCTCGTGGAACAAATCGCCGAACGGGTAACACGGGAAATTTTGGCTAATTATTCACCAAAGAAGGGGACTACACCTGAGAAGGTTGATAAGCCGACAGTGCCACCGCCTGTTGCAGAGACAGTGGTTAATGCTGAAGCCGCGGCGACACTCGCTGAGGCACTAAGACAGTTAACTATCGCGCCAGCATTAGCGCCGACGAACCGACCACCACCACGTCCTTAACATGGACAAATAACGGAAGACCCAGTGTTATTTATCGAAAGACTGGAGGGTTACCTACAGCATTTGGAGTTGGAGGTACCAGAGGATATAGACGAAGCCGTACTTCCACATTTAGAGGGAGAAGCTGCGGACTGGTTTTCCTATTATATGGGAAGTTTTTTATCTACTGAAGATTTTGTACGGAGATTTAAGGATGAATTTCTCAGCCATCAGCGTAAGACAGCATTAGAAGTAGCAGTGTATGCCACAAGGCAGAGTACAAGCGAGTCACCTGACAAATTCGTATACCGCCTTAAACAATTGTGTCTCCGGTTAAAGCCAAACTGGCCTGAAGAGGAACTGTTTCTGCACATCATTGATCGGATGAACAAAGAGTCCAATTTACAGTTATTCCAAGTAATACCAAAGACAATGAAGGAGATGGAACAACAGTGCTCACGTTGGTCAAGACTCATTGATGCAGATAAAATATGGGAAAACGGTCTAGAAGAAGACCCACAACGACGCCAAATCAAGAGAACAGGCAAGTGACACGATATTTAGCCAAGGGTCGTTCTCTACCAAGATGTTGGTTTTGTCCGGAAAGGCATTTGAATAGAGATTGCCCAAAACAACCGCGAGAGTTCAAGGAACGTCATCCACAACAAGACAGGGGGAAGAGCAAGGGGCCGTCCCGAAGCAGTAACAGGAACGGCCCTAATAACTAACGACGACGAGGTAGCTTTGCCTTCAATACGGCTTCAGGTGAACGGACAAGAGGTGGTAGCATTGATCGACACAGCTGCTACCAGGAACCTCATGAGATCTGAGTATATGACTGGAGTAGCTAGAGAAACTCGCCCAATAACATTCACCTGGATCCGAGAGGGTATTGCCTTCCAAGCTCATCATGAAGGCACATTGAAGGCCACAGCTCGTGGTTATACATTCACATGCAACGCAACGTTGATATCAAACATGCGTGCCGCCATTATCTTGGGATGTCCATGGCTCACAGAAAATAAGGTGGTAATCGACATGGCACGTAAGTGCATGCATGTGGGCAAAGAAAGAAGAGAAACATTACATTTCAACACCAAGAGTACTAGGAAACACCCCACCAGAAATATCCAGGTCGACATGGGCAATACACCTTGGACAATAGTGGACAGGGAGATTTTCCAGAAAACCCTAAATGACTTTGGGGAATTGTTCGAGGAAGGGGAGGTCATTACTACAACCGCCACCACAAAACATGTTATCCGACTTTCCGATGACACACCAGTAAGGGTGTCTACCTACTGATATTCGCCGGACAAGAAGCGTGTGATTGGTGAACAGATAGAGAAAATGCTCGCCGCGATTGTTATTCGCCCTAGTCATAGTAACTACAATTCACCAATTGTAATTGTAAATAAAAAGAACGGCGACCCGAGATTTTGCGTTGACTATCGAAGACTGAATAGTCGAACGAAGGACGAGGTCAGTTCTTTACCTCCTGTACAAGAGTCGCTCAAGGACCTAGGAATATCCAAGGTTTTCTCCACGCTTGATTTGCGGAATGGGTATTGGCAAATTGAGTTGGAGGAAGCGTCCAAGCAGTATACGGCATTTACTACTCCGGATGGAGCATCTTATGAATTTAATGTCATGCCGTTTGGTCTTAAGGGAGCTCCGACGACCTTCCAGAAGCTGATGGTGCAGGATGTTCTAGTTGGGTATCTTCGTGAGTTTGCCATAGCGTATCTCGATGACATAATCGTGTATTCAGAGAACATGGAGCAGCATCAACGGCACCTACGGTTAGTTTTTGAGAGACTGGCTCAACATGGTCTGAAGTTGAACCAGAGTAAGTGTCATTTCGCAAGTCAAACATTGGACTATCTAGGACACGTGGTGACCATGGATGGGAAACATCCCCAGACCGGACATATTGAAGCAATCCAGGCTACCGAACCCCCTCGCACTCGGAAGAGTCTACGAAGGTTTCTTGGTTTGATAAACTGGTTACGGGATTACATCCAGGATTGTTCCAGGATAATGGCTCCCCTCACGGATCTTCTAGCCACGAACCAGTCTTACAAATGGACTACAGAGGCGATGAGTGCGTTTCAAGCAGTAAAGGAGGCGGCTACCAAGCCTTTATATTTGCATCGACCAAACTTTAAGGAGCAATTTTTTCTGCAGACTGATGCCAGCGCAATAGGTGCGTCCGCTGTCCTCTACCAGGAGAACAAGGGCCTTAGAAATGTAGTAAGTTATGCCAGTCTAAGATTCAATAAAGCCGAACAAAGATACCACTGTAATGAGCAGGAATGCTTGGCGGTTATCTGGGCTATTAAACGTTATCGTCCCTACTTAGAGGATAGGCCATTCATATTAAGGACTGATAACAAAGCACTGACTTGGCTTCAGCAATTTAAGGAGACCAAGTCCAAGTTAATGCGATGGTCATTATTGTTACAAGAATTTTCCTACAGCATCGAACACATTCCTGGTAGAGAAAATGAATTGCCAGACGCGCTTTCTCGAAGTCCTGGGAATGACAGAGTGCCCGCTGAGTTGGGTGACATCGAGCGGTTACTTCCCAACGAAGCCTCCAGCAACTCCGAAACTGAAATCACAAATGACTTGTTTGTTATTGAGGTCGATGAGCCTTTGATTGATGCTATTTTAGAAGCGCAACAGGAGGACCCACAGGTCTTAGAGATGGTGGGCAATTTGGCCCGAAATTCTGCAATATCTGAACATCCGAATGTGGCATTGAAGGATGGTTTTGTAAGATATCGTCTGGATGATAAATGGTTGATATGGATACCGCCTACGATCCGCGAGCGAGTGTTAAACCAGTATCATGATCATTTTACCGCAGGTCATCCTAGAGCGGAAGAGACTTACCGAGCGATTAGAGAACGTTTTTTCTGGAGCACCGCTCAAACCGACGTAACGAAGCATGTCAGGGCCTGTCGGATCTGTAATGCGTTTAAAAGAGGACCGCCACAGTTTCAAGCTCCACTACGACCACATTCACCGAAACAGCCGTTTGAGGTAGTTTCTGTCGATATCATCGGTCCGCTAATCCAGTCTAGGAAGAAGAACAGATTTGGTATAGTAGTTACCGATTTATACTCTCGTTGGACGGAAGCTTGCGCGGTGAGAAGCGCTCCCAGTACTACAATCATAGATTACTTAACCCGAGTGTTTCAAAGGTTTGGTTTTCCAAAGGCCATATTGACTGACAATGGTCGACAGTTCATCTCGGTAGCATGGGACTTGGCTCTTCGAAAGTGGCAGTGCATGCATTGGACCACACCCATCTACCATCCTAGAGCCAATCCGGTCGAGAGAAGGAATCAGGAACTTAAGAAGGGTCTCCGAATCTTACTAGTTGATGCAAACCCAAAGCAATGGGATTTACAGAAACTTACATTAACCTATAATAAGCATAAAAATTACAAATGTGTATGTTGAAGCATACCTACATCCGTGTAATGGATTTCTTATTTCAAACTCCAAGGTGGTACATGACAACCTTGTTGGTCCAAAATGAAATTTTCGAGACATACACCTTTGAAATCTGGTTCTTAGTTGTGAATCCATTGTCCTTTCTGTATTATAAAAAATATGTTTAATACTTTTAGACCATATAGCACCTTGTTGTACCGAAAATAAATTTCTTATATACTAAAACATGTGTTTATTCCGTGCAATAGGTTCCAAATCGAATAGAACTTTTTCAAAATTTGTATTTTGAATTATACGACTATTTCCAGTCCCTACATTAAATATAAATCCAATTTCTTCTCTAATAAAAATCCTGAATATTTTAGAAAAATATTTGCTACCCTGTACACCTTGTCCTACAAGAACATATTTTGAAAGAAATTTGAATTTTATACCTTGCAAATTTTATAGTTAATTTACATTAGAAATAAAAAACCTTACAAACTAGAATATATTTACAAAAATAAATTTATTAATTACAAACATCTGTTACACAGTGGAAAATTAATGTAATGCTAAATTTTGTTTATATATACTTTATTTAAATTACGCCCACACAAACACCATCTTAATCCAGAATATCAAAAGTATTACATGCTGCAGGAGAGCGAGAGAGAGAGAAAGAGAGAACATGCAACTACTGCTTTAGGTAGCTGAAACTAACTATGCTTTTTTTTGGTCACTTATATAACAGAGATTTGCAATAAGTTAAATAAAAGTAACCGCAATAATTATGCACTATAAATTTTAGAACTCCAAGTTTGTCTCTTTTTAATACAGAAAATAATAGTAGGCTTAGTAGATTCTTCGCAAACAAACACTCTAGAATCATTCTATGCACTTGTAACGCAAGTGAATAAAAGCTCATGATTGTCTAGTCCGTTATAATTGGCGCAAAGCTGTGGGGGGAGTCAAAATAAAACTTATTATTATTTTCATCATTACTAAACATAATACATGACTGCAAACCCACGCAAATTAATATGAATCATCCTTCAATGTCCACTAATACAACTACCTCTATATCTACAAATCTCACAAAAAAGACAAAAGATATACTGAATCGTAAATATATCAAGACTTGCTGAACTTTGTTAAATAGCATGATTTTTTCTTTTACATTTAAAACTATTGCTATAAATAAAATAGTCATCAAAAGTATCCAAATAAGAAATGTGGCTTGCACTAATTAAAACCATAACAAGATTAATGTTTAAAAAATTAACCAATCATTTATGATTTAATAGTTATGGATTTTCAATTGTAAATTATTTAAAATTCTAGCACATTTTATAAATCACACTGAACGCACTTTTGCGAAAAAACTGTTTGACCAAGATTACAAGTCTACTTAATGCTGCTTTTTCTTAGGTTGGTATTCAGCAAGGATAAATATTTATAAGGTATAATATTAAAATATTTTTTTATATTATAACTAGATAAATTTAATTTAAAAACACACAAAAAACATGGAAAATTTCAAAATTATGATGAGACGAAAAAAGATTAGGAATCGCGAAAACAGAAAATTAAATTATCTATGAATACTATGTAGCAGTGCATGCGGCGAATAAATTAAGTTGATTTAAAAATTGCCGATACTAGGGCAATGATATGATTAAAAAGAACAATAAGCTCCAAGAAAGTATTAATAAACCTTCAAATAAGTAGGCATACAGAAGTAATATATACCTAGCACATTCACATATGCCTGTAAAACCTAGATGCTCATAAGCAGGTGTTAAACAAGATGTATGGGAGAGAAAATATTGCGGAACGTTTTTAGGGGAAAGGCTAACTAATATGATTTAGACAGTAAACATGAAGTAATATAATATACAAAATGTACGATAAAGTAAACGTTACTATATTTATTAGATGTCAAAGGCAAAAATGATTTGGAAACCTGACGACAGTTCAAGAAGAAAGAGCTTTAAAAGTATTAGAAAATACATCTTTAATACATTTCGGAGAAGCCGTCGATGAAAGGCAAAAACAAATATTAGTAATAGGAGAAACTCAAAGAAAACCACAAATCTATTTAACAAACCACTGAAGATCATGCCAATTGAATGACATGAAAATTTTGGGTAAATATTGCTTTTTATTATGTTTATGTATCCATCAGAAAAGCTCTGAGATTATTAGGAGATACTACTAATTCATTTTGATGGAGGAGATAATGATGATGATCTTGCATCTAATCCTGTTAACTATAGCAGCATGATAAAGCTATCAGATCTCATAATATAGATTAATTTAGTGGAAAACTGACCAATTCGTGTGGCAACATTTTGACTTCTAACTTAGTCCCTAAGCGATATTTATACGCAGGTATCTTTTAAATGACATCTTGGCCATTAATATTTTGCAGATAGTTAAGATGTTTGGTGACACATGTCTAAGTGATCAGCCCTAATATTATAAATCAACGAACTGTACCCGCTAAAGCAACCTTATCATCCTTGAGAACGCCACTGCTAAGGGAATTGAAGTAAAACAGTTATCACAAGTTGCATTCGTGCTCGTGGCTGATATTTGATCCAGAGCACGAAGGTTGTTATCAAATTTGTATAAGGGCTGTCGTATTGTGTCCCAGCGTAAACTTCTAAATTATGTGTATCGAACGATTTTTAATAGACGAAAGCTGAAATTTTCAGTCCAAATTTTGTGGGTTTATAGGTATAGAGGTGTGATCAATATATAACCGTTATTTTCAATTTTTTCAAAAAGTATTTATTTATTCATCAATAACAATCTTGTCCCCTTCAAAGTAATCCCCCTCAGATATAATACACTTATGCCAGCGTTTTTTCAAATCCTCGAAACACTTCTGAAACGCGCTTTTTGGTATCGCCAACAGCTCCTTTTTCGATTTTTCTTTTATCTCCTCAATCGTAGCAAAACGCTTTCCTTTCATCGGTGTCTTCAGTTTTGGGAACAGGAAAAAGTCAGCGGGGGCCAAGTCCGGTGAATACTGTGGTTGAGGCATGATAACGGTTTTGTTTTTGGCCAAAAACTGACGCACAAGCATCGATGTGTGAGCTGGTGCGTTATCATGGTGCAAAATCCATGATTGTTTTTTCCACAATTCTGTGCGTTTCTGACGAATTGCTTCTCGCAAACGGCGCATAACTTCAAGGTAGTATTCCTTATTGACCGTACGACCTTGTGGCAAGAATTCATGATGCACCACGCCATTGCAGTCAAAGAAAACAGTGAGCAAAACCTTAACATTTGACCGAACTTGACGTGCTTTTTTCGGTCTTGGCTCTTCTGGACGCTTCCATTGTGATGATTGGGCTTTGGTTTCAATGTCATAGCCATCCGCCCATGATTCGTCACCAGTTATGACCTTTCTGAGGAAATCTGGATCGTTGTTGATGATGTTCAACAGCTCCTGAGCGATGTCCATGCGACGTTGTTTTTGCTCAAAATTTAGCAATTTTGGAACAATCTTCGCTGCCGCACGTTTCATGCCTAAAACATCCGTAAAAATTGCTTGACATGAGCCGAACGATATGCCAACATCATCAGCAACCTCTCTGATAGTGATTCGACGATTATCCAAAATCATTTTCTTCACTGCTTCAATGTTTTCATCGGTTGTTGACGTGCTCGGGCGACCCGGACGAGCATCGTCATTGACATCTTCTCGGCCTTCCTTAAACCGGTTATACCACAATTGAACTTGTGTTCTGCTCATAGTAGACTCGCCAAACGCCACAGTCAACATTTCAAATGTCCTTGCGCATTTAATTTCATTTTTTACACAAAACTTAATACAATTTCTTTGATCCATTTTTTCGAATAGTAAAAAATCGAAGAGCACACCAAAACACGACTAACCTTTTTATCTGTCAAAAACAAACTGACAATGTGCTGACAATCCAAAATGGCTGATATTGCCAACATATATAACAGACATGTGTACCAACATAACAGAAGCAAAAATGCGAAAATCGAACATACGTAACTCACGAAATTTGAAAATAACGGTTATATATTGATCACACCTCTATATTGCCGAAAACAGCAGCTACCTCTGAATTATTCTACCATCGCATCAATCGTCACATTAATCCTCAGGTACTACTTTTTTTTTGGCAACTAGCAATTAATTCGTCTTGTAGTTCTCTAGTTACTGCCAACTTACCTACAACCTTTCAGTTTTTGCGCCTGTTGATGTAAAACCGAAGGCAGCCTAAAATATCACTCAAATTCTAGTGTGAAGATTTCATGTCATCTGCCAAATACATTAAGAACAAAAACAGTCTTGAATTCTGTTACACTTGAATCAGTCGCTTTTGTTTTATCTTCATAGTTATTACTCATATTTTCAATGTATATGTTAGTATAGTCAACAAACTTTGGATAAAGGTATCTAGAAAAAACTTATGCCATGTACCCAGCATACGCTTTGAAATGCACAAAACACATGCTATCTCCTTGAAATATTATGTCTACCAGTTTTTGCTTTGGAAGATTATTTTATTTTGTTTTATCGAATTAACAAGTGTAATACAATGATGGATGAACTACGAATTTAACGCTAGTTCTAGGGTCTAGTTGAGGAGAGCTAGAATCGGGTTGTGGAAAAGCACCACCATCAACCAACTCATCATCATTCTTTTTCTGACTGCTGTGCATCACTATATCTTCTAGTTTCTCAACAAAGTCATCTTCATTTGCGTCGTTCTCATCTGGAATTTTATGTTGATCCGAGACATCATTCCACAATTGCAAAAGACTAGGTGCATATCGGAATGCATTATGTATTACCTGTTAATAACGCTGGTACGCTTATCGAAGTACGAATCTAGCTACTTTCATGTTTTATTACCCCTGACTGTCACACAAATTAACAGCTTATGATCCTTGAGAACACCTATACTATGAACACGTTTCTTCGAAATCATACAATAAAACATGGGTTATAAGTGTGTATAATGCGAAAGGAAAGTTAAATTCAAGCATGTATTATAAACTTTTAAATCAAATTCTGGATAATGTTGTAAAATTTATATATAATAAAGAGGTGTATTTCAGGTAACTTCCAAATTTTTCTTTTAAATCTCACATCGGTCGCTACAAACTCGGACGTAACTCTGCACCAGTCATCCTACCGCGGATATTTAGTAGTATTTACTGAATAATAAGATTTGGAAATATTACAACTATTAGTAAACATGTCTGAATATTGGAATCCGTAAATTCTGTATTTACATCAGTATAATTTACAAATTCATTCTTGTTATACCACAAGGCGATATGGATTACTAGTAATTCGTCATAATATACACCAAATAGTGTGAATTTGTGCAATTAACACAAGCCGAGTACCCGGAGGAATCGATACTCGTTTATTCGGATGAACCAGTACTCTAAAATATCTGAACCTGTATTACCCCGTTCCGAGTAGCCGCATTAGTTGGTTCCGGTTACATGTATTACCCGGTACCACGTATTCTCATCACCAGAATTTGAGTAATACATAATATTGTTATCCTGTGCTAAAAATATATTGTCTTTTAAACCGTAAAATGACTACCTGACAACCGTGTATTCGTCTAGGAACGAGAACCGGGTTAGCCGTTACCCGATTATATAGGAACCAGGTACCAGGTTCGTGACACAACTAGTCTACATATAGATACGTGTACGTATGTATGTATGTAGATACATACATGCACACATCGAGAAGACCAACTCGCTGGCACCCGGTCATGCGTGGAAAGAGAGAGATAAAAAGTAGTCGTCCAAATTCTGTATTTCATATAATTTATAAGTCAATTAACAATCTGTATATTGTGTCTCTTTGAAAGTTAATAAATTAGGATTAATCGGTGATCTACTAACTTGTGACGATAGGCTTCACGAAACAATAATAACTCTTATTGTCGACAGTATAGTCAATTGTAAGACAAAGAAAAGCAATACCAGTACTATACGAGAGAGAATGATTTTTTATGTTCTACCTAGCTATGAAGGAAAAGAGTTTGGAGGAAATTAATATTTTATTTTTGAAAATATAATCAATTGACATCAATATCAGGACACTTAAGACACTTATTCTGACATTGTGGCTAGACACAGAAGCTATGAAATTCTTGTCGCACCATTCCATAATACGTAGAAAACTTTAATAAGTTTGTCACATTCATATTATGTAATTTGTTGATGGCGGAACAATAACCTGGAATTTGAAGTATATTGAGCTGGCTAGACATTCGTTTGTAACACGTTATAAGGAACCCAATTCCGATTTCAGATAATTCTAGTGTAGCTGAACATATTTTGGATTCAGGTCATGATGTTCCAGCAAGAGACGTCCAACGTATAAAACAAGTGCCTATTATAAGAGCATGGATGCTTTGTAATAAATACATACGTTTACGAATATAGAAATAGAGTAACGAAGCCAGAAATCGGATCCGATGCCCCCCTCCCCCAATCATATTTACATACGTTTGTGATGTGAACAATAATAATTGTGGAGCCATTTTCATGGATTCAATCGTTAAGACTCTTTTCATGTCCCAAAATACCGTTGTTATCAGAACTTATCAGCTTTCCTGATGAATATTCTTATATGTTTGGCGATAGAGATTCCTTTCCGACATAGTGTTTGTTCGGGCGAAAGCGATTTCCGAATCCACTTTGCTGAAACCTTATTAGTTTCTAAATTGTCGTGCAGAATTTATAATACTGCAGGTTTGCAATATTTGGTCAGTAATCATCAAAACGTCACAGAAACTTGAGAGCACAAATTTAGATCGTCACCTGTTGTCGTCATGGCTAAGTAGACAATATAAATATCTCCGCTCGTAAACAATAATTTATTTCCTCTTGTCTTGTTAGATACCAATTACAGTCGTCTAGACTACCTAAGTAGACGACTCTTTACAGGAACGGTTCCTGTAAAGGGTTGCCATGGCGTCTTTACAGGCCCTTTCTGTCTGTCAAGACCTTTCAAAAAAAAAAAAACATTTATAATAAATACTTCCTTTAATATTGTACAATTTTTAACGTTCACAATTCTTATCCATTTATAATAATTTATAATTTAATTAATAAAATATCTTATTAATGTTTACAAGAATAAAAGTTAACAGTACACTTCGATTCGGGATGAAAATTAAATGTTGCGCCAGGAACAGTCAAGTGGCTAGTACTTTGCAGCTGATCGTTATAATTATTCGAATTATGTATATCTAAAGTTTCAGATGCAGATGCACTCTTAACTGTTCTGTCTCCTTGTATCATTTTAGCAATTTTAATTTTGTTTGTAACAGACTCTGCCATGTAACTTTCAGCGACAGACGATGACTTCCAAGAGCCATGGCGTTTTAAGGTTAACACATCAGCACCTGCATCTGCTAAAATGGTCGCTGAAGACCGGCGAAAACAATGGCCAGTGTAGCTTTCAGGATTTTCCAATCCCAAGAACGATGCTATGACACTCGGGAACTTGCCAAAACTTTTAATTCCTACCGGTTGTACGGTACATTTTCCATGACGGTAGGAGATAAAAAAGCGATTGTGATCAACATGGCACGGTCTTAATGATGCATATTGACGGTAGAGTTCCAAACAATTCAAACCTTCTCCATCGGCAACAATAGTGAACTTTCTGGGCACATGGGTTTTCGAATCAGGAATTTCAATAACAATATACTCTCCTTTGTCCTTAATATCGTTAACTCGCATCTTATACAATTCCTCACGACGGCACCCTCCATTTACACCAAATACTGTTGCCACCTGTGTGTAGAGTAAGATATTTTTAGATAACTACGCCGATAAGTTATCGAAACATACCTTTATCATTAAATATCTGTCATTTGGTGCTTCTGTCAAAAACCTATCAATATCTTGTCTGCTCAAATTTCTAGACTTTTTCGGTTGATAACCCAATGACTTCTTTTTTAAAAAGCTGGTTACTTTAGTAAATTTTCCAATATCAACGTTCTCGTACACTAACAACGTGGTCTTCAGCATAGACATAAAAGCCCACAGTGACGATGGTTTGTACTTAAGTGACTAATAAAAGGAATATAATCAGATGTGTTGGCATACAAACGTAATTTTTATTTACCTTTTCATAAATAAAGCTCATAATTAAATTTTCATTAACACCTTTGATTCCTTTCTCTTTTCGCCATTCACTGAAAACCCTAAATTGCTTCTCATACCGTTCTTTGGATTTTTTAGGTATTAGGCAGGCATTGGCTGCGTTTACCGTATCTTCAATTTCTTTGCAAACAGCAGTAAAATCTCCCCGAAAGTCTTCATCCGCGATTAAGTCCATTACAATAACACTTTTTTTACAAAGAGCGACAAAGGGTTTTATTTTTGTAATTTTAATTACAAAACATACGAATCTCCTTGGTTACCATCACAGCAAACTAATTTTTCTACAGTGCAGAGACTGGCTTCGTATTACTGTATCATTTATTTATATTTATCTATTTCTACAAGAGGAAATAAAACGTTGTACGCAGCTCGCTTGCAATTAGTCTTTACTGGGCTCACCGGGTTATGGGACTCGCTCCTTCGTCGCTCGCCCCACAATCTTCCCGGCTCACCCGTAAAGACTAATTTACTAAGCTTGCCACGTAAATAACTATTATTGCCTACATTTTAGAGGTACTACACAAATATGAATTTACAAAAACTATTAGAGTAATATGATTTGATTTCCAATCTCTAGCGAAATGAATGCTTTGTCTGCTTTTATTATTAGCCTTTAAAATTGCGTATGATCCAGTTATATGTATTTTAAGCATTTAGAAGCCAAAGAGACAAATCATGGTAAATAACATATCTCAATGTTTTTGTTTATATTCTAAGATCAACTTGATTATAGTAAAATATGTTGAGGATAAAAATAAAATAACGTGTAAAAGGATAAGTAAAAACAAGAGAACATGTAAACACAGACTTAAAAGATGTAGGTATAAGAAAAAAAGAAATATTAGAAAATTGTTTAATACGACCCTGTATCGGTTTTTTCGTATCAGACTTGTTTGAAGTACAGTTGGAACAGGCGCATTCCTCGTTCTGTGTTACTGCCATGATTTAATTTTTGATAGTAAAAAATCGTGATCTAATTCTCTGTTCGTATAATTATACTGGCAAATGAACAATGTACAGGTTGATTATTAATTGCATTTTAACTGTGAAGACTCTATCGTTTCTTTTGTTCTGGTGATCTAAGAATAATTCTCCGTTGGTGTCGTTATTAAAAACCTAAAAACAAGGTTAGTGCTGATTAAACAAACAAAACAAATTAAGTTTAAGTTTACATGAGTATGTTTTGTTATTGTGTTTTTTTTGTGTGCATAACATTTTAACGCTGCTTTGAGATGATATTGACACATATAAGTATACTTCAATGACATGGCAATTTAATTTGTAATTTGCCTTGTAATTGTATAGACGTGCATATTCTATTTATGTTAGTTTAATAAAACTTTCTCCCAGCAATATGCAATAGTAAATTCATAAATTAGTAATATATATATATATCATTAATTATATATATATTACGTCTCATACGTAAACTACCGTGTAAAAGTATACGCCCTCCACTTTTACTCTACAGTATAATAGTAGGTACATATATATCTCTGTTATTCTTTTCAGGTAATAGTAGATTTTATTCTTTTTTTACAATTTGCCATATATTCTTTATGTTTATTGGAAATGTTTTATTTAAAAGTGACTAAAGAATATTTCTAAAAAGTCAAATATTTTTTGCTAATCATGCCGCTATTTGTTTATTTGTTGTTTTTATTGCTCCACTTGGTTTTCTTTTCCTTTATTTTATTAACATTTTCATTACTGTTTCTTATAAATCTATTTTTCAAAGAGGAATTTACTATTATTTAAGTAAGCTAGAAAGTGATCCAAATCTGAAAAACACTTTCACTGTCATTCTCACTGATATCACTGTCTTCGTCTTGATAATGCACTTCGTCTTGATAATGCACGTCTCCGTAACCGAGTTTACGTTTAATAAGGTTCTGTTTACTGACATTGTTTTTATTAGTGGTTTCTGTATTCTTCGAATTCTTTATTTTAACCTTAGATATTTTCTTTAAAAATTCTGATTTTATCATCATCCCAGCAACTTGACGTGAACGTTTTCTTATTTTCTCTATTCTAAGTAAAGGAATTGGATACTCTCTATAATTTTTCTGGGGGTAATTTCAGCATTCGGCGTCATATGGTCTAGAAGCCTTTTCTGAGAACAATCTTATTCAAAAGCTAGACCTCGCAATGAATTTTTAACTGAAGAAATTGGCTCAGCTGATATTGAAAAACAATATGATTCAAAATTATTGTTATATACATTTGAGTCATAGATAGTCTCTGTACGTGCAAAATATGCGTACTTCAATAATATATTTGCATCGTAAGGATAAACACTAGTGGATTTAAATGCACCTATTGCGTCTTTTAGTGTTGCTGCTATCGCCCATGTCACACAGACTTTAACTATCTTAAAAGTTGTCAAATCCGCCGTTTCAAAGATTTACAAGTAGTGACTTAGCAAACTCATGATAATAACATGATTTTCTTCTGCATATCACAAGGAATCAATATTACAGAGTAATGTGTGACCATCTACTATGAATAGAACTTTACTTTGAAGTATCTTATTGTTGCCATTGACCCCTGACAAACAGAACGACGCTGTTCGATTTGATCTCCACATCAAATATCGTGTCGTAAAATGATGTTTTATAGAAACATCATTAATAATAAAAGTCAGTTGTCAATTTGACATTTTTGTCGAAACTTGTACGTAAATATTATTTCTTGTTTGATAAGTAAAAAAGTAATAAAAATTGTGTTTAATCATTTATAAATTGTTATCGAGAGATAAGCCCTGACCGACCTACTGTGGATAAAGTTATAGGTAACAATAGTGGAGCTCAACTAAGTGGCAGTGAATAAAGTGATGTATTGATGATCCCACCCCCAAGAAAATTCCGAAAAGGAAGGACTCTGAGTTAACAACACCAGGAGGACACCCAAGACCAGCCACACCTGAACCAACTCCTATGTGGATGTGAACCACCACCACTAAACAGGATGCCGTCCCCTAAGCATGCTGCTGCTCGCAAACTAGATGCCACCTCCGGATTCGCTGATGTCACCTTCTGCAGTGTCTACTACCAGGAACCACTACAACCCTACAGTGGACATCCTGACGAAGACGTCGTCGTCTTCATATAAACATTGGACGAATACCTCCAGCAGTTTACCCTAGAAATACCGGAGGACATCGACCACGGGGTACGCCCATACTTAATAGGGGCAGCCGCTGCATGGCACTTCCGGTTTCGGGACACCTTCTGGCATGTGGAAGGTTTTGGTGGACGATTGCGGATGGAGTTCTTCAGCGACAGAGACTATGCAGCGTTCATGGAGAAATCACCCAAGGGGCCAATATTTAAACCCCGTTTTCTGACACCACCGCTTCAAACGACGCACCAGTCGAATATGTATACATAGTGGACGAAAACCAGAAACCACTACAGTCAACAGAAGACTACTTCAGCATGGAGTCCATCCAGCCACCACAGATCTACAGTGGACACCCTAGCGAAGACCCCCTAGTCTTCGTGGAACTGCTGGAGGAGTACCTACAGCAATTTCCTCAGGATGTTGCAAGAGATGTCAACCGTGCAGTCACCCCTCACCTAACAGGAGAAACTGACAGGTGACATCGAAATATTTGCACCTTCCGGTCAATGGCAGAGTTTGGCAGACGTTTCCGGTATGAGTTTTTCAACGACCATGACTATGCAGCTTTTATGAAAGAAACTCAGAACGCGTCTGCCACCATCAGTACTTCTGACATTGAATACACAGATTACGCGTGTATCACTATGGATAACAAAACAACGTCCCAGTCCTCCGCAGACGGACTCATTATGGCAACGGATATGCCAAACCTCCTACGATGTCCCAATCCTGGTGACCTACACCAACTATACAGATGCCGAGCACATGGAATATGTGGAAGCCACTACAGATAATGCAACAACGTCGGAGTCCTCCGCAGACGGACTCACCATGGCAACAGATGTTCCAAATCTCGATGATGTTCCAATCCTGGTGACCTACACCAAACCTTCAAATGCCAAGCACGTAGATCATGTGGAAACCACTGCAGATAATGGGACAACGTCGCAGTCCTCCACAGAAGGACTTACTATGGCAACGGATGTGCTAAACCAGGACGATGTCCCAATTCTAGTAACCCACACCAACCCTCCAGATGCCGATCACGTGGATCATGTGGAAACCACTGTGGATAATAAGGTGACGTCGCAGTCCTTCGTAGACAGACTTACTATGGTATCAACATGCCAACTCAGTACGAGACTGTCCCAATAACTACCAAAGCAACCGTACCGAATGGTTAGCAGCGCCGACCTTACAAGAAAATGGATCGAGCTCGATGGAGTACACCGGATCATAGGCCATTTGATCCGGGAATCTGCCTGCCAAGAACCACGCCGAACGCCGACCAGGTGTGCCTAGGGAAACGGATCAACCACGAGGCACTCCATTAGATCCAAGGAGCAGCCTTACAACTATCGCAGGAGCCCCAGCCCGGGAATAGCTAGCAGGATGTGGAGCATCAATCGAAGCAGCGTCTTTCAGAAGGGGTGGGGGAGCATGTTACCATTGACCCCTCACAAACAGAACGACGCTGTTCGACTTGATCTCCAGATCAAATATCACGTCAATTTGACATTTTTGTCGAAACTTGTACCTATATTTTATTATTTCTTGTTTGATAAGTAAAAAAGTAATAAAAATTGTGTTTAATCATTTATAAATTGTTATCGAGAGATAAGCCGTGGCCCACCTACTGTGGAAATTCCTTTCATTATATATGCAGGTTACAAAAATGTGCCTTCAAAAATGCTATATGCTATAGCTGTTATAGTTGACAGAATCCTCACTCTTATTTTGCCTGTATTGCAAATATAAACAAGGTTATCAAATTGCTGCTGCTAATCCATGAGACGATGCAGAAACTGAAAGTATTTCAAAACAACTTGCCTGAAATAAAAATAAAAACTTAATTGTAAATGGTTCATGGTTACAAAATAAATGGTGTATTGCATCAATTCAAACAATATCTTCTACCTACTTGTTCAATTCTTTGAGGTGGGTACAGTTTTGAAGATCCTTATGTATAGACATATTACTCCTCAAAAATAAATTTAGCTCGTTTTAGTCAGCTTTGCCAGTTGTAAAATTACGTTACAAAATTTAATTTAGGGACCTAATTGTAAGCAAACGCATTCACAGCTATGCAATTTTTTTAAATGCGCAACATGTTTTCGTTTCATTTTATCGCCGAGTATTGACTCACGACCCATACCAATTTTTTGTTTCAATCCCGTGTGAATTATTCCACATAGTATTCTGGAAGCAGTTAATAGTGATGCTGGTTTCGGTTACTTTTCAGTACTTGTAACTATTCGTTACTTTCGAATCCAATATCCGTTAGTTTTTATTCGTTACCAAGTATTCGTTCAAATCTGCAGTGCGGGAATTTGTATAGTTAATATATGCTGCCGTGCCATGGTAAAACACTGTATACGAAAAAATGTTAGTTTTCAGGAGAAGCGTTTAAAGTTTGAATTGTTGCCATTTACACATTTTTGTTTCGATATTAGCGAAATTATAGTGTAAGACTTCAAACACTAGTCTTCATCATTTTTCGTGCATTTAAAAGCATAAACACAACTTTGAAACATTTTGTTTCGCTTAAATTTGTTTACCATTTTATGTATTTTTTTAAATAAAATTATCATTAATGATGAAAACAAGGTATATTGCTTTAACTTGTTTTGGCGTTGTAATATCTAAAGTTATCCAGAAGTAATTTTCAATTGAAACGATGTAATGTCTCTTACCTTCATTTTAAATTTCCTTTCATTTTCATTCCAAATTATAATTATTACTAGTATAAAGGAGCAATATACATAAATATATATTTTATTGAGAAGTTTATTTAATTTCAACAAATTTGAAAGTAATATTACATAAATAATAAAAATTTACAAGATACAAAGCTTAAACATCTTCTTCTAATAAATCAGCTGCTGTTTCATTTTCTGATAAATTAATCCAAAATACTATTTTCAATTATCAATTATGACCTTTTTACCTGTATTGATATGCCACGAGGGTTTTGTAGTTTTTCTGGAAGTGTCAAAGTACATCTGTTTCCTAACACATTGCATGATTTATACTCCACTTGATCAAAATCGGTCTTAAAATAAAGCAGCAACGATCCTTTGACAAGTTTTACACTCAGTAGGTCTTTAAAGTAAGGGAACGTTTCTTGATCGTTGGTTTTCTTTCTATTATTTGTTTTGAACTTATTTTCAAATTTCATAAAGTCTCCAATTTGCATTGGTACCGCTTTTGTTCTCTTAGAACTCATATTACAAACTTCTTGGAAATCAGTGAAATCTTCCAAGTTTCCTTTTTTGCGAATGACTTGTTCAATTTTTCCATGTAAGCGGCCATATAATTGTGACCACTGATCAAATAGTTCACAATAAGTGTCTCAATTGTACAAAAAGGAGAATTTAAATAAGATATCAACTCAGAAAACAAAATCTTGTTCTTATTTTGACCTCTGCAATTATCTAACCATAAGATAGTGTGCTTGAAATCTCGATTTAGTTCCAGGAATTTTATAAAGGCACTTGCGATATCTTCGACCCGCCTTCCCGTTATTGCTTCCTACCATATAATGCAAAACTGGTCACTTTTTTATTCATCCCAGCAAAAGTCTCATTAAAGACAATCAGTCTTTCATTTTGGGTATTCGTGATAGCAAAAACACCTTTTGAAGGTCTGCCGCGAACACCTTTCATCCTTCAGATCACAATCTTGGCGGTATTTATTTCTGGTTTTACAAACCTTGATAAAATAATGATATAAGGCAAAATGTCATTACTGCAGTTATATAACTAACTACCTCGTCAAGATGTTTTTGTTTCAATTTGAAATTTTCTTCACTGGGATTTAAGTCTTTCTCAATGCAAAAGCCACATTTATCTGCGTGATACTCATTAAACGAAATATTCATGTCATCTAATGTCCGCCGGTATTTCTCGTACGAAATCTTATTTTCTCGACGAATCTCACAATAGTCGCTATACATTATTTTAATTGACTATTTGGAGCATGAATTCTTCTATAATGTGAGGGTTTAGGGCTGAAAGAATTGATGTGAAGTTTTACGGGAGTCGATGCCACTTTTTGTGGTGGTTCATGACGTCCTCTTTGGCCCGGTATTGGTATCTGAAGCTTATTACTGTAGCCGTCCTTGCAGACTCTTAGAAGGGAGTGAATAGTGCAATTGGTGCATCCCAGTGTTGATAAAAAAAAATTTTACACACGATTACACTTTCACCCCCTTCTTTTGGAACTTTGAAGATGCTAGTAAATTTTCTTTTACCATTTTCTATTTTTCTTTTTGAGGGTATCTCAGAAATATGGCAAGCTGTCCATATTCGCTGTTCGTGTTTGTTTAAGTTCCAAAAGTTTCATGAATTGCCACTCTTTCATTATCAGTGGTCGCTCCAGATTTACACCTTACTGTAATACAATTACACTGCCTCTCCAACAACGGATGATTCAGTTTGTTGTGTTCCATTCTTTCCTTGCTGGTTCTGAGTCTTACTCTCTTTTTCTAAAGCTCTTGATCTTTTGTTGTTTCTTCCTCACTTAACATGAGCCCGTCTTCACCATCATTTTCGCTTTCTGGCAACTGTTGACCAACTTCCTTTTGTATTTTATATGTTGAAACTAACAAGCAAGTGTTGCTTTCTCCGTCTTTCTGGATGTTTTCCACTTGCCAATATGTATTTGCACATTTCAGAGACATTATTATTCTGAACATGAACATTATTGTTTTTGGAATCACTAGAAATATCAGTCGGCTCTTTCATTATTTTTCTTTTTACACGTTCAACGTTTATTTTGTGGTGTTTTGATTCTCTTTCTTCAGTGCTCGAGTAGTCTGAAGATGGAATATAATCTTTATCTTTAATAGAGTCATCTGTATATTCTTCATATGTTTTCTAAAAAAAAAAGTAAATCACGATTAGATCTTACATTGGTGTCTATTGAAGAAACTTCTCGTTGATTATCAGGTTCTAGGGCCATTTGGACCAAAAGTTTGCCTCTATAGGCCATTTTCACTTTTCCTTTGGTAGGAGCAGCACACGACACGAATGTGAGGAACCAATTGAGACATAACCTCACAAATTCACTTCACTTACCGAAACAACGGCAAAAGAAGTTATATGAAGAAGATACAGTGTTTTTCCATCAGAAATTCCATACACTTGCAAAGGTAAAACGCTGTATGGTATTTTAATTTGTTCTGCCAAAGTATGTCATCGGAAAGATTTAGAAAAAACTAATTTAAAGACATAACGGCGTTTTACCATTGCATAAATGTGTTTTTTTAGCGTTATGCGTTGTTTTACCTAAGTATGTAAAGAGGGGCAATCATGTTACACTGTTTAACCATCTTCATAATTTCGTTATAAATCATGATAGAAACATGCAAATAGAAGGTAGAGATAGAGTGAAAAAAGTTAAATCGGAGAAGCGCAAAACTTAAAAAACACATTTTTTCAGATACAGTGTTTTACCATGGCACGGCAGTATGGTACAAACAAAATGTTCACTTATATAGGTAGTAATTTTAATATAAAGTGTATTGATTTCAAAATTTCCGACCCTAAATTTCTGGAAATCTATGAGAAATTCCCTGAAACACGTAAGAAGTATTATCGTGGGGGCCATTTCTTGATGCAAATATTGACTCACCCACTTTAGCCTCCTGCCCCCGGAAGCTACTATGTTTTGAAACAGTAAATTTTGGCGTTTAATTTTTTAAAATTGATTGATTCGTTTTGAAGATTTTTACAAAAATCTCCTGGCTCGAGTTGTTTTATATTTCTAGCTAGTCAATCTATTTTAGGAGCATCGAAACAAAAGCCAATATTAAAATCTTTTATAAATTTCTCAAAAACATGGAAAATAAATAATCTTATGGTATTTTAGCTTTTTAGTTATGTTTAATGCAGAATACTTTTCTTTATTTTTGTAGTTACTTATTAAATAAAATTGCATGTTTTAGGAACGTTTTTATACCGATTTTGCGTTCATTGATTCAATTTTTGTAACAGCACAGTTAAATAATGTTTAACCCAAAGTTATTTAAATAAAATAACAATAATGGTTTACAATTTGCAAGAAAGGGTTGAAATTGTATTAATTTATGGAGCCGAAAATCAATGTTCTTGACGAACTGCCGCAACATTTAACGAAAGGCATGACATCTCAAAGATAATCCTAAATCTTATTGATAAATTTACTCAGACTGGATCTGTTGCAAATGTAAAACATAATCAGGCGAGAGTTTTAAATGAAGACGCTCAATTGGAAATGTTGGGTCATCTCGGCATAAATCCTATTCCATCATTACGTCAGATTACTGCGACAAATGGAACTTCCTTGGGTTCGGTTCATAAAATTACAAACCTTCAAAAATGTCATCCTTATAAATTGAAAATATGTAACATCTCATCTGTCTGTAAAAGGACACACCCAGTATCCTGAAAAAATTAATGTATGGGCAGACATCTCTTGGAACCAAGTGCCTGGGTACGCTTTTTTTCAATGGAAATCTAAATCTTGATATGTTGGAAAATACTATCATCTGCTAATTATGGATACTCTCAAAAAACAGCTGAATAGAGATGGAATTTACCCTTCCGCCTCAAAATTTAGAAGAACTTCGTCAGAGAATGAACGCAACCTACCATTGAATTCAAAGATATGTTTTTGAAAATGTACGCCGCCGTTTTGAACATCGGCTATACCATTGTTTAGCGATCAATGAACAACATTTTGGAAAATTATTGGATTGAATTTTTCTGCAAAAACTATATTTAAATTCTTAAATAACTTTGAAAACAAAAGACCTTTAAAATATCGTATTACTCGATACCCTTTTCTATTAAAATTTTTTAAAGGGGTAGCTCCTGGGGGCGGGGGGTTAAAGTGGGTGAGTCAATTTTTTCATTAAGAAATGGCCCCCACGATAATGCTTCTTAGGTGATTCAGTAAATTTTTCATAGATTTCCATATTTCCAGATATGTGGAGTGGGAAGTTTTGAAATGAAGATCCAGTATATTACGTTAAATAAATAAAATTCGTTAAAAGAATCGCACAAAACATTCAAACTCAAAATCAAAAGTAAAATGCCAAAGCCTAAAGTATTTTTTAAGGAGTTCCCATTCAAATGTTTTGTACAAAGTTATTGACGCTAAATTATATTTTTTAATAAATACTTCAGACAAGAATGTGTTCTAAAAGTTATAAATTATGAGAGTAACTGTTTGACAAAGTAACGAATATTTGAAACCAGTATTCGTTACTTGGGATCTTATCGAGCAACGAATACTTTAATAACAAATGCCTCAGCCAAATATGAAATTAATTTTGGCACCACAAACACTAACCTATGGTGTTCCCTAACATATTACAACTTAACAACAACGGTAAATGGACGTTGGCAGACTGTACGCGTGCAAACAAAATACAATAACAAATTTTGCGAACGTGCTCAATAAAACTTTTGCTAATAACTTACTTGAGTAAGACTTTATTTCAACCCTGCAGGACCGCACATATCAGACCTACAGCAATCACAACCAATATGACAACTGACGCCCTCTATCGCTAAATTACATACATCTTTTAGCACTTTAGATTAGTTTACTGAAATGGAAACGACTTACATTTTCTGACTTACCCATCAGAAAGAATTGCTGACAACTTTTCATAAGAGAAACAACTTCATACGTACCTATATAGACTCGCGTCCGTAGAATGAACATCAGACGTGAGTAGAAATGTACATATAACTCTGGACGTAGTAATATGCGAGATAAAGTACTTTTAGTATGAGAATAATGATCTATTTAAACACGATAATGCACAATTTAACTTTTTCTAATGATCGGTGTGTCGAGAAATGAACATAATGAAATGATATAAAATATGTTGACTCATTCTCATCGCACTTGAAATTCAGAAAAACAATTGTGCCGGCCTACAATGCAAAATCATCAGGCAGTTTGTCAAGTATTAGGTAATTTTTGGGAAGTCGATCTTTTCTAGAATGTACGTTAAAGAAGTTAAAATGTAGAATATCGAATCAGGAATTCTTCAGTTTCTAATAAATGCATCTTTCTCGTAATTGCCGGATTTCCCTACAAAAAAAGAAAATTAATTATACAAATTGTATAAAAAGCAGAATTTATCCACAAAACTACGTTTCTAAAGGATTTTCGTCTTAAGGAGCTTGCACAAATGCTCTGTCACGGTCACTCAACTGCGGTTACTGTGATGATCGTTCTAAATTCCTATGTTCATTGGTACGGAATATGACCTAGGACTGCGGCAGCGATCACGCATATGTCTAAGTTCTTGTATTCGTAATAAGTGGAATACATTATATTTGTATATTTTTTAAACTGAATTGTGCTCTTCCATTATTTTTATATTTGTTGGAAATTACAATAAATATTCATTAAATAGGTTGAAACTATTACTATTACTTTCATTAGCAATACAGCTCGAAATTTACTAGAGTAAAAACAAAGTCTGTACATAATCTTATTTATTTGTAATGTAATACGAAGATAGTATTCTATATAAGAAATGAATAATATTATTTATTTTAATTAATCACTTAATAAAAACAAACAAATATATTGTAAATGGCAAACCTGGTGTTTCTGGAACTATTGCATAATAAATTTTGAATAGAAATCTATTTATGTAGAAAATCAAGTCTTGAAGTTCTCTAAGACAATTTTCGATTCTGATCTTAAAAAGAGTTCAAATTCTTTACATCTCATAATTGATAAATTGCTTATTTCGTCAAATTTTTACTTTCAAATTGTGCATTGTGCGAAGCTTGTTAGCAAACAATTTTTCTTGTTAAATAGTGAAACCGAAATATCACACATCTGAAGACCTAAAGTCGAAGAGACCAGATTATATCTCCAAACCATGAAATCAGGATATCAGAAAACACTCTCACTGTAAATGGTAAATGTTTCTTCTGCCTTCAAGTTTATCCTCTAAACTAAGATTAACATATTCTTAAACATGTTCAACATATCGAACAGTGAAACTAGTCCCATTATATTCATTCTTCTTCACTGAAAGTGAAATTACGAACCTCCATAACACAATGAAATCCACTAGGACTTCCTTGCTATATTGAGGAGAAATGTGTTGAAAACATTAGGCTCCCAAATGTTATATTGAATTAGTGATTTGTATGATTCCAAATAAACCAAAAACATATTACTAATTAATTTTCATAAAAGACTACAAACCTGATTACCTATTCATTAGGAAAAAGTATACTGAAATTTCCTTAAACGTTTAACACAAGCAAAAATAAATTAATAATAGCCTTTGGTTGCTCAACAAAATATTGTTGTTGCAGTAGTTTTCATGTCAACTAACAATTTATAACTAAACGATAATCCTTTTATATAAGTAGTATAGTTTGCCTAATATATATATATAGTCAAAGAAAATAGTGGGTAACCCCGCTGTAGAGCAACCGTAGACACGTGTTTCTGACTAATTGGTCGTCATCAGTACGGTGTAGCCAAGGAATGAGGTGGGAAAACCTTGGAGATGTAAACATAAACGGAAGACCATCAGGTGACAGACCCCCATTTGTAGCTTCAGTTGGAAGATCCTCAGTTTTGAGGACAACAACCAACATCGCCACGAGGAAGACATTGTCAACCTGCGTGCCAACCGACCCTGGAAAATTAATCAAAAGTGGAAATAGTGCGGGTAAGCAATTTAAAATGGGGGTCTGTCACCTGATGGTCTTCCGTTTATGCTTACATCTCCAAGGTTTTCCCACCTTATTCGTTGGCTACACCGTACTGATGACGACCAATTAGTCAGAAACACGTGTCTACGGTTGCTCTACAGCGGGATTACCCACTATTTTTTTTGACTAAATTGTTTACCCGCACTATTTCCACTTTTTATTAATTTTCCAGGGTCGGTTGGCACGCAGGTTGACAATGTCTTCCTCGTGGCGATGTTGGTTGTTGTCCTCAAAACTGAGGATCTTCCAACTGAAGCTACAAATGGGGGTCTGTCACCTGATGGTCTTCCGTTTATGCTTACATCTCCAAGGTTTTCCCACCTTATTCCTTGGCTACACCGTACTGATGACGACCAATTAGTCAGAAACACGTGTCTACGGTTGCTCTACAGCGGGATTACCCACTATTTTCTTTGACTAAATTGTTTACCCGCACTCTTTCCACTTTTGATTAATTTTCCAGGGTCGGTTGGCACGCGGGTTGACAATGTCTTCCTCGTGGCGATGTTGGTTGTTGTCCTCAAAACTGAGGATCTTCCAACTGAAGCTACAAATGGGGGTCTGTCACCTGATGGTCTTCCGTTTATGCTTACATCTCCAAGGTTTTCCCACCTTATTCCTTGGCTACACCGTACTGATGACGACCAATTAGTCAGAAACACGTGTCTACGGTTGCTCTACAGCGGGATTACCCACTATTTTCTTTGACTAAATATATATATAATCAATAGTATGTATTCTTGGGTATGTGGTTTTTAGGTTAAAATGAAAAAACGTGATTACTGCTGACGTTTCGATGTTTATTCACATCTTTTTCAAAACTTATGCATATTAAAATACTGCAAAAAAATTAGTAATTAAAGAAGACAATAATATGTAAATCCGCCAATTAATAAGCACTTATTAAGTCAAAAAAACAAACAAGAATGAAATAAACTAAAATAAAGCGACTCACATTAAACGGTTACAGCACGTCACAAATTAAAAATAACTGGCTTAACATTAGCCAGTTGTATTGCAAATTATTACGAATTAAAAACAATAATAAAAATAATGTCATTATATCGACTGTATTTCCGAAAATGCGTATTAATGCATAGTACAAGTGTATAAACCTAACACAGGCTTTTGCTTACTTTTTTTTAAAAAAACATTTTATATTTTTTATTTTTTATTTTTTATTTTTTTTATTTTTTGGTTGTTTTCGTTCATGCACGTTCAACTATTGAATACACAGAATTTCTATGCATTAATACAACACGCAAACAAAACACCTCACCGTCAGAAAGTACATCACAAAAGCTAATACCTTTAAAATTAAATAATTGCATTATAGAAATTAGATAAATTTGCAGTGTCCCCACGATCATTAATGGCCTTTTTTTGTTTTCTGATGTGAATCATTTCCAACACATCCCTAGCTTTATTGTTGTATTCTTTATATTATTTAGTAAGTAATTTTAAATTTTCTATTTTAAATGTAACTATAACCGACACAGTAAGGCATATTAATCGAATACAGAAACGCATTGATGCACACAAGCAAAACCTCAAACATATTAATACGCAGTTATTTGAGCAATTTATGATTGTACTACATGATAAATCAGAACAACAATTTTTAAAAACCAAGGAAAAACACATTAAAAAAATTAGGATTTTGCAGTGTAAAATGGAAAATATTAATAAAGCTGATAAACGGGAACACAATGACAAATGGTTAACGAACATTTCTAATACAGTAATTCCTAGCAATATCCAAAATATTTTAAGTTTGGGTCCTTCTTTTGCTATTAGCTACAATAATAACAGTGAAATACCTATAAAGAACATTATCGCTAATATTGAAAGTGGAATTGCCAGTACTACCGAAAGTAATAAAGCCGAAATACGTTCTAAAGTATGTAATGTGATCACAAATTTTAAGCATAGTTCTACAATGCACAAAGCCACCAATTCTAATACTAAAATTTTTAATAAAAACCTAAATGAGACCAGGAAATTTATTAAAAACAACCCACAAATTACAATACTTAAACCTGATAAAAGTAACAAAACTGTAATCATGAACACCACTGATTATAATCAAAAAATGATGAATATGCTAAATGACAGAACTACTTACACTGAACTAAGCAATGACCCCACCCTCAACTTTCAAAATCAAAATAACAGCTTAATTAAATCTTGGGAACAAAAAAATTTAATTTCAAAAACTTTAGCAAACAAACTTAAAATTAATAATGCTGTATCGCCTAAGATCTATGGATTGCCCAAGCTACATAAAAATAATATTCCCCTGCGACCAATAGTGTCATGTATTCAATCCCCGTTCTACAACTTATCTAAATTTTTATCCGATATCATTAAACCAATAATATGTCAGAATAATTATTACACCAAAGATTCGTGGGAATTCAAGAAGTTTATAGACACTGTTCTGCTCCCTAATAACTATCAATTAGTTTCCTTTGACGTCATTTCGTTATACACTAACATACCCATAGATTTGGTAAAAAAAATTATAACTAATAAATGGAATCAACTAGAGGAACACACCACACTTACATTGTCAGAATTTATTAAAGCTGTAGAATTGACGCTTTCTTCTACTTACTTTCAATTCCAGGGAAAATTTTACAAACAAGCTTTTGGTTGTGCAATGGGTTCTCCTATTGCTGCAACAGTTGCCCAGCTTGTTTTAGAAGATCTAGAAGAGACAATAATTCCCAAACTCAATTTCACACTTCCGTTCTTTAAAAGATATGTTGACGACTGTTTAACAGCCATCCCAGAACAACATATTGAATACACTCTACAACAATTTAACAGTTTTCACGAAAAAATACAATTTACTTCAGAAAAAGAGGCTGACTTGTCTATAAATTTCTTGGATATTACATTAATTAGAAATTACAAAACACACAACATTTTAACTAAATGGTACACCAAAGAGACTTGGTCTGGTAGATATCTGAATTTTAATTCTACCACACCTTTGTCATACAAAAAGAATGTGGCGAGCAACCTTGTGAATCGGGCAATCACATTAACTTCGGCAACTTATAGAAAGGAAATTCTAACAAAAATAAGACTGACATTAACTAATAACAACTATCCCATCAAACTAATTAATAACATCATAAAAACAAGAATTCATGCGTTTTATAACATCTATAATAACCATAAGAAAATAAAAAATGACAATAATAATACCTACATTGCTGTCCCTTATGTAAAACACCTTTCGGAGAACCTCCAACATATCCTCAAACCGTACAATATAACAATAGCTAATAAAACTACCAACACATTAAGACATCTCTGGTCTAATTTAAAAGCAAAAACAACCAAAGACCAACAAACACATGTTATTTATGAGATTCCGTGCGGAGAATGTTCTGGAGTTTACATAGGGCAAACTATGCAACATTTAAAAAACAGAATCAACGGGCATAAGTTCAGCAAGAATAGTACTGCTTTGAAAAAACACACCACTAGTACTGGTCATTCTTTTGATTTTAAACATGTAAAAATTCTTGATAAAGAATACAACAATAAAGCTAGGGATGTGTTGGAAATGATTCACATCAGAAAACAAAAAAAGGCCATTAATGATCGTGGGGACACTGCAAATTTATCTAATTTCTATAATGCAATTATTTAATTTTAAAGGTATTAGCTTTTGTGATGTACTTTCTGACGGTGAGGTGTTTTGTTTGCGTGTTGTATTAATGCATAGACATTCTGTGTATTCAATAGTTGAACGTGCATGAACGAAAACAACCAAAAAATAAAAAAAACAAAAAAATAAAAAATAAAAAATATAAAATGTTTTTTTAAAAAAAAGTAAGCAAAAGCCTGTGTTAGGTTTATACACTTGTACTATGCATTAATATGCATTTTCGGAAATACAGTCGATATAATGACATTATTTTTATTATTGTTTTTAATTCGTAATAATTTGCAATACAACTGGCTAATGTTAAGCCAGTTATTTTTAATTTGTGACGTGCTGTAACCGTTTAATGTGAGTCGCTTTATTTTAGTTTATTTCATTCTTGTTTGTTTTTTTGACTTAATAAGTGCTTATTAATTGGCGGATTTACATATTATTGTCTTCTTTAATTACTAATTTTTTTGCAGTATTTTAATATGCATAAGTTTTGAAAAAGATGTGAATAAACATCGAAACGTCAGCAGTAATCACGTTTTTTTCATTTTAACCTAAAAACCACATACCCAAGAATACATACTATTGATTATTATTAAAAGTGGTTAAGAAAAATAAACACACAATATATATATATATATATATATGTTATTTTAAATGTGGGAATTGTATTATGTAGACTGTAATCGGTGTTCTGTAATCTATAAAATAATTATCTCGGTATATGCAGGGTGTAACAGTGGGAACGCCGTGGTCTCTGGTAGTCAAATGGTAACAATTTTGAAAAAGTTACATACTGGAATATATGTACGTGGATTAGATCTACAATTTAAAAATAATAGGCAATATCCAGGGTGTTTCAAAACTTAGCAATGTACCAAAGTTATGTTTTTCTTAATGGAACACCTGTATTTTATGTCATTTTTGAGTTGTACACTGAAATCTAGATCAACTTTATTTAAGGTTTCCTATGTCTAATTTTTGTAGTTTATGAGTTATTTCAAGTTTTTTGAAAATGCAATGTTGCACGAAAAGTTTAGTATCTCGAAAATGACTTAATTCAGAGAAGTGTAACGAATAGCGTAAATGGCAGATCCTTTGGCTGATTGAATGCCATATTCAAAGTTGTCGAGTATTCTACAGGTCGTTCATGTACCGAGAGCAAACTTTATGAACTTCTTTCGTGCATAACTTTATTATTTTAAATGGAACACCCTGTATGTATTTATGTTATCAGATAGAACATTTTATTGTCTAAAAACCAGTATCAGGAATCCCTATGACTATCTTTACTAGTTTTTAAGTTATTTGTGTTTTTTAGATAATTTAAGTGAACTAAATTTGTTTTTTGTAAGTGAACACCCAGTATATCTTTACATCGATGGGTATAAATATTATTATTCGAAGAAGTTGATTTTATATTGTCACAATTTACATGAAAACATAAATTCCAAGTAATAAAAATAAACTAAACAAAACAGCAGTAAATATTTTTGTATTTGGATTAAGAAAAAAGGATTTTGTATAAAATAAACGAAAAAACATAACAACAAAATAAACGAAAAAGTGCTAGCGTTCAACATAATTGCCATTTTCTTCAATACAGAAAATAACCCTCTGTTCAAATGCTGTTCTAACGTTCCTCAGCATATCCGGTGTTACTGAACTGAAGGCGTCTCTGATTCTCGTTTTCATATCCTCTGCTGTAGTGGGCAAGATATTGTAAACGATCCCTTTTACATACCCCCATAGGAAAAAGTCCATACATGTTAAGTCCGGAGACCTTGGTGGCCAATTGCACGGACCATCTCTTCCGATCCACCTATTAGGAAATTTCCTGTGAAGGTAGTTTTTAACGGACCGTTTAAAATGGGCAGGAGCGCCGTCTAATTGAAGCCACATACGGTTTCTAATATTCAAGGGAATATTTTCCAAGAGGGTCCAAAAGTCCCTTTTTAAGAACCTTAGAAATTTGTCTCCGTTTAGGTGCCCATTGAAGAAGTATGGTCCAATTACATAATCGCCTATAATGCCTCCAAACACGTTCAAACTCCAGCGATGCTGCCGATCCAAGGTACGAAAAAGATGGCGATTTTCGGTATCATAATAATGAAAATTGTGACGGTTTACTAATCCATTATTATGAAAAGTGGATTCATCGGTAAATAAAACGTAATTAAAAAAATCATTATGTTCTGCGTTTCTATCAAGAGCCCACAAGCAAAAATCAATTCGCCATTCATAATCCATTGGGTATAAATTTTGATGGTATTGTAAGTGATAGGGATGGCATTTGTGTTTTGTTAGTATCCTAGATACGCTCATATGAGTTATATCTAATTCCTTGGCAATCTGTCGTGTGCTTTTATGCGGTTCTTCAGTGACTGTTGCCAATACCACGAATTCATTTTCTACGTCTACAGTTGTTGTTCGACTTTTGTATGCAACACTCCCTGTGGCACGGAATCTACCCAACAAATTTTCAAATACCCTTTTATCTGGATGTTTTCGATTTGGGTACTTCTGCGAATACATCCGAGACGCAAGGAAGCAATTTTCCTGACACTCACCAATAACTAAAATCATATCAGTTCTTTCTTGCAACGAGTATGCCTTCATGATGTTAACAGAGTACACGTCAAATTGACAGTTTCTCTATGAGGATCCAACCTCCTAGATTAAATAATAACAATTTCCGTAAGTTATCTAAAAAACGCAAATAACTTAAAAACTAGTAAAGATAGTCATAGGGATTCCTGATACTGGTTTTTAGACAATAAAATGTTCTATCTGATAACATAAATACATACAGGGTGTTCCATTTAAAATAATAAAGTTATCCACGAAAGAAGTTCACAAAGTTTGCTCTCGGTACATGAACGACCTGTAGAATACTCGGCAACTTTGAATATAGCATTCAATCAGCCAAAGGATCTGCCATTTACGCTATTCGTTCCACTTCTCTGAATTAAGTCATTTTCGAGATACTAAACTTTTCGTGCAACATTGCATTTTCAAAAAACTTGAAATATCTCATAAACTACAAAAATTAGACATAGAAAACCTTAAATAAAGTTGATCTAGATTTCAGTGTACAACTCAAAAATGATATAAAATACAGAGTGTTCCATTAAGAAAAACATAACTTTGGTACATTGCTAAGTTTTGAAACACCCTGTATAATGCCTATTATTTTTAAATTGTAGATCTAATCCACCTATATATATTCCAGTATGTAACTTTTTCAAAATTGTTACCATTTGACTACCAGAGACCACGGCGTTCCCACTGTTACACCCTGTATATTGTAAACAAATATTGTAAATGAAATAAAATGAAGTGGATCTTGTGAACTTGAGTGCAATATTTTTTGTTGTAAATGATAATTAATTGTATGTTTTCATTCATACTTCTTTATAACGGAAAACAGGATTTGTTCAATTAAGAGAAAACGGTAAACGGTGTCATAAATGACATAATAATTAAAAAAATGTTACACAACACTCTTTTATTGGTTGGAAGCATTCCATATTGCTTAATAGATAGTTTAAACTTTAACTTTACTAATTTTGTCTTGACAGACATACTCAAAACTTTTCTATATGATTACCCATCAATAAGACTTACTAAAAATCAGATATAGTTTATAATCGAAAGAAGATCTAAAAAATGAATCAAGATCACCATTTAACCCCTATCTCATACTTATTTCTATAAAATGGTACAAATAACTCAATATCATCACCTATACGCATGACAGATGCTGTATTTGATTTGTTTCAAAACTATGGATAATTGTGAACAAAAAAAAAGTCGTGAAGTGAAGCCTTGAGGTACACCTCGAAAAACATGTATTTGATCAGACAAACGTGAGTTAAGTCTAATATATTTCAACCTAACCACCAAATAAATCAAATCAACGCAACAGATTCCACACCCCTACCAGATATAAAGTATTGTTGATAGTATAGTAACCATAAATTAAAAACATTATAAGCCAATGTTTATCGATAAATCAATAATATACACACATTAGTAGATACTGTACACAATTCAAAGTAGACGACTATGTTGAATTTTTTTGTGTATGTTCAGCTTGTTTTTCAAAGAAATGTGTTTGCTAAACTGTAAAATTTTATTCCTTATGCATTTCTTATTTTAAAAATTATTTCATATATTGCTATAATATTAACAGAAATCATTATCATATCATACTTGAATCTTGTTTATTGTACGGATCAATTCTCTTTATTTGTTAAACAATCCAACAGCAGATAGTTTCATATAATTGCAGAAGAAGCCATAATTCTGACGATGTTCCTTAGAATAGCAGAAGAAATAACGGTAGTAGAAGAAGAAAGGACGACGAGAAGGTTTTACCCCAGAAGCTAAGAAACAAAGAAATATGCGCTTGTGCATATGTTCTTTCTTAATAAAATATTATTACATTTAAAACGTTTTCGCCAGATAAAAATACCGTCTTATAAACAATTTCCTAAACTAAATAAACTACTTTTCACTTAGGTATTATATAAAACTATTTTTAAAGATTAACTTATTTCATCTTACAACCAGTAAAAAAATATAAAACATGTTTAGATACTGATTATGTGTTTTGAAAAACACATTTATTTTGAAATTTACTAAACATTCATGTTTGTCATATTATAATCTCCTAGAATTTGGTCGAGAATACAAATCGATCGATTTAAAGATAAATAAATACATAAGCTTTCTATAGTTTATCTATGAGCAGTGACGATTAGTGTGGTTGGGTGTTTCATACGATATAGCACATTTAATACTGACATGATTCAGCCCGATATTATTTTGCTGTACCTACCTGCATCACGATATGAGTTATTTTTATATGAACGTAAAAAACACTTTTCTTACAAATACAATGTTCCTCGTTACAGAAATTTTTTTCTATATAATAAAAAAATTGGGGAAATTCATTCCAGGATACGGATGTGGGAAGTTCATGTATTTCCTTTTAATATCTCGTATCTTATCATACTTAATACTTTTTCAAATAAAATTGGATTAAATGATTTAATATTTAACAAATATGTTATATTTCAATAATTTGAGGTATTTGAGGGTATGCCAATATAACAAACAAAATAAAAAAATGAAATAAAAAACAAAGCGTTAATATTCAAGGCCTTTCCTAAATTATACTTAATAATGTAGTAGTTACATCCTCATTTTTTTAAATTCGTGTAATAATGTTTCGACCTAAACGATTTTATAGTGTGCTTAAGTTCTTTATCTCAAATTAAGTTTCAATAGCTGTAGGCAAATGTTGATACTAAAAATGTTTTCATCCGACCCAGGGCTTGCTTGTAAATAGTGTCATTTATCCATTCTTATGGAATTGTAATTGTAATTTATTTACAACTACATTTAGGAGTGTATATAATTCCAATTATTTCCCGGATACTTTTCATTTATAACGAAATAAGTCAATCTAAGTTAAGTAAGTCTCATTTTAGAGTTGGTGTCAAATCGTATCGTGTTACGTACGGCTTCAAGGAATTAATTATTTATGGTTATGTTTGAACGTTTGATGTTATTTTGATATACCTATTATGTTGTGGTAACTGATATATGATATGAAGAGTAAAATTTAGTTTGATTTAAAATATACAACTAACTGGCATTTATAAAATGTTGTATCATAAGAATTACATTATATTTATTGTAGCACTCAATTAATTAAATACTATTATTCCGGGAAAATATTCTAAATTTTTATATTAAGCATACATGAACAGTAAGTAAAATTCAAACTGCCTGTAGGTAATTGGGATGCAGAAAAATCTCCATTAACAATTGAACTGGATTGTAATATATTTACCTATAAGGAAGTATATGATATAGGCGTACTTACAACATATATCTGTGTACAGTCTCATCTGTATCAACAGATTTAGTATGTGCCACATCATGTACTATGAGTAATATTATCAAGTATACCTACTATGCTAGTATCCCATTTTTGTTTGCAAGAGAATGAAGATATGTATTCCATCTGCCTAAGTGTTTTGTACATTTTCATCTATAATTTTGAATATAATATGTCAAGTGAGTTATCTAACTAATAAAACGTCTAATTTCAATAACTTACTAACATTAATGTGAATATAATATTAAATGCTATTTTTTTCTTTAAATAAACATAGGTCGCTATGTATAAAAAAATTATTTTTAACGGGTTATAACAAATATGGTACATATCTTTAATGATGCTTTTTGTTTATGAAAATCACAGAAAGACTCATCATAATTTTTTGCTTGTGATTTAGGCAGTAAGGAATATTTTATAGGAAAATAAGGATACCTCATGGTTATATAAGTCCACCTAAACAGTGTTAGTAGTATATGGGTGTAAAGAATTTCCCATGGATTTTGCACCATATAAAACGTGAAACAGAACTAAAATTAGTTTTGTTATAATTAGGTATATAACATTGGTTTGGTGAATTTTAATATAATATTAAAATTCACCAATCTATATGTTATATGATATAACACAAGCAAGGGACATGATTCGTTTTCTAATATGGCTGATAAGTAATAAACAAATATCTTCTGAAAATAGTTCCTACTCTTTGCATAACTTTTATTAGTGCACATTTATCTTAGTAAATCAATAATTTTAGAATTTGTAAATATGGTGATGGTGTTGATATTTTAATGTAGAAAAACACTTTTATTGCTGAAATCTAATAATGTACTATAACCTATACAATCAACTCTAAGATTGAAATAATAACGTTTTTACTGGGTTTCATTTTTTACTATATTAAATAAAATTAGTGGTTTCTCAAATAATGATAATAATAGTATCACATACCTTCTGGTTAAAGTTAAGTATTAGATATTTTCAGGTCGCGCAAGCATATCTAACATGACCAATTACTAAAGCAAGCATCAAAATTATAGACATACTTTGCTGTTACAAACTTTAATTAACTATTAATAGTGGAAACAAACTGTTGAATATGAAAGTATCAAACTTTCTTTCCGCTTATGTATGATCCTTCCTGAAGTGCTGCCTTTGGGTACCTAATTCTAATTAATTCTTAATCGCGATAATGTTAACAACTCATGGAATCCCACACTTGTATCGAGTTTCCAAGTTTTCTGTACAAGAGATTAACCCAAATGATTTGTTTTCAATATGCAAGTAAAATCTAAATCCCTAAGTAATAATTGCATAATAAGCTCTATATTTGAAAGGAAAACCTGATCATCTAAATTGTATCTTTCCATATGCAATGTATCTACTTCAATAGATATTATTTTATTTAGAAATTAATAGTTTATATAAATAGATGTTTATTATAAGTAATAATGTATTACAGTTTTATTGCTTGTTAAAAGAGGCCGGTGAAACAGACATCTTAACTTTCATATACTCATACAGGATTTTAAGTAAATATCCGTATTTAAAATAGATATTTATGGATAATTTATTTTCTTGCAATAATTGAAAATCTTAAAATAAGAGGTATTACAATCTATAAAAAAATATTTAGCAACATATTAGTAAATTTAAGTGCCCATCACACAGACATAACAAGAAAAAAATTGTTCCCACAAGCATTTTTACGACGACAGATGTCCAACAGTGGTAAGCGGCAATATCATTGCATTCGTTCAGTTTTAGATAGAAGTAGGAAAACTTAGTTAACACAACTTGATTCCAAAAGAGTGATTTCTAAATGAAGTAGTTTGGAGGTGGGGACCAACAATGTCTTGTGGAGGCAGACCTGCACCGAACGAATCACCGGCCAGAGTTTACCACTCCGTACTGGCGGCTCTATTTTAGAGATCAGTCTAAACCTGACGTTCGGCGGGTTGATATGTTTGTATTACCCTCGTAATCATTTAATTCAGCACGATACGTTAGTGTTTACCGAAGTGATGTGACAATCCAGTGCCTGACTTTTTATTTATTTATTTTTTAAGTTGTTTAAACTGTGATTTTTGTATACTGTTATATACACTATTTTCCACACGTTTTTACTCTTTTATAATTACGTTTTGAACAAACAACAACAATTGGTAAGTAACTGTTATTTATTATTTTATTTCAATTCACTCCTTTTATAGGAGCAAGGAGAATAAATTCTTTTTCTAAAATATATTTGTTTTTTCACGTATACACGTCCCAATAACAAAACCACATATTTAATATTCACCCTAAAATTTAAAAAAATGTAAATGCTTCATATTATTATGAATTATGTCGCCATTTTATATACACAAACTAAACACATTGCACGAACAATATAGATAAAAATGTTTTAAAACACGTGGTTTGTTATTCAGTATCATGTCTAAACAATTTTATCTCTGCGAAACACGGTACAGTTGAGTTATTACTATAAATTTCTTGACGTATCTAGGTGTTTATTACAAGCCTATATAAAATTTAAGAAGAGAAAATATTTGTATCCCAAGAAAACTTACCTACTCTTAGAAAAGAGTTATTCCCATAACTCTTTTGACTTCATCGTATTGATAAATTTATGTAGAAAAATCGAATTAGGAATGAATAATAAAACTGTTCTCCTTTATAAAATGGCTAAAAGCTGTAACGATGTACAGTAACTTATCTGACTCTTATCAGAGATTAAGCAAAATGGTGACTCTCTTGAAAGTGCGCCAAAATTTGTATATACTACGCTTTATCCAACATTAAAGATGCTAATTCTTATGTGAAAAACTTATTGACATCTGCAAATTTTAAGAGAATTGCTTTGATTGATTTAGGTATTTTTTAAGCTAACTTTACCTATGTAAATTAGCTTAATGATGAATAGGAGCTTAGTAACATAATAAATATTCCTTCTACTTATAAAAACGAGAAGAGAAGATTTGTAACTTCATTAACATCAGGTAAAACCGTGATGAGATTGATGTTAAAGAAATGTATACACTTATATTCTTGTGTCAATGATCTCGCTACAATTACCTAAGATAATATCTGACCACCGTATTCAACAATTGTTCATTTGTAGAGCTCGTTAACTGCCAATAACATTTGCTTTGCCATCACTACGTTTATCTCTCGTCATAATCGTATGTATGTCGTGGATAATTAAAACAAAACTGTTGATTATGTAAGATTGTACAGAATAGTTGTACTTGTTGATGTATAGCCGGTTCATAATTGCGTCTATATGGAATCAAACTAGATAATCATTCATTATGAAGGTATTTGAGGAATAGGTACTTGCACTGAACCATGTGCTTTGCGGCAAAAAAGCGCGGTAGACATCTTTTACAAATGAGTCGCGACATATTACGAATTCCAAAATGTATTTCTGCAACGGAAACTTGTCTACTGGTTTCTGTAAATGTTCGAAAAAATTATGTTTTCAAATAGCTAAAATAGGTAAAGAGAATTCTTATTATATATAGATGGATAGGATACGCCGTACATTACAATTTATCTATATTAAATCAGTGAATGCTGTTATAATTATACCAGTCAGAGCAATTTCATACATTGATTACTCTATTCATTATTTTAATCCACACGTGTAAAGCATTTTTTAATTGAAAACTAGTTATTATGTTTCTTATTTGAAAATTATGAAAACGCTGTTTATGCACTAATTTGGAATAAAAGCGGTTTTTTTTTCTGAGCAAGATTTCTTTGTTCAGTACAACACACTTCCAAATATTGAAGTACTGTTCTCTAAAGTTATTTTTGATACACAATCTGAGCGTTGTGAGTATGTCTTTTCGGGATGTAGAAGAAATTATTTACTTAGAGATACCGCAAAATTTAAAGCAATGATTTAAATGGGTCCAGCAATAATTAATTGGTATAAAATTTCTGAAAATTTGTTGAAATTGATGTGTTCAAATGAAGTGAAAACGTTTAAGGTAATAATCATGAATCTGGTTAACAATAAATGTTTCCAAATTATAAATAATGTAAATGAGTTAGGAATTTATATGTTGGAGTATGATGCAAATTTATTGAGTTCTTGTTTATTTTTTTTCAATAATTTTCATCCATTTTGCCCATTTCTGTGTGTTCACCAATTGAGTACTCCCAAAATTATTTTTTCTCCAAAATAGGTACTAAAATAATGGAAAGAATATAGGTACCTCAATCACCATGAATGATGAATTTGTAAATATATTGAGACAAATCACTTATTTATTATAATGTGCATAAAGTCTGTATAAAAAAAAATTACGATATTAATGAAAGCGGTTGAAGACATCAGAAATATTCTTGCCCATACTTAACTAAGTGTGTATTAGAGAGGTAATGCATAAGATAGTCTGGTCTATTCATAGGCTGCTATTAAGGTTTTTTTACAACTCACAAGAATCGATTATTCAAGTATTTGAGAGCTTTCGGTGCCCACCTTCCTTTTTTTAAATGCTTGTTTGAGCACATATTTCGTATTTCGCATATACTAGCAGAACTCTCGTGCATTACCAAAAAGCTTCTACTGGGAGGTATTATAACTTTTCGACATTTCATGATTCTTGCGCAACTTAATATTTCATGCCACATTTGTTCTATATTTTTCAACTATGCCTATCGCATAATGTTTGAAACATAAACGCTTTGCGTGGCCCAGTTTTTTTTTGTTGGTCCAATCAATTCTTTTTTCAGAGTTGTTGCGGTATAGAAGCTTCTTTGGCATTAATCGTTTAATTTAAAGAACAGTTGCTCTTGATCGCTCTTGATTCATTTAATTAACATACTTTTTTGCTTTTACTCTTGTAGTAATGGATCATTATCATGCAATCACTTAAGCATTTATTTCTATTTTTATTATTTCTTCCAGCGGATATGAATCTTATTGAATCTTTATCGTCTTTCTTATGTAATTACGTGGACCACAAAATTTTAACATAAAGAACATTTTCAGTAATTCTTTAATCACATGGGTTGCCAATCAATGGAAGCATATTCTTCAAGATTCCATTTTAAGAGCGCTTGGAAAAGTTAGATTGCCCATTAACACATTTTAGTGTTAATTCCAAGCTATGTCATATTACTACTGGAAATGTTGTATTAGCTTATTAGTTGTATAGAGATGATATGTTTAAATTAAAGTGTGCTTTAGAATAGTATGATTTGTAAATATAGCAGTAATATTTTTTGGTTTTTATTTATTCAACAATTATATACTTATTAATACCGAAAATTTGTTGAATATTAGAATATGATGCCTATGGAGCCGAATTCAAAATTTATTAAATTATCATTTTAGAAATATAAAATTAAAATTGATTTGTATTAGTGGGAGATGACTAGGTATAAAGTTGTAGTATTACTTCGACGTTAAAATTAGTAAACTTGAATCGTGTACTCGACACCAACTTCCACATTTCACCACTCACAATATTACGCGGCGCTAATATTACTGAATATATACGCTCTGGTATTTTTTAAATCTTATTTTGTTAATCTATCGCGAAAAGGAGTCTTCAATAGTAATTTTTTGGATGCGTGTATTTTCTATACATCTTTTACACCACGAATCCACCCGCATCGTTGAAGCATTACAACCACCACCTCATGACTTTTGCCACTCTCCAGAGTAATAAGATGCTCAGTTAAAGAAGAAGACAGATCTTTTTCAATTCTTCGCATTCACGGAATACCCCGTCTACAAATTAACCCTATAAAATCACAACTAGTGATTTCTGGTTCTAAGAAAGTTAGTGAATAGAATTCGAACACGCACAAATTATGTTAAGAAATTTGGACTTCTACTTAGGTGGTGAATGAGTCTTTATGACAAAATTACTGTTTTATTTTATATATAACTTTAATTTTTATGAAACGACGTAAACATATTTTGGATTACTAACAATAAGTAAGCTCTAGAAGGATTCAAAATGCTTAACGTTTAATTTATGGTCTTCGTGGAAGCTTTCAAATTCTAACACCATAAATATATTCACCAGATGAGATCTTGACAAATTTACAAAAGAAAGTTTAGTTATATTAGTAAAATACGAAATATTGTAAACTAAAAGTATTCATTTACGCTCATAATAATCAAACGATGATAACTTGAAATGGACACGATGCGAACTAAAAATAAAAAAAAGGTAAATGCAAACAAAAAATGCAAGTTTACATTTTTTGTTTGCATTTATCTTTTTTTGTTTTTAGGAGGAAGGCTATACGAAGAACTTCGAAAACTACATTGACTATAGGCCGATAGGCGATTTAGTTGTTTTGTTATAATTAAATAATTCCTCAAAAGATGGATCTTTAAACCTATTGAAAATATATGTAAATAATTAAATTTTACATTTAAATATTAAATATAATTCTTTGTAATGTATATTCAAGAGTCCCGCATTACCAGGAAAAGGGATGTCCATAAAGGTTTTTTTTTCATAAATACTCATAAGAGTGTGAACATCCAGTTTTTCAACATTGCGTAAACTTTTTCAGAAAGAAATTCGCAAAATCCTTTTTTATCAAATTGTTTAAAATTAGAATTCACAAATATATAATTATATATACATTGATATTTTTGCAGTTCTTGCATGAAGCTTAAGCTTAACGTAAATGAATTAGTACTACTGGATCCATCTACTGTAGTTATTGTTTATTCCGTGCGTAAAGTTTTCCATTATTTCAACTAGAGGACGATAGAGGACAAGAACTGAGTGGTCAGGATCTCCGAATGAATATATTTTTATTTATTCTGCCCTTCCTGAGATTCGCACCTGCTACACTGGAGATTGTTCGAAACATTACTTCCAGTGTTTGGCAGTTTTTCCACACCGCCTTTCTATAGTATTATATACAGTGTCCAGATTTCGATGCTCACCATTGGTATATCGGTTATTAGAAGAGATAGAGGAATGGTTAAATGGGGAATGTTTTGCAGAATTCAATGCTCGCAACAAATCTCATTTCAAATTCATTCTGAGTTTTTACAATTTTGAGATATTTTGCAAAAATCAATATTTGCCGATTTCAATTTTCCTCAATAACTCGATAACGTCTATTGCGATCGCTTTTAAACTCTAAATTGTTCAGACACTTTTTTAAGACAAACTTTTTGGTGTTAACAGTAACCCCCGATTTTCATTTGTTTCCAAGTTCTTAGTGCTATCTTTTGTTGTTCTTATGGCGGCCATATTGGATTTTTAATTCGTTAGATAGTCCTTAAAAATAGCTTTTCAATAATGTACAACATATCTAATAAATCTTTATTTACACGAGAGATATGAACATTTGAATAAAATTTCTCTCTAATAGGGAATTAGTTGGCTATGAAATTAAATGGAAGTGTAAAACAGACGATAAATAGATAAATAAGCTCAGTCAATAATATTTTGCAAAATGTTATAAACAATCCAAGTACATCAGTACGTCGAGTGGCTCGAGAAAGTGGAATTCCGAAATCTAATGTTTATGGAACGTTGAGGAAAAACAAATACCACTCATACAAACCATGAATTGTACAGGGTTTAAGCGATAATGACTATCAGCGAAGATTACAATGTAGAAGGTGGTATCTACAAAAATGTGAAGATGATACTGCTTTTCCTAGGAAAATACTTTGGACTGATGAAACACGGTTTGCCAATTGTGTAGTGTTCAACAGACACAATTACCATCACTGGTCAATTGATAATTCACATTTAGCAAATCAAAGAAGATATCAAATACGATTTGGTTTTAGTCTCTGGTGTGGTTTGATTGGTACGAATTTCTATTGACATCTTCTTTGTTGTTTGAGTTTTTGTTTTTTCATTTTAGATAATCACTTAATAGGTCCTTTCATCTTTGATTACAATTTAACTGGTAATAGATATTTGGAGCTACTTACGAACGAGATAATGCCTGCCGTAAGACAAATTATTAACACTGAAAACATGCAAAACGTCTGGTTTCAGCAGAACGGCTGCCCTGCCCATAATGCTCGTGACGTGCAACATTTTTGAGAGAACATTTCAATGAGAGAGTTATTTCAAATAATGGACCAGTACAATGGCCTGCGAGATCGCCCGACCTTACCCCCTTGACTTTTATTTGTGGGGTGCCACTAAAAACGAAGTATTTAATTTTGAACCAAGAGAATTTGGAAATTTTAGAACGAATGCCAGATGTGCCAAGATCATTAAACGAAAACACACTACGTAGAGTTTGTAACTCTGTTACAACAAGGTACCAAAAGTGTGTGGAGCAGAATGTTCGCCATATTGTACAGTTTATTTAAGTAAATCTGAACTTTTAATTTCGTATTAGAGTGAAATTTATCTTACATGTTCATATCTCTCAAACAAATAAAGATTTATTAGGCAAGTTGTACATTATTGAAAAGCTATTTTTAAGGACTATCTAACTAATTGAGAATGCAATATGGTCGCCATAAGAAAAACAAAAGATGGCGCTAAGAACGGGGCAACAAATGAATTACTTATCAATAATTACTACACAAAGTTCTAAATCTTCCACCAATTGCACTGCACTTTTACATGTAACTAATGACATAGCTTATTTATCGTCTGTTTTACACTAACATTTAATTTCATAGCCAACTAATTCCCTATTAGAGTGAAATTTTATTCAAATGTTCATATCTCTCGTGTAAATAAAGATTTATTAGGCATGTTCTACATTATTGAAAAGCTATTTTTAAGGACTATCTAACTAATTAAAAATCCAATATGGCCGCCATAAGCAAAACAAAAGATAGGGCTAAGAACTTGGAAACAAATAAAAATCAGGGGTTACTGTTAACACCAAAAAATTTGTCTTAAAAAAGTGTCTCAACAATGTTAGAGTTTAAAAGCGATCGCATTAGGCGTTATCAAGTTATTGAGGAAAATTGAAATCGGCAAATATTGGTTTTTTCAAAATATCTCAAAATTGTAAAAAGTCCGAATGAATTTGAAATGAGATTTGTTGCGAGCATTGAATTCTGCAAAACATTCCCCATTTAACCGTTCCTCTATCTCTTCTAATAACCGATATACCAATGGTGAGCATCGAAATCTGGACACACTGTATACACTTCGTACAGCTAATATTTGTTACTAATAAAAAAGAAAGTTAAACTGTGGTACTATTTACCGGACTTCACTTTGAAAACCACTAATCCATAGTCTTTATAATTTTAAATAAAAGCTATTAAAGCTGTTAATATGTCCTACATAAATGTAACATTAGAAAATCATAATAACATAAACGAGCGTATTTTGAATTTTTGTGCCACATAGTATTCCAAGAATAAGTATATTGTTATTCACAACAAAAGATGTTCTACTTATTGATGTATAATAGATATTTTTACAGAATTAGGTGTAATTAGTACATATTTCATTTTCCTACAAATCTCTAAAATACAAGATTCAATATGTCGTCTATAATAAACGAGGTTATCAAATTTTGTGCCTAAAATTTATAAGAAGCTTACCTACGCGCAAAATATTGTATATAGATATTTTCCCCATATTTGTTTAAAAGCATTCGCTTACCGCGAGCTCTGTCGTAAAAGTGGTGCCTGACAAGGATCTAGGTACTTATTTATTTGATAATGATAAGGATAACGTTAAAGCATATGTATCCTCGTATCGACATATCTTGCTACTTGTTTCTAACGACATAACACGTTTCACATGCTATAGTAATTTTGTATTTTTTTTCCTTTCGTCATGTATAGATTTTGTAGCAATATATATGTATTTTTTCACATATTCTCGTGTCTTATAGAAAGCCAAACAGATAGGTAATTATTATATATAATTATTACACAGGTCGGTGCGCTTAAATTACTTCAGTTCTTTTAATTTAAAAATGCAGAATAGGATTACATGGTATCTTTACATCTCTTATTATCCTTAATCTATAAATAGCGTTATCTTTATATCCTGTTGCTTCATATATTGCAAATTGAACGCAAACAACACAAACCTTCTTATAATGTTAATTGGTCAATTGTCAGAGTTCTTGCCTTGGTTTTTAAATCGTTATATTATTTTCAGATAAATTATCTTTAGGATATCAAATACTTCTTTTTCAGAAGCGCTATTACATGCTTTACTGGGTATGATCTTTATATATTACTTATTGTAATTAAAGTGGATGCATTTTCGAACTATCCAATTTGAAAGACAAAGACATTTATGTACAGGCATTATCGACTAGGTAAATATATTATTAAATTATAATATAATGTAGACACCTTTGGGAATCCCCAAATTATAATTAATTATTAATTTAATTGTAAAACTAATATTGGTGAAAATTCACAGTGCAATATTAAAATTCCTACTGCAGCGGGCGACATTGTGCTATAAAATTTGTCATTGCATCCGGTTCAAGTACGTATCTGCTCAATAGAATAATGCAAGTGCTATCGCAAAATTTTAATCGCCTGAATATATTTATCTACCGGTTGTGAGTTTACTTATTTACATATTTTCTTCTTCTTATACCCTGTCTCAGAATAAAAGGCTGATTCAAATATCCCGCCAAACCTTGGAACGTATAGCTGAAAAATGTAGTAAAAAGTTCGCTATGACACCGACACAGTTTGAAATATAGTAATTTTAAATTTGATTTATTATTTATTTCCTCAAATAAGTGCAAAGAATTTATTTTAATACAATTATTACTACAGAAATGTGAATTTCTGAATTAATATGTAAAATCTACTCAAACTTAGGATTTAATGAGATATTTGACATAACCTGTTCTAGTGAACTCGAGCTATATGGGCATACATCGTAAATTATCGATATTTGGATCAGTTCAACATTTATTATGGAAGTACCTCAAAAATACAGTAACAACGATTATAAATGTACAGAAATTGGCTGTAGAAATTAGTCTAATTCACTGGACAATAATAACTCACTTTCACTATCACTATATTCAACACAAATAAGAAATTGATAGGCTATCATCTATTAACCCATCTCACATGTCTTTTTCTACGCAGGTAGCATTTCCACTCAACGTGAATGATATGATGGCTATTACAAAATTAGATGGCAATTATCTGTAATACTTATTCAAATCACTCCAGAAAAGGTTTATTTCATCATGGCAGTCAGCTGTTTTTATACCTTCCAAGAGGCTCATTTTGAAAATATGTCGAAAAGGTAGATCGTGTGCAGTACACGATCCACCTTATAATATTTTTGACATATTTCACATTCTTGTAGTTTTAAATGCCTACACACTCTTTCTTTAGGATATCTCCTACTTAGCGTTTTCATTATAATTGCTGTTCCCATTTTTAAGTTCCTAGCGTTAGCATTTAGTATACATTTAAAACTGTTTTGCTTCGTTTTAAGTGTACCCATCCTTGACGCTGTTTGGGTGGTTTGATCTGCCTGGTCACTAATGTTCGTGACGTATTTGAACGTACAGATTTTATTTAATAATACAGTAAAATATAATAAACCAGAGCTAAAATGTAAGAGAATGTTGACCTGTTACGGCTTGGCTGTGTTGTAAAATATGGTAAATGAGGGATATTTATTTTTCAATATTAAATTTGTCTACACGAGAACCAATGAAATCTCTTAAAAATATGTATCACTATGGAGCGATATTTGAATCACTGCTTCTTATTTTGAGACAAGGCGTGGGTATTTAAGTGTCCGCGCTTTGGTATTAACCATTATCCATATATTATGAATTAATTAGGAGACTACATTTGTGTTATACAGTTGCGAATAAAAAATTTGAGCCACTTTAATAATTTTAAATTTTCTCTCAGAAATGACCCAACTGTTTAGAATTTTAATAAAAGCACTTTGCAATTAATTAATTTATTAACAAATGAAACACTGAAAAGCTCATACAATTAGCATTGGTTTAAGGTATAGGAAATTAGGGTGTGATGAAGTTTTGAGGTGCAACAGAATATCCTCGGGTAACATCATCGCGTCCCGCCCTCCCATAATCAGCCAGGCCTGTCCAAACATGCGAACATGTGACGCAACGTGGACGCGTAACATTTCTTTGATGCGACGGCAAAAAACCGACAACTGATGGGACGCCGATATGATACGATGTTGCGCTGTTGCGTCCACACTTGATACGTGACGGAGTTGCGATGCAATGTTCTGTTGCATGAGTGTAGCCATCTTAAGGTCAGTTCAAATAAAATGTACTCCGTCGGATTTAGATGGGAAGTAAGCGTGCCACTCAATTGTTGCTATTTGCGCCTCCTGAAGATAGTAAGTTCTTGCCACGTGGAGGCGAGCATTGCCATGCATTAAAATAAATTCATTGCCAATAACTGGGGCAAAAGGTACAACATGCTGTTCAGGGCCAATCGCTGGTCGATTAGCTTTTAAGTTGACTTCCTTCCCCCTTCTTCTTACTATCCACTCACTCATATTGGTTTGACGAACCGATAAATGTAAGCTGCTACGCATTCTTAACGCAGTAGTTGAGAAGTGGGTTTTTTCCTTATTGATTTGGGTTTTCGTATAAAGAAACCAGTCTTTTTATAAGGTTTATACACCCGTTGAACTTTGGAACGATTAATCAAAAATCTTGTTGTAATACATCGTTGGTTTCGTTCATCTTTAATTAAAGCAACAATTTGAACTGCTTCAGCTTCACACAAATGCATCTTAAGTGTAATCAAGTGATTTCAACTTCGGAACACAGTTTTTCTTCATAAATAAATATTTAAAAAAAATGGGTGTGCTTAAGATCACACGGCAGAAGTGAAAACTTCATCAAGGCGAGGTTAATAATACGAAATACAACTTTTTTTTTCGTTCTATATTCATTTATATTTTCCATTTTCGTTCTAAATTACATTAAAAAAATATATATTTATTATTATTGTGTAGGTATACATTATTCTAGTACATTTCGCTCGGTCTGATCAAGTTTTCAATTCAAAAATTCATACGTACGCATGTATATATATGAATAGACGATATGATAATACTCATACGACTACCCGCGCTGGTCTAATGGTAACGTGCCGGCCTCATACCCGGGCGGCTCGGGATCGCATCTGCACGCCGACAAGAATTTTTCAGAAAATAAAAATACAATATTTCGCGTATTTATTCTAAATTTCAATTTAATTGAAATTAAATACCGCTAGTTAGTGTTATAATACAAAGCCGAGCGTGAAACGGTTGCCGAGCGAGTATAGCAGAGACCGGCGGAGACGCGTTAATTATATCTCTCTCGCTCCCTTTAGTCGACTCGACTTGAGCCGACTTTACCCGAACGAGCGTTACATTCCGAGCGTGACGGCTCAGTCTCGTTCAGTGCCCAACAATCAATGCATCAACGCGCCCATAGAAGTTTTCACTTGAAAAAGTAAGAAACACACTAGATCACTCTAAGGCCGTTCGTCCTCCGAGAAAACCAAAACGAGGCAACCAATCGCTTACAACCAAGCAACCAGTCGCGCCGGCGACCAACACATTAAAAGTGTACATATTCGTTCATCGCGACGACTACGACCTATTGTGAAAGGCAACCTATCGCGTACAATTATACTGACTGGTCGCCAAGCCTTTAGCTGCTTACGACGATTCGACCGATACACCTATTCTTTATTTGTAAAGTTCAATTTTCACGAAAACTGTCTTTACTCATACTGTAAGTTTGTTTAAGCTCAGCCGGATCTTTGAACTCAGTTGCAACATCTTTTGCGCCTTTTGCTTTGCGCCGTTAAGTATAGGTACCCAGTAATGACATCCTCACCGGACGACGAAATCCTTCAAACTGGCTTCCTTGGTGGACGAAGGAGTAAGCAACCAGTCACCCGCGGCTGGTTGCCTACAACCGGTCGTCACGTATTGATTTTCTCAGTGGACGAACGGCCTAACTAATTGAAATACTGAACACGTGTGGCGAGATCAAATGCAAAACGCACCCAATAACAATTAAATAACACTTTACCAGAATGACAGACAAGATGATTCTCTACTGTTTTTAAACGCTACTAGGCCTTCTACGTTCATATCAAATAATTACAAGTAAGTTCTAACATTTGTGAGAGAATTTTCTTCTCGCCAATGTATTTACTTATTTTATAAATAATATTTTGTTTTGTAGTAATTGCAATTACATATGGAATTATCGGATCCTGTAGGTACAAGAGGACAGCTAAATTAGACTGGAGAAAATGAAAATACATAATCTTTTACACAATGTTATGGAAACACTATAAACACTTCGTTATTTCCATTTGACAATTATTTAAATACAATTGCACGTTATAATGATCAAATTTAACTTTATATTGTGTTTCGTAAAAGCATTAATAATTATTACTGCTGGATTTTGAAGGTATAAACATGACAAAGGATTATTATTTCATGACCGCTCTGTGAATAAAAACAGCAGTATCAATATTTTGACAGGTGATGCACAGTTAAAGAAAAATACTGCTAACCTTTACTTTACTAACTGCTCAACCCATAGCAAATAAAACAAATATTAGTGTAAAAATAAAATTTAAAAATGAAGAAAGAAAAATTACCAAGAACATTTGAGAAAATACGTTATACAAACATACAAATAAAAGACCAAACACTGAAAAAAGTTAGTATAATTATTATTGTCCCTTCACATGTTGGTATGGATATCCTTATATATAATTTTCTATATTCATCTTTAATCTTTCTACTTTTCCTTCTTATATTAATTTTTTTTTGAATAATAAAATTACGTTTTTCAAATTTCCTTGTCAAGTAAAAAATAAAAATTGTAATTTTGTATTTAGTTGAACTTTTGAATTAGTAGTTACTACTACTACGAGTATGATAATTTGGCAGAAGTATAATTAAGTATTAAGTAACATGAAATTGAAATTATAATAGTACAAGTTAATAATTGTATATGAACAATAAGATTCTTTAACACCTTTCAAATTTTTATTTTGAAAATATCGTAGAAAGAGAACAGAATGACAAAATTTTTATTTTATATCTGTTTAGCATGCCCATCGGTGAACACAAATCTCTGAAAGTATAAGAGAGATAGAACAGATATTTTTTTGGAATAGGTATTTATAAAGGGTTATAGTTTTTTGAAAATAAATTTGTACTTAATTTTATATTTAAATGCATAACATCAAGATATTCCCACGTCAATAACAATATTGAAACTCCATGCTATTTTCCTCCTTATTGAATATAGGATATAAGAAACACGTTCCAATATTGCAAGAATTATTTTATTTTAATTATTGGTTTATATTCTTGTGTTATGACATATTAATTTCACACAAATTTACATAGGGCTCTCACACAGGGTATTTAGGAGTTCAGCCTTTTATAATATAAATAGTCAAATGATGAGCAAAAAAAAACTACTAACTATACTCAAACTCTTCTCCAATAATGCTTAACATATCTTCGGCATTTACCACACTTTTTGAATTAATATAGTTTAGTTAAGATATATAAACACTCTAGTTTGGCAAATTATTTTACGTAGTTGATATATATATATATATATATATATATATATATATATATATATATTGATATAGGTTTTCCTGACCGGTTTTCTTACAAGTAATTATCTTTTATTAATTAGTGACATTTTAAATTCTCTCTGTTTCTACATTTAATAGATAGTGGTGATTTATTTTTAGGTGAGGCCATTCTACTTAAATCTCAGTATTTCCTAGATCTTTTCTCAATTACATTACAAATATATCACAGGAAATATTTCTGAAGATCACAGGTGTATGCTTTTCACGTTCAACACAAATCAAACTGGCAAATTAGCATGCTATACATACACTGGCCCGGCAGATGTTGTTCTGCCTTTGCCGATAGGTGGCGCGATGAGTTTGAACTAGTTAAATTCTCTGTATAAGAAGTCTTGACAGAAGAGAAGATTTATTAATAACTCGACCACAGCGCTACCTATCGGATTCTAGCGTAGCCTCGATAAAAAATATATATTTTGTGAATGTGACCTTCATATATGTGTCGAAACGATCATAGCCAACCGCTCCAGACCTATTTATTTCGCATTCATTACTATACATACAGTATTTATTTATTTTCTGTACAATATAATATAATAATAAATATGGAGATATATCACTTATTCATTAATTTAAAACATTATTCTAAACATGCCGCAAATGTGACAAGGCAATCTTTCTGAATCACTCGGTATACAGATATAAATACGAATATGATACACTTGCAGTCATGTAATAATTTTCCATAAGACTGGTACTGCATTTTAATGCTCAGTTGAACTGTAGTGTTTGGAAGTTATTTCATCAAATAAACTAAGGTACGGTTTTTATACAAGAATGGCCTAATTTTATGTATCACTACGTTAGCAACTTTTCTTCGCCGACATTAAAGGAGTATGCTATTCTTCTTTTTTAGTTGCTACCGGTACATTCTTAAAATTGTTAGCGTGACTTTGAAATGATCATCTACACTACTTGCGGTAATTTAGTGAATTTTTTCTATAATGAATTGGATATCTTCTATGTCATTTAAAAGTATGACGTGCTTGTAATATCGTGATCAATTAAACGGGCGTGTGTTAAGTTTAATCCACTTAACCCTTTCGTGCGTGAACTCACGATCACGAATTTTATTTAATTCCTTGCTTCACATGATTATAATTATAAATTTATTATAAAATGTTTCCTTCTTGTCGTCGTTAAATTAGAATACCTACCAGTTACAAATAAACATCCTCATTATCTAAAACCACGAAGATGTGTTTAATAAATATAGTGATGTAAATTAAAATTTTAAGGGGAATTAATAATATATAATTGCAACAAATCATAGATCATATAAAGAAATTAATTAAAGTAAGTGTATTATAATTGTAGTACCATAATTTATAATTAATAATTAAATTTGGTTTATCTGCTTGATGCTACTAAATAAATTCTACTTTATTATCTTATAATTCACTTTTATGTGTTAGAAGCTTTTATTGTATACATACTGCTCTACATATTTCTCTTTTTTATTTATTTTAGTTATATATTTATATACCTAACATGTCAAAACTGAATTCCACACAGGTCTATGCAAAGCTGTATTATTTATATTTCTCCTCCTTTAAAACTATAATGTTAAGTATTGATTATTATTCCACTTGTTGTTCGTAAAAAATGAGTGATAATTTAAAAAAATTAATTGAAGAGGGACACACATGTTGAAACTCCATGACAAATAATAATAAAAATAACACACTGATTTTAAAGTTTTAAAATTTTAATTATTGTAAATCACTACAACGTTGTTTCGTCGCACAGCGACTTCATCAGGTGGATGAATAATGACGAATTTACATTAGTGCGAGAAATTATATACTAGGCAAACGTTACAAATTTAAGGACAGAAGTGGGAAGTGACATAGGTTGGTTTGATCATACAAAATTAGGGTTAGCGTTAAATGATCAAACCAACCTATATCACTCTCCACTTTTGTCTTTAAATTTGTAATGTTTGTCTAGTATATAATTTCTCGCACTAATGTAAATTCGTCACTATTCATCCACCTGATGAAGTCGCTGTGCGACGAACCAACATTGTAGTGATTTACTATAATTAAAATTTTGAAACTTTAAAATCAGTGTTATTTTTATTATTATTAGTGATAATTTGTCATTAAAGGACGTATGTTAATTTGTATAGAAACCATAGAAACATTTATTGTAATAAAAGGTAGATGGTCAAGTGACTTCTAATTTCGTTTCGATTTTAATGAAAAGCTTTTCTGTTTATAGCTTGCTTGAATATATATTGCCAATCCTTATAATTAAAATTGTGACAATATAATATATTGTGCTTTACAAAGAATATCTGCAGCCTCAAGTCTTAACGTCCAAGGAAATCTGCTAATATTAAATGATCCTATTTGCTTTTGTGTTGTTATTCCATTTCCAAAATGTCTTAGTGCAAGTGCTCATCGTGCTAATTGTTAACGTCGTCCATATTTTCCGGACAAAAGTCATTTTCCATTCAGAATCATGAAATTCCTGTTATATGTCCATTACCAAAGTCTTGTCATTTTCTGCTTTTTTGTGTCCCCAAAAAGCGCCAAAAACTTATACCATACCACAGGCAGCATTCTATATTTTGAAAATTTTCACCAATAATGTTTTGCCATATTCAAAAGAATATTGTGATGGAATACAAATCTTACCTATTTAATTAACAATAAATGGTTGATTTACAGTGTATTATATATTTTAATCATCTAGGTCACTCATCACTATAAGAGGCGGAAAAAAGATATAACTCTATTTTAATGTTATCTCAGCTTTAGATATAATTTATCGCTTCTTCAAGAGAACATTTCAATAGTGTGTATTTTATCAAAAGTGCGAAATATGAAAAAAGCATTAATACTGACTATGTCCAGGAATGGCGGATCATACATATTCCTATTATATATTAATAATTTTTATATTTACATATTTGTAGTAAGTATTTTTCGTACTTGTTGCTTTCTCATATTCTCTCCTATTCAAAGTGTAGCAAAAATAGTGTGTGTTTATTTAGAGGTAAATCATGAAGTTATTGCGAAGTGTACGAGTTTATATGAATTTAGCACTTACTGACGCAACGGTAGAATATTCCGGTTAGTGCTTTACGCAGCTTTCAGTGATGTTCTGATTTTTCTTTAAATGAACGAGCATTACTTCTTGGTTTATGTGCTGAAATTGCGTTGTTAACTCTTCATCTACTGTCTACGTTTTAGGTAATAGAAAATGCAGCAGCTACCCTGGGAATGTTCACTTCACTTACATACGTCAATACGATATGAGAAATAGCTAGAGCTAGGCTATGAATTTTAAGTGGACTGGGCTCGATTTTTGGCAATGACCACTAGCGGCGTATTTTTGGCTCTAACTACATTTAAACAGTTGAAAATGCATATTTAGAAGCTAAACTTCGAACACGTAGTGCTGGTCGCTTTACTATCTTAGTGTGGAGTAAGTCTGCATACGCATAGAAGATCTTCCCTATTACACTTGTATACTCGAATCTATTATTTAATATATATTCGCATAAGAAAATGATATAGGTTTTGTCACCTATTTTATTAGATATAATATAATCTAACAGCTACGGTATTAATACCCAATCCGTTATTTATACATTTTTTACTTTTGCTTTACCGTGTAGATACGTACAAAATAAGAAGATAATATTAATAAAACACATAGCTTCATTCTAAGTTAATAGCACAGGGGTCATAAATAATTAGATTTATTCTTTGTATATTAGCTTTTTCTGACATATGATAATTCTGTTTATGTATAGTACGTGTAGTAGGGAAAGTGCTATATAATTAAGCATTAATGAAAACTGAAGTTACACAGATTTTACTTGTAAATAAAGAGTAGTTATCGGAATCAACGAACCAGATCTTGTAAGCAGTGTTATAATTACATCTACCTATCGTATTCAATTTTGTAACACTGGTTTTTAACTAAAACATGTACCGTAATTCTAGGAAAATATTTTACACATTACGCTGTCAGTCAAGTGCGTTTGCATAACTTACTGTTGACACCTACTTGACAAATAGACGTCACTGAATAAGAAAGCGGTCCTTCCACAAAGACTCGGCCATTTATGACAGATGACGGCTTCAATACAACTGATTAATATTCATGGTATCAAAGATGTTACCGGCCCTAGCTTGCGTACGCACTGTCCGAATCTATCTTCTATTATACACCAATATAATCTCCTATGAATATATAAACCTCTAGGTAAGATCAATAAATTATTCTTTTTTCTCTAGGAGAAATTACTGATTTATAGTTCAAGATGCACTATGATTTTATTACACTTCTTCAATACATCAAATTGGCCAGTGTATAATAATTGAAATTGAAATTACGGTTAAATATACTTTTGATTTCGTTTATGTAATTGAGGTTTTACGTTGCATAAATAAATGGTACATAAATCTCCATAATAAATCAACAGTTTGTAGTAAATGGAGCTACCTACACAGATCTACTTCATATTTCAAAGCAATTATCTTAAGTACTAATGCAATAATGAGTCGGCCGATACAATCTCTTACGTTATAAAGTTTAGACGGTAGTCAAGGAAAATACTAAAACAAGTATTTATTTATTGTTTGTGTTTGGGAATGTTGCATATTTGATATACAGTGTGGATATAAAGTAAGGAATAACATTCGTTGAACTTTTATCTTTATCCCTGTGGTTTGGCAATTTTCTTCGGACAAGTCAATTTTTATTTTTAAATTTCCACCTGTTGGAATAAATTATACTTCTCTATCTTAACCAGAGGCGGCGCAAAGGGGGTTGGACAACTTAAAAAATTGCAACGGGGTCAAATATTACATATTGGGAAAGATTGCTTCATTCTCTATTTAGTGGGATTTTTTTTTTAAAATCGATCGATTAAAACGTTTTTGCTTTTGCTTATCGCAGTATCGTCCGGTAATTAGTTGATATTGGGATTAATCAGTTTGGTGAGTCAAATTTTAAAAGAACTGTCTTATTACGTTGAATTTATTAAGTTTTATGTAGGGTTTAAAACAAAATGACATGTTTCACTGAAAAAAAAATAATCTTAATTATGCCTGGTTGTGGCGATAAAACGCCGTTGTCAGAGGTAGGTCTGCAATTTATTTAATAATAAATATCGTGATAAAAATGTCACTCAATCAACAACAGATAGAAAAATAGAAACCAAGTTCAGCGAAGCATTGATTCAAGGCTTGTCATCCCTTGACATTAGGTTTGATACCCCCGTAGTCGACAAATTTTAATTTCTGGTACGAAAGTAGAAGAGGAAAAGAGCACGGCGAAATAAAATAAAGACAAACATATAGTGAGGCTGCCAAGTACACCCGGCAAATGTTTCCTCTGAAATGTGAAGATCCCCGAATGCGTTGCTTCTCCCACCACTGTTGGAAAGCAGGCATCGCTGCATATTATAAGGTCATCTTCTGCATGGGATAGATAGCTAGTATAGAGCTATAAACACAAATTAAAATTTGTCCAGTATGGCCCTACTCGTCCTACAAGAAAATCCACATCGAACATCCCGAAAATTAGCTCTGAACAACGGAAAAAGTTAGAGATCAGTCATAAAATATTTAAGAATTCAAAAATAGCATCCATATAAGCTTAAGCTGGTTCACGAATTAAGTGAAGATGAGCCAGATTAACGATTAGAGTTCTGCAAAACAGTTATGGATTAAAATCACTGTTTAGCAGCCAGAATATTTTTTTGGATGAAGCAACATCTAGTTTTAATTGGAAAAGTTTTTCATCAAAATTTACGATAATGGCTTCCCAAAAATTCCCACTGAATGCAACATCATACGAAGAATCCACAAAAAGGCGACGTTTGCTCAGGAATAGTGGATGCACTCACAAACCATATTTTTTAGAGGGTAAACTAATAGGAGAAATGTATTTAAATTTCTTGAGGGGCGAGCTAGTTCCCCTATTAGCTCAATTGTACCCACGTCTAGTAGATCCAAACTTGCTACATCACTCGTTGTGGTACATGCAGGATGGAGTTCCCCCCCTTCTATGCTAGGCTAACACGTCACCTTTTGGACAAAACCTTTGATCTTTATGATATTTTTTAGAGGGATATGTAAAACGTAAAATATGCAGAACAAATTGTATATGATTTCAAATAGCTATTGTTTGTGTTGATAAATATGTATATAATTCAAAGGAATGATAGCGTTGTGATATTGAAAGTTATTTTCTTCTTGTTTAAATCGACCGATTTAGGAATTTAGAAATTCAATATAAGAACTTGGTATAGTATATGAGAAATATGCTGCAGATGAATTGTCCTATGAAAATAAAGAGTTATATTAAAATAAAAGAAATATCGCGGATACATGAAATACAAGAAAGAGAAAAATATTGGGTAAATTCCGCTGTAGAGCAACCGTAGACACGTGTTTCTGACTCATTGGTCGTCATCACAATGACCAATGAGTCAGAAACACGTGTCTACGGTTGCTCTACAGCGGAATTTACCCAATATTTTTCTCTTTCTTGTATGTTATATTAAAATATATCTTTAGTTAGAATACCAACAAAAATGATAAAACTGGAGAAGAAGTATATGATAACGCTTTACAAATAAATTGTAAAGTAAATAAATTTTTATATATAATGGGTATATACTTTTTATACGTGATAAAAGGAATGACGAAAATTAATACTTCTCTCTCAAAAATTTTTGTATTCCAAAATTTGTTGTTGATACTCCATTAAAAGTTAATATAGCGCTATATAAGAACGTTCTGTTGCGATTTATCATATATGCATAAATATAATAGCATATATGCATAAATATAATAGTCACACATTTATTATTCGTGTAATGCACGTATCGCATTATCTATATATTATATATATATAATGCGATACGCATTATATATACAGTGCGTTCATGATGAAAGGAACAAATTCGTTTAAAATTCAGGTAACTATTTTGCAGAAAAACGCTCGGACAGGTCGATTAGTATTTTTAGTTTAGAATTTTTTGACATAAGAAAATTATATACAGGCTGTCTAAAGAAGAACATATGCAGCAATCATTTGTTTTTTTAAATGGAAGACCCTGTATATTATGCCATTTTTGAATTGTAGGGTAACTTCTAAACACATTAAACACATTTTTGTGTAACATACCATATCCCCAAAATCAGCGGTTTTCGGAATAATGAGTTTTGTGATCAATTAAAATACACATGGGTAATGAAATAAAATGTTTAAATTGAACAAGGCCACGTTGAAAATTTTTTTAAAGGCCAACAAAAACAACCTGGTATTGCAAATTTTATCTTCAACAAAAAACTCTACTTCAAATTAATCGATTTTCATGTATTTTTTTTAATTTATCACATTTCAAACGTCATTATTCCGAAAACCGCTGACTTTGGGGATATGGTATGTTACACAAAAAGTGTTGAGAATTTACCATACAATTCAAATATGGCATAATATACAGTATGTTCTATTTAAAAAAAACAATGATTGCTGCATATGTTCTTCTTTAGACAGCCTGTATATAATTTTCTTATGTCAAAAAATTCACAACTAAAAATACTAATCGACCTGTCCGAGCGTTTTTCTGCAAAATCATTACTTGAATTTTAAACTAATTTGTTTCTTTCATCATTCCTCACACCTCAACGGTTGCCATGGCAAAAATCCACGAATTACGGTTTGAACTGCTTGATCGCCCACCTTATTCACCAGATTTAGCTCCCAGCGACATCTTTTTGTTCCCCAAATTAAAAGTTTGTACCCAACCCAACCCAACCCAGTTCAACTCGAACCCAGTTGGACTCCCTACCTTTGTAAACAATTATTTTGCAGAGAAAGACGGCAAGTACTACTTGGACGGGCTAGAGAGATGGGAACATCGCTGGGTGAAGTGTATAGACTTACAAGGAGAGAAATAAAAATAATTTTGTAGGAAAAATCTCTTATATCTTTGTTAGGTCGGAAACTTTTCAGACTACCCTCGTATATCTATTATATTAATACGTGATGATAAAACTTTGTACCCCTTTTTAAGCAAATTGCGCGCACATAGTTTAGATTTGGAATAGTTGAAGTTCATATGGAGAAGAGTGCAGAATGATAAAATTTATGTATAATATGTGTTACAAATACATTAAATTAATTAAATAAAAAGATTTAATTTCGACCACTGGGCGACCACTAGTATATATAAATGCACATTTCCGAACGCGCCCTATTATTCTCCGACATTCTCTATCCTGTACAGTCCGGCCTTCTTCAATATATAAATATGCGTAGTCTATTGCTTCCTTATCCAATTATTACTTATTTAATTATTTGTAACTTTATTTACTACACAATTTAATTATATCTACACAAACCTCTGTAGGTGTAATCGATAAAAAGTTACTCTGATTTAATCCTTATAAAACTACTAAAGCATTTATCTGTGCTCTTATTAATTTATTATATATATCTTCAATATTTATGATAATAAATATTGAAGATAATCGAAACTGTAATGACTAGCTTTTTTAAAAGTACATACTTGTTTCTGTTATTGTTTCTATCGCATTAGGATTGTCTTATCTAATCTCATTATAACTCGACTAGACATGCAGTCAGACGTTATATATTCATCAGGTTGCTTTATCCAGAGTTAGCTTGAAGTACGAAGTATAATAATATTATATTCCGTTTGTGATATGAACGCGTTTTATACAGTCTAACAAAGACGTTTCGAACTGAGATCCGTTTCTTAGCAAAACGATATCGTACTAATTTAATTTCTTAATTTGAGTTATCCAAATTGGCACAAAACTATGAAGTAATAGTTAGTGTAAGAGCGAAATATTTTTGACTTTAAAAGTAATAATATTATTCATTACTTTTTTAATTCATCGTTTTATTTATAGATAGTTTTGTTTTCAGAGTACAGGTATTGGTTCTGAGTTGTACTTTGAATACTTTAAAAGAAAGTTGTAGCTCTTACCTATTCCAAATTCTTTTATGATCATCTATATTATTTTCTTACTTATTCTGAACTTATTTCTGCTTTATATAGGTACTTGTAATGCTTGTGAATTGGACGAATGTGTACAAATATCTTGTATGCTAATAAAAATAATGCCCCCAATTAACACAAAACCCAGTCACTCAATTATTTTTTCGCATACTAACAATGCATTTAACACTCATATAACAGCAAAAAGTTAGAAGTTATAAGTCGATCAAAATTGAAGGTCAATAAACGCAAGACATTGTTATTTTAATATACTTTTACCTTGAATTAATGCGTTTTGTAGATTAATGCATAAAGTATAATCAGTCAAAACAGCTTTCTTGTTGTGTAATGTAAGGAGTAGATTTGTCAAGATAATACAAAATAAATAATTGAATTAACAAAGTAATATTAATGTATTTTATTACCTAAACTAACACACAGTTTGGTTAAATGACGATTTAAATTGACATATTAGTAATTTTAAGATGATTCTTTTGTTCGAGAGCTATGCTTGCTGATATTTCGTCATTAATAACATGATATATTTTCCAAGCTGCCACTGTAATGAACAATTTTAATGCAGAAACATATACAGTTTCAAAATATGTTCTGTGTCAATGATAAGAAAACGCTGGATGATTAAGTCCAGACACAAAAATAAAAAAATAAATTAACAGTAAATACTCCAGAAATCTGCAAGTGACATTTACTCGAGTCTTAATTAAGCATTCTATCAAGTTCTGTGATGCGTGTATACTTATAGTTTTACGAACAATTTCATACTAATTTAGTACTAGTAAATACATCTAAGAAACAAATAAATTGTGTATTTTGTATATCTTTTTATAAAAATACATTCGAGAACGTAAAGACAGCGTAATTATACCACTGGAAATATAATATGTGTATGAATTAATATCGACTGAATCAGTGACATATAAGTTGCTTTTGTTTCGCGTCAAAACAATGAAACACTCTATTTGATTCATATAAGCTATATTTCATGATTAATATGCTGTTAGGTCTTTAAAAGTGTGGCCTATGATAATCATATAAAGTTGCATTCTACAATCCTCTCTATACAATTCCAACGTAATGCAGTAAAAAATATAAAACTTCTACCAGCGATAGAGGCCATTAGGTACCATTAATACTTTTGTAGGAATAGTCTAAATTCGGCCAACTACGATTGTAATCAGGACTAGCATTTCCAACAACTACTATTTTTCATATTTCATATTTATTTGTCATCAAAAGCTTACATGACATGTCGGTAAAAAAGTAAGATAGTAAATAACAAATCAAACAACAGTGCAAAGTCACTGATACATTAAGACAAACAACATAGAACAAAATACTTAGGGATAGACATCCAATACAATATTAAATTTCGGAATTTACCGTACAAAGTTTATAAAAATAGGTAGAATCTATTATGAAAAATTTCTAAATTATATATGTAATAATCGCTGGCAGATGCTAGAGTTTTTTTGCTAGAAATTCCTGTACACTGTAAATAGTTTCTTCCATCAACATTTCCTTCACAGCCCTCTTGAATTTTTGATGACTCATCCGCTTGTAAGTGTCTGTGAGGCAATTATAGAGTGTAGCACCCCAGTAATTTATACTCTGTTGTGTCATCATCAGCCTATGGTGGGGAATAACAAATTCTTCTTTGTGTCTTGTTTCATATTTATGGAGATCCATGTTCTTGGTGAAACGTAATGAATTTCCATGCATAAACTTTAATATTGTTAAAATATATACACTCGTGATTGTAAGAATCTTCTCCCGCTTGAAAGCACTTCGACAAGTGTCCTGAAACCCAAGTCCACACAATACTCTTACAGCTTTTTTTTGCATGATCAGCACCCTCTCGGCATCGGCAAACATCCCCCACAAAGCGATTCCGTAGGTAGCTGTACTGTGAAAGTTGGCATAGTAAGCACATTTAGCTGCTTGATGAGTAGATATATCCTTTGTTCTTCGAATAGAATATATGGATCTGCCAAGCTTATTACAGAGAGAGTTTATGTTCTCAGACCAACTCAAAGCACCGTCAACCATTAAACCCAACAAGCTAACAGTGTCTCGACCGCATCTAGCAGTAAACACCATTGACTGTGTTTTCTCGGTGTTCAATTTGAGTTTATTTACCTCGAACCACGTTTCTGCTGTTCTCATAGCAGCTATTTCACCATAAGGACAAATTAAGTGTTCACAATTTTCAAATATCTGCAGGATATCTTTTTTGTCTATGCATGGGCTATAATATAAATTCATTGTTCATTCTCGTTTTTAAAAAAAATATTTAAGGAATGCTTCCATTCTTTCTCGAACAGAACAGATGTCTGGAAATTATTACTTTATTGTGAACATATTTAATTTCTGCTATGAAGTAAAATAATAAGAGATTTTTTGCATGCATCACTGCATGCCAATCTTGTTCTTTATAAGTTCACTGTGTTAAAAAAAATTACATCCATGAATTGGTTGATTGAAGAAATTCATTTCCCTCAGGGCATGTATATAATTATATTTAAAAGTACTGAATATATAACACATGCAGACATATATGTATTTACATAAGTATTGGAATAATAATAAAAACTATTTACAATTTAAATTCACGTTGACGTTTTCTTTCGAAATTATGCTAATTTTGACATTACATATGCAAAGGATGAAAATGCATTACATATTACCATCTATTATTTAAAGTGATAATACTTATAATACTGATTATATACGACATGATATCTTGTAATGTGGACATCTGTGGAAAAAGAAAAACAGGAATAAGAACATTTGGTATATTTTAATTGCTTATTCGGGAGTGTCAATGTTGATGAATGATAGTGATTATTAAACACGGCCGTATCAAGTATCAAATGCACTAAAGCTATCTATCATATTATGAACATTTTAACGCTCATATTATTAGGATTTATGTTCTCCATTTATCAATTTTTAGAATTCAACAAGGCATTTATTAAATTGTCCATTAAATTGAACCGAGATTTTCAAATTACTTTTAAATTACGGTAGCCATTACGATACTTAAAACTATTAGACAAAACTCTGACGCTTTCAAAACATCGACAATAAATATACACAAGCACGAAATCCTAATTTTCGGTTATGTTCAAAACTTTTCCTACTTAACTAAATAAATCACGTACCATTAATCACATTCATTATTGCTCGTTAAATACTCACTACGTATATCTCTAAATGCTAGACTTCGAAATATGACCAGCTATTTAAAGTAGTTTTATCAAGACAACAAATACGTTGAATATGTTTTATGTTTGTTTAACTCGCTTGTTTTTGTTGTTTGAAGACTACAAGATAAATTTGATCAAATTAGTTATTATTAATTACCGTTTAATTTCATACTGATTAGTATTACCTTTTCGGTTTTAATATATACATATCTTAGATAGAGTTTTAAAACCAATATTCTGTATATTTTATAATAAATTCATGCTTGCTCTTAAATCTCTGTATCACTACTAATGGTGGCTCAAGCTAGATTAACCGAGATATATGCATATTATGTATTAATAATAATCTAGTTAAGCAGCATTATGAGCAGTATACATATGCATTTATAAGAGAGGAGTTCAAATTTAAGAAGGAATGGATTTTTAATAGATTTATTACAGAAAGCAAAGTTCTTTAATCCAATTGTCGTAAACAGAACGAGAACTCTGTTGCTTATGAAACGCTCGACCTCAGAATCGTTTTCAGAATTTTCCTCTTCTATTCGTGCATATATAAGTAATATTTCAAGTTCCAAAAACTGTCAAGAGAATTACTTCCGCGTATACATGCGTCTTCGCGTTGATTGACACTTGTTCACCACTTCAGAGTTGCCCTTTTGTTTTTGGGAGTAGGTATAATGATGAGCCCATGTTTCTCTGCAAACATCTTCTTGCTGATGAGTCAAAAGGTATGCGACCAACCTCGCCGACGTTTTATTGAAGTCAAGGTGGTTGGTGGCTAAAGTAGTTTCTATCAGAACGAACATCACCGGATTGTCCCTCAGTGTACCCAATATGCCCTTCAAATACCTTAGTTTTCGATAAAGTATCATTTTTGAACTAGTCTTTATGCGGATTTACTAACGAATTGTTATCTGTTGCTCATCGGACGGATAAAATTTTTGCTCAAAGATGGTGGGCCCTTATTACGGAATACCATTCGAAAAACTGTCTACTGACAAGTTATGTTGCCAAGCCTTTCCTTTAGCTATACCCGACTTCCCTGCTTGCTTTATTTTAGACAATACCAACAAGGTTTCGCTGAATTTGGTCGCACTTTGTATAGTGGATCGTATATACTAGCGACGAAATGTTGAACTCCGGATATTGAAATTTTCACAATGTAGCTATAAGATATCAATGTAATATAACTCCCATACTCTCCCTCTCTCTCTCTCTCTCTCGCTCTCTCTCCCTCCCTCCCTCCCACACTCTCTATCTTCTCGCTCTCTCTCTCGCTCTCTCTCTCGCGCTCTCTCTCTCGCTCTCTCTCTCGAATCTACCAGACGCACAAGTGTTTCTTTTCTGCATGACGACCATGGAAAATTATTTCTCTGAACATTTACTTGAGTATTACTGTATTTAACCAACTAATAAAACATAAACATTAGTTATAACCTCAAAAAAGGGAAATAAAAACGCTCTACCCCTATTGACGGTTAAATAGATACTGCTGCAGCTATAGCATTAAGCGACGAAAATATGCTTTTCCAGTAGAGTCGCACAATATATATTTGTGAATTTATAAAATTTAGAATTCAGTACATTTCTTAACTGTTGATGAATAATATAGTGTAACTCTTTCATTTGTCACAACTAAAACAACAAATGTCATAATAACTATACAAGACAAGCGCCTGCGACACACGTAGGTGTGCATTATCTTGCTGTCGTTTTTAAATGACGTATTATACACATAACTATACAGGGTGTTCCTAAATATCATGTACATAAGGAAGGGGGTAACTATTTGGTTTATTTTGTGCCTAAAATTTCATATAAACATAGGTCTGCAAACGCTTCGTTACCAATATGCAGGGTGTTGAAATTTCAAGAATTTTCACTTTTTACTGTATAGCTCCTGCAGTTTTTTTACGATTTCTAATGTCAATTGTCAAATTAATAAACTCAAGTGATTATCTGAATAAAGCCAGAGCCTGCTAGACCATTTTAAAAAATTTAATTTTCTCTGGCGAATTACAGAAAATTGTTTGATAGATTCGCCTTTTACTTGATGTAAATCCATTATAGCCTTATAGCGTAACCTACCTTCCAAATTTGAACAAAATATCTCAAAAACTGCAGGAGCTATACAGTAAAAAGTGAAAAATTCTTGAAATTTCAACACCCTGCATATTGGTAACGAAGCGTTTGCAGACCTATGTTTATATGAAATTTTATGCACAAAATAAACCAAATAGTTACCCCCTTCCTTATGTACATGATATTTAGGAATAGCCTGTATATACAAACAAAATTAAAACGTGGAAATGAATTTTTAAAATACGGCCAATATCAAAACAAATTTATAGTACTACCTAACCTACTTTATATATAAAACCAAATGAAATGTTGTAAGGACGTGAACTGGGAAACTGTTTCCCAGGATAAATACTTGAAATTTCGCAATTATTTATTGCTTCGTCAGTAGAACATTGTTATACAATTAATCGTAAGAATATAATATAAATACGTATATATTACTGTTTTATGCGAAACTAAATGTGACATCAAGCGAGCGTAGGTTTGTATGCTTACAGTAGTAGTAATGTTCATAAAAGTTTTGCAAATGCAATGAAGTTCTTTTTATAATATTTCATACCTTACTTTTATGTAACAAAATAACACATTTATTCTTCACTTTTGTAATTTTATAATTCCTTTTATAATATATAGCTTATACAGGGGGTTTAATAAATAATACTATAAACGAATAATAATTGGAGATACTGATTTAAAAATCAACGAAATCATTATTGATGTATATTAGCTTACTATTATTTTAATTCTCGTAAATTTTACCAGGCAAAGCACCTACATACGTACGTATGTCTACATACATACTAGGGTGTTGAATTATAAAAATTGTCATTCTTTACATAAAGAGGCACTCTCAAGTTACTGAGTGAAGTATATAATGTAGTAATGTATCTTCGTGTTGGTTTCCTTTCGTGTCAAAAATGTGTAACACAGGAGCAAAGTTCAAATTTCCATTGATGTGTACGTTGAATACGATAGCCACAAATATGGAATTACCTGTACGTGTTGATTTTGTTTTATACGAGTCTAAGATTGCGTGATCCAGTGCCAAACGAACGACTAACAGGTTTTCGCAATCTAAAAAATTAACATTTTACGTCTTGTATCTCTCTCATTCAGTTGTTTTCGCAACCTAATAATTTCTCCTTACGGCGGAGATATTCCTTTTATTCTTTTGCTACATATACTTTTAAGGTAATTACACATATACATGCTGTATTATATGTGATATATTTGCATATCTGCAATCATTATATGAGGACTACAGAAATATTATTGGAGGAAAATATCCAATATATAAAAAATATATCTGTGGCCATCATTTATGTTTTGTATTTTGTTACTTTTTAAATAAATACCATTGAGGATAATATTTAACGTTTGTGTATAGATACTTTATGTCAAGCTTTCTTAAATTGAGGTTTACGTTTGCCTTGGATTTATGTTCTATATTGATCATTTATGTTTGTATTTGTTATTTTTCAAGTAAATACGGTTGAGGATAATATTTAACATTTGTCTATAGATATTTTATCTCCAGCCTTCTGAAAGGGAAGTTTAAGTTTGCCTTGGATTTATGTTTATATATATAGGTAAGTCTTTCCATCTAGCTCTGTTTTTTGCAATATCTGCTTTTCATGCTTCGTTAGACATTGTTTTACTCTCATATTCTAATGTTCGCTTTCAATCTATATTAGTTCCACTTTGTGGTAGTACCCATACGAGTTATTTGTAGTATTTCTAACCTTTTCTGTTTTTACTTTTATTTTTCTCAAAATTCTTCTCATACTTTTTAAATTATCTACATTTTTCGTGCTATCTAATGGGTTACAGAGAGTTTTAAGCTAGTTTCAGGAAACTAAACCACAACTAACTATATATTAGTTTTTGTTGGAATGTCTGATGACAACCAAATGGTAGATATTTTCTGATGGGTTCGAAATAACTTTCTTTAGACATACCGGAACAAGATTAAGTAATATACACATAGTTCTTTAAATTGAACTCGGATTATCAAGAACATTTTCGATCGATTTAATAATAAATATTCTTTCGGAATTTATTTATAGATGCAAAACTAATATTGCCTAATAGTGCCTGCAAAATATCAAACAAGAGAATAACATTACACCGAATTAAGCTGAGTGCTACAATTAACTTTGGTGCCACTTAATAGGTATAATATCCACAAATATTTGCTAAAGCATTTCCGTGAAATAAAGACGATCTTTTGAGTCTTGCTCGAAATGAAATATTGCATAATTTGTCAGTGATAGAGGCTTAGAGGACGTAGTATAATTGGAAGTGCAAGAACACAACAACGTAATGCTGAAGTGTTTTGAAAGTGGCACGTAGAAATCTCAATCTTAATGCAATCCTGCTATAAATTGGGTTTGCTACGGCCACTGGAAGATCGATTGCATACGTCTGTACTAAATGACCGGAAACTGGTTTGTTTTGTATTTTTATTATTGTAAAGCTCAGAAATCGTAACATGTGAACAAATGAGTAAATCAATTGTTATTATAGCGAATGAGGGGGGGGGGGAAGTATTATTCAATGACGAATCCAGATTTAAGTTGAAGGCATATAATTGGCGTTTTCTGACTTACACTAGACACACATAATGATGCACAATTTTTCAGAGAGCTGCTTCAATATATCAGAGAAAGTAGTTTTGTAAAAATATGGGCCGAGATAAGTAGTGGAGAGTACACTGACCTTTACTTTATAGAAACTTCTACTGTCCAGAGTTATCTGGATGAGATTCTACAAATTATTCTTCTTTCTTATGCAGCAGCAGCTGGAGAAGATAATCTGGCTCCATTGAGCAAGGGGCGTAAACGAGTAGATTAGTGAAGTTGGTATAAAGAGAGCCGAATGCGAACTAATTTATCACAAGGAAATTCAAGCTTTCATATGCCTCCAACAAATTTTGTACATGCTAATCCTGTCTATATAAAGAATACAATACGGTTTTAGATACTTGTCCAGCAAGACTTCATTAAAATTTGTCCATGCTAGTTAAAATGCAGTAAATGCTTTAGATACTGTATAATATTGTAACGTTTTCGGGTTCGCAATAAACAACTCGTGCAATTTATTTATTTGAAACAGTCTGTATATTCATACACGTAAAATTAATTACAATATAAAATATAAAACCAACGTATCACACTTAAAACTACTATTAATAAATTAAAATTAACACATGTATTTATTTACCAGTACTATTTATATGTCTGTAGTATTTATATCTTTATTGCACTATAATAAAGATTGCACCGTATTTATATCACTTCTATTTATATAACACTCTAATATTTATGTATTTTCTTCGGCTACCACTTAAAGAACTATTTATTACTTAAGGAAGTTCTTATTCCGGAATTATTCATCCATCGGTGAACCAGCCGCCTTATGTACACATACCAAACATCTCGAAGCATTCGCGTAAACTCCATCTCCCTCTCGATGTTTGTAGAACATTTGCCAGACATTTTGTCCCTTTGCAGTACAACGCAAATGGATGATTTATTGCTTTATAAGGTTTACCAGTCGCGTCGACATGATTTACAACCTCTTTCTATTGTCACTCGGATGTCTGCTGGTTTCGTTACAATATTCATTACAATGTTTATCAAACATTCGGCAATTGTTTTGGTATATAGCTGCAGGTGCTCGCAGTATGCGGGGGTTATCCAGAAGCTAGAAAACTGATTTCATTAAAATTTGTCCATGCTAGTTAAAATGCAGTAAATGCTTTAGATACTGTATAATATTTATTACAATTTTTATCAAACATTCGGTAATTGTTTTGGTATATAGCTGCAGGTGCTCGCAGTATGCGGTGGTTATCCAGAAGCTAGAAAACTGATGACAAAGATAAATCAATGACAGATATATGTTTGGAATGTTATGGGAACCCAAGATTTATCTTGTTGACCCAGCTGCATTCCAAACAATAAGCAAGCTGTTTGTATCACAAAATCTGTAATTTATTTAAATTTTCTACCATAGCGTACACAAGCGCCACAAATTCAGCATAATTAACTGAATAACGTTGTTCTGAGGGAGGTATCAAGATTTCTGAAAAGGCACCGATATGAACGTGTAAAAATTAAACGAGCTGCTTGTATACGAACTTCTGCAGTTTAAAATGTAGATTATTATTGAATATTATTCTGCATTTCTCTGGGTAAAGTTTGATTTGCGCATACTATTATTAAGTAATATTAGGGCAATATAAGATGTAATTGTCTACTATTGTAAAAAACTAAACCGATCTGGGAAAACTGACGACATATTCGAAATTATCCACACAAGTTTATCAAAACAAGGAAGTGCTTCCCATCCAACCAAAGTAAGGTTAATTTTGTTCTTAATGTAATGATGGAGCCCTACTTTAGAAATTTGCTTAATATAAAATGGATTATTAAATGTTATACTATAATTTATCATATACGAACTACGTCCACACTACTCCACACCCACTTGTTCATATTAATTTACATTAAAGAAAATAAATGCAGTTACAGGAATTATTGACAATGCTCCATATCATAAAGAAAATGATAGGGGGGACTACTCACAATCACATATTTGATGCCTATGTGTATTCCAGAGTTTAACAATAATATTTACTCCTACACAGTTGTATACACGTTTACTCATTAGCATGCTAAATGTTACCAGCTTTTACCATAAACATTGATGCGATGTGTTTGCTTAGGTGTACGTCCTCCAAAGGTTGTTTGACGTTCCAAAGCATCCACGTATTGTGGACAAATAGTTAAACGATTCTACAATTAAAACATATCCATTGTTTTCTTAACGATACACCCGATCCCGGTGCGGCGGGAAGAATTATCGAGTACCTATACGTGACCTGTTATAACTGGTTACGGTGATCTTCACTATAAAGAAAGGAATTGAACATATGTCTGTAAATTATTAATACACTTTGTTAATCTAGTATAACAATTCCACATTTTAATAATAATAATCTAGATACCATTATCTAGCGTATACAATTTCTAATTTTAAGAGATAATTTACTGTAGATTCTAGGAAACTATAGAATTATGCAAATCATTGTTTTGGATTTTGGAAAAAGTATTTGAATTATGCTCGTTTACACCCCAACGGTTGATGACATTTAGGTTTGGCCGTCTATGATTGTACATGACTGTAGGTTATTCTAAACAAATTAAAATATAATTAGGCACTGATATGTAAATAATCGTAACTGTCGCATATATCCATTCCCAGAATCAATTATGTTATTTCTATTCTTATAAATAAAATAGCTGTCTAGTTTTCAAAAATTGCCTGTTATTATCTATAAAACTAAGGAAAACAACAAAATATATGTTCTTTAACACTAGTTAAAATTGACCGTTTTATTTCTCAACATATTTCCTGGTATCTCCGCAGCTTCGTTTACAGGACTTGATACGAGAGGTCCAATTTTGTAAGACTCTTTTGTATGTCAGGCTGGATCTCACTAATGGTTTGAATGATATTGTTCTACAGTTGGTCAGTTGTTGTTGGTTTGGTGCCATAAACCACCGACTTAAAACGTAGCCCCATAGAAAAACTCTTCTGGAAATAACGCATTCTGCTAACAACTCTAATGTAGCGCCCGATGTGTGAGACGTTTCTACGTCTTGTTGGACCCCCATCTCGTCCAATTGAATCCACACAAAGTCACTTATCATGGCCCGATACCATTCGTCATTGATAGTCACCATCTGGCCATTATCGTTTCGGAAGATGTATGGCCCAATGACGTCGCCTGACCAAAATTCACACCAAGCAGAAAGTTTCGCCTAATGCAATGAAGACTTTTGATACTGCTATGGATTACTCTCTCCCCAAATGCGGTAATTTTGCTTGTTCACAAAGCCGTTCAGCCAGAATTACTCCAAATAATTTTTCGACAAAACTTGGATCCGCTTCCAACTGCGCCAGAACCCAATCAGCGAAAATACAACGAGCTTGGTGGTTTTGTGGCTTTGGTTCTTGTGTTATTTGGAACTTACGCGGATGCATGCCCATGTCCTTTCGCAAAATTCGACAAGTTTATGTGTCAGAAAGGCCAACTCCTTGCGCACGACGAGGAATCGGCGGGTTTGGGTCTTCAGACACACTTTCAGCAAAAGCAGCAAGCTTTGGCGTCGTACAGGAACTGTTCGATCATAAACCGAACCCCTTTCCTCAAATTTCGCGATAATTCGATGTATTGTTTGCTCGGTTGGACAATCATTTCCGCCGTAAATATTTCATAGCTCGCGAAAAGCTTGGCAGACAGAGCACACATTTTTATAATAAATTTTAACAATTTCTGTGTGTTGTTGAATTGTGTAGAGTTCCATGGTAAAATGGTGACTATGGCAGAACACAATTATCGAAAAATGACAGCTCTGCCAGTTGAAATGTTAGAGCGATAACCTGTCAAAATTCGGACACAGCTATTGAAAAACCCTTTATTAATAAAGTTTTGAGTAAATTATATTTATTATGCTAATACAGAGGATTTTTCTATTGTTCTATAAAATTTGTGTTCCGTAACTAATTTATTTATTATTTCCGAATCAGAACAATTTATGCCTTTACAACGCTCTTTATAAATATTGATTCTATATCGTAAGGTTTGTTAGCGGGAAAGTAAATTAGGAAGCTTAAGTTATCAACTTTGTACATAAAATTGTGATTTTCAAGCCTGGAAATTCCTTATTATTATATTTCTGAATGTAACATATACAAGTTTTGATAAATTCTTTTCTTAACATTCGCACAATTGCGTTGGCATAAGGCATCATTTTTACCGACATGTAACCAGTTACCAGCGGCAACAATTTCTGTAGATCTAGCATGATATCACTCGCAACATAATCATGTATAATGCTTCCATAATTGCTGCGATTAATACTATACTAAGTACTCCAGAAGAAATAGAATATAGAAAAGCTCTATAATTTTAGAAATATTTGCTACATTTCATGGAAGTATGTAACAGATACTATTAAGTATACTAAAACTAAGTTAATATAGTTTAAAAAAATACAGCGTTCTCTAGAACCCGCTTCCTTTAGACAGAAGACCTACACATTGATGTTTACTTCCGCTCAAATTATATAGACGCACGCGCTCTTTGTCTGGAGTAACCTGAACTTTCAATATAACTTGCTTGCTTGACTTGTTTATAAAATATTACTATTTTGAATGATGTCCAATTTAGAATATAATATACATTCAGTTTGATCATACTGAAAGTAAATAAGTTTGTTTCTTTACTAAAATCATTTTAAAAACTTTGTTACTGATTTACTAACATGTATTGAGTTACTCTAAAAATAAATTTGCTGGTTTTGTTTTTGCCAAGTTAGTTACGTCGTATTCTAGTGTAGTATCAAACATTGTTGTGTATATGTTATAAATTACATAATAAGACTTAATATCTGAAATAAATAAGTAGTCTTTAATTTTTGAAAAACAATTTGATATATATTTCTTAAATTATTTAAACGAAAGCAAATATATAATTTACCTCTATCGATCATGTATTGACGAGTGCACTTTTATGATTATAGTTTATTTACTCTTTGGATATTTTGATTTATTCTTTTATTATTGGCATTCAATATATGTATGTCTATAATAATTAATGTAACATAAATCCATGTCTCAATATTTTCCAACAGTGTTCTCAGTTATGAGTTACTATTATGCTCTTATTGTACGCCTTCAGTTGCTGCTTCCCCGTATTAATCATTTTTTATTGGTGGATTATATCAGGTTTTCTCTCTTTGTGTAAAGTATTACTTCTGTTTAAAAACATGGTTTCTTTTTCTACTTGAATACTTCAAATTCGTCTGATTTAGTTTTGTCGTTAAGAGACTTGTGAGATATACTTTTAGTGTTTCTAATTCGAAATGTTATTATATCGAAACTCATTGAATAACTGGTCTAAAATAAATTTTGTATAATAAAGCAAATAAGACCAACATTTGGTATAATATATTTGATCTTCAATCTTAGAATTATCACTAATAGTAATAACCTTATTTAACACGAATAGTTATAAGTAGAGATCACAATTTGCCACTTTCTATGAAATTTTGAAATAGTATTTATTTACTCACATTTTTGTAAATTGTTTGTATGTACATTATCTCTTTACCCATTATACCCTTCTGTGTATTAGACATGTGTAGAAGTCTGTATATAAAAATGTTAGAGCAACGTAGTGTAGTTTCTAGCCGATAGGGGAAGGACAAATTTAACACTTTTATATAATTTTAAAAAAAAGTGCCATAAGAACAGAATCTTATAGCACCACAATCTCTAGCTCAAATGTCACATGCCATTACATCAATTTTTCTACAAATAAGTCACTGGTCTTAATAGGACCCCAGCAGTGGCAACGATGAACGAAGAATTTCTAAATTATCCAGCTTACTGAGCAATAAATTATTACTTAGACTATTTCTTGTACAGATACTTAGAATGTATCTTAAAAAACTTACAAGATATTCGTTTTGTTTAATTCGGTCATAGAAATATAACAAGCTTAAACCCATAATATAATGGTACGATTATGTATTAATTATTGACATTACTAATAAAAGAGTTACTAATTAATTTAATTGTCTTGATTTGTTAAATATACCTGTTAATGGTACTACTTTTTCTTGGTAGTTATATATTTTATTTACAATCATCTCGTGCACGTTGCTCTATACATAGTCTCGAAAATTTCTGGTTTCCTTAACAACCTGTTGTTTGTTTTCTGATTTATTATATGATTTGAAGCTTGACAATTATGCTTATGTTTTTTTTTATTTTCTAGTTTGTAATGCTCTTTAGAATATTAATATTGATCTTTCTTAAAATTATTTTGTCATAATGTAGCTCGAAAATGCTGTAGGAAGTTATTTGAAAATTAAATACTGTCTTCAAAATACTTAAGTGTGACCTTAATTGGTTTTATTATAAGAATAAACTGTTGAATCTTGTATACGCTTAAAAAAGTTACTTAATTGTCATATAAAAAAAATTATAAACATATTGATGAGTTTTATAATAAAAGGGATCTGAGATTATAAAGGCTAAAGTGTTATATTAGTGTCAAAAGTATATACTATTATTCGTGAACAATAAACTAATTTTAAAGTAATATTTGTTTTAAACTGTAGTAAGGAATTTTCGAAAAAAATATATTTAAGTACCTATATGTTCCTTCGAAGAAGAATAGATGCATACCAAGAAAATCCTGCAAAATTTTATTCATATTATTTGAAACTTCGTGGAAACCTTTCTCTAAGAATTCATATCCAATTACAAAACATAATGTGTATGTACATAGAAATTTATTATAAACAATTTTATTAAAATTGTCGACCCATCTGACTTTGAGGGTCCGTTTAACTTATTTAATAAAAATATACTTTAGACTTGAACGTTTATATCTAAATTAAATTATAAAAATGTGCTGCCGCACTTTTCTCATGTTTTATTATTGATATGATGATAATTCTTTTATATGTTGTGCACACATTACATAATGTAATATTTACCAGAATGTATAATTATATTTTTTGTTATCATATTAAAATTTTTGACCTTAATTCATTTTATACCAGCAAGTTATTTAACGTAAAAACATATACATAGTATTGTAATAATTCATACCTAACAATGAATAAAATAAATAAATAACTTAGAGGTATTGGTTATATTCATTGTTCAATGAATCACGTGCCCATTTCTGAACTAAATTAGATTTTACGGTATATTAAAGTGAGACTGTTAAAGCGAAATACATTTCTAACATTAAATATGTAAATACTGATCCAGAAAATATTTTATTATTTTTAGTTTCAATTTTTATCCGTTTATCCATCTCAGTACGTTCTGAACTTAATATTTATTACAAAAGGATTTATCCAAGCAATTATAATAAGTGATTTGAAATAATCTGTGTTTAAATATATATTTCTATATATTAGATTCTAAAACTTCCACATTTTTTAATATTATAAAATGTATTACATATTTTCAATATGAAAGTGTAATTTTTGGTTTACTCTACTCTAGTTTTTGGCATACGCACTTCTATTCGTTGATTAAGAAAGGAAACAAATAAAAACTTAATGATATAGTAACAGTATCGATTACTTCCAGTAGGTAACATTTCATTACTAGTTTGCTATAGACGAATTAGTCGTTCAAGTGACTGAGTGATTATAATTCTCTTTATAACATTTACGCGACGGCGGCAATCTGTTTCAACTTTCAAATGTATTAGATTTCTCTAAGCATTTTATTGCCGAAGGTCCTAAATTTATTGTAATTTCAATTTTCTCTGTTAATATTGAATTTCTTAGCAATAAATAAGGAATACATTAGTATTATTCTTTAAATGCATAAATATGGAATTTAGCTAGTTCAGGGTTTCCATGATAGCGAATAACGGAGACGAGATTATAATTATCTTAAATGTGTGAAAACTCCTGATTTTTTGACGGTTTTCAATAAACTTGGTCTGTTCTAATCCCATTATTAAAAATTCAGTAGCAAATGCTAATTTGTATAAATTATTAATGTGTTTCATACATTATCTGCAATATAGTGTTATACTCACTATGATATTTATAACTTCTATATACATGTGGTTTTATTGTTGGTATCTGTCAAGTTTCGCGCATATACCTACGTGTTCGTTTTCTTATTATAAAGATGCTAATCAATATTGCTTATGGAAATGGGACGATCAGACAGTGTCATGAAATACATAACATATTATTATTTAAAAGAACTAACAGATGCAAAAAAGAACTTATAGGTATTTGTTACATTTTATTTGCAAAATTGGGACCCATGTTTTAATACTATTTGAAATAAACTACAAATAAAATTAAAAAGAAATAGTGTTACGGGGATATAAAGTTTTTTGGATACGTGAACAACAGAGGACCTAGTACCCAAATAGTTTTATTTCATTGTTAATTTTGACTTGTTTTGGATTAATAAAACCACACATGTATCGTATCACACAAATACTAAGTACTTAATATAAAATAAAAATGAATATATTTACATGAATATATATACCATAGTCGTCAAATTTTAATTTCGGTTTGCACTTCTATCATATGCAGAAGATGACTTTATGATATGCAGCGATGCCTGCTTGCTAACAGTGGTGGGAGAGCAACGCAGTGGCGGGACACCCCCACGCCTTACATTTCATAGCAAACGTTTGTCGAGTGTGGCAGCCTCGGGTATGAGCTCAGTATTAGTTAATATAACTATTGACAACAACCTTTTTACTTTAAATAATAATATTATAATTTTGAGCATACTTTTTGATGGAAATATGAACCGAAGTTCGTATCTTGATGAAAGAAATGAACTAAAATCAGTTAGTGCATAAAGTTATTGCGAAAAACAGCTCATGACTATTCATTATGAGGTATTTATTTTCCAACTAAATATGGTATACCTACACTTTTTGGGAAATTCCCTAAATTCAGGCGGTTTTTGTAAAAGAAAAGTATATATTTTTCGGGTGTTTTTTCCCTTTCCCTTTAGTTAGAGGATCATACAGTGGAAAATTCAGGTCAGTCGGACTTTCTGCTGCAATACTGTAATTGTATATTTTTGAATGTTTAATTTTTGAGGAGAAATTTTATAATTTCTTACCTAATCACGATTCCAATACTCGATCTTCTTTTGCGTATACTTATCCATTACACAGATTTAGCTTGTTGGAAAAAGTTCCGTCCTATTCGAGCATAAAATTATTCAATAAAGTTCTCCACACATTAGAGGAATAACAACTTCTAAAAACTTTTAAGAGCCATCCTTAAACTCTTAATTTTCTGCAACAATATTTTTCGATAGATTTAAATTTGTTAAGGGATTAATTTTCTTTTAGGCTCTTCTTATGTTAATCCACCATTAATTTGTATAATTGAAGGGGTCAATGCAAGAAGTGCCTTAGTCACAAATTAACAAATGCCAGATATTTATGCATGAATGTTTATATTTGAGTGTGAAACATTACTCAACATGTTTGTGGTGTTATATTCTATATAAAAAGGGGCTTCTAGTTTCACGATTAAACATAAAATAAAGTTTTGTTATTACCTAAAATAAAAAATATAATAATTTTGGACTTAGGCACTTTTTGTGTTGAAATTTGTTATTTTGTCGAAAAATAGAAATATATTTGAAAGAACACATTGTTTACATTGAAATTAAAGTTATTCAATATAAATTCATACATCTATAGTAACACACAAGCTATTATTTCTACTTTCCTTACCTGCCAGTGTAATGTTTTTAGTAACAATGAGGGTATGTAGATTGTAGAATAACTATTTCACGCGTAACTTTGTTATTTGTTAAATTAACTTGGACTAAGGCACATGTTGCACTGCATCTGTGAAATTGGTGACTTAGGCACTTCTTGCATTGAAGCCTAGGCAAACTTCCGTCGGAGAGAATGTAAACTCAGGCGCTTAGGCACAAATTTCTGACAAATTGAACATACCATCTGAAAGCTTATGAAAAACGCCACTAGGTGACGGTACAAACACGATTTCAACTAAAATGTGACTTAGGTACTTCTTGCATTGAGCTCTTCAATTATAGTTATAATTTATGTATGTAATATTAAGAAGTTGGTAATTTGTTATTTATAAGTTTTTCTGATATTTTCAAAAAAGAAATAAAAATAGACTATACATATATATTTAAAAATATGTGTATTTATTTGTAGATTATATTTCTGTGCTTCGAATGCTGCGTTATTTTACCGTTCCAACTATTTAAATGGGATTGCCAAATATTACAAGTTCCTGTGTATATTTTTTCTTAGATGTTTTGGTTTTCATCAGTGATGTAGCATTCATTTAGATTTCTACTGACACCTAAATAACTCTGGCTACTGCGGGTAAATTCTAGAATAAAATATCAAATTTCAATTTGCTAATTTATTTATTTATTTATCGTATGGCTATTAGACACATTAAAGTACAGTACAACATAGAATATATATACATAAAGTATGAGACACAATTTAAAAGGCTACAAACGAACATCTAATTTATTTATGTAGTCTATCGACTCTGGGGTCGCTACCATGAAATCCTCAGGTATTCCACTGTATGATCGTATGGTACATTCTTCTGTGATATGCCTGATGGTTTGCTGATTCTATTAAGCGTGGACCATGTTTTATTTGGTAATAACCTAACTTTATAAAATGATATGGAAACATATAAGAACATTTTCACAAGCAAATTATTATTCTAGTTTGGATATATTTTGACACGTAACTGTCATAATAATCTAAGCTGAAGTATATTTCAAGCATTATCAATAACATTAATTCAAATTGTTAACCTTCCGAAAAGTTACAAATTAAGTACATGCTTTTCTACGATGAGGATGTCTGTATAATTGTTCTTCCATTTGTAATTGCCTGCGTAAAGACTATATACAAAATTCCTACCCCTATCAGGTTTTGGACCTTGTCTTATCTAACTTGGCACTCAGTTGTGACTATGGTAATTGTCTTTATAATAGTTTGAATGAAAACCTTCCTTAAGGTATAATTATCTGATTTCTATATTATTTGTAATAGTGCTTAACACTTTTTAGTGAGTCCATCTATAAGGAATACTTTTAATACTCGTCGAAGAAAATGTAATAAGTTACGCCGTCTTCAACACAATGTTAACGACAAATTACATAAGACACTAAAATGAATATATTAAGTATTATAATGTTACCAGTTCCTACGGAAAGGTCGTTTGGGAAAACTATTTGATAGTCTGTTGTTTTTATCTAAAACAAATATTATTAATTGCTAGATTATTTAGTTTTTGTATTACGCAACTTTATTTAGTGTGTAATATATTCTTGGTAATGTAAGTATGCACTGTAGGTACATAATGAAAATATTATAATATATATAAACCACAGTCCTTGTGGATTTTAATTGATTGTTTCGCGGCAGTGAAGTCATTAACAGTCCAATAAAAAACATACAAGTCGAATTAAAATAACTCGTTCGGGGCGTGCATTCGCATATACTAGATAAACATATACCGGAAGAATTAGGGCAAATGCCTGAACAAATTATATCAGATATGAGGAACTTGAACCTTATTCATTTGATTTCTCTTGAAATAAGAAATTGTTGCAGTCGTAATTTCATGCACCAATGCCCCTTTATTTATTCTCTACACTATACTAAACCTCAAGCCCGACTATTCACTGTATTACCTGAATTAAGCATCAATTGAGCATGAACACCAAACGTAATAACTGTAGCTAACAAAGAAGCAAAAAAGCAATTCAAGAACAATATTAAAAATTTGTAACAAACCTTAGTTGTCGTCATTAAGTAGTCCGCTGTCCGCAATGATTTGCAGTGTTATTCTGTGTAGGTTGTATTGATCGGTGGAACTTGTGTAGCACCGTATGGGTCAAGGTCAACTGTTAAGTCGTCGCGACGGCTGACACACACACATTTGGTTACAGATTTAGATTACCTGTGGTTTTGCACTTGTTTCAGTCCCTGAAATATTTTGTACGAGAGTAGTAATTACATACAATATAATTGCAATTTAAAATTAGAGACGAAGTAAAGTTATATGACAAGATAAATTTGTTAATTTACTTGATAATACAACATATTTACAGAAGGTATTAAGAATTTTTATGTAATGAAATATACCCGTTACTTTAATGCTGAAGACTTACACTGCGTGCTTATTTATACTCATTCTGAAGATATTTGATAGTGTGTTCCACCACCTCAGAAGTTTTTACAAATTTTAAATGACAGCCTTTGCCTAAAATATATAACTTTTTAAAAGCAATTTGATGCAGTAATATTATTTTAAGAATAAAGTATTTGCTGGCCGAGTTATTTGAACAGATATGAACAAGTTTTCATATGTTGCTTACAGCATAGCCGTAAACTGGCATTTTTAAATTGCCCTCTTATTTACGCTCATTCTGAAAATATTTTTGAAAGTATTCCACCACCTCAGAAATTTTTAGAAACTTTAAATAACAGCCTTTGCCTAAAATATATAATTTTTTAAAAGCAATTTGATGCAGTAATGTTATTTTAAGATTAAAGTATTTTCTGGGCAACTTATTTGAACAAATATGAACAAATTTTTATATGTTGCTTACACCACAACCTTAAACTGGCATTTTTAAATTAAACTGGGTCTTTTTTCCTCTTAGGTTTGATATTTACAAAATCATATAGGTTTATTACTACTACTTTTATTTTGGTACCAAAACTAGAACCCAAACCAAACGTTGGACAAAATTTGTTGTGCATGTCGTGCTACTAACACCGTAACAAAATTGTATGAATGGAAAAAACACTGTTATATATTGCTTGGAGTTTATTGCCAAACCAGGAACCAAATTGCCTTTTACTACGCCATAGCTGCAAAGTCGTAATGTTTTTTTTACAGAAAGACAAGATGATACTTAATAATAATAATAATAATAATAATAATGCTTTATTAGTCTCAGATCCACTGGATATAGACTTCGTCAATACAGAGTATATTACACAAATAGTAAAACATATATACACATACATAAATATAAACCACAAAACATAAATAGACTAAATGTACAATACGACTATGGCAACCGTGCATGGAGCTCTGCCATACTATAGAAACTGTGATCAATTAGAAAATCCCTCAACAGTTTCTTATAATAAGGTGTGCCAGACCCGAGTCCCGCATCTGTATTGGCAATTTATTAAAAATTGTAAAGCCAGTTATGAGTGGGGACTTTCGATGAAACAAGTGATATGATCTGTCCACAACTAAGTTATTTCTATTACGGGTCCTGTAATTATGCTTCTCACTTATTACTGAAAATCTATGCTTGTTATTAAAAATATATGTTAATAATTTATAAGTATAGACAGAGGTAACAGTAAATATTCTCTTTGAGCGGAAGGTGCCCTTACAAGACTCATGGTAGGGCAAATCAAAAACAAGTCTGATGATACGCTTTTGCAGAAGAAACACTCTTTGTATATCCCTCGCTTGGCCCCAGACAATAATATTATAGGAAATTATAGAGTAGGCATAAGCATAATAAACGCTGAGAAGGGATTCGGCATTCAAGATGTTTTTCAAAGTGTGCAAAACATAATATGCCCTCTGAAGTTTACCGCACACGTAATCAACCTGGTTTTCCCATGACATATTTTCATCAAGAATTGTACCTAAGAATTTACAATTTCTAGAGACCTCAATAATTTGATTATTAAATGTTATGTCTAAACCTAAGCGTGTTCTATGTCTGTTGAAAAATTCAATAATAACCGTCTTATCATGATTGATTATTAATTTGTTGGCACAACACCAGTCCTCAAAACTTTGTAGAACTGTATTGATATTATTGTTGAGCTGTTCTAGATCCGAGTGGGAAACCACTATTGCTGTATCGTCAGCATACAGAAATATTTTTCCATAGTTTATGAAACTAGGTAGGTCATTTATAAATAATAAAAATATTAATGGACCCAGGACACTGCCCTGTGGAACTCCAACGTCCATATCATATTCCTCCGATCTGACGTCACCAAGTCTAACAACAATTTTTCTGTCTTTTAAAAATGAGACAATCCATTTGTTCAGTTCCCCACGAATTCCCAGGTTATAGATCTTACTACTAACAAAATGACAATTAACGGAGTCAAAGGCTCTGGATAGATCAAACAAGATCAACACGGTGTATCGTCCTATATCCATTTCATCAAGAATATGCTGCGTACATTCCACAACACCAGTCTCAGTAGAGAAACCACTCCGAAAACCGTGCTGACAGGGGGTAATGAGATTATGTTTGTTTAAAAAATTAAATATTTTATCAGCAATAATTTTTTCAATAATTTTAGAGAAGAGACTAGTTAACGCGATAGGTCTGTAGTTCTCAATATTGGAGCGGTCATTTCTTTTATGTATAGGAATTACAGCAGACGATTTCAAAGCTATAGGGAATTTGCCCAAAGTAATCGATAGATTAACCAGGCCGAGGCCGGTGGGTGCGCCATCAGCCGCAAGCAAGTTTTTGAACTCACAAATGGACGAATACGAAAAACTTCGGTGTGCAATCTCATAGCCACCGTCCTCGTCAACATCCACACCTCTATCGCAATTCACAATCTGACCAAAGTGATCGGAAAAACCAGTATCAATATTAAAAGCCCGACATGCCTGAGGTATGTTAGTAACTACATAATCAATACCGGTGCAACTGGAATATCTAGTCGTCGTAAAAACGCGTGTGCCGTTAGTTAACAAAGACGTCAGGCCGAAAGACCCGAAAATGTCACTCAAAATTCTATAGTCAAGGCTGTTTTGAAAACGGTCAATATTAAAGTCGCCACGCATAATTAAAAACTTAAACTTCCCCAATATAAATATGAGTAATTCCTAATACAAAGTGTAACCAAGCTTCTTACCATGTTAAGAAGACACATCTCGCCTGAGTTTGGTTCACTGAAGGCTCAGGCAAAAATATTAAAATTTAGATCAGAATGATAGATATTCTTACCTCGAGAAAAGCTTGTCAATTACGCTATAAAGAAGTTACTCAACCGAATTCAAAAAGAACGTGCAGAAAGGAAAACATGCTTAGATATAAATAATTAGATATTATTCATAAAATATTTTGTTCGTTTCTACGCCTCAAATAATGAAATTTAATTTCCACTGGATATCAGAAATAAATTGCTTGCAAATCGTTTTCGAATAATTTCATATCATTCTTATATTCCTTGGTTTATTAAACAAATAACAATTTTTTTTTATAGATTGTGTCCTAATTATCTATACAAATTTTTCAATTCTATTCTTTTAGTTCTTTTATTTGAATTGTAATATTGAATGAAACACAAATAATATCAGTGTCGCAAATGTTTTAAAATTTGAGCAAGAAAAAATTTCAAAGCAAAACGCCAACGATATCTTTATCTTGTTGGTGACTTATATCATGATTATGTTGCCCGATTATCTTGGAGAGCACCGACTTTTTAGATTGGACAGGGCTGAAGCTAGCACATGTGCTTTTTGCAGCAAACATTCCATTTAGTTATTGTATGAAGGAAGACTTTTTAGATATGCACCATCGCTTGTTGCTTGGATTGAGAGGCTTATTTACATGCAACCATAGAAGTCAATAAAAATTGAGATCCATTTAATTCTTGAAAGTTCTTATCTTTAAAGCGTAAAACAAATCCAGAGCAACTCTGCTTTTGTGGACAGGATCAAAGTCATGCAGGAGCAGGATACCTTTCATCAATTTTCCACTTCTTTTTCTTTTAACGACTTCTTTTAAACGCTCCAGGATTGAAGCGTAATATTTCCAGTTATGGTAATACTTTATCTTTGTAATCAATGAACAGGATACATTTTGCATTCCAAAAAATAGTAGCAATGAGTTTTCCGGACGACTGTGACACCTTAAACTTATGGGGTAATGCTGCACTTTTTTATGCCACTGCATAAAGTCTCAGGTTTATGATGATAAACCCACGTTCCATCCCCAGTAACAATTCAACTCAAGACACCATCCCTACTTTCATTACAGAGGTCCAAAAACGCATGGGAACATTTCACGAGCTGTTGTTTGTGCAGCGGTTTGAGCATTCTTGACACCTATCTTGACTTTCATAATGCCAAGATGATCATGAGTGTTTTTTTTTAAATGGTTGGATCACATACTCCAGTCCTGCGATTTGTGTGTTCTTGTGTGACTTTTTTAACAATTCTAGAATGATCACTTCGATAAGCCGCCACGGCCGTAGGTCGTCTTCAAGTGACTCCCTACCTTGCTTTTAAAGCGATTGTGACACCATAATTTTTCTCGGGCCAGAATCTCCATAAACCAATGGCATCTCTTCCAGACAGAGACTTGTTTGAAATATAGTTTGTAATTAGCTTTTTGTTTTATCTGCGGAAACGTCTGGCGGAGAAAAAAATTGTGAAGTGCAGATTTGTATTTGACTAAATTATTTATAACTTGGAGATATATGATGAGATCAAGGTCGAGAATACGATGATGAATGACTTTGATGCTAATTTATTTTTGAATGTTTAATCATGTAATAAAAATGCTTCTTGTCTTTAACTTTTTTTGTCCATAACTTATTAATTATTAGCCGTACCTCGAAAACCTTTTTTTATCAAAGTTAGAAATGCTGTGTGCCGCCCTTTTTTGAAGCACAGATTGACTAGACTAAATTAGGGCAATGGAGATTAAAAATAAAGCAATAGACCGTTTAAATTTGATATCATCACTGTAATCAAATATAGTAAACACAGTTCGACACAGACTTACAAAAGTATTAAGAAATCGAAACAAATAGAAACAGGCAACAAGAAGAGCCATGAAAGCATGGATGAAGCAAGTGGAAGAAATAGGATACTCCTTAGTGCTTAAAAAAAAGCATTTTCATAATAAAATTTACTAAAAATTAGGAATTCTGTGTATATCTGTAGGTATTTTGTAATTGATTTAAATAGTTTTTTGTGATTTTCGTAAAAATATTCAGGTTTATGATGCATTTTTTGCTTGAAGTGCTATAGATGTTTATTGTTTGCTTTGCATAAAATATTTCTTGCTAACGTATATTTTCTGAATTTTATATCAAAGTAAACGCGACTACAAATTACGCGTGCATTTTGAGATGTCTTGCCAACAATTTTGCTCATTCTTACAATTATTTGATAAATATGACGCTACTGAACAAGAATGCTCTTTCGTCTACCATTGCACTGACGTAAACGCTCTTTACATAACCCTTCTAGACAGACACCTGGTCAGTCAAATTCACGCAAATTTGTCTCAACGCAGACGCTCTGAAAATAGCTGTAACATGCTTTACGTTGACCGACACTACCGTATGAAAAATGTCATCAGCTGTTCCACACGAAGAAAGCGTCTCAATGTAACTCATTATATTACATCCACTTATTTTTTTTCAAGCACCGTTTTTTCTGACATGATGTGAACATATGCATATGAAACCTAATACTCTTTATTGTCTAATACAGTTCTTTTCTTCTGCGATTGTTTAAAAAGGTATTAGCAAAGTAAACTATAAACATTTTCTTCTTTTGTTATATTAAATATTAAAAGATTACATAAGAATAATAATACTTTATTGTCATGATTCATTTGTACATTATCAACTAAAATATAAATATTTAAATGAAGAAACCAATACAGTTAAAATAAAATTCACTTCCGCGAAGTTGTTAATTTCAAAATAACTATTATAAGAAATATTATCCTCAAAAACTGTACGAATTTCGTAATTCTAACACATATATTCATACATTTATTTGTTGTAACACATACACGTGTTTTAGCATAGTATAATCTTCTAACTGCGAAATTTTCTATTTTTTAAAAGCTGACGATGAGTCTCTTTTACAACGAATGCATTCTTAACAGATACTTTCCATTCTAACATTTCGGTGTATACGAGTTGCGCCACAGATTCTAGGAATTAGTAATCCCTCTTAAATCCGTATACGAGTTGCGCCAAAGATACACCTCGAGGGTGGTAAATGTGAAAGTTGGTCATTAAGTAGGGGTAGGTAATATTTTCCTTAAATATTCCTGCATATTTATGGATGCTATTAATTTATCGTCAAGTTAGTTAGTTAGTTAGACAATCATGGAAGTGTATACTATGTTTAGTGAGAAAGGAAAATTATTATTAGTAATAAATAACTACAAATTCAGAAAAACTTCTGAAAATTCAAATGGTGTTCGGTGGAGGTGTACAAATAAAACTTGTGCGGCAAAGGTTTATACAAAAAGTGGAAATTATTTTATAATAAACAAAAATTTGAATCACAACCATCCAAGTGACAACACAATTGCAAGGCAAATACTTAGTAATTCAGTCAAAAGGAAAGCACAAGGTGACATGTACGAGAAACCTGCCAAGTTGATTCATAGTGAAATAAAACGTTTAAAAGAAGATAATTTTTCAATGCTAACAACAGAAGATTTGAACCGAACTATTGTATTATGCGCGTCGAAGTATTTTACCTCCATTACCGAAAAACAGGGGTGAGGTTTTTGATGTAGTGAAGAATTTGACACCAAAAACATGTAAAGAAGAAAACTTTTTGTTAGTAGCTGATAGTGCAACACAAATTATAATATCTTCTTGTTTTACAAATTTGAATTTCCTATGTTCGACGGATTCAGTCTACATGGACGGTACATTTGAATTTTGCACAAAATTTTTCTTTCAACTATTTACAATTCACGGTTATAAAAAGGGACACTATGTGCCTTTAGTATTTTGCTTATTACCAAATAAAACCAGTGAAACGTACCTAAACACTTTAACATTTATCAAAGAAAAATGTATAACTTATAATATCAGTTTTAATCCTAATGAAATTGTTATTGATTTTGAATCTGCAATTCATAAAGCTGTCAACACATTGTGCCCAAAAACAAAAATTACTGGATGTCGGTTTCATTTAAGTCAGGCTTGGTTTAGAAAAATTCAATCACTTGGCTTGAAAAATCAATATACCACAGAAATTAGCATTTTTTAAAACAATTTTTTGGTTTGTCATTATTAAAACCAGATGATGTAGGTGAATGTTTTACGGAGATATTTGAATCTGCACCTGACGATGATAAGGTGATAGAATTTTGCGATTATGTACTAAATAATTATATTGATGAAAATGCTGCATTTCCTCCCAGTGTGTGGGCTTCTGCCTCTTGTTTAATGACTAAAGCTACAAATAATTGTGAGTCATTTCATTCCAAATTTGGCAATTTTTTTTATAATTCACATCCGAACATTATAAATTTTGTAGAAATGCTTGTAAATTTACAGTTAGAAATATATTTTAAAATTAATACAGCAAATAAGTTTGCGAAGAAAATTAGAACTGACCTAAAAGACAAGCAAGCATATATAAAACATAAAATCGATGAACTATATGTGTATAAGACAATTAGTAAAATAGATTTTATCAAATGCGTTTCACATAAATTTTTGCCTATAATAGCTCTCTATAATATAATATTGATGTGGGTGTAATATACATATATATATTTGAGTTTGTTTTAATTGTAATTACTGGTAATTATTTTAGTTTATTACTTTTAATTTCAAGGTGTAATGATAACATAAACATAAATATATTGTATTAAACTTTAAAAGTTTGTTATGTCTACTTTACTTTCACCCTGAACATTTACCACCCTCGAGGTGAATCTGGCGCAACTCGTATACGGATTTAAGAGGGTCGGATAATCCCAAAAATTTTATTTCTAGGATTAATTCAGGTACTTTGACGCAACTCGTATGCGTCCTAACATTTGGTTTAAGATTAAGATAATTGACACCACCTATTTACAATTTCTCCTATACCACTACTTCTCTAATTTGTATAATAAAATCCTTATTTATGGAAGACAAACTCCATAGTCATACCTTGGAATATGAAGAAATTTAAAAGCTCTGTATATATGAATGAAACTATGTTGATTTGGAAAAAGTTAAGTGAATTGGATTAAATGATTCATAATTATTCATAATGTTGTTGTATCGAATTTTGTAAACTTAAATTGTGACTTTTACAGTAGGTACATATTAACGTCTTACATGTTTGGATGTGAAATTTAATAAGAAATTCAAAAATGAGCTGCTATATAGGGTGTTCCATTAAAAAAAATGACTTTTATACAAAAACGTGTCATGTAATTTTAATCCAGTTTTCTGCACATGCAGTTAGTAACTGTAAAAAAATAAAACATCCTTCTATTAGGATCTCTTATTGTAAACAATACTGCAAAAAATTGTGTCCATCTAATACGTCGTTTTCGAGAAATATAATTTTTTTACAAACAATGAATTTTTCCGAAAAATGGGAATAAGTCAAAAACTTTAGATTTAAGGCCTATACTATCTTATTACTTTTTGACTAAAAATCATACGGGGAATACAAAACTGCAATCATATATATGATGTTCCATTTAAAAAACTATAACCATGGTGAGCCACCAAGTTATGGAACACTGTGTATAATACAAAATTTTTTAAAATATGCTCCCAATGAGCAGCTATCACAAGAAAAAAACCGCTTCGAAATATCTTTACTCATAAAGGCATAATCGGCCTTACCCGCGGAGATGACTCACCATGTATATTGTTAAAAATAAGCGAAACTTTATTTAAAAAACACTCTCTAATTTTCTAAAAGAAAAAAAACATCTCAAACTCAAATTACATTTTTAAGGAGGATAAGAGTTTCATTTGCCCCTTAAAGGGTAAATGCAACAAGTGAATTTGAAACGGGATATAACCGCTGGTAGCGAACAGCAACGCGCTTGTAAGAGTGAATAAGCAAATAACTGGAGCGCGATATTTCCGAACACGTGTAGCAGCATACCGGCGTTTAAGCGGCTTTTCCGGAGCTACCCATTTTCCAGGCATCTAGACAGGAAAGCAACGGCGGCGCGACGTGTGATACGTAGTACAACCACTCCGTGAAGTGCGGAAACAAACGCGAGCTGCATCGATCGCTTGAGGTCTGAGTCGCCGGTTCAAGGTCAATCCCAGTAGACACGTGTCATCCGCGGTCACGGTCGCTACTCTGTAAGGGGTTAAATGGGGTTGAAGTATCCGTGTCATTAACCGCCCCAGAAATTTTCAAGTTTATTGGAACACATTATCCCTTTCGTCCTGTAACAAGTGATTGAATCTTCTGCATACTGTACGATACTTCGATAATTACACACATCACGAATGATTAATAAGAACTTGTAAAAACCTATCAAATATAATGAAAAAATAAAAGTTGGTAATATTATCTAATCCAACTTTCTTCACCATGAGCGTATTATTTGCAATTATAAGGTATCTCGTTTAATATCACAGGTAGAGGGAAAATAGTGGTTACTCTTTTGCGTTAAGATTGACGATAAACACGAAACATTTTCAACTGTTTTTGAGTTACATGTGGAAACTCAGAATGGCGAAATTTCAGATCAGTTTTGGAATGTTAAAGACATTTCTGTAGATGGTTTTGTTACTAACACAAACATGCTTTTCTATTTATGATGGTAAACATGGTTCTATTTGACACCATCTTTAATGATTTTCATTTACATTAGTTTTATACTAAATGTGACAAACGTCACTAATTTGGCCAACCTGTACCTATTTATATTTTGAGATCTTGAGACTTTGATACATAATACTCTTTTTTCGCTAGGTGTTAGTAATACTATTATTATTGACCGAATGATATTTATAACCTTGCTACATATACCTGCCAACTGCTTCAAATTCTTAACTTTTGGATAGAAACCAATTAATTCATGTCTAGACAGGAACTATATGAGAAGTATTTTGAATTTTCCTCCCAGGTATTCATTCGATATGATAATGATTTATCAATTTCGCATACACAGAACTTAAAATAGACATATTGTAATTAAAATATATATGATATAAATAAAAGAATAAGAAATTATTGCGGATACATAAAATATCAGAAAAAGAAAAATATTGGGTATAATCCGCTGTAGAGCAACCGTAAACACGTGTTTCTGACTAATTGGTCGTCATCAGTACGGTGTAGCCAAGGAATAAGGTGGGATAACCTTGGAGATGTAAGCTAAACGGAAGACCATCAGGTGACAGACCACCATTTGCAGCTTCAGCCAGAAGATCCTCGGTTCTGAGGACAACAACTAACGTCGCCACGAGGAAGACAATGTCAACCTGGGTGCCATCCGAGACCCAGGAAATGTAAATGAAAGAATAAGAAATTATTGCGGATACATAAAATATCAGAAAAAGAAAAATATTGGGTATAATCCGCTGTAGAGCAACCGTAAACACGTGTTTCTGACTAATTGGTCGTCATCAGTACGGTGAAGCTGCAAATGGTGGTCTGTCACCTGATGGTCTTCCGTTTAGCTTACATCTCCAAGGTTATCCCACCTTTTTCCTTGGCTACACCGTACTGATGACGACCAATTAGTCAGAAACACGTGTTTACGGTTGCTCTACAGCGGATTATACCCAATATTTTTCTTTTTCTGATATGATATAAATATACATTTATAAGGATTTATATGATATAAATATACATTTATAAGGATTTATATGATATAAATATACATTTATAAGGATTTATATGATATAAATATACATTTATAAGGATACTTCAGATAATTAAGATGTGATAGGTTGTTCAAATCATGCTTAAATATTGACCTCCTATTAAATATGTACCATGCTCCTGTTCATTCCACACTTTCTTATAACGTTTTGATCTCGGGTGGTTCAATGAGATGGAAACACATATTTATTGCTTAAAAGAGAATTATACGATTAATATTCGATTTATCACCAACTTAAGTTTAAATTTGTAAGATCCTTACATTTCCATATATTTTTATATACATGATAAGATAATGATTGGAAGCAGCCAAGTCCAAGCTGCAGAACGATGATAAAAAACCGTGCCATTTGAGTTGGTGCAAAAAACTTTAAGCTAAGCACATTGAAGGATGACGTTGTCATACAGAAAAACAACCCCAGATGGCGCCTTTCAGTTTCTTCAAAAGTGGTACGACAAACACACTGAAGTTTACTCTAAGCTTGCAATGTGATTGCCGTACTACGTGCCATGAATTCGAAAATCACGATTCCTTTAACACCCCAAAACACGGTGGCCATACCTTTCCTCGCTGACAGAGTTTGACAGGCTTGCCTAGGCATGTTTGGAGAGCATGTATGACTTCATGCCATTAATTGTTGTTTTGTCTCAACATTCACATACACTACTACACTCATCAACTGTCACAATTCTGGTAGAAAACTGCTCCATTTCTGTGTTGTACCGGGAAAGTATGTATGTATATCATGAATGTTTGTTCTTCCTCTATTGAAATCTGCCGCTGTTAGTAAGAAATCTTATCACTCCTCTTATCGTACCGCGCATTGGGCGGAATTTTCAATGGAAATGTACATTTTGTGACGTTATAACCAGCAGAGAATTTCGATACATATTTAAATGACGACGCTCGAAGTAGTTCTGAGTGCAAGGAACTAACACAAATCCCAAATTAAAAAAATCAGTTGTTATTCCTTCAGGAACACTTTGAAAATTTGCCTAAACTAATCACATATTTTGAAAATCGAATCTCAAATTAAAAAATGGATTAACCGCATTAGATGTGTCTATTAATAATTCCAAGTGACTTCGGATGTGGCCTTCGGCAAAAGTTAGACGCAGTTTTTATAGAAATCCAGATTTACTAACATTGCGGCAATTGTGTATGCTAAATACGCTGAAATAAAAGAATATTTTCATTACGCAAATATAACCAGTTGCGATGTAGAAAGGACGTTTTCTATCTACAAGGATGTACTTAATTCAAAGAGAACAAGTCTTACAGAAGAGAAAATGAACACATAATAAGGTATTTTGTATTTTATTGATCACCAGCCACTTGTTATCCAATTATATAAATAAAATTAAAACCTCTTTAAAAATACAACATTTCAAAAGTGCGCCCATGGGCGATGAGTCATGACTCGCTTGTGTCCGCGCCCTGGTCATGACTTATATATTCTATAGCTTAACAATATAATAATATTTATTTTAAAATTCATAAGCATTCCAGAAATAACTATAAAATTGCAGAATAGATTGTTGTAGGACGCAAGAATTAATGTTGTAAAGAGGAAGGTCTCTCTGATCAAGGAATATATAAATACGGCGAATGGAATATCATAATAATAATAAAATAAAATGTTGATTTATGTACTGATTGTAGAATTTCATTTTAAACTTATTTTCATTGCATATTCATCTTTACTAGTGTTAGAATATAAAACATAACTCTTTATGTGTTTCTTGTAGTTTATATTCGTAATTATATGTTTGTTTATTATAGATATCATTACATGCGCTGCCGTAATTGAAACATCTTCACTTCCTGTCAAGGATTATAATCATCGTATTAATTTTAATGGTACGAATAATACTTTAGAAAACCACTGATATTAGTCTTTTAGATACTAATCAATGAAATATTTTTAAATCCCAATAACAGGATTTATATTATATGGTCCGTTTAAAATTAATTAATAAAGTTAATATAATTGAAAAATATTTTCAAATAAATCGTAAAGGAATTAATTACTGATAACGAAAACAATTTTTATTAATGTATTTCTGTACAGTAGTATCTTAAAAGGGGTTGGAGGCCAGATAGCCCATGTGATCGGAAGCAACAGGTGAAATACCTTTACGCAGATACAGTAGTGTTGATCTGATCTCAATTTAGGTAATTACGGGACTTTGTGTAGCAGGTATTTCGTTAAGAGTTGTTCGACATAACCCCCATAAATTTTAGAGGGGATCTTCAGGTAAAATTAACAACTGTACGGTATACTGGACTACTAAATTATGAACAAATCAAATCTAATAGACACGCCCAACAGTAGAGTTAAACAAATGATAAGTAACGTTAACTTCACTTGTGAAGCCAAGTTAATTGCGTTTTATTTTTAATGATTTAATTCCTTTTTGATTAAATCTATTATTCATATATACATGGCATACATGCAAAGTTTTAGTTGAAATAAGTAGTTAATTTAATGATCTCAAATTACATCAATAAAATTTTGAATTTAAAAAATATATAAATAAAATTTATAAGTTTTCTCTGTAACTATAGTGATACAATATTCTTGGGGAATTTTGCTCAAAGTGCACTTTTTCACTCGGCTTTTGATAATTTGGCCTCGCCGCATTTTCGTCATCAGCAATAAGGGTGATTCCATTTCTTGTAATTTTCCCTTGATCCAGACATGAGTGAAGTTTTCATGCTACTGACTATAGTGTAACATATTCTGTCGTGCCTTATTTTCTTTTTAGTTTCTATGATTATTTCTGCATAATAATTCTTTGCCTTGCCTATAGAAATTTTGTATGCCTATCTTCACAGTTTATATCCCATTACTCTTCATTCGTATATCACTATAGTGACGCTACCTGCATCTTCTTCTTCCCTGTAAGTAAGTGAAGTAGAATAATTATGCTCAACTTCATTGGCATATCGTCTATATTTTTCTACATTTGTGTCGATTACAGATACTTAGGCAAAGTATCTGTAATCGATTATTCGAATTAGGCAATACAATAATAAAACTGGATAGTTGCATATGTTTCTGTCTATGTTAGTATTTCGACGTTAGGCATTGAAGAGACATGAATTATTGTTATTATTAAGCTTAATTTAAGTTTAAATTCAATACCAATGGCTAAATAATAAGTATATGGCATCTATTTATATAATTTATTTATATATTTATTTAGATTTAGAGATACAGCAGGAATACTCCCATATTGTCTCTATGTGCATATATAGAATATATAAAGAATATATTAAAGGAACTCAACAATACAGGAGATGCAGCTGGAAATGGCATTAACATATCCTTGTTGAAAGATGCATGTCTAGTAACTGCGAATAGATTGTTAGATGTATTAAATCAATCACTAAAGAGTGGAGTATTTCCTGAAGGATGGAAGACATCATACATTATACCAGTGCTAAAGGTGGATGGGTCACGAAAATGTGTGGAGTTTCGCCCAATAAATACAGTGCCGGTGTATGGGAAATTCTTAGACCGTGCATTAAAAAATCGACTTAGTTCGTATTGTAATGACAATAATATAATAAGCAAGGACCAGTCGGATTTTAAAGAAGATCATTCATGTGAAACATTATTAGTAAATTTAATTGATAAGTTGTTAAAAGAACTGGATAAAGGTAACATTATCTTAAAAAACTGGAATCAATAGGTATAGGTGGTACAGTTCGAAATTGGTTTTCTAGATATTTGAATAATAGGACACAAATACTAAAATAAAATAATAGTGTATCAAGTGCGATAGAAACTAGGTATGGAGTGCCTCAGGGAACTGTTTTAGGCCCCGTCCTATTCAATATTTACGTGAATGATATGTCGTCGTGTGTCGGCCGCTGTGACGTGTGTATGTTCGCGGATGATTCAATGCTCTGCGTATCGGGTGATGATATGGTAGATATGGTAAAAATGATGAATGAAGAACTGGAAGCGTTATATATATGCCTATGTAGAAATAATTTAAGTATAAATATTGATAAATCCAAGTTTATGTGTATTGGAAGTAGACATAAATTACAACACAATGATAAAGATAAGATTAAAGTACTAATTAATAATGTTGAATTAGAGTCAGTAGCACAAATAAAATACCTTGGCATAATAATTGATGAAAATTTAAATTTCAAAAAATATTTAAGTTATGTAATAAGTAAGATATCTAAAAAAGTAGGGTTTTTAAATAGAATAGGTAAAAACTTGTCAAACTATGTTAAACTTATGTTATATAAATCGCTTATACCACCACACTTTGAATATTGTTCAACTATCCTGTTCAATGCAAAGCAAAATGAGATACAACAATTACAAATAAGAATAAATGTATGAGAGTAATACTGAAATGTAGTAAATATACACCCATCTAGATAATGTTGGGTGCACTACAATTAATGAACATTAGACAGAGACTAGCATATAGATTACTCGTTTTACTTTCTTATACGTAGTATAAGGAAGTATTGTGATGATGAAAATTTTCGACCTCGAGATTTTTGCAGATGTCCACGTTTTGAGGTCCCCTGATACCAAAAAAGTGGTTTTTAAAAAATGTCTGTGTGTCTGTGTGTGTGTCTGTGTGTCTGTGTGTCTGTGTGTCTGTGTGTGACCACGATAGCGGTCAAACCGCTTTAGATATCAATTCCAAATTTTGTATTTACGTGTATAATCTCCCTCTTGAGAACTGATTAGATTTTGAGAAAAATCGGCAGACCGGAAGTAGTAGTTTACTTCAGTGAAAAAATCGAATTTTACAAATATTTCGTCAATTACTAAGTTTACACAAATTTATAAAGAATTCAAATGTACTCAGAATTAAATTTGAGACAAATTTTCTTAAAAAAGTTTTTTGAAATTCCTACCGGAAGTAGGTCTTTTACTCTTATCGAAAATCAGTTTTTTGCGAATATCTCGCAAGTCATGCTTTCTAGGCAGGTACATTACGAGTATGAAAGTGTTTAAATGATAATTCTAAATATCTTTTGTATAAAAAAAAATTCAAAATTCGGACCGGAAGTACCACTTTTACTCTTACCGAATAGCGATTTTTTGCAAATATGTCGTAAATTATGTATTCTATATATATTTATTAAGAGTACAAAAGTATTTAGAGGTGGATTTTCAATATTTTTGGTATACATGAAATTTCAAAATTCGGACCGGAAGTAGCACTTTTACTCTTAGCGAGTAGCACTTTTTTTCGAATATCTTGCAAAGTATGCATTCTATAGCGATTTATTAAGAGAATGAAAGTACTTAGAATAGGATTTTGAATGATTTTTGTATAAAAAAATTCTTAAAATTGCATAGTTTGAAACGCTCATACGTATAAGAAAGTCGTGTGGTGGCCACACCTCATTTTTTGTACATAGAATTAAGTTAGGTCAGGCACCTTCATATTTAACGGATAAGCTAGTACAAGTAGGAGATACGCATAGTTATTGCACACGTAATGTTAAAGACTTTCATATAAGTAGATATCAACGAAGTCAAACAACAACAAGTGTATACGTTGATGGTTTGAAGCTTTATAATACATTACCTAATAGTATAAAAGAATGTAATAGACTAAGTTTATTTAGGACGTTGGCTTATAAGCATATACACTTGAATTATTGAATTATTGACTTTAGAAGTTGGTTTGTGGCACATATATCAAATTAAGTTGTTATATTTAAATATGTATTTATCATGTATACATAATAGCAAATTGCTAAATAAAGACATTGTTATTATTATTAATAAGGTTGTGACTATAATAAATTAAATTAGACAACTATTCCTTAACTATATACCAATGTAAATACTAAGCACAACAGTATAACATATAAGCATGCAAGCAACATAATAAGTATAATCATATATGTAAATATACACAGATATACTACGAATTTCACTTAGCATGATTCAGTAAATCATCTAAACTAATTAAATTTCCAAAAGAGCAATAAAATAAATCTTCATAATCAGATAAAAAGTTTATCTGTGTAACTATCAGGTTTAAAAGCGAGTTTTTACCGTATACGGTTCGATGGTGTTTTACGGTGAAGACATCTCTACCCCTAGTATACACACTTGGAACTCTAAAATCTAAGATCGACATTAATTCAGATGAATCTAGCTTATTGTTAAGTTACTTAACCTCTAGTTTCATAATTAATTCTTCGTGCACACAGTGTAGCCAAGATAACGAAGTTTATAACGTTGGATGTATGTATAATTATCCATAATATTATTAAGATTAAATAGAATATATGTAATTTATCATATTTCTAAAGCTGCGCAAGTCTATTTAACATTCTATTGCCTTGTGTGGATTCCATAAATTACTGCAATATTCTAGAGGACGCACTAGCTTGTATTGCAGTGTTTTTATACTAATTATATTTGTGAAATCATGGGTTTGTCTTTTTATGAACTTGCACATTTCATTCGATTAGTTATAGTATGCCGATAAAATTTAAATTAACTTTCAAAGATAACACCCAAGCCTTGATGGAAGAAGACCTCTTGAGGTTGTCAGCATATATTAATAAGAACTATAGAGTAATATAGTCATGCTTGATGTCATTAATTAAAGTTAAATACTGATCAAAATAGGCCCCAAGTGGCTGTCTTGTGGAACATCCGTCGTAACATATATGTCTTTTGATTTATGATTATTTACTGATACCCTCTCCACACTATTGATGAAATAAGAGCGGAGGCATGTTATCTAAAGCTCTGTATATCTGCAGCTAAATGTATTAGTCATACTTCATCAGGATTCATATTCTGAATACGCTGGTAAATGATTGTAGACTGAAATAAAATTAATTTGTATGTTAAATTTCCATTAAGTGAACATGTGAAAATGCATATACAAATAAATTTGACAAATAAATGTCGAAGAGATAAATGTTACTGAAGAATTTCTAAAATTTTCTTATCTCCATTCAACCCATTTTTCTCTGGGTCGCAGTTTTCGGCATTTGGCATGCATTCAGAACAAATAGGTAGCATAGATTATATTTATTGTAACTAATGAGGTATTTTTATGTAATGTCATTTCAAGAAGACATTTTATGCAAGAAATTTTTAGAAGTACATGCTGGTGGTGCGGAAGCATTTGGTGTTCAAAGACAGATAAATGTGATATATCCGGGAATTTCTTTCGACCACCGGGAATGATTGCGGTCATCTGGTTTTTTTTCTCATTTCGCACTCTTATCTACAAAATATACTACGCATATATGTACCACCTATTCAAATCACTACTTCCATATATATATCCGTGTGAATTTCGCTATGTGAATTATTCCATAACCGCACTATATTACAAAAAAGATCTTAAGTTTACCAACAAATAGAAACTTATGCAACTTATATTACTAGCGGGACGGGTAGACGCAAGGGGGTGTGATTAAGTGGAGCTAGACGATATTCGGTTTCGATCACAGCGCTTCGGTTTTATTCACAGATTATGGCGCGGGTTGAAAATTTTAATATACAGGGTGTCATTTTGAAAACGTACCACCCTCTATATTTCGGCCCCTATAGAAATTACAAAAATATGCAAAAACACGTCAAACTTATTTTTAAGGGGGACATTTTGTAGGCTGGTTTTCAATTAAATTGCATCAACCCTCTAGCGGGGGTGGACATAACCTCTAAAAATTTAAATGGAAATGGGGGTTGAGTGATACCTCATTTTAAAGGTCGTTTAACCCGCTTTTCAAAAATGCTAGTTTCTTGTCCTTTATTTTTAATACTTTTGAAGAAATCAAGTCAAACCATGAACATACAAGTATCAAGTGTTTTGCAATAAAACATTAAAAACTAATAAAAAGTAACTTATTTTATAAAATTTTAAATGCTAAATTCTTGCCTTTTCTTTTTAGCAGTTCGCGAGATATTTGGTGAAAACTGTAAAGAAGTTTAGATATCAAAAACACTTTGTGATATTGCTTTAATGAATTAAAATAAATGAAATTGAGGTATTACATAACGGTAAATTTTTAAACTATTTTTACTTCTAATATCCAACGAAATAATAAAGACGCATACTATTCAGTTAAACATTATTATTGGAAAGAATGTGATTTACCTGAACTAGTACTTGTGATAATCGTACAGGTAGTTTAACGTAGAAAAAAAAAAGCCCTGGTTTAAGCATTCTTGACATTCTTGTCAAATTTTTCTTTACTTGTCACTCCATTTATTTTAGCCAAAATTACTTTATTGTAAAATTAGTTTTGCGGGGTAAAAGTTGCGATTTTATTACATTATTTTTAAAAATGGTGTTTACTCTTCAACAAAGAATTGAAATTATTCTTATTTATGGGGAATGTGGAATATGCGCAAGAAGAACGTCAAGAATGTTTAATGAAAGGTATCCGAATAGTAATTTAAATCATAAGTATGTTCTACAATTAGTCGCTAAGTTTAGTGAAACTGGTTCCGTTGCTAACTAAAAAAGAAATATTAGCCGTGTCTTGGATGGCACCTTTACTGCAAATCCCTCCACATCACTTCGCATTGTGGCACGCCAAGTAGGAATGTCTCACGAAACAGTAAGGAAAGCACTAAAGTTAAATAAGTTTCACCCCTATAAAATGCAAATTCTACAACAGCTTTTTGACGACGATTTCGACAGAAGGATTGAATTTTGTGAAACAATGACGGATTTTATAAATGAAAACCAAAATATCTTGCACAATATTTGCTTTACTGATGAGTGTAGGTACTTTTTTTCTTAATGGGCATGTTAACAAGCAAAATTGTCGCTACTGGAGCGATGAAAATCCGCGACTTTTTAGGGAAGGTCACACACAGTATCCAGAAAAAGTTAACGTTTGGGCTGGTATCCTTGGGAATACTATTATTGGACCTGCCTTCATTGAAGGAAATCTAACTGGTGAGCTCTACTTAAATTTGCTTGCAGAAATAATAGACCCCTTAATAACAACTACTTTGGAAAATCAAATTGACGCGGCTGGTAACATGGTTTTGCAAGAAGATCTTCTACACTTCCAACAAGATGGAGCTCCACCACACTACTATCTTCCAGTTAGACAATGGCTAAATGATAGATTTCCTGGCAGATGGATTGGTCGAAGAGGAGCAATAGAATGGCCACCACGATCACACGACTTATCGCCTTTAGATTTCTTCCTATGGGGGCATCTAAAATCGATTGTTTATAAAACACCGCCTCGAGATTTGCAAGATTTATAGAGAAGAATAACAGCTACATGTAGAGAACTTCAGGCAGAAGTGTTTCGAAATGTTAGAGAGGAGTTTGAGAGTAGACTTTATCACTGTTTAGAAAATAATGGACAACATTTCGAAAATTTTATAAAATAAGTTACTTTTTATTAGTTTTTTAATGTTTTATTACAAAACACTTGATACTTGTATGTTCATGGTTTGACTTGATTTCTTCAAAAGTATTAAAAACAAAGGACAAGAAATTAGCATTTTTGAAAAGCGGGTTAAACGACCTTTAAAATGAGGTATCACTCAACCCCCATTTCCATTTAAATTTTTAGAGGTTATGTCCACCCCCGCTAGAGGGTTGATGTAATTTAATTGAAAACCAGCCTACAAAATGTCCCCCTTAAAAATAAGTTTGAAGTGTTTTTGCATATTTTTGGAATTTCTATAGGGGCCGAAATATAGAGGGTGGTACGTTTTCAAAATGACACCCTGTATATATAAAATGACGTCAAATATTTAAATTCTGAAATATACTCGCATATTGGTATTATTTATTTGTTAAACTAAATGGAATTAACAAATATCAAAATAATGTAAATAAAATTGTAGGCTACAAATTTTTCATACGATTTGCATGGTTACTTCTTTGTTTGGTTGATGTTTTATAATAAGCCAATTTTTGCTTGCCCATAACTGTTATATTATTATACACTTGAATATTATAGATATATATGTGACATTTCTTTTTAATTACAAACTGTCACTCGGATTGAAGTCTGCAATAGCCGACCGATTTCGATAAATTTTCGTCTTCTCTAGGAACGGTAGAGATACCGTAAAGTGGGGATAGACGACGCGATAGCTTCGAAAAACCTCGTGTGAAATTTGTGTGACAATGTTTACTATTTAATGTTTTTTATCTTCAAAAATAATTACATACATTTGATTTTTTTTATATTGTACATCAAATGTGCAGCTGGCACGTAGAGGTTGTTTTTTCTTTTGTGTACCAGCCTTAGTTAGTAGACATTAATCAAAAGTATGCATTTCTGTGGTTACTTCTAAGATACATAACTTTTTTACGAAAATAAATTTATGCAAAAACTGACCTTGACATTATAAATGTATGCCTTTTGCATCGCTAACCCAAATTTGAGATTCGAAAATTACAAAATAAATTTAAAATATGCAAAACTGTGATCCCTTGCAAGACCATAGCTTTCGATAGGTAAACGCTCCTCTTAAATAGTTTGATATATTTGAACTTGGTTTACTGATAGACTATTTGCATTTAAGTGAATTTTACGTTTTATAAATTCTGTCTATGCGTGAATTCAACATAATTGTCAAGTTTGACGTTATAATACCAATAAACGCAGTTTAAAGGGCTTTCAGCTGTGATTTTTGAAATTGGCGACATAAAAAAATCAAGTTTAACCGGAATATGAATTGGAAATTACATTATAGTTGCACGTAATCATCATCATTGTAAACTACATATTTAGACACGGCTCTAATGGTAGAACAAATAAAAGAAGACGTTCCTAAATTGCCTCTTGATAAAATGAATATTTCTAAATCGCAATGCGTAAGTCATTTACAAATAGTCTGTAGTTGGTTAATAATAATAATACTAATAATTACACTCATTAACTTTAAATTTATCAAGTATAATATTTTTCTCGAATAGCGACTTAAAGGTCTGATGAAACTGTTCTTTAAGGAAATGATTTGTGGTCAAGTTGTGGTTTAATTGCAAAGATATTTTACGGTGATACTTCATAATTAAACATAGGATTTGCATTTTCTGAAAATGGATGGATTATAAACATTGGTATCGTTTTGTAACTGCCCTCAGACCCAAATAGATGATCATAGATCATTGAAGTCATATTACAAATTTCTGCGTCAAACCCAGTAACATATTTACAGTCCTTTCTAATAGAGAATTTTAAGTGAGTAGGCGAGTCTAGAAGTGGAATGTTAAATGTGGGGAATTTAAACACTCATTACTGTATAGAATTAACTTTTCAGTGAACAAATTGTTTTTGCACTATATTACAACATAAATATATTTTATTAGAACCACATGCACATTTTAACAGACAAATACACCTGATTTTAGTGGTAGCACATTGTTCGATAGCTTATTAAAGATTGCTGGGTACAAGCTACATTTATACTCATGATTTCGACTTCAACCGGTTCTCGAACTATGGTTCTTCCTCACAGCTTAAAGATGCCTTAGTCGGTTGATATGCGTATACGATGCTAAACCAAATATTTTTTTACAAACACACTATTAAATAAGATTACATACTTGGATGGCGAACACGTTTATAACCATTTTAATAATCTGAGACAAATAAATCAGCAGTGTCTAAATCTACTTATGTGTACATAGACGTGTTCAAATGCTCTGCGTAAAATTAACTTACAATCTTATATTGATGTATTTTCACATAAATGATTAATAATTAATGTTTTGAAACGAATTACTATTTAGGTCAACTTGCAGGAATATAGTAAAATATCTGACAATTTCCGGTCAAATGCTCATCAAATAATTTCAAAAGAATACATATAGGTAACATGACAGAACAACTTAGATCTGTGTATACGTGTGCCAATATTAAAGAGACTAAGTTGCTATTTGCTATCGGAAAAAAAATGGAAGTAGAAAAACTGACATATTTCCATGGTATTTCCGTCGTATATACATATGCGGTTGATTGCGTCAATTTTCAAAATAAATCGTCGAATGTTCCAGCTTTATTGCAACGGCTAAATTATGTCTTTTATCTTTGGGCTGGATGAAGCACGGCAGCTTATTTAAACTCTTACGTTACATATTTGAAACGGTTTGAAATCGTGTGGCGATCTAAAGTGAAAGAGACGAGCAAATGCAGTGAGCATAAGTAGTCAGTTCGTGTCATCGCTAATGACTAGATCTCGAAGTGATAGGCGGCATATTTGGGACGTTGTGTGCAACGCGTGTACTACACCGGACTGTATCTTCGCATCTACGCTGTCAGACAACACTGAATCTTCCAATCTGTGACTTACTGATCTTTTGATATTACGCCGTCGCAATATTACTCCTCCATTGTTGATATTGAGCAATGAAATGAATTTATTTATTTATTACATTTATAACAGCCATTTATACAGCTCCAACAATTAATTAATTATAACCAATTCGAAAAATTCCTAATATATATTGTGTAGACAATATAATTTTAAATGTATGTGGTATGGGCGGGATTTCGTATCTGGCAGTGCACGTCATCGGTCGGCAAATGTTTACAGTTGTCAAATTGTATTCATTTTATCAGACATCAAACAGTAATTAATTAGTAAAGATGTTCAGGTTCTAGTTTTTCTATTCTTAAAAATGTTTAAAATTTATCATACGAATTGATGGAATACTTATAGTACATTTTTTGAAGATTTATAAAAAAGAAAGCGCAAAATTAGTCATTAGATTTGAACAAATTTCTGATAATTATGATGCGGTTTAAATGATGGGCATATTTTCACTTTTGGTGATTATTTGCATAATAAAATTATGGAATAAATTTAGTTTGTAAAATACATATGTGATACTTATATATGTAGAAAATCTTGACATGTGTATATACCAAAATTATTCTTGCATGTTGAATCAATTGAATGTAGAGTTTAGAACATGTGCAGCAATATATTTAAAAATATTTAAAACAAATGGTATTTGTAATAATACCGGAACAAGTTTGTTCGTTACGATGTACACTTGATAAAATCTGGTGTTTCAAATAAATGCAGGGATGTAAAAAAAACATTTTCATGAATACTACCTATTAAAGTTATTGTACACGGCATTTTCTAATATATCTGAATGGTCCCATTAACTAAGTCTTAAAAAATATAAATAAAATTTCGAAGTAAGTAGGTGGAATGAAACTGGTTGCAAATACCTTCGATGATGTGCAGTTGTTTTTTTTAATTTTACAAAATTGCAAAATATCGAATTGAATATAATAACAATTTATGTATATTATTGAAGGTGTTTTAGTATTGTTAATCATTTCTGGTAATTAGTTTCAAAATCAAGCTGAGAATCAAGAATTTTGTTATGGAAGGTGTTGATCAAGACATGTTACATTTATCAACAATAAGTGTAAAGCTCGTTTTAGACTATCACATAAATTTTCTTGTACAAGATTATTGTGTGAATTTGAACAGGATTCATTATCATGGCTATTAGAAACATACTACAAACTTGTACACTGTTATTCTGTGCCATACATATTTCAAACGAAATATAAATATTTATTTGTGTTAATTCATAACCTCAAACAGGTATAAATAGGAAATTATTGAGGTACGCAAAGGGTAATAAGAAGAATCTAAAGAAATCGATAATGCGAAGGAAATCGTGTAGTACCTAACTTACCTCTACGGGAACTCGCACATTTGTTCTATCGTCTCCCTACCAGCACCCACCTCTGGCCCACGCATGTACATAAGTCGGCAATAGATTTTAAAAATGGCTAAAACTTAAGTAAGAAAGACGTACAAATTGAGTAATGAAATAAACCAAACATCAGTTATTCAGATTTTCATAAGTTCAATGATATAATTCAGAATGTAACTTAGAAAATGCATTTGGTAAAGTACATATTTTATTTTTTATTTACGTTTCTTTTATAGACCCCATTTAAAGAGATTAAGATTTGTTCCAACATAAAATCACAAACGGGTCAGACTTAATCAGATGTTGTAAAAGCAATCAGAGACTAGTTTGTAATTTCTTTCAAACAATCAGATTGCTCCTGACCAGTTTTTGATTTGTACTGGAACAAGCATTTAATAAATCTGTTAAATTATAGGTCACCAGTGGTTTTGACAAAAATCAATTGCACCCATGTATTATACTTAACCTTACCCGAGTCGTTTTTATACTTTCCAAATAACAGAAACAATTTTATTAATGAAGCTTATTAAATGCATTTTTGACAAAGAATCTGTACAAATCCAAGTTATTAGTACGAAAACAGAACAGCTCCTAATTTCATGCAATAAAGTTGTTAAAAGTTTTACATATTGCTTTAAAATAGTATCCAACTTTTTGGTACAATTTTATATGATCGTCTAAAACGGGCATAAGTAGTATTTCCTTTCCCGTCTCTCGATTCTAGAATATTAGTGAAACAAATATTGTCATTGGTACTTTTCTCCATTACAATGCTTTTTCTGGGGCTCTCTAATCTTACCTATAATAGTTTATTTGGTAATTTTGCACATGTGGCATGTGAAATATATAAAAATCTATATCACTGTATGCTTTAGGATAAATCAGAATTGTAGGTTGTCCGTATTTCTTCTTATGTGGAGTAAGCAATACAACAAGTATAGTTTGTCCACAGTTAAAATTAAAATAGTTGTTGTAAGCTTGTTGATAATAATTTCGATTTGTGCTGTTTTAAGTTATTATTGGGTAGTATTATGTTATTACTGAAGCTTTTGGTGTGAACAGACAACCTATAATTATAATGGCTTACAATGTTCAATTTACATATACAGTGTGCACGCTGTCTACCTCCGGATGAATATACTAGATAAGCTGGTCGACTATACGTAAGTGGGAGAATAAGAGGGTAGCCTCTGTTACTAACATTAGAGCTACGTTAAAGTCGACACCGCAAAAGTCGTTACTGCGTTAGTCCGTGAAAATTGCTACTGTTACTGTTAATAACAAATTCTTTAACCAAGAATAAAATCATTTACTGTACTGCTTTAGACAAGATGGAAAGAATATTAATCAATAAAAAATCACTACCTGTATAATTTATAAGTAGAAACTTGTTGAAGCATCAAATAATCGCAGTAAACAATTTTAGTAACTGATTTCATCACAGCTTCCCAAATTGTATGAGTAATAAACTTGAAAATAATAATTTTTTTCTTAAAATATCAAAGATAAGAAATATAGCTGATATAAAAAACGAAAACGTAACAATAGCAAAACTCTTATTAAGATAAAAAAGTAAATAATTCCGTAGTATTGTAAAATAGAAAAGGAAACAAACTAGAATTCTGAAAGAAGGCAATAAATTTGTATGAAACTAAACAAAATGTTTCAGTAAGATAAACTATAAACGCAGAAACAATGAATTTAATTGGAAGTTAAGAATGAAATTATTAAAGAAAAATGAATTTCTCCAAGTACGTAATTATTTATTAAATGCTCAAATAAGCCTCCCTCTTGAGCTGAGCAGTAACCCAGCTAATTATAAAAATTTTGACGGACATTTGTTAACATTTCCGGGGTAACATGATTCGAAAATGCAATAATTTTGCCGCGATTTAAAAATGTGTTTGCTAGGCACTAGACATCGACCCGACCGTTAACAAAATTCAAATAAAATGCGCAAGTACAGCTGCTATATCCTAAACGCGTGTCAGTGAGCTTCACTACACTCGACCAATAGAACAGGTTGTATATTGCTTTCTCGTACTAACTAACTCGGTGTCGTCGTTTTATCACACAGTAAAATGCATCCGCAGCTTGCCCGCAAGCACTTGGTATACTGAGTTCATAAAAAAGTGATATCAAACAATATATGGCACACAGACAATAAATAATACTCATAGTCATCGTGGTTGTGTCTGCTGATATGTGTTTGGCACCATTCAATTTAAAACCAACCTTTTTACTTTCTTATACGTAGTATACTACGTATAAGAAAAATATAATTGTGATGAAAATGATCGACGTCGAGATTTTTGCAGATGTCCACGTTTAGAAGTCCCCTGATACCGAAAAAGTGGTTTTTAAAAAATGTCTCTCTCTGTGTGTGTGTGTGTGCGACCACGATAGCGGTCAAACCGCTGTAGATATTAATTCCAAATTTTGTATTTACGTGTACAATCTCCCTCTTGAGAGCTGATTAGTTTTTCAGTAAAATCGGTAGACCGGAAGTAGTAGTTTACTTCAATGAAAAAATCGAATTTTGCCAATATTTCGTCTACTAAGTTTAAACAAATTTATAAAGAATTCATATGTACTTCAAATTAAAATTGGGAACAACTTTATTTAAAAAGTTTTTCGAAATTCCTACCGGATGTAGGTCATTTACTCTTATCGAAAATCAGTTTTTTGCGAATATTTCGCAAGTCATGCTTTTTTCACAGGTACGTTACGGGTATAAAAGTATCTAGAACTTAATTTTCAACACCTTTTCTATAAAAAAAATTTCGAAATTCGGACCGGAAGTACCACTTTTACTCTTACCGAATTGCGTTTTTTTGCAAATATGTCGTAAATTATGCATTCTATATATATTTATCAAGAGTACAAAAGTATATAGAACTAAATTTGCAATATTTTTTGTATACATGAAATTTCAAAATTCAGACCAGAAGTATGCATTCTATAGCGATTTATTAAGAGAATGGAAGTACTTAGAATAGGATTTTGAATAATTTTTCTATAAAAAAATTCTTAAAATTGTATAGTTTGAAACGCTGATACGTATAAGAAAGTCGTGTGGTGGCCACACCTCATTTTTTACTTTTAATACATCTGAATCAATTCAATAATGTAAAATTAACGTCAGATCGATCTGTTATTTAAAAATCTACTAAATAAATCTAAATCTGAGTCAAGAATTTTAAGGAACAAACACATGCTGTATGATTATTTAGATGAACAACAACCTCGTATAAGTAAGCTGGGTCAAAAATTCTGGGATATATCCTCAAACCGAACCTACCTTCAAGGAGGCAAACTGTAAAGAAATTGACTATAATTATAATACATTTTTAATAATATAAAGAACTTATCGTGAGTATCATATCATTTCAATTTTCATTTCTAATATTAACCTTAATATCATTAACATTATGACTAAATAATCGCATTACCTATTTATTACACGTTGTTACTCTTTATGATGTACCTAATCGTCATGGTTTGATAAGAATAACCGGTGATGGAATTTGTTATACTAGAATTCAACTTAATCACACTGTTAAGAGCGATTATTTGATATAAACAAATGTGGATAGTTCTGAAGATTTTTATATTACTATATTAATTAGAAAACTGAAGTAAATAATTTGATCCTATTGTTTTTTTATTTGAATGTGAAAATAAGTAATGGACGTACAATTTTCATTCAAGCTACCAAATAGTGAAACAGCAACTATCATAACAAACATAAATTTACTGCGCTTTGCATAATACGTTGTTCTTGTTCTGATTATGCTTGAGAGAAATGTGTGAGACAATCTTTCACTTTATTCATGCAGTCGATTATACCACTACATTATATCTGCCATGGTTCAATTGCTTTATTCCGAGAAGCACAAAACTCTTTGCATCAGTTACTTCACATTTATTAACGTAAGGAACTGTTATTGTCATCGAATGAATACATACTGGTAATGTATTTTTATATACATAATTTAAATTGCTTTTTTTAAGCAAAAGTAGATTTTCTTAAAAGTGTAACAATAATTCCTTTTGGAACTGATATAGTTCCAATTGATATTGAGTAACTAATTAATTTGTACTCATAAATTAGCAAATATACATAATATAGATAAGTCGTAGGTCATTTCAAATATATGGAACATATCAGTTATTGTTAGAGGTCGTTAAGATTTACTAATGAAAAGATATGTAATTCGCCCAATCAATTCTTTTTCTGTGGCGGTTTCGAACTAAATTGATATGAGTGCGCTGTTTAAAAAATGCATTGATATGTTGCACTTCCATAAAAACATAATTTTATTACGAATTTTCAATTAGCTGCTTCTCACTGGAATGCTTCCATTAATGAATATTCTTTTGTAAATGGTCATCGCTTATATCAGTTTGGTAAGAGTTATCATCAGAACGAATGTGATAAGCATAAAGCTATTGTTATGCATATTATCTTGGTCTATTAGTCTTTTCTTCAATAAATTTACAAAGATCGGCTGATAATCGGCATATTCCAAAAAAAAGTTGAATATATGTATAAGTTATTTCTTTAAATGCAACCGGCTCTATACAGTCTTTTGAATTTAAAGTACTTAACATCATAGAGCTCTCAAAATACTATATTGAGAACAATTTCACTCGTCCAGGTTCGTAGTTACTAAGTTTGTAGACACGAAATAACATTAAATGAATGGCTTATAGGTTCTAGTCTTAGACCATTTATACATATAGACACGCCGTTTTGCGTCCCGCCTTGAATACGAACTGAAGCAAACATAACGCAGGCATGTGACGTCACGGGTGGGCTTGTTTCTGCTGTTGTTGTATGTCTAACGTCCGTTTTGACGTTATAGATATAGTGTTAATATTGATTAAATCGTTCTAATTTAAATAATGGTACAATCCTGTAGTGCATATAACTGCAACTAACGACACAAACGTGGGACAGATATATCATTTCGTCGGTAATTATAAGTAATAATGCTGCTATTAAAATAAAGAAAAAACCTGTAGCGTCTAGTGTTGTGAGTGTGATAATTATCATCAATTATTGTTAATTAACTGTTAATATAAATGATGAAAAATGTGTTAATTATCATGATAATTATTACTTAATAATTAACGTATTAATTTACAACACTAGTAGCGGCAAAGTCAGTAGCAAATGACATTTGAACATTGACTTCTTCGAAATAAGCATCCACTTGATAAAATTAATGTGTTACAGATTTCCTCAAGATATAATATTGAAAAAGCAATGGATCTCAGCAATGCGGCGTGAGTTGTTCAAACCATCGAAATATTCTAGAATTTGTAGCAAGCATTTCACGCCAGATTCGCTAAGTACTAGCCCTTCGAGTTCTATTAAAAAACTTGAAAATCATGCTGTACCAAGCGTTTTTGATTTTCCTGATCACTTGGTGAAGAAAGTAATAAGTAGGAAATTTCCGGCATCAAGGAATGCCAAAAAAGTGGGTTTTAAAAAATGTCTGTGTGTCTCTCACTCTCTGTGTGTGTGACCACGATAGCGGTCAAACCGCTGTAGATATCAATTCCAAATTTTGTATTTACGTTTATAAAATCTCCCTCTTGAGATCTGATTAGTTTTTCAGTAATATCGGTAAACCGGAAGTAGTAGTTTACTTCAGTGAAAAAATTGAATTTTGCCAATATTTTGTCAACTACTAAGTTTAAACAAATTTATAAAGAATTCATACGTACACAAATTTAAATTTGAGAAAAATTTTATTATAAAGGTTTTTTGAAATTTCTACCGGAAGTAGGTCATTTACTTTTATCGAAAATCAGTTTTTTGCAAACCATGCTTTTTAGACAGGTACGTTACGAGTATAAAAGTATTTAGAGCTGGATTTGGAATATCTTTTGTATAAACGAAGTTTCAAAATTCGGACCGGAAGTAATACCTTTACTCTTAGCCAGTAGCATTTTCTTGCAAATATCTCACAAAGTATGCATTCTGTGATATTAAGAGACTAGAAGTACTTAGAATAGGATTTTAAATAATTTTTGTATAAAAGAATTTTCAAAATACACATTTACGGACACATTTACTCACAGGCGAATTTTTTTAAGAGGATAAACGTATTTAAAGCTTAATTTAGAACAACTTTGCATAATTTGAAATTCATATATGTATAAGAAAGTCGTGTGCTGCCCACACCTCATTTTTTCTTAATAATATATGTATACCACAAATTGCTTTGAGTTTTATTTTTGAATAACCAAAAGTAAATAGAATTGACTGGTCTTTACAAAAATTTATAGTTATTTGAGGTAAGTACGATAGGGTACGATAAACGAAATTTCTGGGTTATATAGGTATTTAGATTTTGTTTTACAAATATTCTTCAAATACGAATATTGGGGTTTTTAATAAATTAAAATAAATGGTTTTCTTTACTTTTGTAGTACAAAGTCTAGGTATGTACAGTACACAGACTGAGTCTTGGCCGATGGACGGAGTCTTATAGGTCAGTGCGAGACAGAGAAAGTATTCGGAAAAAGGAAATGACCAGCTGCTCGTGCTTATCCTGATATTATAAGAATTCACTGCGCATCTTGCGGGAAGGGCATCTCATCGGCCAGGTCTGAGTCTGCGAGCTTGTAGTTGCATCGTGCCCACCGGTGACGTCAGCCGCGTGTAGAATTATGTTTGCTTCACCGCTTGATAGTTAAGGCGTGTCTATATGCTTGAATGGTCTAAGGTTCTAGTAATTCTAATATCGAGTAGTTTTTGGATTTTCATAGTTAGGGCATATGCCTTTGGTTTTGTATTTGTAGAACTTTATATAGCAAAATAAACACAAGAAAGAACATTCATCACATAAAAATGTTTTAGTTTACACTATGGTAGACTACTCCCAGGTTGCATTCTTTTTTTTTTTTTTGAAAAATCGGATTGAGGACTCCCGTTAATTAATATTACGAGGACTAATATGTTTCTTCTGGGTACCTTATTTTAATCAAAAGAAAGTTAGTCTTGCTCTATTTAGTGAAAATATTATTACTAAATTTTATAGATTACTTACTAGTGTAGTGATTATTTTTGTAATATGAATTCAATGACAGCTTTTCTTGGTAAATTAAAAATGGCGGATAATAAATAATGGCGAATGGCCATTCTGGCAAATAATTAGTGATATCTTGGGTCCTAAAAGAACTCTCCTTTCCTGCCTTAAAATTACAACTTTGCAAAGCAGTTTAATGATTTAAATGAATAATTTGTTAACTTAGCTATTTCATTATTAAAGGATATATCTTCAGATGTTAATTCCAGCAGCAGTTTGAATATAATGTAAAACTCGAAAGGCTTAATATTTGAGACCGTTACGATGTCTAAACTTACACCTGCAATTTAGTATATTAAGAATATGTACAGCTCAGGGGATAATATTTCTATTTTTGTCATTAGCAATTTATTGACTCATCAAGCCTTTGTGATATACAATAAACAATGGCATATTTCTGCAGAAGCACAAATATTTTTGAAGAGTTCTATGCCAGAATTTATAATTTGTTCTCAGCAAGATTTTCTTAAAAAAACAGTGTTGTGAGTATGTTTCAGTTTAAACCGTTCGCCATTGATAGCGACGGTACGGCCTGTGGCTGTTGTTAGACTTTCGACTGTATCAATTTTCCTTTACAATTAAATAAACTCAGTTAATATGGGTTTGGGATAATTCTTTATCCTAGATCTCTTCATAGTTAAGCAAGTGTAAGCAAGCAATTCGTCTTAAACACCCTTACAGAGGAGATAATATGACTTTTAGCAAGGTTGGTTTTCTTATACCGTAGTCGTCAAATTTTAATTTCGGTTATACTTCTATCCCATGCAGAAGATGACCTTATAATATGCAGCGATGCCTGCTTGCTAACAGTGGTGGGAGAGCAACGAAGTGTCGGAGGACCCTCACGCCTTACATTTCATAGGAAACGTTTGTCGAGTGTACTGTCTTGGCAGCCTCGCTTATGTTTATCTTTAGTTTATTTCGTCGCGCTCTTTTCCTCTTTCTACTTTCGTATCAGAAATTAAAATATGTCGACTACGGTATGTGTTGGGGTGTACCTCAGAATAGCATTCTAGATCCGCTGCTCTATGTAATCTTTGTAAGCGATTTAAATATTTCTAGTAATGCTGCCATACACATCATTAATACTGCTGCACTACTATACTAATAAAAGATAAAGCTTACGATAACGTAACTGAAAACGGGAAAGCATCTATTTACCAACCAAGCTGTGTAATTTTGTATCTATCAAAATATAATATGAAAATTAACATATCATCATGATAACGTCATATCACATGCTTGAATATTTATCGAACCAGTAACCAAGTAAACGAAAAAATTATAGCTTTTGAAGATTGCATTGGAATAATGAATACTGTAGGAGTAATACTGCTTTATAAAAATAAATCACATCAGAAAAAAAGTAAGTGAGTGATATGGTAATTTATAAAGCTAAAAATTTTCTAACAGAAAAATAATATAAAAGGGTACGTAGCCTAAGAAAATTATTAGGAAAATTGGATATTAGTGAGACAGATACATTAGTTAAAGAACGATATTATATCTACAGCATGTGTCAATTTTCATTAGCCATAGGCGATTAATCCATACAGTACGTGGCAACATAGTACCCCTTCTTTCTTTTCCAATGCCAGCACGACCGATGCATGCTCGTAAATATGTACAAGTTAGCGTGGTTAGCAGTAACTATTCGACCAAGAGCTTGGGTGTTTGTAATGCGTTCAGAAATAATATTTACGAGTTGCAAGGATTTGTTTTTCTTTTTTCCTTTCAGTAAATGCAGAGAATTATTAAGCTGCGTTCACGCTGCATGACACAAACAAAAGCGTAATTCTAATAAAATTAAAAATAAGGTAAATAAAAAAGGATTCTGAAAATAATAATAAACTACTAGATCAGGAGATCGCGGCGGCCATTTCACGTTTCCCGTTCCAGTAATAAGACGGCTTTTATTGCAGACTAGATCGCAACGTGTTCGCAGCTAAACATTGAATGTAAAATCTGGTGGAGAGAAGTGGAAAGATCGGAGAAAATCGTTGTGATGTCGATTGTTGCCGGGATTGGTGACGGACAGTAGGGGTGCCATGTTGCCACGCATTACTTGTATACGTATAAATCGCACGTAAACATTGAACCCCTATACCTAATGAAAATTGACACATACGGTATATGGTTTATATCAAAGGTCAACATATTCTTTCAAAGCCTAGCGAGTATTTCTGTTTAAATATTATTTGACATTAGTTATTAAAAAACAGTCCAAAAGCAAGAAATGTAGTTGATTGTTTTCGCATGACATCACATAGAAACTAGTACGTATTGCAGATTTTAATACCTTTATGTTCGTCACAGTTGCAGGTTACTAGTATAAACTAATATAATCAAAACTTTCTGTGTTCATATTTACATAATAATTTAAAATTTGGAGGTCATTAATAACATATACCTATATAAATAAATTTTAAGTCAATGAAAAAATATTATGAAGTAAATTTGAAACTGAAAATGTTCCCTAATAGTGTAGAAAGCTTCCGTAAATTGTGATCAGCAGAGAGTATAAATCAACATAATATTCAGACATAATGTCAATGTATTAATTCGTTATGCAAGTATTTTCACATATCGCTAATTACAATTCTTAAAACTGTGAACACAAAAAAAAAAGACTTTAGTTGCGACTTTTATGGCAAAACTTAGGCTTAGCGCACTAATAGCGCTTCATAATTCTTAAGCGACAGAAGTTCATAGATCTAGCATCAGAGATCCCGTGTCATTGAGTGGAGTCACATTCCGATTCTACCTGTTTGCGTCTTCTTTTTATTCGGGTTTGTTTTTGTGGGTGTCTGCTGTCTACTTAACAACGTGCGGCTCATTTTTGGAGAAACGACACGGACCCTTTTACCCTATCCACTTGTTCTTGCCGACTATAGACAAATTTATCGCTCTGTCAATGCATAAGTTATGCGATGGTCATCCGAGCTGGAATCTCTCCCACACAAGCCAGAAAAAATTGTTACACAATACCGTCTCGGTCATGTCTCATTAGCGAAGCCGATTCGAGTTCACCAACGCCCTCTAGTTTGACATATTTACACACCTAATATTTTCCACTATGGGCACATAATTTTATGCGAGCGCGTATGTTTATGTTCACATTGTATACAATTTTATTCTTATTTAAATATATATAATGTGATATAGTAAAATATGTACACGTATTTATATCCAATATATAACTGCTTGAATACCTTTAAATATGCAGTGCATTTTTAAGGCATACGTTGTGTTGTTTGTTTAAGTTTATTTGGAACAATATCCTATGGGTATAACACAAATGTCGCAATGATATGTATGTATGTATCACCACGTGCTACTAATATTCACATTTGATATATTTAAATATACAGGTTGATCCAAACAGGTGCGCATAATTGCTATAAGACGTGTATTACTGATACTAGCGAATAAATTAATCTAACAAAGCAGTAATGCTATTGCTGCTTATTAATTTGCAATTTACAGGGAGCTATTACAAATGGATATTTGAAAAAAAATTAAATCTCGCATTTTTAAACTGAATACATCTATATATTTTGAAATACCTTGACAGATTTTGAAATATGCATTATAACAGTTAAAATGCACGATTACTATATAATTAATGATAACGAATTTATGACAAATTTTAATTTATGACATTAATGCATTATTACTTTATAAAAGTAATACCATGCCGTTTACTTTTAGCGCAAAAAATATTATAGGTCGTTTTATAACTTTATTTTATGGAACATCCGTAACAAATTATTTGTCAAGTAAGGCAATAGTTTCTTTTTTGTTTATTGCTTTGTTCATGTTGCCTTTTAATAATTCTTAGCTTGACTATTTCTTGAGATGTTTTAGTTTCTATATTATTTCTGTTGATATAATAAAGAACAAGAAACTAATAATTTCGGCAATAATAATTATTCCAATTTAGTATGAGTCATTGCGTGTTTTTGACAGTTATAAGAACCAACTATAATTTGTTTTGTTTGAGAAGGAACGTCTGTAATTTACTTACACATGGCGATTTAGAAATATCATTTTATTAAATCGCCAGAAAGGAAACGTATTCTTTATTTCTTCTACCGCCAGAGCCGCCCCTAAATATTTAATTTATAAAGATCATTTTACCGCGAGGTCAAAAATTATATTGATAAAGGTTTTTCATGGAATGTAAAACGTCTGTCTTAAGTTATATCATTAAGTGTCATACTGTCATTATCTATTTACAAATTTTATGTCAGTCAAATGTCAGTATATCACTTAATGATATATATAACTTAAGACTAGACGTTTTACATTACATGGCAAATCTTTATCAATATAATTTTTGTTCTCGCGGTATAATCATATGATTGTGCTTACCTGTGACTATAACATTGCTAATATGATGAAATAGCACTAATAACCTGTAATTTCGAAATCATTGCCAGAAAGATCTTTAAACGGCGCTTTTGGATTCTAACATCAAGTTTGACAACTAATTTGAATTCAAGCAGGGCTCGAAATTGTATAACGTAAAAATCACTAAAATGCAAATGGCGGCGGTGTAAATTAACTACAGGGCCATTATAAAGACCTACTGTAATTTTTATAGAGTAATGCGGCCTTTCTGTTATGGAATAAGATTTGTTAGAACTTCTTATTATTATCATTTAAATATAATCTTTTAAGGTGGCTACCAACGATCCACCGCAGCATAATTTTGTTAGATACCACAATGTAATATAATTGTCTATTGTATGTTGCTTGTCGATGCAATTTCATTGTAGACAGGTTGGTCTATCTAATGCAGTATAATAATGGATTAATTTATTTAGTCATGTATTCTGTGTGCGACGGGACATTACGATTTTATCTTTAAAAAGTACAACTCAATCTGCTTTTCCTATATGCATTGTCACAGTAATATTATTTTTGTGTATTGAAATTATAAAATAGTTTTCAACGAGATATTTTGGATTTTATAAATGAAATGAGTGCCCTTGTAAATTAATATCACTGTTATATCACGAGAGAATGACCAGATCAAGAACTTTGAATATCATACTGTTACGTACAGATGTTAAACATGACGCCCATGCAGAGTATGTCAACAAAAAAGTAAATACGATTAATACATTGTTCATGTGATGTAACTGAAGAGCACATCACAGTGCCCTGTTTTTAAATAACAGGATTCATCCATTGGAAGATAGTTTCTCCATAACACCAGGGGCAAGAGCCGATAAAAGTATATCTGTATGTTTAGACCTATTTAGGACTAGTTGACAGGTCGACAGCAAGACTCATACTGCAAGATCGTAACGTGTGTCGTGTGTCTTGGCATCCAGTTTCAGACAAATCATTCAGCAGTCACGTAAAAGAAATGTTCTTGTGCATTGGATCGTAAATGACCACGTTTCTGCTCCAACTTATAAGATCTATTCCTTTAAGAGTATTTAACACAATCTGTTTCAAAGCGTATCAAATGCATAAGACCGTTTTATTATAATCATATGATTTAATTCTTCTCAATATATTGATGAACAGTTCGCATTTAAACTACCTGTAAAAGGTTGATATCGACAGGTAACTAATGATCCTATTTCACTTTCTGCTAGTGAAAGATGATTGTGTAAATAGAGTAGTTTGCGAGCTAACCTGTCAACACAATAATTAACTGATAACAAGAATAAGTAGGTAGGTAGATGCAAATATCTGGTATCGATCTGTTAAATTACGATTGAGGTTCAACGACTAAATAAAACGAGTAAAATAATGTAAAGGTTAACATTGTAACGTCGGAGAAAATATTACACACTTGTTTATGGGTTCGTAGCAGGTTGAAGTGAAAATATAAGCTAATTAATAATTCAGTTATCGAAGCAAAAATTATGGCGTCCATATCTCAAATCGAACGCTGCCTTAAATTAACTCTTCGCATAGTTGCAAGCGGTATGTAAATATGCTATCTTATATGCACCATAAATGTTCCGACAGAACATTAATTTAACAGGGTGCAGTAGAATATGTAACACGGAGTGTATATTAATGCTATGCATTTTTACACGCTATTTTTTCTTGCATGCTACTATTTATGGCAGTGTTCGCGGACACCTACATTTACACACTGACTTGTTAAAACACACACATTTTATGTACATTTATGCAAATCCATCGATACAAAACATCGTGGGCGTACGAAACTGTCACAGATAAAGAAATTGTAATTGCAAATTTATACCATTCGATAATTTTCATTTTCCGTACACCCAGCGCGGTTTTCTTCTCTCACATGGACCATAAAAAATACCGAGTTGATCTTTATATTTGCTCATGATAGTAAACACATTTACGGTAGTAATTTATACAGGCAATTGCCACTGTAAGCACTTAGTAAAATTTCTTGGAATAAATACCTGTGTATATCTGAATTACTGTTAACTATACATCGCGGTTATGTATCCGCTAGACTTGTAAATACATACGAACTTTTTAAAGCTGCTTGTTTAAATAACGTTCTCATATGCTTTTTAAACGTAATGATGCTACAAAAAATTATTTATATTAATAGAAATATGTAAGGAAATTCATACCTAAAGTTTGAGGTGTCAACATATTTGTACAATATTTTGTATTGTACTCAGTTTTGTATATTTCGCACAAGAGACGCGGACGTCACTAAACATACGATGTTCTTAAAATGTTCTTTGTATGTGTTACCGTAAATAACCGAAATCCGTTTTTATGCGTACCTACTTACTAGTAAAAATGCGAATTAAAATTAAAATTTTAATTCGGCTATTTACTGCAGCTTTCAGTTAGACCCCGTTCTAACTACACGTATAACAGTAACTAACCGAAATACACATCTCTTAACAGCGAACATACTTATACCAAATACTATCGTTCTTCTCTTTCCTATAATAAAACACAATTGGTTTCAAGATTATTTAATGCGTTGCGAAATAAACTTATTTATTTTTATATGGGCTACTATTGTGACATTTTGAATTGCATAACACTTGCTCTTTTTACACATACACAAATTACTGAGACACGTTTTTGTGCACTTGCACATGGAGAATTCTTGGCTGGATCCTGATACAGACGAAGCCGCATGACGTAAAGATATTTACTTATCCTTCTTTACTACATCTATGTCAATAAATTTTTGCTTACAAATATCAAATTCTGATCTGATATACAGATGATTTATAACACCATCTTTAGTACCTAACAGGTACATGTCCTCATCGGTCTTTAATGAAACAACAGCTATATTTTTGAATCCATCAATCTTTAGCTTTGTCAACGTCGGGAATAGGTATTGTGACGTTATCGCCGATATTAGCAAGAGGGTACGTTTTATCACTGAAAGATATTTTTTTAGTCTACTGAATTAGGGACTGGCTTGCTTCAGACCGTGCGGTTGTAATGTTATCCTCAATTGTACAATTCAATCAATAGTCTCGATTAAAGTTAGCTTTTAAGATAGCACTACTTGTAAAGCATAATCTAAATTCTATTGCCTCTAGTTCTTTTACTTCATTTTCATACTTTGTGTTTGAATCTTATCCATGAATTTCCGCCATATTAATTTTGACGTCACCAATAATATTTTCCAAGTCTTCTTTCCTCTCTAGAGAAGAAATAACGTCAATAGGCAAAGGCGATGTAGTTAACCCAACCCTAGACTCGATGCCAAACATAGCCTTATATGAAGTTTGATTTATGCTTGAATGAAAGGCACGGTTTTTCATAAACTGTAGAAACGGTAGACCTTCTGACCATTTAACTTATATTCGTTTATAACGCAGTTGGAAAATTCTCGGCCATTGTGTTGTTCTTACTATGTAAAATGCACGACGCTCCAAACGTCAAAAATATTTCCTTTAATTTATAAGCTATTTCTTCTGCTCGTTTACATGTTAGAGCTCTTAATAAAATAAACTTGGTTATTATTCGCTGAACACTGCTCATTTTTATTATGTCAAAACGGTTCACGCGTCAATACTGCGATGTCAGTTTCAGCAATCCCTAGTCAGAACGCGAAATTACAAATGCTCGTAGTTACTTCGCATTCTTACTAGTAAGTTCGCGTAAAAACGGATTTAGGCTATTTACGGTAACATATGCATAAGCCTTTTCTCTCTGTTTCTGCATTATTTGCTATTTTACGTTAATAACTATTTTCAAAATCAAGTTGTTGTCCAGACCCAAGAATGCTCATTAAACGAAGTCATAAGACGACTTTTTTTTAAAATCTACTGACATAGACGAGATTAGAGAGGTTATAAGTAGATTTAAGGCTAAAAATCCTATGGTATTGATGAGATATCATATCCCAGTTTGAAGTTTGTCGGTAATTGCATATACTGCACCTTTAACGTATGCAATAAGTTTATTAACAAATAATGGAATCTCTCTTGCTCGTTTAAATAATTAAAAAAAAATTAATGCCTTATTTAAACAAGAAAAATGAATGTGCTTAAAACCACACGGCAGAAGTGAAAACTTCATCAATGGTCTCCCATGTAATGATCGCCGAAAGAATCGCCAAATTGAAGACGTAATAAGCGACCACGAACACCCCCGTATCCAAAATTTCACAAACATTCATCAATTTTCAAAAAACTCTTCCGCCATTTGTTTTTGTCATTTTAACTTTGGATTCGTGATCGGCGACCTCAACCGCCCCCGTATCTAAAATTTCACATTCACACGTCAATTTTCAAAAAATTCTTCCACCATTTTTTTTTGACATTTTGACTTTAAATTCGTGATTGGCGACCTAAGACACAGCTGTATCTAAAATTTCACATTCATACGTCAATTTTCAAAAAAATTCTGCCGCCATTTTGTTTTTTTGACATTTTGACTTTGGAATTGTGATCGGCAACCCCCAAAACACCCATATCTAAAATTTCACATCCATATGTCAATTTTCAAAAAACTCGTCCGCCATTTTTTTTTTTGACATTTTGACTTTGGAGTCGTGATCGGCGACCCCCAAAACTCCCGTATCTAAAATTTCACATTCATACGTCAATTTTCAAAAAAAACTTCCGCCATTTAATTTTTTTTTTTTTCTAAGACACCCCCGTATCTAAAATTTCACTTTCATACGTCAATTATCAAAAAATCCTTCGGCCATTTTGTTCTATTTCGACATTTGAATTAGTGATGGGCGACCGTAAAAACTCCCAAGTGCCTAATTTTAATCAGAAGAGGGAGAAATTGATTTCAACCGGCTCCGCCCACTGTGCACGTTTGCGTAATCGTTTAAATAAAATTATTTCGTAGTAGGGGCACATAAATGTCGAAAGCAATCCTCCTTTTCCCCTTTAAGGAAATACACACGTTCTGGAATTATGGTATTTTAATTCAAATCATTATTAAAATATTAATCGACCCGCTGCACAGTGGAGTATTTTAGCTCAAAAGTTGATCAAAATTTTTATGTGATTTTTATCGATTTGATATATAATAAAAGGCAATATAGAGTCATAATATTGTATTTAAAACAATCCGCCACATATGAAATTAAATATACGAGGGTTGGGGCAAAAGTCATGGCAACTATTTTTTTTCTTGAAGATACCAGTCCGGTTGGAAAATGTGACTTATACAGACGAAAGGACAAAGTCTTAACTACATGTGTGGACAATCAATACCACTGAAATATTGTAACACACTAATTTATTACTTTAGTAAACAGGGCAATATGGCCTTCACCGTGCAAAAGAATGATAACACAGTACACATAAAGTTGACATGACAAACCTAGGCCTAAAGACCCTCAATGTAGTCCCCTGCTACTGTTACCACACTCAGCCAACTACGTGGGAGGCGCTGAATACCATCAGCTTCAGCATTTGCCGCACCATGTGTGAATCGGGTCAACTGTTGGCGCACAGCATTAGCAATGTCCTGTCGTGTTGCAAACCGCCCATGGGGATGGGAAGAGTTGGAGTACCCAGCGTACTCTCCTGACCTTTCGCCCTGTGACTTTGATCTAATTTCCAAAATTAAGGAACCAATACGTGGTAGGCGGTTTGCAACACGAGAGGACATTGCTAATGCTGTGCGCCAACAGATGACCCGATTCACACATGGTGCGGCAAATGCTGAGGCTGATGGTATTCAGCGCCTCCCACATCATTGGCAACGTGTGGTGACAGTAGCAGGGGACTACATTGAGGGTCTATCATTCTTTTGCACGGTGAAGGCCATATTGCCCTGTATACTACCGTAATAAATTAGTGTGTTACGATATTTCAGTGCTATTCATTGTCCACACATGTAGTTAAGACCTTGTCCTTTCGTCTGTATATGTCACATTTTCCAACAGGACTGGTATCTTCAAGAAAAAAAATAGTTACCATGACTTTTGCTCCAACCCTCGTATATATATATATATATTTGGAGGAGAAAAAATAATAATAATAGTAAAAGAAACACATACAATCATATTAATCTGAGTCGTTTTCACTCGATGCATCCGCTACTTCATTATAAATATGTGGTACGTCCAATGTTTCCGGTAGCAAGAGCTCCAATGTCTCACTGGAGAAAAGTTTACTTTTTTTATGAAGTCTTTTTCTTGTACTACTCAAAAGAGGATCAGAACTTAGCAGAAGTCTGTTTAAAATATCTTTATTACAGCTTTCTCGCGAAAACTTTCTTGAATAATTCTGCCTATACATGCGGAAGTGTTTATTTCGGGCCTCAGTCGCCTCTTCCGATAGTTGGCCAATAGGCAGAATAGCATGGTTAATGACTGTGGCGCCATGCCTCAATATTTTATGCATTGTCGGAGTCATTGGGTACCATCCATACATTTCGACGTAAAGGTTTGCTGTCTGTTCTGCAAAATTGTCAAATTTATTGACATCAATTTTATGTCCACTTGACAAAGTCTCTAAAATGATGTTACATCTTTTAATAAGTCTGATGTCAACTCCTGTGATACGGGAAGAAGTTTGGGGATCTGAGAAAAATCTTCTTGACGTATTCCCGTCATTAGTGTTTCCGAAACCAGCCTTGGGGATATCCACCAGCAGCCCCATTTCCACTTTAAATGTATTTTGTACTTTCTGTTTCGTTTCAGCCACGATTTTTTTATCTTCTTGCGTCCTTGCTTGCCATTTCTTTATGGGTATTTTATATGACAAATGAAGTAACGATTCAAAAAATCGAATCCTTGCGTGTAGAATTGATAATCCAAATTTAAGGGCATCTGGGTTTTCTGTTGTTTTTTTATTAAAATTGTTGAAATCTTTTGACGTTTGCCCGCATATATAACACCTCATAGTCGATGCCGTGTTTGTCACAGCATTGCAAACCTTTGCATCGATCACTGTAAGCGCCAATGTGTGCTTTATTTGAAGTATACCTCCAAAATCTTTCGTTATTTCAGTGTTTCTCAAGTTTTTTATTTGTTCTTCCACATAGCGGATTTCTTCATTTGTGATATCTTTAGTTTCGTGTACAAAGCGAATTCGTATTGGGCGGCAATATCTTGTAGAAGATGGGGCTGGGTTTTGCCAAATGATTTTCTTCTGGTCTCCAATATGGCATATGAGCCGTAGCGGCACAAATGAACTTTGAAAGATGTTTGCATCACTGTCTGTACTAGTTTGGAATTTTTGTTTAAATGTTTGTTGTTGCGAGCCATCACAACCCCATTTTGATAATAGCTCCAAATTGCTTCTTTGTTCTCCATTTAAGGTTTCAACCACTTCATCTAAATATTCACACAAGCGCATAGACGTGTGATCTAGAAGATCTTGTAGATTAATTTCAGAACACGTTTCTGTAACTCTCATCGACTCTGGTCGTGGATAACACTCTTGTTTAGCTTTTTTTAGAAGCGAATAACAAGGATAGATGTTCTTGTTGGCAGATTGAATTACTTCGTATTGCTTTCTCGTCAAATTAGCTTCCACAAAAATTGATAATGCTTGTGATGGAGTGTGCTTTTTGATAATATCTATTTGAGTAGAAGTAACACATTCTCTATATTTTTTTGCTGTTTCTGGGGTATAAAGAATATCTTTTATTACTCTAGACGCGTCACTATGTCCTTCAGCGCGCTGACTCATTTGAGCAGCATAAGTTAACAGTTCGCAAGGTATTTGTTCTCTTAAAGCCTTTGTTTTTCGCCGCTTGGTTGGCGAACTCGATTCTTTGAAATCTGTTAATGGTCGGCCAGGACCAGGTAGGTTTACTTTCCAGGTAGTTAGTGTTATGGTGGTTTTGAGCCATAGTAAATTTTTCTTTAAAAATCGATCTTCCTTGTTACTAGCAGCTATCCACTTTTGTTTAAATTGAAATTTAAAACTCTTTAAAGTACGTTTTAGTGAACTTTGTTTATTTTCAGGACATTTGGTAATATTTTTAAGGTGGTCTTCCAAAAACACGAATTTTTCATCAATTTTCTTCTTCGAACATTGTTTCAAGATTTTATAGAGTGATATTCTAGACATTTTTATCATACTAGCTTGGGATTCTGAAATAAAAATATGAAATAAGGGTTTTCACAAAACTAACCTATTTTTTCCGTCTTAGTTAAATAAAATAAAATAAAGAATTGGCGGAAACATGCGGATCATTTCTTGTCAAAAACATTAACAAGAATATCCAAGTTTTTCGTTATGCACAAAATCGTAACTTAACCAAGCTTAACTGATATACAAAAACTCTTTTGAATACACTGTTTAAACAAAAAAAATGTTACATTTTCAGTCTCGAATGTTTATGATAAGAAATATCACTTTATCAAATATAATGCAGAAAATATATATTCTTAAATTATGTACATACCTTCCTCTTCATTATCCATTATGATTATTACCAGACTTCACTGCACACAATCTTAATACATTGTTTGAAACATTACGTTTCAACACGAGCACCGAGACAACAGAAATGTGATGCACTTGTTGGCTGAGTTTTGACAGACATGTCAGCTGTAAGGAGGGTGCGACGTCACCTAAATGACAGTTCAGTGACGTACCCATTATTAAGCTTTAACTATGTACAGTTCATAATATATTTTGCCAAAATATTTTTTTTCGGTTTTTGATCGACTTTTCCTTACAAATACTCCACTGTGCGCTGTATAGATAAAAATATCAAGTCATGTGGGAGACCGTTGTGTATTGTGTGGAGATGCAATTCGCCGGACCGTAATACATTGATCGCCAGTGCACATGAGAATCTGATATTTATTTTTCGCCCGTCCGGAATACATTAATATCAGTGCACATTTAAACGACCATTTTTCTTAACAAATCCTTCTGCAAACGACCTTTAAATTGCCGCTACCTTCGATTGCGTGCGACTGCCGACTCGAAATAAGCATACAAAAGGTCCCAAAAAGCCGGTTCTTTAAGACCCCGAGTCTTGATGAGCCCTCGCAACCATCAAAATTTCGTATTTCACGCTTAAAAGTGAATCTGTGGTGTAACTCAGTTCGCCTGTCAGTTTGACGTTTCTCGAGATTTTTTGATTGTCACGTGAATCGTTATGACGTAAGCCATTTTGCTGTTAAAACATCGAGTGCACGCTCTTCTTTAAAAGCCGATATCTTTACAACCGTTCCACACCAATGCCAAAGGGCAGCTTTCAGTGTCGCGTATCCAGAGAGGAGTTCTTTGCACAGTTTTGCCGATTTTTGTCGAATTTACGGTTCGTTTGGTAACCATGGCGACTCGAGCGTTACATAGCCGAGCGTGACGGCTCAATCTCGTTCAGTGCCCACAATCAACGCGCCCATAGAAGTTTACACTTCAAAAATGGAAATGCGGTGCTTCATGTGATTATATACACATGACGTTGTTAACAGCCTTTAGCAAAGTATTTACATACTACCATAATTACATTTTAAGTTCTGCTCAGCTTGGGCTTGTTTCGGAAAGATCCAAAAAGAATGCATTTTATTATAACATCTTGATCTTCATGTATGATAATCTAGATGTAACAATGTGACGGCCGAAATTTTCTTCCACTTGATTGAAGCTTTCGAAGCTATAAACTATGACATTCATTTTGTAAATTGTCGCAATTTGTTGCGAGGGTGAAATTTATGATAACATACAAACTCGAAGATACAATAATTTCCTCATTGCCACTAACTCTTCGACTCTCTTAAGTAAGCGAGGGCCACAGGCTACACAGGTAATCAACTACCGCAGAATCTTAAGACAATTTCACGATCCAGCAAGTCACGTTTTGAAGTGGAACTAAAAAATATTGCTTGACGCCGCCTTAGTATTAATAAATTCTTTGATTAAACACGTAACTCCTGTTTGTGTTAAGAAATAAAATTTAATATTTTCTTGTATATTTACTGTTCTTTACGCTTGGTGTCCAAACTAACAGTCAATGATTAATTTGATGACTGTTATTGTTTCGTTTGCGTATGGTGATACTGTAGACGCATGGTTTTATAACATATCGTTTTTGTGCCACTGTGTATTATTATCAGTATTATTTTGTTTATAACGTGTGATACGCACATTTGTAAAAAATCTGGTTAATGTGTAAGGGAATTCAATTTGTAGTATATTGATTATGCAAACAAAAATGCTGTCTTGAAATAACGGTAGTAGGTACTTTTAACTGCCACAAAATCTATTGCTGTACAGTACAGCAATATATAAAAGATAAAACATAATTAACCATTACATTTATTTTTCAATAAATCTTTTAAAAAATTAATTGCCAATTCTTGTAATAATATTTCTCTTTATATTCCAATCTCTATACTACTAAGTTTGTGGTTATCCCATTAGTAATATACTTTTTTCATATGTGGGTCATTTTCAATAACCTTTAAATTTTGACCTATATTACTTCCAAAAAATATACTTTTACCGATTACACTGTTATACTGTTTGTAGTGATATTCCAGATGTTTAGAAACTAATTTTTAACATTATCATTGCCATTGTATTGGCTGTTTTTTCGAGCGTGACGGTAATGTTCTTGATGATAATGTTTGAACAGTAGTAAAACAGTGTTAGAAATGTTACATCTAGAAAGAAAGACTTGAGGTTAGGAAATATGAAACTAGCAGTGGTTTAAAATATTGGACGAATGTGATGATAACGATGGCTACTATCAGAAGTAAATTGTCCCATGGGACGGTAATGTTAAGACAAAAAATACGCTATTTGAAATTTACCTTTTTTATACAAAAAAAACTGTATAACGGCAGTTATTTTTATAAAACACGGACTCCCAACATCCACTTGGCTATAAAAGATCATAAAAGTAAACAAAATCAACCGGCGCCATACATTGTTTAAAATTTGTACTAAAAGTTGGCGTGACAGTAATGTTAGCTCTTACGTATATCCAGTAAATATTTAAAATCAAAAAAGTATGTTATATCTTTGCAATTTTACATAAATATAGCGAAGAACAAGTGTTGAAAGAATGTAAAAGAAAATATTTATATAAGATATATATGATGAAATATAGAAAGCCAAATTTGAAAAATTGAAAAAGTATAACGTGACGGTAATGTAAAATGGAATATTTAAAGTTTAAAAATAAAAGGAAGTTATTTTTTGACCTCAAATTGACACACCATAACGTAATATACCTAAAAAAAAATTAGTACGCCCTAATATCATTTTAAATAAGATTGTAGTTATAAGATACATGTAAAGTTAAAGGTTATTGAAAATGACCCATGTATGGTTGGATAGGTTAATGTCAGCAACAATGTTTTCGATAGTTGCATCAAAACACCTTATATATTCGTACCATTTGTTTAGTAACGCGTCTACAACTTACAGATATTGTATAGGTACCCTGTAATGAAGGGAGTACCACGAATACTAGTGATGACGTGTTCCTAAGATGAAATGTCAGTTGATTAACCTCATCATTCATAGTTATTGAAAGTGTCTGATGTATTTTAAAGATCATGTAGGTATAAATCATTACAGTGTCAGTGAACATCAGAAACTGGAATATTGAAGAGAATCATCAGAATAACTCTAAGTTAGTTGCATTATAACATTAAGTCAGATAACAACAACAATAAATATCAAGGCTCTAAAATTCAACTTGTCCACAAGTTCAACGAAGACGATCTTGACCAAGACGTTTTGTTTCCAAGGCACACTCAGCCGTCAAATTGCAGATATTGCTGTCTGGTAAATTCTCATAGCATGGTTAAGACGGATACTCCGCACTCTCACAAATGTATGGGCTGTAATAGTTGTATACCGGAATTATAAAGATTTGTTGGAGACGCCCTCACAAGCGAGTTTTTGCAGTTTGACCTTGTTCCAGCGCATGCAGTACGTTTTCCAAAACTACAATGATCCTGATTTCTCAGGTTTTATAAAGACAGCGCTCCCTGTTCGACATTTTCTGAGCAACTGCTTGCCGATGAGATGGATTGGCAGGCGAGAAGCAATCAGGATCACCAGACCTTATCCACTAATTATTTTTTATGGGATTATTTCAAGCTCTACTTCAACAAACCACAACATGTAGCTGAACTACATGTGCATAACTTCGATAACATAATATATGAAACAATGGCGGCTGTATACTAGGTTTTAGCAATTGTTATTTCTTATACATATTCCATATATTTTATGAAATGTAGCGTGTAATTATTACAATTATAACATCAGTACTTTTTGAAAGTCATTTAGACGATAACTATATAATCTTTATAAATTTTGTTATCCCGAAAAAGAAAAAAACATATATAACGCCTCTATTTCCTCACTGTAGGGCGTATTTTAACTTTGCTATCATGATGCGTAAACAAAGTCGATGTGGGCATCAAGAAACTGCATAATGTATTAGTTTATCTATAAATATCGACAATAAATTGACAAAGAATCGCAGATACATAGATTATAGCCTATCGCACACATGGATTTTTGAATTTGTTTATGATCCTCTTATATATGAAAACTCTATTCGCCATTAAGATAACATGTCGCATTGAACAGCATAATTGAAATACAACTGAAAGGTAACCCATTGAATTTCTAGAGGATTGAAAATGTGGTCGTTTTCATAAAACGAAAAGATATTTTGAATAAAATGAATGTCATCGGTATTTGCGATAAAACAAAGATACGAACGTGGTGGTTATTGCGACCACACATGAGTATAAATCTACTTATACGATCCATCATGTGTTTATATCGAGGCAATCATGCGTGGGAACTTTATACACGTACAGTATTAAAAAATATTGGAATTGATATATGAGCGGTGCAGTGTCAAATTCACAATAACGTATTATATACGACATTATTTGAATAAGATTTATTCCATTAAAACCATTGAAAATTATGGATAGTCAGATTTTTTACAACGTAATAAAGGTATAAAGCTCCGTATTTTGGTAGTGTTTTCCTTTCGATTGGGGTAGAGCCAATTAATGCAACTTATTAGATTCAACAACATAATTATTATGGAATTGAATACGACTAATAAATAATGAATAAATAATTTATTGTTCAACAGATCGCGCCATACAAAAACGTTACAAATTAATTACAATAAAAATAATGAAATTGCTTAATTTAATTAAATATAAAATACATTCATTAAGCATATATTTTTCAGCAATTTCTAAATATTGTAAACCCATAGCTGCATCAAGTACATTGGTGAATGGTGTGAGTTAATATCACAATATGATACTACTACCTTGAAACTACAACACAAACAACTCGCGAGTACAGACATGAATTCAAACTGGCATGAGGCCCGTTTCACCTGACGGTCAGTTCTGATGGTACGGGTCGTATTCATATTATGTGTTTTCACAAGCTGTCTATCGTCAGCATTAAAATGTCTCTACCAGGATATACACAATGCGTTGTTGCCGCTCTTGTGAAGCAGAAATAAAAGATCAATGTGGGTATACCTATATGCCGAGAATTTATTTCTCTTGTCGCTGTTTTAATAACTTTTATTTAAAGGATGTCAAATGCCTCTTTCTTCGATTCAACGTAAAGTTCTGTCACCCTGACGATACGGATACACAAGGGCTCTGCTTCGAATCAGTTAGTAACTATAGTCAGTACCAATGATCTAATAATAGAGAGAGGAATTGACCTCTACATACAAAGGAGATAGTTATACATAACCGTTAGTTGTGGGCAAAACAAGGCGCCAATATATGGTTTTGTATATAAACTTTCTCAATTTTGTTGATTATACATATTTATTTGTTTTTTTGGTTGGGTTGGATTATGTATTTTATTAATAGATTTCTTCCAGTATTGATTTTATTTCATACACCACTGACTTTATATTTGTTTAAAGAAGTATGAGTATAAAGACTACTTACTGTGCATTTATGATGATTCAATCAAACATTTTTTTTTATAAAATTGTGATTTTAATTAGACACATTTTAAGAATTTGCTTTTAAAAATTGTAAGCCATTACAAGCTATAGCAACATATTTGAATTTTGTCCACATAAAAACGTCTATTTCGTTCATCCTTGTCAAACTTTCGACGCTCATATATTTTCTTTCTTTCTCTTATGGTGTGGGTCACTTCCTAATAAGCAAGATATAGCGTACAGTGCATCTAGTAGTATAATAGTATTAGATCATTGGTCTGACTATACTTACTACATGTGAAATATAGAATTTAAACAGTGGTTTTAGCCCGTCAGGATTGAACGTTCGTCTTGACCGTCAGTCGCATATGAAACTCGTCAGTAGTATAAAGTGTTGATAACCGATAAACAGGAAGTGGGAGCCGCGGTGCAGGCTCGGGCAATAAATATTATTATGTACTAAGTTACAGAAAAATTAACTAGCTATAACTGACAAATAATATCTAAGTTTTAATGTGTCTGTACCACTGATCTGTAAATGGATAAGCAATAGCATGTTAAAAATTGTGATCAAATGCGAACTGCACACGGGGCTGACGCACATGAGCAATAACATAAAATAAAGGCGCTAATTTGAAATACCTAAAATCTTTGAAAAGTATTTAACATAACATGAACTTTAAATTTAAAATCTGCATCTGAAGATAATGAAATACTTATTTATTAAGGAAAATTTAAAAAAAAACTCTCAAAAAAACAATACATTCCTTTTGAAATATTTACTGGTTATAAAAAAGTATTAATTTGGAGAGCTTTTTACTTTCGTATACGTAGTATAAGGAAGTATTGTGATGATGAAAATTTTCGACCTCGAGATTATAAACAGGAAGTGGGAGCCGCGGTGCAGGCTCGGGCAATAAATATTATTATGTACTAAGTTACAGAAAAATTAACTAGCTATAACTGACAAATAATATCTAAGTTTTAATGTGTCTGTACCACTGATCTGTAAATGGATAAGCAATAGCATGTTAAAAATTGTGATCAAATGCGAACTGCACACGGGGCTGACGCACATGAGCAATAACATAAAATAAAGGCGCTAATTTGAAATGCCTAAAATCTTTGAAAAGTATTTAACATAACATGAACTTTAAATTTAAAATCTGCATCTGAAGATAATGAAATACTTATTTATTAAGGAAAATTTAAAAAAAAACTCTCAAAAAAACAATACATTCCTTTTGAAATATTTACTGGTTATAAAAAAGTATTAATTTGGAGAGCTTTTTACTTTCGTATACGTAGTATAAGGAAGTATTGTGATGATGAAAATTTTCGACCTCGAGATTTTTGCAGATGTCCACGTTTTGAAGTCCCCTGATACCGAAAAAGTGGTTTTTAAAAAATGTCTGTTTGTCTGTGTGTCTGTCTCTGTGTGTGTGACCACGATAGCGGCCAAACCGCTGTAGATATCAATTCCAAATTTTGTATTTACGTGTACAATCTCCCTCTTGAGATCTGATTAGTTTTTCAGTAAAATCGGTAGACCGGAAGTAGCAGTTTACTTCAGCGAAAAAATCGAATTTTGCGAATATTTCGTCAACTACTAAGTTTAAACAAATTTATAAAGAATTCATATATACTTAAAATTAAAATTGAGAATAATTTTATTTAAAAAGTTTTTCGAAATTCCTACCGGAAGTAGGTCTTTTACTCTTATCGAAAATCAGATTTTTGCGAATATTTCGCAAGTCATGCTTTTTAGACAAGCACGTTACGGGTATAAAAGTACTTAAAACATAATTTTCAATATCTTTTGTATAAAAAAAATTTCAAAATTCAGACCGGAAGTACCACTTTTACTCTTATCGAATAGCGATTTTTTGCAAATATGTCGTAAGTTATGCATTCTATATATATTTATCAAGAGTACAAAAGTATTTAGAACTGAATTTGCAATATTTTTTGTATATATGAAATTTCAAAATTCGGACCGGAAGTAGCACTTTTACTCTTAGCGAGGAGCACTTTTTTGATAATATCTTGCAAAGTATGCATTCTATAGCGATTTATTAAGCGAATGAAAGTACCTAGAATAGAAGTTTTGTATAAAAAAATTCTTAAAATTGTATAGTTTGAAACGCTCATACGTATAAGAAAGTCGTGTGGTGGCCACACCTCATTTTTTCTTAGAAGTTCCCCACGTTCTACTTCTGTTTGTTTCTTTGCATCTCTGTCCATCGCACAACATGCTTAAGTAAAAGAGAAACGTGACTTTCATGTAAAATAGATGAATCAAACATATGTGTATCTAAGGATACAAAGTACTTATTTTCTACTAACAAGGTAATAGAAATTGAACGTACAAATAGTCCAAAAAACACTGCCTCTACAGCAACTTTTGTGCAAGAATATGGTGTACTTGGATATCTTGTGAAGGACGTATTAAAGCACCACGATTTTTCTGTTCAAAAGATGAAAACTAGCATTATCGACAGATGTTTGTGAGATTTCTTCTAGTACGGACACACATTTAGCACACTTAAAAACGCGCTTCAATTGTTTGACAACAAAACCAGAAATAACAACATTTTGGGATAACAATGTATGTGATGGTATATCGGGAATTGTATAATTATAATCCTTTTCAATGTCTTCCGCATTTTCCTTAATAAAAATACTCCAAAAATATAAACAAAAAGCTAGTACAAATCACCATATGCGCACTTGTTCTACATTAGCAAATATATATTTTCATCCTTCTCTAAAATTGTGATTTTGCTACTTGGGACGTCTGTTGAAATCGGCTTTCGGAACTTTAGTGATTTCACAGTCGAATGTCAAAAGAGTAGGGACTGCGCATACTCGTAAGCCCCGAGATAAGTATTCAATTTGGCATAAAAATTCCACGCGCATCCTATTGCATTGCTCATCCATTTATATTATACAGATCAGTGGTCTGTACCAACAATTGATAATCATAACCTCAACAAAGGTATGCGACAGTCTCCTTAGAGTCCAGATATTTTATAAATCTTCTTTGTATATATATTTGAGTTTGAGTCGAACATGTTATGTAAAAATGGAATTTAATTGTTAATTGTGTCTATTAGAAAAGATAAAAAATCTTAAATGAAAATTCGAAAGGCTTCATGATCGATGAAATGGCATTTTTTCTATGTATAGTGAAAACAAGAACTGCACCAGATTTCTGGTGTTCGATTCTCGAACACCTTCAATACCACAGTTGGAAAGTACAGGTTTTATTTTTGTTGAAAGG